>OY998248.1:42815660-44015660 GCA_963922005.1 Cornus suecica
CTTCAGGAACGTTCTCTACCCAGGTGAGAAAGTTCTTCAATGTTGGTGGTTTTTTTTATTTTTCCATGATAAAAATTGATTTTTTCATCTGGGTTTTTTTGTTTTGAGGCCGATTTTGTAGTGGGTGGCTCAGGAGATTGATTTCTTGTTGAGTTTTTATTTTTATTTTTATTTTTTTGAGACTGCAATGTTGAGAATTTGTTGATTTTTTTTATGATAAAAATCGAAATTTTCATCTGGGTTTTTTGTTTTGAGGCCGATTTTGTACTTGGTGTCTTAGGGGATTGAGTTCTTGTTGAGTTGTTTGAATTTTTTTGGGACTGTAATATTGGTGCTTTGTGGGTTTTGGCATGATTAAGTCAAAATTTTGATTTGGGACTTTTTTTGTTTTCAAACCTATTGTACTTGTTATCTCAGGGGGTTGAGTTATTTGATTTGTGCTTTTTCAGGCTACATTTTTTTTGGATTTTTGTTGAATTTTGCATGATAAAACTCAAATCTCCATCTGGGCTTTTTTTTTTTTTTGTTTCAAAACCGATTTTCTACTTGTTACCTCAGGAGATTAGGTTCTTGTTGATTAATTTGATTTTATCAGACCACAATGTTGGTGTTTTTGTTGATTATTTCATGGTAAAGTCAAAATATTATTTTATGGGTTTTTGTGCTCTAAAATCGATTATAATACTTGGTGCATCAGAAGTTTGAATTCCTGCTGAGTATTTGAGTTATATCAGATTACAAAATTGATTTTATCAGACCACCATGTTGGTGTTTTTGTTGATTTTTTCATGGTAAAGTCAAAATATTATAATTTTTCTTTTTCTTTTGTTTACTTGTTATGTTATACTATGATTGAGTTCTTGTTGAGTTGTTGGATTTGTTTGTTTTTCTTTTCTTATGTCGGTTTTCTGTGTTTTTGTTGTTGGGTATGTGATGCAGAGCTGATCAGGAGTGTGCATATGTATCAATTGAAGGAAGGGATAGATGAGCAAGTTGAGAGGGAGTATGTTTTCAATAAGTACGGTGCTTACGAGGAAATTGGGATGTTCAAAGTTCTCACATTGGAGAAGTTTGAGCTTTCAAATCAGCATGAAGGGAAGATGAATGGTGTTTGGCTCTGCATTTACGTATTTGACGTCGATCGTCATTGCCCTCCCAATTTGGACCACATTCCTTCTCTGATTTCAGTTTCCAAGTACTCCATTGCCAATCATACATTTTCATTTTTTTTTGTTTTTGTTTTTGTTTTGTTTTCAACAACCCAGTTCATAGTCTTATAAATGCCATGGTGATAATGATGTCTCTGTGTGTTTGGAAATCTAGTTCTGGGATTGAATGTGTTATCTTGTTGATTGATTGACTAAATTGGTTAGCCACTCATCACTTTTTGTCATTACTTAGTTAGAAAAAGACTTTGTTTTAGTTCAGTTGATTATCTAGGATGATTTATTTGTATATATCTGTTTTGGACCACATTCCTTCCATGCTTTCAACTTCGTACCCCATTGGAATTTTACATTTTTCCTCATTTTTTCCAGGATCTTGATAGTATATTTCCCATTTTGGTGCATATTCTTGTGAATCCCATGATGATTATAATGTCTGCATGAGTTTTTATTTTTAAAATTTGGGATGAAAAATGTTATTTTGTTGATTGATTGACTAAATCGAATTAGCCACCTTCATCTTTCTACTATATTAGTGATGTTGATTGGCTAGGAGAAGGCTTTGTTGTGTTTAGTTGAGTATCTAGGATGATTTCTTTGGCTCGCTTTGTTGGTCATTCTTCTCTATATTATTATGGTGAACTTGCGCATATATTACAACCAACTTGAGTGTTAGAATTTTTGAATGATAATATACCGGGTTAATTGACCTTGGGACGCATCCATTCTAAATAGATTAATATCGTTCTATTAGTCTGCTCTTACTTTAAAGTGTTCTTCACAATAGATTTCAAAGAAGAAGACCAAAATACGACTTCATAATTTACTAGCAATGTGGTATTGTAGTATATATCAAAATCATGATGAGATTTTAAGGGGATAGATTGGGTAAATATTAGGTCATTGTACTCGTCCTTCTTCAAAGAAACAGACTTTGGAACATACTCGGTGATTAGAATGACAAGTTCCCTGCATGTTCATACACTATTTTATTGGTAGATATGTCTTCAAAGAGGAGTATGGCTCTATGTTCTTTTTCTTTTTCAAAATCGTGGATCAGAGTTTCTTGATTTTTTGTTGGTCTAATATTGTCTCCAAAATATTTGAAACTGAATTTAATGCTTCGTTCTTCTACACCTCCTGTCCAATCCTTGAAGTTGTTCTCAAGCCTAATATAAACTTAGACCTCTTAAACCTTCCAAATGAAATATTGATAGGCATGGGTTGGGCTTAGGTTTATAGAAGCTTTCCAAGCCTTTTTAACTTTTGTCTCAAAATCAAGTTTCCCGTTGCCAGCCAGAACTTCATGTTAATTCATATGCTAAATTCTTACTTCATTGGTATGTTATCGCTTATAAATTATATTTTTTATTCAACATGGACATTTTCTTTCTATGTATATGTCAATATCTGCTTATCTGAACCTCGAAATTTTGGATACTTAAATCATTGCTTGCCACCTTCCCATTTGACACTTTTTATGGCATTGCTTTTACCTTTCAGAAATCCCAAGCTGGCATCGATCCCAACATTGGCCGATGACCTTGAAACCATAATCCAGTTGGGCGGCGGAGCAGAAAATAGAGAACCATCGCAAATTACACCTGAGACAATTGATGAAGAGAACATTGATAGTAGTTTCCAACTAAGAGGAGCTAAACTTCTGTTTCCTCTGGATCTTAATCTTCCTTATCCAGAACCTGAAAATGAGGGAAGTGACCAAAGTACCACAGGTTAACTTTCTTAACTTCCTATTTTTCGGTAATTATAAGAATAGACCTTTTTTCAACTTATGAAAATCCTTGTCTCTGTAAAGGTGGGTTGGTTTTTTCTTATTGTCGTTTTGTTTTATAAATAGCACACGGCTGCATATAGCTAAATATTGATTTGCTGTGAAGTCGTCCTGGGGGATTCGTGGTCTGTGCCCGGTTACAGCGACTTTGAACCATAACAGTAATATAGAAACCGAGTACATCAACTTCTTGTTTCAATGGAGAGTCTTGTTCTGTTAAGTTGAAAACTGGTTTCTTAGCTAAGCGCTTGCTCCAATCGAGGACCCCTATTTTGTTTTTCAATTCCTTTGTCAATGGATTGGCTTCTGTTATACTTTTTGTTGTGCTAGTATTTTATATTTTTGTATGGTTTATGGCTATATTATTTTGTTTTCCTTGGGAGATATTTTCACCATTTTTTTCGGTCATAAAAGTTTACATCGTAGAAAGAAATTTCTCTCGCTATTAATACGTACTCATCCTTGCACACATAGATTTACTCCAATGTGTCCGTCTCTCTTAGCGGATCACCTCAAGGCAAGCTAATACTCAAATGCCTTCAAGCAAAGGTCTCAATGTAAACCTCATGAGCTAAAGCATAATAAAAGATGTTCCTTACCTTCTGACACATTTGCTTGTGAAGCCTTTCCCTCATAGCCACAATTAGTTCTTTTCCACCAAAATTTAGATTAGCCAACAATAATTTTTTTCTACTCTTACTTTTTATTCATCTTGTGTTACTATTTCTTGCTCGAACACTCTAATGCTTGTTTTTCTGATCTTCATTCATCCGACCAACGTTATTCGATTTGAAGTATTCTACTCTGCTCTTAACTGTCTGACTATTATTTGTTCTCTTAACTTCTGTAACCAATTGATATTTACTTATTTCTCTACACACCTAATACCCCGAGCCTTATGCCTTGCCTCCAAGCTTGTAAGATGTTTCACCTTTTCACTACGGCACAACCACATACTCCCTCTGTCCCAAAATAAGAGTCCTTTTCTGGGAAGTTTTTTATTTATTTTTATTGCAGGGGTAGTGAGTAAAGTTTCAGATCTACCCTTCTATATTGGACAGTGATGTCATGTTTTAGGTTGTTTTTTTCGTATGGTGGGTCCACAAGTAAGGCTCCACTAAGAATGTTAAAAAGGACGGTGCATTGGTTTTTGAAAGAAAAATCTTTTTGTTCTTCGTGTATTGAGTTACAAACATGCTTCATACTATTAAATTATTAATTAGTTTAAGCTGGGACATATTGAATAAAACCAGTGTGATGACATTGTTCTTTGAATTTAAATTACTTAATACTTGCACAGACAATGATAATCAGAATTTCAAAAGGTGAGCCCGATTAGCAACAGATGCTGGACCATAATCAAGCAAGGTAGTTTAGATTCTTGAGCTAAAAGACAACAATGGTGCATCGCTTTTGTTTCAACACTATGAAGAGCTAATGGATTTTTTCGGTTTGTCCTGCCTTGATCTGAAGTTATCCTTATCTATTATTGAGTTGTTAGAATCATATTGACACCAATATAGCACGGATACGGATATAGGGTGTAGACACAAAGTGATAAGTCTCAAAAGAAGTTGAAGAACATAATCCCTGGAATATGGAATACGACAAAAATAGAAAATAATTTATAGAAAGAATACTTTTATCAGTTATCTATACTATTATGAACTTAAATGTAATAACTGAAGTGTTCATAAGTAAAGAACCACATAAATGTCTTAAAAAACTCAATCCTTCATCAATGTAGATTAATAAAAAGCATGTTCCGTAACTTTAATTATCAAAACGGGTAAAACAGTCCACAAAAATAAATTAGCCGTGATCAAACGGCAGCCAACATTGCATGAAGAAGAAAAAGCCAACAGATTTGGTAAAGATATCCACGGCCCATCTAAAAAGTATCCACAGCATATCTTTGCGTATCTCAACCATATCAAAAAATGGATAGACTGAAAAAAAAATCAGATGCTTCTCCGCAGTAATGGACACGTGTTCAGGATTATCCTCGAGGTATCGTACTGGACAAGTGAAACGCATCTTTCTCTTAAATGGAAGGGAAAGTTAATGTTTCTTAATCTGTTCATATCTGATTGTACTATTCTATCCATTTCTTGAGCTGGTAATAGTCAACTTCACCAGTCTTATGGAAACTATTTAAAGCAAGCAGTAAAATTGTTGGCAAATTAAATTTCAAAGATAAATGAGCTAAACACGGAGAAAAACTATTAGATGTTGGGGTATTAGATCCTATAGATGGTATGCTTATCAAGCATTGTTCGAAAGCATGAACTTCTCAATGGCCAATGAGGCATATACCGAGAGATGCTATTGGAACTCGGGATATAAGCTTCTAATGAGGGAAGATACCGCATCACAGCGGTATAATAATGTGCACCTCAATGGAGCCATAGTGCACTAGGCTTGTGGCATTGCGGGGGTTTGGGGAGGGTCAGATGTACGCAGTCTTACCTCCTCATGGAGAGGCTATTTCCTTGTATCGAACCCGTGATGAGGTAAGGTTGCGTACATTTGACCCTCCCCAAACTCTGCAATGCCACAAGCCTAGGTTTGTCCTTCTTAGACGGACAGAACATGCACACTTAGACTAGCAAGTTAAAATGCATGCTCTAACAAACAGTAGAGTATTGGTGCTTAGCTTTCATCGGCTGATATACATAACTGATATAATTTGTAATTGTCCAGCTTAGACTGCGTGTACATGCAAATAATACTTAAAATATACCTCGAGGGAAAAATAGAATACACTTCTAAGATTACAATTATATTTGTTGGTTGTAATATAGTACGAGTAAACATATAGGACAAGATGGTTTTTTATACTGCATGAAACACTGGCAACCAGTAATATAACTGCCTCAGAGATATCTGCATTCCCTTTTCGGCATGGCTGTGCAGTGTTCTACTAAACTGGATTCTATAATCTACTGATATGCAACATCCAGCATATATATATATTTCTGTAGATTTTACACACCTAGTGAATATTGCCATCCCCTTCGACTTGTTAGTCCAGTGTAAAAACTTCATCAGTTAAGATTTGCTAAATATTTCCTAGGCTGACCCTATGCAGTCTATACTAACGAAACAAGTTGGCTACTTTATAGAATTTAAGTCACCCGCTCTATAGAATACCTCAACTAGATAAGTTAGCCTACTTGCATCAATGGAAACAAACCCAGTTTAACCAACAGAACCTCTCTATGACGCTTTATAGCTTTAGTAGTAGGTAATTTTTATTTTTCCTTAATTGAGTTTTAATACCAGGTTTGCATATTATAGACTGGTGGGAAATTGCAGGTATTCTGGAAAAGAAGAAAAAGAGGGCAACAGCTAAGGATGTGTCTAGAATTGCTTTAGCAGATCTTGTCAAGTGCTTTGATCTTCCAATAGTTGAAGCTTCAAAAAATTTGAAAGTTGGAGTCACAGCACTCAAGAAAAAGTGCAGAGAGTACGGGATTCCTCGTTGGCCACATAGGAAGATCAAATCCCTTGACAGTCTCATTCGTGATCTCCAGGTCCATTCTCTACCTTCCCCTGAGATGTGTTGACTTTCATGTACTAAGCTTATGCTGACTCTTCAAAAAAAATCCTGGATTTTGTTTTGTTTCATATTTATTTATTTTTTCTGTTTGCATAAATGGAATTCTTATGCATTTTTCGAAGTTGGTAGGTGTCATGTTGCATGCAAGACTATTTCTTGTTATATTGCACAAGTGTTACTCAGAAGAAATGACTTTTTGTGAAATATCCACTTAGAGAGTTTCAGCACCCAAACTTCAGATCTCAAGCAAATCCAAGAATTTAAACTTCATTGGTCAAAAATAACTGAACTGTTGTTGTGAACAAAACAGGAACCATGAAAGTACTTGAGGCAAATTTGTGCTATTCTCTACCTTTCACTTCTGTTTTTAGTAGTTGAGCTGACCGTTTTTCCTCTAGGGGAACTTAAACCATCAAGCTCCCATTCGGGAGGGGGAGGAGGGACCACATGAGCCAAAGGTTTAGTATTTTTGTAGCAAGTATTTCAGAGACAATGACCATAAATGTCCATATGAACTTCAAAAGTTCACTTTTGCGCTTTGTAGGACGATTCACCCTTTGTGTAATGAAAATGGATCTATATTGAGAATCTGAACCAATCGAGAAGGAAATTTTGAAAACCAGCAAGAACCTGTAAACTTCCAATTTCACATAATTGGCAAGTTTTGCTTGGGGAAAAAAATGCAGTTTTGACTGATTCTCAAAATCACCAAAAAATGGCTGGTGGCACATTAGCAAGCTTCATATTGTTGCATGATTAAGATGCATAATAGGTATATCACATATGGAATTCCTTATACATGCCTGCATGTTACATGATTTGATGAATACAAAATGCACAGTTGCTTATAAAGAAGTATCTGCAGGAAGAGTTCATACACCAGCAGGAGGAGGATAAGGATGCTGCCATCTTAGTAGCAAAGAGGCAAAGGATGTTAGAAAATGAAAAGCAAAGCATAGAGAGGGAGCCTTTTATAGAGATACAAAGAGAGACCAAGAGATTCAGGCAAGATATTTTCAAAAGACGGCACAGAGCTAGAGCTCGTGAGGGCCAGGACCGAACACTGTCCCTACTGTAGATCTTCAGTTGTTAAATATTACGGAGCAAGGACTCATCATATAAAACCTGTAAGAACATCAACCTCTTTATGTTGCTAGAGTTCTAATGTTAATTATGGCCTTTTACGGATCTCTTTTATGGTTTCTGATTTTCACATTTTTTGGCAACTAATATCAGTCCATGGTGTCCAGAAGGCATCTATTTTCCATCATCGCCTATTAGAGTTCTCGAGCTTAATGTTTCCTTATTTATGTGCTTTTCAACGGTAATATGCTTTCTGGTCTCACAATATGGACATGGTTTATTGGTGTACATTTTGAGGGTTACGTGCACCTTATCTTCTTCTTCAGTTAGTGCATAGACTTGTATACAAAACGTCTATTCCCACATGATATAGACACCTCTAGAATTCGCGTATGTGCCATCTAGCAAATCAAATGCCACCTACGTTTTCCAAAAACAATATTTCAAAGTCGTAGCATAATAGCTGTACAATTGATGGGCTTGTTTTAATACCCAATACTTAGGCACTCAAACATGCTGTCCTGAGTCCTAATTCAAATGATTTGATGACATGCACAAAGACGGTGACATTTTATGCCATTGGGGAGTGATTTTCTTTGTGCATGGCAGTTGAAAAAGCTAAGAAGTTCCCCTTCCAGCTGTCCACTACCGTTGACGTTTGAAGCATTCTTCCAATGCCCTTTTGGAGTTCGCGTACTCGTTTTTCTTCCTTCTCCTTCCCTTTTCTCTCCTCAACTTTTGGCTTTTCGCTCGTGTTAATAGTTAAATCTCATGGTTGATTTCATGCTTGAATACTGTTAGTGTAAGTGCTTTTGTTGAGCTTTCACTATTCCTAGAAACTCCCACTAGCAAGGTCAACTTCTGGTCAAGAACTCTCTTCATTGTTCATTTTCCCGCATGTAGATCATGCCTTTTGATATCGACCTTTCCCACGGTGTAAATGTTTTTCACTTTGCATACTCTTTTCTCAATGCTCACAGTTTTTTTCCAAAATGTGTCTACACAATTCTTCCTCCCCTTCCCAACCCACCGGCGATGTGGGGTGTCATAATCAGGTCCTCTTGGTAACCAGTGTCCTCGCTGATGTGACCTCGCACCCACGATATGGTAGGTCTTATTTTGTGTCCGAGTTTCTGTATCTTCTCTGAAACATGAATTTTCTCCACCAAGATAGGACTGCCTAAAATCTCTAGCGAATCTGAGCTGTCACGAGCGACACATGTGTAAAGGGTACTTAGCAATGTATTTTTCCTAGCACAAACAGGACCAATAATGACTTGAAGTTATTGCCTATTTGACAGAAAAGGGTTGATGAGTTCGTGGTCATGGTCTACTTGAAATAAGGTTTGTGCTACATTCTTTGGGAGACTTTGGTGTATGAAAATGAGAAAATATGATAAACGATTGTGTACATGAATAAAAAGTCTTGGTATTGTTGCTGCTACGGCGTGACAGAGATTGAAAATTTTGCAAATTGCAGTTATGTTTTCAGCACAAAATTGTCCTTTTTTGTATATTTCTTTAGGTCTTAGTACAATCACTCACTGTTCATTTAGGCTGTCTTGCTCTCACCTTAGATGGTGTCACAGACTCACAGATATGCATTTATTCGTGAACTGGTACCGTTGGGGCCTTAAACCTTTGGTGTGTGTATATATATACGGAAATGATATTGTTCACAGTGAGAAAGAAAATTCAACCATACATATCACAATGACAGTAGAATGTGATTGTTAAGTTCTCAATAATACTAATCACATCCAGTGATCGATATGTTTGGTGTGAATGATTTTCTTACCATGGATGATCAAGAGATCATTACTATATCTATATGTGTGTGTATGTATTTTTTGTTGATCTGTGTGAAGAAAGAATACCCATCCTGGAAAAAGAGCAGGTTGGTGTATTTCAAGTTGACTTTTTTTCTCCCACCAAAAGGGCTGAATGAAGTGGACCACAATGGTTGACTTCCTCTGAAAATTTTGATGAGAAGAACACTAGGTTTGATTTTCATGGTTGAGTCTGTGGGACCCTTTTGTGAATATGCATTCATGGGGCCCATTTTGGCAATTTATTTGGCAAATCTTCCACCAGAGAAAAAGAAAGATTATGCAATGGCCAATGGGTAAAATTGTCCAATGCTCAAGATTTGCACTAAGCTATGTTGGTTGGATGGTGTCAATGCTCAAAATAATGAATTTTATGGGCTATACAGCCTAAAATTGGATTCAATGTTTGATAGGTTGTGAATTTTATATGACATTTGATTCAATGTATGATGGGGTGTGAGAGCACCCCCTTCATAGTCTTTTTCTTATCAATATATATATATATCTAATGTTAAGCTGAAGATTTAATGGTAATTAAATAAGGGTAAATTACAGTTTCACCCCTTTTAGATAGGATATATTATAATTTGACCCCTTTAGATTGGATAATTACACCCGCACCCCCTCTAGATTGGTTTTTTTTAACAATTTCCCCCTCCCTCATTATTCCGGCAAGGTCAACGCCGTTCAATCCAATTTTTGTATGAAAAATTACTATGTTAGCTTTGACTTAGTGAGATTTCAATTTTGCCCTCTAGTTTGTTTGTGAATTGACACAATTGCCCTTTATCTTATAAACCACAAAACTATCCCTAAATATTTACCTTCTCTCTCTTTACGTGCCAATTTCTTCTCCCTTTGCCCCTCAAGCAAAACCCCAACTCTCTGCTTCTCTGGAATTCAACTTTTCCCTGCAACAAAATTCCAAAAAAAAAAATAAATTTTCTCCTGTAATTCAACTTTTACCTTTTTTCTTCATGGAATTAAACTTTTTCCTACAACAAAACTCCAAAAAAATTCAATATTTTATATATATATATATATATATATATGTATATATATACTGTACATACTTAAAACAATTAGCCTATATATTCATCTTTTGAGCAATGACTTTGTTCCATCCCTACTAAAGAAATAAAACTCTCATAAATTGATGCTTGTGGTTATAGCCGATTGGACATTTATAGATGAAATTGTATCCATTAAATTGTGCAAAATGAGACCAAATCTAGAAACACAACAATCAACCCGAATTTGAATATATATATACGTAGACAGTGAATATATATGTATAAATATTTATATATATATATATGTAGATTTGTTAATACATACATATATAGATGGCGGGGTAGGAGAAGGACGGCGGCGTGACAACGACAACAACAACTATATATATAGATATACATATACATCATATAGATATGTATACAAATTTTGAATTTGTAAAATTATCTCATGTGAAGGAAACCCATTCTCACAAAATTTGAAAATCTTTTGAAATGTGGTTTGTTAAATTATCTCATATGAATTTTGATGAAAGAGATAAAGGTTGTGTGTGTGTATTTGTGTGTTTAGAGAGAGAATTTAGGGTTAGGGTTTTTCAAGAAGGGGATGAAGAAGAAGATAGGTTAGGTTAATTTAATTTAATTTAGGTTAGATTATTTTAATTTTGGTTAGGTTAGGTTTTAATGAAGGGCAAATAGGTAAATTCATATTTAAAATTTTTTTTTGAATAAAATTATAATAAAATATGATGAGCAATTAAGTAATTTCAAATTACCGGTCATTGGAAATGGCTTAGAGGGGGTGCGGGTGTAGTTATCCAATCTAGAGGGGGTCCAGTTATAATATATCCTATCTAGAGAGGATGAAATTGTAATTTACCCATTAAATAATTATAACTCTATGTTGACATCATGTGCTGATCTAATACTTGCATACATACACCACCACCTTTAACTAGATTTGGCTGATCTAATCAGATCACTTCAATAGTTCCCTTGATCATCATTTTGAAGTACTGATATAAAGTCTCTCTCTAGTACTTCAATGTTTTCATCATCATACAAAATAATGCATCATACACCACATATGTTACTAATTGAGAAGAGATTATGTTACAACCACTAAAAATCTCTTCACACGTGTGTTTTTTTTGAAGAATTGTAATATTTACTTAATTCCGATTTTCGAAATACTCATCATAGGAAAAAAAATCAATTCTACGAATCAAATCTAGTAGAGATCGGGCCTCACCAATCGGATCAGATCGACCCACCCAATCAACCACAAGATCAATTGGGTCCACTTTCAACTACAACATCATGATAAATCTTCTCATGTTTTTCAAAAAGGAAAGAAAAGGGTGCATAAAATGGGCTTTCATTAGCTAAAAAGAAACTCAAATGACTACCCCACACGGCCTAATAAATATGAAGAAAAAGAGGAATCAATTTTCATCATGTAGTATCTTCTTGGTAAAATCCTAAGAACTTGTTTGTCTACAACTTTACACATCAAAATGACTTTACTACTCATTAAATAAATTGCCCTTTCACACAAAGGTCAAATTTCCAACTATTTTTTTCCCTTTACATTTGACTATGCCACTATAGTCTATAGGAACAACCAAACTTGTGACATTAGTCATTTATTTTTGGAGATAGAATAAATCTAAATGAAAAAAAAAAATGAAAAAAAATAAGAAAGTTTCTTTGAAGGGTTTTGGCATATGAGGGTGATTGCACTAAAATGGGAATGACAAAAATTTGCACATGGGATAACAATAGTATTATTTAGTGGCAACAATGAGTTGACAATTCTATGGTTGTCTAATAAAAGAAAAAGTGACAATAGTGGTGAGAAAAAAGCCCAAACTAGGCCTATCAAAAATCATCTGTACCAAAAAAATTGTCAACAAAAAGATGTCTCTGTTTTGCTCCTTGGATGATCAATAAAAGTTGAGCTCAAGGGTAATTTCAAATTTATTTACTTATTATGCTCCTTTGATCCAAGGCATCTTCAAATTTATATACTCTATGGACAAAATATTGAATAATTAAGGGTAAGACCTAGCTATAAACTCCCTCAATCTTATATTAGTAATCCACTTATTCAACTTGTACTAAAATACTTGTTCGGTTTTAGAGTTTTGAATGAATTCATATACTATGTAGTAACTTTTGTACTTTTGAATAATTTCTAATTAAAGTAATGCTCTAAGACTGAAGCATGACATAATAAATAGGGTAATTTGCATTGACACCCCCTGAGGTTAGGATCAATGGCAATGAGATTACGGTCAATGTATTTTTGGCACTCACACCCCTGAGGTTCCTCCTTCGTTGCAATGACACCCCCTGAGCTGGTGAAATGACTAGAATGCCCCTTTAATTGTTTCACTTATTACATTAGGGTAATATATAAAATATGAAATTACCCATATGCCCAAACACTTCACCCTCTGAAATTACTAATTACACTTCCATCCCTTATTACAAAATATATATATTACAAAAATTACAATTTAATTTTTTTTCTTTATAATATAATTTATATATATAATTACGAAAATTAAAATTACGAAAAAATATATATATAATTTGTAAAAAATATATAAAATTTGAAAAAACATATAAAATTCGAAAAATATATAAAATTTGAAACAATATATAAAATTAAAAAATATATATAAAATTCGAAACAAATATATAAAATTCGTAAACAATATATAAAATTCGAAAAACATATAAAATTTTAAAATATATATAAAATTCAAATATATATATATATAAAGTGTGACTGAAGTTTAAGTGGACAAGCCTTAGAGTCATTAGCCAATGTAACGGATCCTCTCCAACTCTCTGCAGAGCTATTTCAATGGCCACGATGGCGACACATGTCCCACGATGGTGACCGAAATCGGAATCGAACCGATACTTTATTAAAATATTTTAATCAAAATTAAATATATTAATATTTGGATTAAAATTAATGGTTCGGTTTCAGTTCTTTTTTTTAAAGAACCGAAAGTATTGGTTCGATTCCGGTTTCGGTCGGAATCAAAAGCGAACCGCATCGTGAATATATTAATATTTGAATCAAAATTAACAGTTCGGTTCCGGTTCTCATTTTTAAAGAACCAAAAGTATCGGAACTGAACCGTTAATTTTGATCCAAATAAAAATTTACTTTCGGTTATTTAAAAATGAGAACCGGAACCGAACCGTTAATTTTGATCCAAATATTAATATATTTAATTTTGATTAAAATATTTTAATAAAGTATCGGTTCGATTCCGATTTCGGTCACTATCGTGGGGCATGTGTCGCCATCGTGGCCATTAAAATAGCTCTACAGAGAGTTGGAGAGGATTCGTTACCTTGACTAATGACTCTGAGGCTTGTCCACTTAAACTTCAATCACACTTTATATATATATATATTTGAATTTTATATATTTTTTAGAATTTTATATATTGTTTACGAATTTTATATATTTGTTTCGAATTTTATATGTTTTTTTTAATTTTATATATTGTTTCAAATTTTATATATTTTTTTCAAATTTTATATGTTTTTTCAAATTTTATATATTTTTTACAAATTATATATATATATTTTCATAATTATATATACAAATTATATTATAAAGAAAAATAAATAAATTGTAATTTTCGTAATATATATATATATTTTGTAATAAGGGGTGGAAGTGTAATTAGTTATTTCAGAGGGTGAAGTGTTTGGGCATATGAGTAATTTTAAACTTTATATATTACCCTAATGTAATAAGTGAAACAATTAAAGGGGCATTCTAGTCATTTTACCAGCCCAGGGGGTGTCATTGCAACGAAGGAGGAACCTAGGGGGGTGTGAGTGCCAAAAAAATGTTGACCGTAATCTTATTGCCATTGACCCTAACCTCAGGGGGTGTCAATGCAAATTACCCTAATAAATAATATCAGAATGAAAAATAATGGTGTCCTTGAGATAACGAAGATTTAAATATTTTAGAATATGAGGACGGCAACAATCCTCATTCATTGAGCTAAACAGATTCACTCCTTTCTTCCCACCATATCTAACAAAATTCAGATTATGCATTCACATACATCTATCATGCGCACTATATATATATATTCACATACATCTATCATACATGATACACATAGGCAATTCGTGTCAACAGGTCGATCCACGTGTCAGCAGAGCAATCTGATATTAGTCGACACGAAAATCAAATATTTTAAATATGACATAATCCAACACGAAAAATAAAAAATAAAAATGAAATTGAAATTGACACGATTCAATAATAGTTTATTAATACATTTCAATCCATGGTCAATTAGATAACATAAAAAATCAACAAATAAATATAACAATAAATATTATCGTGTCAAGTCATGTCAGAAACTAGCTCTAGATACTCCTATCATATACACACATATATATATATATATTCACATTCAAAAACTATATATATTCACATACATCTATCATATACATATATATATATATATATATTCATATTCAAAAACTTCGCTAAGAAAATTAAAAATGGATGAGCCACAAATGGCCGGTGATTAATTCTATCAGGGCCATTAAAACCTTAATGATCTATGCGCGGTTTGGGAGTCGTTGCCTTTTTCTGACACTTCTGACACGGTTGTTGACTTGTAAAGAATACGTCAACCAGTTAAAATTGCGGCCCATTCATTAACCATGTGTCTCACACACAGTGGCAGTGAAATTTGCACAAAGTTATGCAGATAAAATGGAGACAAAAACTCAAAAAAGGAAAACAAATATAAAATATATATACACACACATATAAAGCAAAAGGACACAAACATGAAATAGCAAAGAGGTTTCAAGGAAAGTTATAGACAGACTTGAACACTGTTTTAAATCCCAATAGATATATACACATATGTATATGTACATAGAACAGTCCAACAACATTGGAAAGCCCCCTTGACAAAATCAAGCCCCATTTTTTCTCTTCTCCTTTGTTATCTTCTGTGTTTTTTCTCCTCTGTATAAGTTAGATTGAACCAATCTAATCCAATCCATTTCAAATTTTCAATGTTAGTCAGCTAAATAGAATGGGAAATTGCTTTGGATCTAAGGCCTGTGAACCTAATCCAAGTACCTCTAACCCCAGCTCCACCACTAGACCTTCTACAACTACAACAACAGGTATAAACACAAAGAAAATCTATATATATGTATATGTTTATATGCACATGTTGATTACTAGTTCTGGGTTTTTTTTAGCTTTGTTAATCCCTATTGAGCTATTTATGTGTTGTGTTCCTGCAAAATCACCACATGGGTTATCTCTATTTTGTTGATTTTATGATCACAATCTGTTTGATTTTACACACACATACTGTTTGCTAGTTCTTGGTCTTTTAGCTGTGTTGATTCCTTTTGTGTAAATTATATTTTATTTTCCTGCAAAATTACTCCATGGGTTCTCTCTATTTTGTTAATTTTGTGATCAAAATCTGTCTAATTTTTCACACACACAAACACACAGTGATTGCTAGTTCTTGGGTTTTTAGCTGTGTAATTCCATTTGTGCTAATTATATGTCATTTTCTGGCAAAATCACCACATGGGTTCCCTCTATTTTGTTGATTTGTGATAACAATATGTTTGATTTTTGCACTAGATTATCAAAATTGAACTTTGGTCCTTTTTGCAATTTAGGGCAAAAATCATGACCAGTGTCACTGTTCTTGATCATTTGGTTGTTTTCTTTGTGCATATGATTTAGGGACTTCGAGTCTTTACAGCAACGGTGCCGGATTTTCAGCTACCACCAGCAGCAGTGCCGGCCAAAGCCGGTTCTCGGCATCCGTGAGCGAGGAGACATTGTCCACCGGAGAAATATTGCCGACGCCCAACTTACGAGTGTACAGTTTTGCTGATTTGAAGAGTGCCACTAGGAATTTCAAGTCTGATACAGTATTGGGTGTGGGAGGTTTTGGCACTGTGTTTAAAGGATGGGTTGATGAGAACACTCTTGCTCCCGCCAAATTTGGTACCGGAATGGTTGTTGCTATCAAGAAATTGAACCATGAAAGTATGCAAGGTTTTGAAGAATGGCAGGTACTATTGCTACTATATTAGTCAATTTTTTATTTATTTATTTCTTTGCTTGCCTGTCCTCATCTATCACCCCTATTTAATACAATGACAATGATTATGATAATGATTGCAATAACATTTATAGCTATACTACTAAGTACTAACACAGTAATACTTAAAGTAGTTCTGCTACTGTGAAAGTTGGCTTTATTTGGGAGTGCATCACTACTTTCTACCATGGTTTTGAGTGGCAAATGTGCTTCTGCACAGTATTACCTTTTTTGTGCTTTTAGGTGATATATATATATATTATCAAGGAAACTCTTCACCAGGGAATGGCTGTCTTGTCAAGTTAGTTATAAGGTGAAAAAGTGGTTTTGTTAAAATCCATCTCTTAACGTCCGGTACTTGATATTTGTTGAAGGATTTGATGGTCATAATTTATTGCTAAATTCTGAAGTATACTTAGAATTGCGGTTCTCGACTTGATCCTTCCAGGTTCTGCCAGTTTCTTGTTAATGGTCTCAGACAATCATGTAGCAAAACTATTACAAAACAACTTGCACTCATGCATGTGTAGGTGTTTAGCTTGTGTCATTGTTTGTGTCATCCGAAATGGCATGTACCGCTTACCTTTGGCAGATAGGGGACCTGGCTTGGGTGAAGACCATTATATTTTAAAGTAATTCTGATGTCAAATGTATATTGTGTCTTCTGTATATGTTTGTTACATATTTGTCTATGGAGGGCTCTCTGTACTCTGCTGTAAAGTTATTAAGTCTATGTCTTGCTAGGTTTTTCCAAGATCAACAACCAATTTGCTTAGCATGACAACAAGTAGTTGGCTTGCAATGCATAGGTGCACTGTATTAATTCAGCTACTTAATTTGAGGCTATGGTTGATTTCGGTTTTATTTTCGTCTCCTCATTCTTCTTTTTGAATGCTTTGTTTTTTACTTATACTCTAAAAAAATGGTAACGAATCATCACCCAGTGGCTTGAATTCAAGTCTCTAATTGCTTTATCGTCTCATATTCTTCCTTATGATACCTCCTTTTGGATTCAAAATAAAATTGAATGAGATATATTGCACTAGTAATTCAGACACGACCTTGAAGGATCTGCGGGATATTTCTACTGTTTGATGATCATATTTAATATGAGTGGCATCAAAATGTAGATTTGTCATCACCCTAAACTGGCTGGTAATATGGTTTCTATTGATTCAAAGCCTATTAGGGGATACATAGCGCATAGGCATATCAATATTTGGAGTAATTCAAATTCCAAATTCCAAACACAAAATTCTTTGTGCTCTCTTTCCTCGATAGGACTCGTTTAAAACTTTGTAGCGTCCTTTAAAGACTATGCTTGAATTTGTAATCCGATTGAATGCCAAGACAGAATGGGCTCTGGACTTCATAAGTGACAACTTTTTTAGTGGTTTGCTTATCTGAAACTTGTTCTGATCTCAGTTTCATGCATCTCCAATGGTTCATGGAGTAACTACATTTCTCATAAACAATATATTTTGCTTATTAAAATAAAGTAGTGAAAGTACAAGTCTCACAGATAAAACTCGAAAATAAAATAATGGTGGTCTAATCCTAATTTAAAAATAAAAATAGGCG
Source organism: Cornus suecica (assembly GCA_963922005.1). Taxonomy (NCBI): domain Eukaryota; kingdom Viridiplantae; phylum Streptophyta; class Magnoliopsida; order Cornales; family Cornaceae; genus Cornus; species Cornus suecica. The sequence goes on from OY998248.1 coordinate 42,833,830, forward strand.
AAACTGTTTTGGGAACTAGCCATTAGCAGTTTCATTCGAGCTACATAGTATACACTAGAATCCTTTCTATCGAAGCTAATACTAATTTTACAACATCATCGAAAAATGCAGTCGGAAGTGAATTTCTTGGGAAGGCTTTCTCATCCTAATTTGGTTAAGCTGTTGGGGTACTGTTGGGAGGATAAAGAGCTTTTACTCGTATACGAATTTATGCAGAAGGGAAGCTTGGAAAACCATCTTTTCAGACGTACGATCTGTAGTGAGTAATTAAGCGAAAGAAAAGAAAAAGCTTGCTTGTCCACCGCTAAATTGTGTTGATTGTGTGTGATTTTTTGGTCGTGCAGGTAGTTCCGCCATTGAACCACTTCCGTGGGACATAAGGCTCAAAATAGCCATTGGTGCTGCGCGGGGCTTGGCTTTCTTGCACTCTTCGGAGAAACATGTAATTTACCGAGACTTCAAGGCTTCTAATATACTGCTTGATGGGGTAAGATTCTATATAATCTTGCCTTACTGTTTAAGGCTAATTTTCTTGTATCCTTGATAATGTTATTAAGAATTAAATGGAACTTATTATTCAGAACTTGTGGTATAATGAAATGCTTGTTGTAAAATTTTGTTCCCGGGGATTTTTTTCCTCTTCTTTTTCAATTTGAGAACTAAATGAAATTGCACTCAAGAAATGGTGAATACAAACAAATATTAGTATTATTTTTGTAACAAACTTTGTTATTTTGTCCGTAACAAAACTTATTCTACTCCAAATTAAAAAAAAATAAAAAATTGATTTCAGCATCATGGAGATAAGCACTCTGCATTCATCACTTTTGCCTTATGACAAGAAATTCAATACTGTAATAGATTTAACTAAACTATATTTGTATATATGCGTTTCTGATCTAATTCCATTGTTCTTCCTCCTCTCTATTTTCTGTTATAACAAACAGCTTAGTAAACAAATAAAAAATGAGTATAGGCAAATGCTTGTTCTCAAACGATTCCTTTGTATACTGTTTGTTGTTTTTACAGACCTACAATGCGAAAATATCAGATTTCGGCTTAGCTAAATTGGGGCCCTCGGTTGGAATGTCACATGTGACAACCCAAGTTATGGGCACATATGGTTATGCTGCTCCAGAATACATTGCAACAGGTAAACACTCATTCTCGTAACCCTTTATTAGTCGTTTTCGGAAATGACTTCAACAACCACCCCCTTCGCCCCAACACACACACGCATAGGGGTGCACAAAGAACTGGACCGAACCGGAACCGGCGGTTCAGTTCGGTTCCAAACAGGTTCCGTTCTGGTTCCCAAAATCAAATAACCGAAATTTTTGGTTCGGTTCCAGTTCTTACCCCTTTGGAACCAAACCGGAACCGGAACCGAATCGGGTTTTATTATATATATAGTCTTATTATATATTTTTGTTGCCTAAAATTTTATAGTAGTAATGTAGCAAGATATTAAAATGATGGGACAAGGGGATGTCGCATTCATATAGTGGATCATCATTGAAATTGGCAGCCAACAAGAGTCCATATTTGTCTAGTCCAATTTGAGTTTTAAGTTTTAATACTCCCACTATCCATCTCTAATAAACTGTAATACACTGTTTTTGCCTATGTTTGTACTTTCCTATTTGCTAATGCAGAGGCGATTCTCTTTTGTTGTGAGATACAAGTTAAGACTTAGCGTATTAACTACCAACTACTTAAAAGCTTAAGCTATTAGAGAGGGTGTAACTTAAATATTTTATATACTTCAACAAACCATACCGAACACCGACTCAAGAATGTTTTTGTTTTGTAACTTTGAAATGCATTTTTTTGCTTAGGGGATGTAATATTGAAATAGTTAGATCTATTCCACAAATTATACATTTATTTTGGGTTTGTAATAATTGAAAATTTAAAATACTTGAATTAATTTAGTTTATAATTATATAATTTTTTTAATATTTGGTCAAAAAAAAATATTGAACCAATTCCTTGCCTGTTTGGTTCGGTTCCGGTTCCTATTTTTAAGGAACCGAACCGAGCTGTGTGTACCCCCCACACGCACACATTTGTGGTGAAATGCTTCAAGTTGACATGTCAATCCATCATCGCCAACAGGTCATTTGTACATAAAGAGTGACGTGTATGGTTTTGGCGTTGTACTGTTGGAGGTGCTGACAGGTTTGCGCGCACTTGACACCAAACGCCCGAGTGGGCAGCAAAATTTGGTTGATTGGATGAAACCTCTCCTTCTGCACAAACGGAAGCTCAAATCCATTATGGATGTACGTATAGAAGGTCAATATTCGTCCAAGGCGGCATTTGAGGCCGCTCAGCTCACGCTAAAATGCCTGGAAGTGGAACCTAAAAACCGCCCCTCCATGAAAGAAGTTGTGGAGGTGTTGGAAAGGATTGAAGCTACGGAGAAACCGAAAATTAGCTCCTCAAAATCTACTAGTCATCTTCCTGGGAAACAACCACCTAGTCAACATCGTATGCCGCTTCACCGGAGCTACCATGGAGCTGGAGCTGGAGGTGGAAGATATCAAACATCACATTGAGGCTGAGTAATTGGATCCAACAATGTGCAACTTTCCCACGAAAAAATGGGTATTTTTTTTTTTGTTATAAATATTGTTATTATCATCATATATCATTGTTTCAAGTTTCTCTTAGAATTAGTTTTCCTTTCTTCACAAATTTTGTACTGGTTGTTGGAGTTGGGACTGTAGTGATTTTTCTGTGAACAGAAAAGGTAAGCTGATGAATTGGATTTAACAATGTGCAAGTCTCACACAAAAATGTATATGTTATTGTTTTTATTATTTATACAAGATCATTTTTAGTCTTCTATTTTATTTTTTCTTCACAAGTTGATCTGTACTGGCTGTTACCATTTGTAACATTCAATCACTGTGTTGCAGACACTAAGATGTGATTTTTTGTGAAATCATTTGTGAACAGAATTAGAAATTTCTTCAAGAGTCACTTAATTTTTGTAACTTGTTTTGCAATACGGCCGTTGAAAATTTTATTTATTGTTATTCTTGTAAGTGTCAATTTATTTTTCTAGAAAGTGTAGATTAAATAGTTAAATAAAGTAGGATCGATTATATTTGTGTAGGGATGTAATCTCATGATCTCTCTGAATTACAGTATGCACTTAGTAATTATTATTTTTTGATAAGTACGTATCAAAAAGACGCTTAAACGGGAAGCACATTCCAAATACAAAAAGGCAAGGGCCTAGGTGTTACAGGTGTTCATTTGTCCCACATCAGATAAAGATGGGAAAATGATTGGGGTTTAAATAAGTGGATGTTAGCCTAACCCATTTGATTAAACTTTTGGGTCGGACCGCGAAACATCCATTCGTTACAGTTGGTATCAGAGCCAAACTCAGTCCTTTATTTGGTGTCACGCCAAGCACCTGTCGGGTTTGCATCACTCGAGCCAGAGTCCAGGTCCGTGTTGGGCAGACAGGGTGATCCGACCGCAATGAGGGTATTGTGCGGGTTCGGATGGGGGAGAATATTACATGGTGTTCATTTGTCCCACATCAAATAAAAATGAGAAAGTGATCGGGGTTTAAATAAGTGGATGTTAGCTTAACCCATTGACTTAAACTTTTGGGTCGGATCGCAAAACAACCACCCATTACACTAGGAGCCAAGCGAGTCCAAAAATTCTAACTTCTCATTTATCAATGGATATACAAAAACACCAACCATCCGGTAAAACAAATGAGAAATAAAAAATAATAATTTGATAGCCCCTAAGCCCTTAGCTATTCTTTTTAAATAAGATAAATTAAAACTTCCATGTACCTGAGAAATTGCGAGCCCATAATTAAAAGGTTGGACACCGAGATTCAAATCAAAATTGAAATGTTATAATAAACATGATTCTTCAATATGATTAAAGATTACAATTGCATCTATAGACAACATTTCTCTAAAACACCACTAAAATGTGACTTGAATGAACGGAAAGGTAAAAAAATACATGGACTTCAAAGAATTAAGACGAATGAATATAAATAGTTGCAGAAAAATGCGAGTATTTGACGGAATATTTCATGCTGGCCGAAGCAATCTGAAACTGTGATCAACTCCGAGGTTTATGCAGACGGGGTCGATTACAGAAAATGCGACCATTGGCCCTCACAACGGCTGCTATACCCAAACTCAGACTTGCCCACAATATTGAAAAGAATAAGTGGCGAAGATCATTTGGAACTGAAAAAACATGAACAAACGAGCAGGTACACACATTCGTTACCAAACACCGAAAACAAAAAGTAGCATGTACACAAAACGAAAAATAATTTGGTGTAAAGTGAGATGCCAAATGTAAAATGATAAATTCTTTGAACCCTAAAAATATTGCCTAGAGTTGGTACCATTTTTTTTATCTTCCTCGGACATGGTACCAACTATATCCTAAGCAGTAAAACCTTTCTGGTTACTCCAAAAAAATACATATTTCGATATACTGGTACCCTGTAAATTACGGAAATGATGTTACTATAGTAAAGACTGGTACCCTGTCGAGTAAGTTCCTTAAGCACTAAAATATTTGCCAAGGGTTGTGGTACCCATTGTGTATATATATTTTTAAAGATACCCAATTTTTATTTTTATTTTCCTAAGTTGTCGTGGTAAACCAATTTTGCTACAAGCAGATTCCCCATCAACTACATAGTCCAACTGACTAAAGGTAAGAGCAGTAACTCAACACAGAGGTCCAATGGAGTTTGTGGCACCATTCAGATGATCGTTTAGATCAGTGTAACCATTTAGCAAGTTTTATTTTGACCAAGCAAAGGATCCTCCAGTAAAATGTAAATCACACGAAATATTGATAAACTATTTCTATTTGCCAAATAAAACCCAACTCACCTCGTCTCAATGACATGGTTGCAAGGAAGAGCCCAGTCATGACCAATGCTAAAGCCAGCGGAAAGGACTGCAGAATAAACATTGGCATCACTCTGTCTGACAGGAAGTCCATGAATTATAGCAGTAAATATGTCATAACAAATTCACCAATTGCAGAGGCTTCTTTATATATATATACATATTTTTTTTTATTATTTTTTTTTATTTTTGACATCCACGGAAAAGGAATAAAATTAGTGAAGGCGGTAAAAAAATGATCCTGCCTTACAGTACGTGCTGGGAGGGGGAGGCTGGAGAGGAAATGAGGATAAAACATAAACCTTAAATTCAGGAGAAAAGAGTCATATATTTTGGAATCCTTACACCTTGAGTCGATGATTGCACATATTCTAACTGGTTCCGCTGCTTGGTAATGCAGATAAAATTTATCACTTAACTGATGTATGGGTGTTCCAGCTAAACTAAATTTTCCTAATTCCAACTGTAGCATTGGATCCAATCTCTCGATTGCACGAATTACAAAATCATTTAGTCCAGTAAAATGGGACTAATGTGTTAACTGCAGCACTTCAAAATATGTGCCTACTTGCAAGCTTACATATTCAAATTACCAAAAATCTGAGAGAACCATTCAATTTTTAGGAAAATATGAAGTAGTTGAAACTTAAATTTATACTTACAGCCACAGCCTCAATGCCTCCTTTCTTAGATGGGGGAGCAATGTCTCGGGTAACAGAAACAATGTAATGTCCTTGAAGGAGATCAAGTGCATCCTTCACGTTTGTGCCAAAGGGGTGAAGATTTGTCAGGAGTATATTGACAAAAACATATAATAAATAAATAAATAAGAACCAAGGGGAAGACTGAACAATAAGCACCTAATTCGAAAATCTATAAATGAAAAATAACACAACGCACAGATAAAAGGAAAATAAAAGTTGGCAAGAACTGAGATTTTTCCCATAGAACTGAACATCTCATCTGTACATGGGCAAGCAGACTATCATGAAAATAAATCTTACTTTAAAAAAAATGCTCAACACAACCTCGATGCATCGACTTTCAAAATAAAAAACCTTGATGCATTCCGGATAAGAAATAATTGGCAGATAAAATTTCCAGTGACAGATCTTCTAAAGGGCTAGCCCAGTGCACGAGGCTCCCACCATTGGGGCTACTGGGAGGGTCAGATGTATGCAGCTAACCAATTCTAGTTCCAAACCTGTGACCTCCAAGTCATAATGGAACAACCTTGCCCACCCTCAATAACAAACTCTCTAAGAAAAAAAAGGAATATGTATGCCATATAGAAACAGGTGAAAACATACAAATACTGTTACGAATGAACTGTTTCTGGATCACAATTTAACAGTCATGATTGAAAATATGAAGCATACCAACCTGTTTTGTCCCATCACAAAAATTATTCAGGTAATAGCGGTGAAGGGCATTCCAGCCATCATTAAGAATGCCTTGCATTGTCCGCTGGCCACATCTAAAAGATTCAATCCAACAAGAATTGAGTAAGAGGAAAAAAGAAGTTTCCATAAAACATTCCAGTACCGCTTTCACATCGCTAACATCATGTAAGAGCTAACGTAGAAACTAGAGAATATTTGGAAATTGGCATATACAAGAAATATTACATCAATAACAAAATGCACAAAAGAATATATCATTAAAACCAGCAAAGATGTGCAGATTTGTCCTAGGAGCTATTTACAGATCCATGGTCTAGTTAACAATCTTGGTCAAAACACTTGAGGACTATCAAAGTGACACCGAGATCAGAGACCTCATAGGGTACGGCTTACGGGCTTAGACTCTCTAAGATATCAATCACTAAACAAAACGAAGTAGCAACAGGTGAAACATAACAACTGCCAGTTATGCTTTAATTTTGTCTATATATTAGATATGGTAGTCTTCTGCGTCAGCGAATTACAGGTCTGATGCCAAACAATGTTGATGTGTATTAAGACATGAATATTCAACAGAACACCTCCTAGAAAGATAAAATGGCCTGATTGCCAGAGCAGTTCCACTATTAAAAGAAAAATGTCCACTGACTCGTCAATTTAGAACCAAACATGACATTAGCATGACGTAGTAGTAAACTGCAAAAAAAGAAAAAAAAAAAAGAAAAAGAAAATAGAAAAAGAAAATAGAAAAAAGAAAGAAAAGAAGAAGAAGAAGAAGAAGAAGTAGTTTACAATCATTTCATTCAGAACCTTCATTTTGGCTAACATTTTCTATGCAAGCACACAAATCATTTAGCACGAATATGCGGAATGTACCTGACAAAATCTCCTTTCAAAGCAGGAGTTCCAGAATATTGAATGCTGATCTCATCCCCATGATTAGCCCACACTAAAGGAAAAAAATAAAAGCCGAAAAAAGGAAGACAATGTCACATCCTAAAGAATTTTACCAAGTGATAGAAGGTACATTTCACATGGCTACCATAACCACGAAGACAAGTCAGCATCTACAAAAAGCTGAATTAGAGTTATTAATATACTCACAAATTTTAAAGCTTTCATCAAAATTTGGATGTGTGCTGATAGTTTCGTCAGCATTAAAAACACCAATCCTTTTAAGTTGAAACTCCAACATTTTTCTACCAATCATGCTCTGCAGAAAGTTTAAAATCAAGAAAGCACCGCAGATATAGCTCAGTAAATCCAGAAGGAACAAACACACAAGGAAAACGTGCTTAAAAGAAATCACATAATCATAGTACTTGCATGAATAGCATATGCTAAACTGAATAATTGGAATTAGGATAAGAAGATTCTCATTTCAACTGATCATTTTCGAATTTAATTTACTACAATTGACATAGCAAAAAAACAAATGATCTAGAATAAATTGATATTTTCATTTTCACCATGTGCTTATCTTAGGTGGAGCTTGGTTCAGGTGGATTCCCATTTATGTCCTACCATTCCAGTACATAATCCAACGCATCATATGCTCAGACAACCAGAAAAAAACAACAATTGAAACATAATGAGGAAAAGTCAAAAGATAGAAGTGCCACCAAATAGCCCTCCTCGGTATAGGATAAGAAAAGAGCATTGAAGAAAGGAAAAACAATGGAAATTCAATTCCACGAGAGTAAAAACCTTGCTGTGATGACAATACCCCAATGAATATATCCTTGCAGTTTAAGGTACAATAAGAGATGAGGAAAAACAAATGGTTTAATAAAGTTTCAAACAAGATTACAACTGCAGCCATTCCCACTGCCAATTATGTTACGTTCCTAGCATAATACTAAAATATCTTCACATCTTTCTTTATCTTCCAATAAAAACGTAAGGTTCTCTTAGAACAACCCTAACCGCACTACTATAGCAATGTACTTCTCAGACAACCCACATCGTCACAGTTTATGAAACAGTAACGATAACGGGAATGGTAATTTTCATGTGACTTGTTATGAGTGTCAAGTGTCAACATCTAAAGGTGTCACGAAAAGAGAGAGAGGGATAGAGAGAGAGCATCTGTGCAACCCAACAATGTGAACCCCAGAGAACCAGCGATCCAGAAACAAAATATTAGCTACAACAAAATAAAACATAGATGTAAAAATATCAATCTTATTCAAATTTGCATACCTGGGTAACATTTGTTCGGTCTAAGCAATCAATACAATTAGTCCTTACAACTCCAAGTTGCCCCTCTACTTTCTCACCTTTTTCATTTAGCAGAAGATACCTACCATTTCAGATAAAGGGCGGGAAAAGGCATTAAAATAAAATAACTACAAACTTAAAAATGATAATAAAAAATATTTGAAACGATTGTTGGGGGGGGGGGGGGGGGGGGGGGGAACTGAATTATTCGGCATGTGAACAACTGAAAATATTCTCAGACAGCTCCTGCTGGAAGGGGGTGGAGGAACTGCCCATCTCGGAATGGATTTTGTAATGATTGTAGCAGTTACACTTGACCATATATAAAATGTTCCTTTAAGTTCATCAGGTATCCATCTTTTCTAATATTAAATTCACTTGAGACTCAGTGAGTGAGTAAGAGAACATTCAAAAATGTAGTTTCTCGAGTACAAGATTATTAGTCATGCTCTCATTGCTGAAGTGTCCCTGATACCCTTTTAAATCCCGACGGTACCAGGAAAAGTTCTTGAGTTTTGGCTAAAAGGATTACTGTCAATTTCCTAGTTTGGCTTAACGAAGCAATCTTTCATGGTTCTGACCTTATAAAGTGGCCAGTTTTACTTTCTATGAAGGCATTTCTCCATTCTTTTCCTATCCATCCTCCATAAGATAAAGATGGATATTATTCACCTTAATGAATTAAGCATGGATCTCAACACCCATAACTGACCCTATACACAAACATGATACTGCCTTCTTAGTGTAAGAGTAGAATCACAACGTTGACCCACTTACAAAGTGAATCATATTTGCACCAGAAATATGTATATATATAGAGAGAGAAAGATGATCGGGAGACAGTACAAACACTAGGTTTTTCACAAAATGACTGTTCTTATGCTATCGTGCTCCAACCTCAGAAGCATTACTTTATGCGTGCCTCACCAACTTGGAAGTGCTGGGTGGCAAGACTAGAGGCACACCTGACCTTTGGCATGATTTTGCACAAAATGGCTTCTCTTGGCCATGAATCAACATCCTCAAGCTTGTTAATGCAAGGTTTTTATCATTACACCAAGTAATGGCCCGTTTAGAGTCTGTCAAGATACAGAATTATATTTTATTCAATTCAAGGAAGGTGCTACCAAATCTAACCAAGGGGCATACATGTTTGATAAAGTTTATTACCTCAAATTTATTCTCCTACATATAAGATAGAGCTTTATGACAGAAATACATTAAAAGTACTGCTCCATAATATTATTTTCGTATACACTGTTCCACTCTTATGCACTAAAGTACGTGTTTTTATATCGGATCAAGGATCTTCAAGCACCATTATATAGCCAAACTTTTAGATATGATGCCATCAGAAAAGAAACTGTACCTATTTTTTACGAGGAAATCCTCAATTTGATCATAAAGGAGTGAGAGGTTCTCGAAATGTAAGTGTCCACAGATCCGGTGAAAATCAAAATGCATATATCTACAAAAATCAGTAGTTAATAGCATAGAAAACAAAAATACACCTGATAAATTGAGTCAATGTGGAAGGAGATCCTACCTAAGATCATCACCAACGACAGGCTGCACAGCAGAGGCAAATTTTTCGCTTAAGCGTCCCTCACCTCCATGCTGGTGAAGAAATGAATAGCAAATATAAGTCATGCAGATGACACACCCACACAATGATACACCTATGAATCCCCACAACAAATAACTAAATAAATTCAAGTAAAGTCCCACTCACTCCAATACATTATGGTTTCTTTTTTTTTTTAAGTATCACTGAAAGGCGCTGGAGACAGTGACAATCCCCATATATATACAAAGCAACAGATGAGGTTGCAAAATGAGGAAGGTAAAAGAGAATTACATATCCCTCAATAACACTAAATATGAATCTATAGATTCTCAAGTGGTCAAAGTGGATTCTCGTGAGCCTTGATCCGCATGCTTTCAACTCTTCCCTTTACACTGTTGTACTAAAAAGTTTAAACCAGAACCATGTCTCAACCAAATATTCCACGTCGACTAAAAGGGAGAAATATCAATGACATATCTAATAGCTATGGATTCATTTATCCTACTTTTGATCTGTTTACAAATGGACCGAAACATGTCAGTACTTTGTCAACTTTCTGCTATTAACTAAGAGATACATGCATGTAAAACTTCCCAACTGATTGTGAATTTAATTGCCAATTGGTTGTAACAATATATCTCACCTATCTAAGATTTTGCTTACAAACAGACGGAAACATCTCTATGTATCATTGTCAAATTCTGCTAATCAGTGGAGGTACATATATGCATGTGAAAATCTGACAACTGGTTGTAAAGTCAATTGTCACCACGCACGCATGAGAAACCATGAGGTCAATATATCCCACAAAAAGTTTGTAAGATAAGGAAGAAAGGTGTACCTGGTTGACAAGATCAACAGCTAAGACATTTCCATATTTTTTTCTCAAGTCCAGAAAATGTCGCTCAGCTACTCGAGGCTGCAGGAAGTGTTGCATAAAGCACCAATCTTAATAGATATATACACAGTAAATAAAAACCAAAGTACAATAGATAAAATAAAAAAATTGAAGGCACTCACTGCTTCTTCATGTCTCACAACTTCAAAGTTGGGCTTATATGTCAAATCAACAACTTGTTCCCATAGTAATGGAATTGACCCTCGAACCTGCACATGCCAATCTGAAAATGAGCCACGGGCAACAACTGTGATAGATCATTATGTAAGTGGAATCCACAGTAGCTGTTAAAACTTTTTTCAGTAGAAGGTCGAAAGTATCACAATTCTGTTGTTCAACATTTATGAAGGAGGTTCTTGACATTTGAGCTTCGCGAATTTAGAGCAACAGACAGTTCACCATGAATATTCTTTCTGCAAAAGAAGAATTATCTGGGAGAAGACGACGACAGACAGATCATTTCAATTAACTACATCCTGGTAGTAATTTCAGAAACACATCAGACGACAAGAAATTTAGAATTGGAGAACCATCCAACTATGATGTAGCTTATTCTTCTTCCATTGAAAGATACAGTTTCTCCCAAAATCACATCAGGAGCAAAGCAACCTATGAGATCCTCACATATCAGAGCATGATGCGAGCACAAACTGAAATTCTTCAGCTTTCTACTTTTGGGCAAAAAGAAAAGTAACTTAATGACTTCTCTAGACTCGCAAATAAGAGTTTAGGCAACTGTGGGAAAGACCTCTACCCAGTTGAGAGAATGCAGTAAGAGATTGCAGACTCCTACTTTTATCAGCAAAAGTCTTCCTTTTGCAAACCAGTGGTTGAATGTGCATATTGAATGAGATAATTTTACATGACTGAATAACCAAGAAAAATTAAGCACTTACAGCACAAGGTCCAGCTATTGATGTCGTTTTTGCCATCAAAAAGCCAATATTGTTACTGACATTAGTACAGCACTAATTGTCCAGTACAGGTTATCCACTATCGTTAACGCCACTAGTCAATTTTGTCTCCAATCTTCCCCTCCCACCAGGCGTAGGCAAACACTAATATTTTTATCTCTTTTTCCAAAACATTATAATTCACACATGCAACATTTTCTGAATAACAAAAGTATCTTGATACAGCCGTTTTGTCATGTTGTATGCTTCTTTCAAAGAATGAAAGTTTTTACCTGCACAAATGATGCAGTATGTCCATTCAACTGCATGATTTGTTCAGTTTCAACGAAATTTGCAACATACCCGTCAGAATCAGCTCCTCTTCTCCACATCCGAGTGCCTTTAAGACAAAAGATTATAGTCAACTAGACTAAATATTGTACTGCATGCTGGAAATTATTTAACTTGACTGCCAATAAGATGCCATTTCTCAATCAATGATCCAATAAATTCAACCATCTCTGAAAAATCGGCATCCCATGGCATAAGCTTGCAGCAAATAAGATCTATAAATCAGAAGAAAGCTGTAAGATGACATACCAAAATCATCCAAAACAACCCGCTATGTGGTTCAATGCTAACAATGCAGAAAAAGCAGCCCTATGTGTGGATCCAAACCGGGCAACATACATATCCATTTAAGAGAAATAATACAAACAAGTAATGAAATACTTAAGGGACCAAAGGTGGTGTGAGAAGCCTAGTGATAGATCCGAAATGGATACATAATTCTATTGTGGAAAGGAACAACGTGTATCCATGTACAGGATTAGAGAAGTGAAATATGTCATTGGAGATCTTAAAGACCAGCATGTATACCCTCCCATAAAATCATGATATGGAAACTAATTTTGACAGGAAAATAAATCAATGAAAAGACAAAGCAGCAGTAAAGGTTTTAAATACCAGTTCTCCTAGTGCATCTGCGTGAAATCAGAGTAACATCAATAATATCTTTTCCAATTGCTGCTTGAAAATTCTGAAAACGTGATGCAAGTTAAGGTGTAACTTAAAATGAAATTATAGATGACATCAATCCTCGTTATTCATTAGCTGAACTAAACTAACAAACAGTCAAAGACCAAGATCTATGCTAAAGCACCAATAACCGAGTAACAAGTTAAGGATATTCCCTTGGATTACAGGAAGTAAGTATGGATCAAACTGCAGAGATATGAAATTATAGTCAGTAAGCCACAATGTAATAGAAAAAATCCAACCATGAAACAAAATTACATTTTGCAGTAGTCTAACCTTATTGTCTATAAGCACTTCCAACATATAGTTGTTCCAGAAAAACCTAGGGTCTGCCTGTGGCAAAAACAGTTCACATTCATGATGACGTAACAATGTGAAGAATGAATAATTTAAATATTTGGAAGTGAAAACAATATATGTACATAATACCAAAAAAGATGAAGTTAAATGGGTTGAGAAGTCTACATGAAAGAAAGGTTACCTGTCTCCAAAGAGGAAGCAATTTTGCTTCATCTCCTAAATCATGCAACCGTTGAGCACTGCAAGAGACACCACAGTGCACATTATCACTTATATTAGACCAAAGGGTATTAGAAAAGTTTAACATGTTTTCCTTTTTGACAAGGCACCCACACACCCACTTTGTTCCTGATTGAGACTCAAATCCTCAAATATACAAGCATTTCAAAGTATAGTTTCCACCAGTAAATGGAAAATACACAACTAGCAAGGTTTTTCGAATTACAGTATGCAACAATAGAAGACTACTGACACTAAAGAGATATGCTAGTTTAAGGTCATGAAACTCAACTCCTCAGTTTCAGACCTTAACAAAATCTGATTAACTCTAAATTACTTTCCTTCTTCTAAATTTTATTTTCCAATCTCGGACAATAGAATGACGACTTATAAGCAGTCACTACATAAACCATCATTGTGGTTTCAGCATCTCACCATCTTTTATACTAAAAATAATTAAAAACGTAATATGTAATATAAACGAAAAAGATACAGTATATCTAGGTTTACTAAGATGAAAGAAAAAGGAAATCTGTTTTTTTTAGCAATAACTGCGTAATCTAGTCAAACCCTAATAGAATTCAACTGAAAAAGAAAAACATCTGTGATAGTCTGACAGATGGTGCAACAGTACCACTATTTACCATGCTATTCCCTCATTGCCAATTACAAATGATCCCAATTCTTCACACATAAATCTAGTATTTTCAAAGACAAATTGAGGCAGGTGAACAGGACTTCGCCTAAACCAGTCATGCCAAAGAGCTGGGGCACCTTTATAATGTACATGACGAGAAGAAAACCTGGTAGGAGTGGAGACTTGAAGTCACTTCTTGATTATTTCTAAAAGGAACATAATGACAGAGCTCTGACATTTCTTGTTTCAACTTTTGCTTTGAAACATTGCACTCACGTGTATGGTCAAGTGGCAGGGCCTATTGCGCGATGCAGTTATGTGTAACATGGACCTAACTTCTACCCATATTTAAACAAATTGATTGCTCTTGTACTTGAAACAGTCTCTTCGGGGTTTTCTGCTTGAGCTTTTTGGAACTGAAATTAAAATGCTTAAAAGAAAGTAAACGACAAGAACAAAATTCTCTCGAAGTTATCACTGTGTGGTAAAGTATATTGACATTAAAAATTTATAATTTTTTGGCTACTAATTCGGTTAAAGTTGAAACAACCGATTTTCAACTTCTAGTGTTTAAGTCACATATAATGCTTTGAAAAAAAATAAAATTGGTAGAAGGTAATAAACTAACTGTCCAACCAATTAATTTAGTCTTTTTTTCCTTTTGAATAATAACCTCAAGTAGAAACAAATCGACACATACTAAAAATCTGGGGTGAAAGGGGGGGAAAAAACACGGAAAAAAAATATATATATATATATCACCTCAGGGTTATATTGACGTCATATGAGAAATACAGACCAGGAGTCCTCTCTGCAATATTTAGCAGCCCAGAAAACGCTGTCTCCATCTTTTTCTGCCAAGATCATAGATATTTCAGAGTTCAACCACAACACCCGCCAGTCTACGAAAGTGAACCATGAAAAGGTAGCAGACTTACCTGTTCTTCAGGGGAATTTTTAAGAGAGTGATCACAGGGAAAGATCTTCAAGGATGAGACTTTGAAGATTGGATGCCCAAGGTAAGATCCAACACATTCACGTTCGGTTATAACTAGTATATATGACCCTAAAAGCATAACAGAAGTGGGATAATGTCAAAACTGGTATTATTTTTTCACCGCTTGGGTTACAATTTATATAAAATTCCGATTTTAAATTCAAGGGGCATTTAAAATGGCTTGATCCACATTCCACATGTAAAGGCAATTTATAATTGCACATGATGTGTCTGCTTTTGCTGGTCATGTTTCCTTTCCCTCTTCTTCTTTTCTTTTTCTTTTTCTGCATTTTCATTCTTTATTTTCCTCAATTATATATACAATTGCTTTTCCTAAAGGTGTTGATAGAGGAGAAGTGGTGGACTATTTCTTATATCCTTTAAATCGAGATCTTAATTCATTAATTTGACTGAAATTTCTATTAGTGACTGGACCTTGAAATAAGTAGGCTAGCAGCTGAAGTAAATGTCAATCAATATATGGGTTATGGATTACGTTGGCTACTTTGATTTAGTTTATAAAATGAAAGGATTCAAATGGTGTAACTGTTATTATAAACAATTTAATATGTTAACAAAAATGAGAAGTTTGATACATCTTTTAATACATTCCGTGAAGAATAGAATATACTAGCTGATGGGTATACATTTTATTGAATAGCTTAAAAACCCATGATCTTATTAAAGCATAATAAGGCAAATACTATAATAGTCTTCAATAAGTTTTTTGCTATTCCGACACTCATTTAGTCATTTACCCAGAATTAGAAACATCACGTCATCTAGATAGTCTGTTATGGAGTCAATGTAGTACTACCATCATTTTTAGACTTACTCTGATACTGCTATAATTTATAATCACGAGGAATCAGTAATGAAAAAATTACACCAAATTAATACAAGCTGTTACTAAACTATCATCTTCCTGAGCACCATATCTCGATTGCAATGTGCATGAAGCTATGAACCAATAACCGTTCAGTAACTGGATGGTATTGGGAGCATAAATTCTTACATGAACAAATAAATAGACAATGATGAACATGGGCACCGAATTCATTATTGATATCATAAAACAAATGACAACTCAGGTGTGTAGTATGAAAAACTTGCCTGCCAATAGTTTTAACATCCCAATTACACCAAAGATTGTCCAAATTTTTGGAACCCGAAGTGAACTGCTCTGCGGAATGTCATCTAAAGAACAGAAAACACACAGTATATAACATCAGCTTTTCACAAAACAAAACTCAGATCCACACTTCACAACCATGTAAAACAAGTACCAAAACAGAGCCACCCACCAATAAGAGTCATTGATCCATCGACTCGACTGATTGCCAGACACGAACTAGCAGAGCCATCAGTGGGCTCAATAACATACTGATCCGGAAATTCCCATAGCCGCATCCGGGTGTATAGCTTCTGTGATGGATCAGCCTTCTCCATCATAATTCGGATTCAATCACTGAAAACAAACAATAACAAACCCCATTAAAGATGATATCACTCAACTCCAAAAACACCAAAAAAGAGTAAAATAGAACTCACTAATATCACTTTCTACCTAATTTGGATAAAATTCAAATCTCAGCAAACAAGAACTACAATTGAATATGGTTGTTACTCAAAGCTACAAAAAACATAAATATGTAATAGAACTACCTAATATCCTTTTCTACCTAATGTGTACAAAATGCAAATCTCTGCAAACTAGAAGTCACTAATATTGATTTCTACCTAATTTCTACTAAACTCAAATCTCTGCAATCAATAACAAATACTAGAATTAAATGCTAATGGTCTCTCCAATTTGAGAAAAACACAAAATAATGCAACAGAAGTCACTAATACTGATTCTACCTAATTTCTACAAAATTCAGATCTCCACAATAAATAATTACCATTTAATACTTCAGCAACGAAGCATTGTAGAGCGAACATATATGCCTACACAGGGGCGGAGCCTAGGGGGGGCATGGCCCCTGCCCAAATTTTATAAAAACTTTTTTTTAGCCTAAAACGTTATATATATTACAAATATGTTTATAAAAATTGCATATGGCTCCTACCAATTTTAAAAAAAAAATCCTTTGGTAGCCTAAAAAAGTATAAATTTTACCAATAAATTTATAAAAAATTGCATTTCCACCCCCAATTTTTTTTCTTCTAGCAACCTAAAAAAATATAAATTTTACTAATAAATTTATAAAAATTTGCATTGGCCTAGACAAGTTTTCTGGTTCCGCCCCTGTGCCTACACATATACATAGTTCTTCGGCATAAATCGGGTTCAAGCACTTAAAAAACAATATCGCCACAATCGACTATAACAGTCCCTCCAATCTAATGAAAAAACAAAATGCTAAAATCCTAGGCACTAATATTAATTTCAAATTCACACAAAATTCAACTATCTGCATCCAACTTTTCACCTTACAAACACAATTACAATGCAATATATGTGCGTGTGTGTGTATATGTGTGTGTGTGTGTATATGTGCTTGTGTGTGTATATATATATACATGTGTGTGTGAGAACTGCTGCATACAGATGAGAAATAGGCGAGTGAGGTTACCTGAGTGTGAGATCCAAACTAGAAAGATACGTTCATACAAAATTCAAATCTCTGCAAACAAAAACAAGTACAATTGCTCAAACTCAAACTATACACACACTATAAACAACAACAATAAAAGGTAAATAAGAAGAGAGATGATCCACGTACATATAGATACAAATCACATATGCAAACATATACATACATGTATATATATATATATGTATGTATATTATCATGATACCTGAGAGTGAGATCCAAATTGTAGAGAGAGAGAGAGAGAGAGGTGTTTAGCCCTAAGCGAAGGTATTGAGAGTGTTTGCGTGTTTAATGGAACGCACGAAGTGAGGAGGGAATTGGAAGCAGTCAAATGTTTTGGGGCTTCTTTAACTGAAAACCGGACAAGTCGCGTACATCATAAGGACCAACGCCCACTCGATCAATCAATATTTACAGCTAATTACACTACCCATTATTCTTTTTAACTTTTTGTGTGTATAGTATACTATATATTATCTGTATTTGTGTATACATATATATTCTATTATCAATTTCGGTATACAAAAAGAGTTTATATCAACCCGAAAAAATATTATGAAAATTTAGAGGATTTTAAAAAAAATGATTGACAGTAAAAGAGATCAATATTAATCCTAGGTAAAAGTGGAAAATAGACATTGAACTATTTTTAAGTGAGCAAAATATCATTTTATTATAAAAGTGAGCAAATCAATCTCTCAAGTTTTCAAAATTGACCAAATTACTCATTCGGACACACTTTTTGAATGTCAATTTACCATTATACTTATATATTAACTTTTTGTAAAATATAAAAATAAGAGTTAATTTCATTTACACTCCTGAACTTTATTTTATCTTTAGTTACACCCCTTCAAGTTTGATAAGCTTCATTTACATTCCTTACTTTTTTCAAACTCACATCATTCACACCCCCTAATGCCACTTAATATCTAAACTAGCCTTAATAGTGAGATAGAAACAATGATTCAATTTCTTTACTACCCTCAAATTTTATTATCTCTATCCAATATTTTCCCACTTTTAATATTTTTATCTAGTTGTATAAATAATTATATATATATTTCACTATAAACGAATTTATTTTTTGATATATGCCGAAATAAAAAATTAATATCGAAATATTCTTTTTTCAAACTACCAATTAGGGTATATTATTTTTCCACTTTTAACATTATTATCTAGTTATATAAATTATTATTTATTTATATATATATTACTACAAACGAATTTCCTCAATTGACACCTAAAATTTGATGATTTTAAAACACATTTTCTGTTTCAGTGGTAAGGACTCAAACTGTTAAGCAACGGAGTCTTAGCTTCAGATACTGAGAATAACTCATTTGTTCATAAATAAATATAAAAAAATACTTTGACATTAATTTTTTATTTCGGCAAAAAAAAAATCGTAAATAGTAAAATATATATATAACAAATAATTTATATAACTATATAATAACGTTAAATGTGAAAAATGTTAGATATAGATAATAAAATTTGAGGGTAGTAAAGAAATTGAATCTTTATTTCCAAACATCACATATCTCAACATTGATGATAGTTTAGGTATAAAGTGGCATTAGAGGGTATAATTGGTGTGGGTTTGAAAAAATAAGGAATGTGAATAAAGTTTGTCAAACTTAAAAGGGTCTGATTGAAGATAAAACAAACATGAGGGGAAGTTAACCCTTATTTTTATATTTTACAAAAGGTTAATATATAAGTACAATGGTAATTTAATATTCAAAAAGTGGATCCAGTGGGCAACTTGCTTAATTTTGAAAACTTGAATGATTGATTTGCTCACTTTTATAGTACATGGGAGTATTTTGCTCACTTGAAAATAATTTATGAAGTATTTTGCACTTTTGCCTTAATCTTATTTAATGATTTAAGGCTTTTAGTCGAATTACAAATGATTCGACTAATTACAATTAGGTCCCGTTTGGATTGGTTTTTCGAACATTACTTTTGGTTTTTGGAGGGAAAAGTTATTTTGAATGGTGTTCGGCAAAATTTTTATAACAACTTCTCAGCCTTGGAAGTGCTTCTTAAAAAAACTGTAGGTACTAACTTCTCAAAACAGTTTGTGCTTATTTTTCTCTTCTGCAAAAAGTAAAAAGCATAAGTTATCCCAATCAGACTTTAGTGCCTTATGATATGATTACTTTGATACGTAACGATGTAGATGTAATTGTGTTGTATATAAACACACAAAATGTTTAAATTAACATGATAATGGTTACGAAATGAATGTTATAACTGTCTCAACTAGTTCAATTATCTTAAGTCTTAAATAATTGTATTATTGTAAGGATTAATTGAGAGAAAAAAAAAAACTAAGTTTCGAATGATAGAACTACACGCAGAAATTTGTAATCATTTTACAATTACCGATATATTTAGTTCAAAGAACAAACGGTAAATCTGCACAAGTTTTTCTTCCAAAAAAAAATGAAATTACATGAACACTGCAATTTTCAAAATAAGACAAACGATACTTATTTATTAATGGTACCAATACTTGAATAAATTTGATAATGGATCGTTAATATATAAAAAAAAAACACTTAATTTTTTTAAATAATACTCATTTAACAATACTAAAAAAAATATGAATTACATTTCAACTTTGGTAATGGACCAATTACATATGCTAGGAAAAAGAAGTGCATAAGAAATCTTAGATGAATAAACCAAATATAAAGGATAAAAATAACAAATTAACATTAAAAAATTAATTTATCAAACCATAATTTTTTTACATATTTAATATGGCGATGAATGAATCAAAATAAGCTTCTTTTCTCCTTCACTTTGTGATGAATGTTTAAAAACAATCAAGAAGTCCTAATGACCGTAAATTTTGTTTACGATATTTTCAATATAAAAACTTGGTACACTTCGATGATTTTTTTATATGATTGGTACACTTTCGATTAAAATGTTTTTTGTTCTCGACATGGTGATAAATGCATAAAAATAAAACCTGCTTATTGAAACTTCTCCTTCAAATTTATGTTTACTAGGCAGATTTGGACAACTTGTGGTCGCAGGAGGTTACTTCATTCGTGGATGCAAGTTTGAAAATGGGGTAAATCATTTGATACAAAAATACAATATTAGAATAATTGTAATTTTTAACATTTAAATCATTTAACCACTTGAAGTTATATATACATTTCGGAAATGGCTCTATAATACAGTGGTATGTAATTGTGCAACTGAGCAAACATCAATGATATACTTTGTATATCAACCTATAACATGTAATAACATAACAGCTCAAGAGTTTATTATTAACATTCGAGATCTCTTGGACCGCACTCACATGTCTGGTAAAATGATGTATTATTTCCATTCCATTAAAATAAAATAAAAAATGTTAGTAATATATATAGACATACCTATATTATATATAAAGACAGATTAGAGCAGCCCAGTGATCAACTGCTACCTCATCCAAAGGAAATTTTCCCACACTGAAAAAACTATTGAGTAGGATTTATATATATATATATATATATATATATATATATATATATTCTCCTAGTTACAAATCACTACATTTTCAGATGGCACCTCATTCTGAAGGATTGAATTGCTTCTATAAAGGAATGATCATAGTTAAGAAGTCGCCATAAAGACTTCTCCATCCCCAAGGAAAAGAACGAAAAACACTCACAAATTGTACAAGCCGCATAAAATTTCAAAGAAAAACCCAAGGAAGTAATGAATAGTAGTAGTATATTAAAATTCAGGCAGCAAGATACTGTCTTGTACAACAAATACCAAGATTTAGGTAAAAAAAAAATGTATTGATCACAATTATGAAACAGATCTTAATAGCGGACTTACAAGGCCTCGGATTATGTAATCTCTTTTTTTTTTTAATATATATTTCTCGAGTTTCTGCGTTGGGGCACGTGGCAAGGGCGAGCATGGTCCGAAGTGTTTCTTTTTGGTCAGAGGATGAAGAAGTGAGAGATCACCCATATCATGTTTAGCTCGTATCATAATTTGCACTTCTTCATAATCCAAATAAGATTTCGAAATCTCGGATCCAACTGAGCAATTACATCCAGCCCCTACTGACGATATGGTGATATCAAACAGAGTGCGTTCTAACAGTGAGCATAATCTACTGACCAGGGTTCCCCAGAAGCCGCTCCACTGCAGCATGAACATTCCCTGCAGTTGCCAGCAGTGCCCGTATATTCTCTTGGGTGTCAAAAAAACCCATTTCTTGCAACTGTGAGAGCTGAGTTGCATAAAGTTCTTCCGGGGGCACTACATACACAGAGAGAGAGAGAGAGAATAAAACTTTAAAAAAATTAATGAACTGATAGTGAAATCCTAATAGGTTGATTTTTGGAGAAGAAAAGTGAGAATAGTAAACCATTAGATCTGTTGGGAAGAGTCGTGCTCGCAGCCCCAAGTCCACCGAACATGTTCATTAACATCTCCAACCCCGCATTGTTACCTGCCATTATGGGAGTCACGAATCCCATTGTGAGGTTTAATTACATATTAGATAGATAAGACAGAAAGAGAGAGGTTCACGCGCTCTTCTAACTTCCTATTTTATCATCATTTGTTGTACTTTATTTTCTTGAAAAAAGGTAAGAAATTTAGCGGTGCTTCCTCACCTTAAAGTGCATGATTGAAGGTTAAGCCCCTGATTGAGGTCAAGTGGTGTTTGCATTTAGAGGGAAAAGAAGGAAAAAACTGGTAAGGGGGGTGACCTACACGTCCATTATTCAGTGTATACAAGTCTATGCATCATTGATCAA
Source organism: Cornus suecica (assembly GCA_963922005.1). Classification (NCBI taxonomy): domain Eukaryota; kingdom Viridiplantae; phylum Streptophyta; class Magnoliopsida; order Cornales; family Cornaceae; genus Cornus; species Cornus suecica. The sequence continues at coordinate 42,856,317 of OY998248.1, forward strand.
AGGATGCCATCTGAACATCTACTTTCAACTTATTGAAAATTTACCCCACCAAATTGTCAAAATCGAGACTTCCATTCTCCTGCCAATTTGTTGAAGTAGTTTTGTGCTTCAGTAAGAGGAGTGCCCTTTTCATGCAATTTATTCCATCAACCCCTTTTTGGTAAATAAATCTCAAACTTATACATCAATCAAGGCAAAAAATATAAATTAAAACAAGAGGTAATCCGGCATTAACGAAGATCCCCAAAAAAATTTAATATCACTGCACACAAGTTTCCTTCATGGTAATGTAATAAAAATCATCTATTCTCATAACTTAGAACTCAGAGATGGATTGGTAATATAAGACTACAATAAACAACTACATGAACACAGTCCACTGAGGTAGCTTCAACGAGGCTACAAACATAACCACAAAGCATAATGCTAAAACAAACTATATAACTCAAGGACCACTAAGCATAATGGTAGAACAAAAATTCCTGCAAACAGAAGAAAACAAAGATTAGAGTTCTGGGCTTAAATTTTACCTGTTGCCCCAGTAGTTTGACCTGGTTCCCTGCAAAAATACATCAACTGTTTTACCAAACCAATAATAGGAACCAGGGATGATATCTGATTACATGTTAAATACAGGGAGTAGAAAAGGATCAACATAAGAAAAGACAACCAGTTATACAAGTTACCTAGCCAGAAAATTGAAAGAAATAGATTGTGTTGACAGTAAAAGAAATGTTTTGAACCCCCCAAAAAACAAACTCCCCAAAATATAAATTTACTAAATAAGGTGGAATTTTCCAACTTACTGGGTTGATTGTTGCCGGCCAAGCTGCGAGAACATGGCTTGCTGTAAAGTCATTAGTTGCTGCAATAGGAAGATAAACAAGGAAAGAGCAAAATGAAAAAATGAAAGGAAAAGGACAACAGCCAAAATAGTAATATCATAAGATGACTTGCATATGCACTTGCATACAAGTTGTTATGTTATTGTTCTAAAACACAATAAAACATGATACCAAACTCATAACACGAAACTCCAGAGCGGGTGTGTGGGTGCGGGTGTAGGCAGGCAGGAAGGCAAGCGTTATGTGGTATCTAATATGGTTGCTAGAAAACATGGGTGTCTTTTTTGCAGTATCGGATGATCCCTGCTAAAATCCACAGGTAGCAGGCCAGTATAATAATATATTCTCTGTACCCCATTTGCAATTAATATAGTTACGGATCCAAATTAATCTTATCTTTCCCATGTCTTGTTCTAGAGATCTACTATCACAGTTCAATGACCTTAAAAAGGCAGTTAGTATGAGATATCAAGGTTGTGAAGAATATTCTTTCCCATTGGACATTATCTATATTCGAGAACATCAGTATCACCATTCTGCTTTGATATGCTATAGGCATCTATAAAAACCATTAAAAAAAATTCCCAACATCAATTATAGAGTTTATCACCAAAAATCGTGTCAGGGCTTCAGGTTTTTTGTTTGGTGGGACGGAAAAATATTGGATTGCAATCACCAGGACGCTAATTCAAGTCTGAAAACAGGCATTTTCGCGATTTATCTGTGTGTGTGTGGAGGGGTGGGGGGGGGGAGACAGCTCACAAAGTCATTTGTTGACAGCCTTCTGAAAAATGTCTAATTTCAGAGGATGGTCATTTTGTAGTTATTAGTTTATGTGGAAGAATACTATACGTTTGCATCCACGCGCACAAGGGAGAGGGAGAGCAGTAGTAGATTCCTTGAACAATTACCTGCATTGTATCAGGGGAAGTTAGCTGACGAATGAATTCAGGATTTTGCATCATCTCTCTAAGTTGGGGATTGGCATCTAGCATGCTGCGCAGCTGGGGATTAAATCCAAGAATCTGACAACCAGGATATATTAGACATAAAATACAAAAGCAAATACCAATTTTATCGTATACAATAGTGGAGTAAATACCTGGTTCATGTACTGTGGGCTGGAGAGGAAACTCTGCATCATCTGTGACATAGCTGGATTTTGCATGACCTGATTCAGTGAAGAAGTATCCGGCATGGCACCTAACATGTCTGGTAGACCAAGTCCCCCTAAGCCAGCAATTGCGGGTGGACTAGCATCCCCAGCAGGATTAGACCTTGTAGTTGTGTTTGCTTGGGGACCTGTAGCTGCTAATTCAAATCAGGTTGAGAGCGTAGTTTTAAAATTCGAGTAATTGCTTTGAGAAGACACCTAAAATAGCAAACTGTGACAATTATTTTGTGATGCAAAAAAATCTTCAGTTACAGTTAGAATACCAAAAAGTAAGATTGTGAACCATATGTATCGAAGGAATCTATTACCAGAATATGATAGGATAAGATAAAGTTGTGTCTGTGTGTGACATCATCTCAGAATGTCCAGTGAGTTGACAGAGTTCATCAAAAATCACTAAACCAACCAAATACACAAGCGTAAGAGGACGAGGCATAAGAGGAATAGGAAACAGATTAGGGGCCATAGTCCACAGATACTTCAACATTGTGAGGCACCCGCGGCCATGGGGGACTTAAAGAAACAAACATCATCATCAATAAAACTGAGGGCTTAACAAGGGAATATCAATATCAAAATATATGAGAGAGAGGGAGATTTTGGTGAGTAAAGACAGCACAAAGCAATTGTGCTTTTTAGTTCAATATCTGGACCATTTTAGTGATCCAACATCACGGTTCCAAATCCAACTACATGTTTAAATAGGCCAACCTAAAGAGAACAACTTTGACTTAAACAGTTCTTTTAGGCCCTATTTGGTAACATGGGCTGGTACCATTTTTTTGGTTTTGGTGTGAAAAGATGGTACCAACCCATATTTGGTAAAATGGTTTTGGGTCAACAGTATTGGCACCATTGGCACCAAATGGCCAAAATTTGGAATCATGTGAATTGATGGTTTTTGGTGGTGCAGTACTGTAGCAACCCAAACCAAAACCAAATGGTTGCACCATCTCACTCCAAACCAAAACCAAATAGTTGCACCATATTAATATATTAATATTAAAATATATTTTTGGAAATTTAATATATTTTAATATTATAGTTTTATTATCTTTCCTAAAAATTAATATAATAATATATTAATATATTAATATTAATATATTTTAATATATTAATATTAAGATATATTTTTAAATATTTAATATATTTTAATTTTATAATTTTATTATCTTTCCTAAATATTAATATTAAATATATTTTATTATTATAAATTTTAATATTTATAAATAAAATGTGAAATCATTTCAAGTTACTAAACATGGTTTGGTTTCAGAATTTCAACCCATACCAACTCTACCAAACATGGTTTGGTTTTTCAGCATCAGTTTTTCTTACACCAAAACCATCTACACCAAACATGGTTCCAATTTAAAATAAAACCACACCAAACCAAATCCAACCCAAAACCAAAAACTAACACCGCACCGCACCGTTACCAAACGCACCCTTAGGAGTTCACCCAGACAGAAAAAACCCCTTGATAGTCCATGCAGTCAGATTGCTTGCCCTCATCTGGTTCTTTAGCAAGCAAAAATATATAAACCATCGTCGTGGATGAGACAAATTTTACCAGAAAGATACTTCTACAAGATAAGCTCAATTAAACAACAGGGTTATTGAAGTTTCATACTTCAATAATTAAACAGTCAGATAGTCCATACTTCTTTTATTGAAGATTCACTGTTCGACTAGTGTAGCCAATGCAGTGACATTATAGAAATAAATTATCAACTAAAAACTCCAATGACCTCCCACAATATAATTGTTTAACTTCTAAAATACTTGGCAAAATACTTTTGGATTGCACCGCAATGAAACAACACATCAGAACACCAGAGAGAAAGTGACAAAAAATCTGACAGCAAAGGGGAAGAAGGATAAGGGAGTCACTGATACAAAAACAATATCATCAAGGAAACAAGTAAAGAGAACATGAATCATACCACTACCAGAGGCCCAAGGGTTGGGAAGTGGATTAGTATTTGGAGCAGGAGAATTATTTATTGATTCAGAACCATTAGTTGGAGTGAGAGTCGACAGAAATCTGTCAGGCACCCTAACTCGAGCCCCAAAAAGAGGATGTGGATTTGAACTTAACTCATTTCTAGTATCCCCAGCTGCTGTTGTTGCATTCAGAAACGGTTCTTGAACATTTTCATACATGCGTCTGAGCATGTTGAATCCCTCGGGAGTGGACTCAATATTGCTCATCGCTCTATCAGTATTGCGCATCATCTCACGCATAAGTTCAGGGTTTCTTGCAGCTTCCATTGTCTGTCGGAGGGTGCTTGGGTCATTGAGAATGTGGGCAAGCTCCGGATTACGGTCAATAATTTCACGCATTTGAGGATTGTTCATAATCATGTTACGCATAATGTCAGGGTTATTCATTAGGTTCTGAACAAGAGGCATGTTCATCATATCTCTCATCATGTTGGGATTCTGAGTCAGCTGCTGCTGCATTTGTTCGAAGGGAGGTCCAGCTCCAAAAAGATCGCCACTGCTGCCTAAACCATTCAGACCAAGTCCAGGAAATAATGAGGCTCCAAAACCAGATCCCCCAAGTGTACCACTTTCATCAGAAGCAACACCCGTTGCAACAGCAGCAGTAGTATTTGGACCTCTAGTATTGGTTGTACCAGTAGAGTTGGCTGATGCAGCTGTTGCAAAACCACGAACCATGTGGACCGTATGATCTGCCTCCAAACCTGCTTTCACCATGTACAGGAAAGGAATAAAGATGTATTAAACTTTAAAATGCATAACACTTTGATAGTTTGTACTTGCGCCATTTACTAAAAAGTTAAACCTACTATAACCAGATTTATCCATAAAAAATGACCGAACGCAGAAACATTTACATCTGCACATTCATATAAACAATCAAGGTGCCCTGGAAACAGACGTGAGAAGAATGCCGGTTGATATGCTTAAAAAAGAGATTTTAAGGGCACTGAAGGGCTCAGAACTTCAAGCTTAGAATGTAATGAAATCTTCACATATAAGACCGCCCTAACCATCATGGATTCAATTTGATGTAGCTCTTTCTCACGCTAAACAGGTTTGATAGGAACCAACATGCAAGCCACCATTTCAAACATCAGTTAACAAATATCGCAAGAGATTAACAATAGGTAATAATTTAATACAATCTAGAATCGGCATGCAAGATACTCATATTGTAAGACACGCCATCAGAAATATGTTGATTTTGTGGATATAAATCTTCCTTGATAAAGGTGTGGTTTCATTTTTCTCCAGAGAGAGAGAGAGGCACCAATTAGGTACTACAATAGTGGTGGAGGGTGTCAGCTAAACAATGTGTAAGAAGGTAGCAAAGTAAATAAATAACTTGTTTTCATGTTGAGGAACAGCAAGGGACCGAGGAATGAACAAATTTTCAATCCAGAGTAGGTGAGGATGGACTAACATAAATCATGATTTGTTCTTGAAGCAGAGGGCTGGAGTAGATAAGCACAAGAAGCAGACGGATTAACGCTCCTAAAGCCTGCCTATTGCTTGGCTGGATGAATACCATAGCTTTTGTAAGCCTTAATGAATTGTCACTCTTCTGGGAACCTGCTGGTGCTAAGACTTGACTCTATGCAGATTTTCTTAGGGCATTTGATAGCAGTAGCTCTCTTCGTGGCAGAGCTAAAATCCCATCGTTTCTAATATATGACTACTATTTTACTGTGAATTATACCTTCTGTGAACTTGGTCCCTGCTGGGACCAAGCCCTTGTTTCCCGACTATTAGTCCATTGTTGTTCCTTCTTTTTCCTAAACAAAAACCTACTTCGCTATTCATCAAACATTTTAGCAATCCCAGTGCCTTCCAAACAAATTTGAAACCACAATCAACCATGAAATCCTTTCAACAGTTTTCGCTGTTACAATATTTGATCACCATGTCGTAACACCACACACAGAAGTATATATTGAAACCCGAGTACAGATTACTTCCCATAACTTTGTTAAAATCATCTTTGTCATGCCCAACATTAAATTAGTTAATTACACCACTAATTAATCAACATAAGAGTAAGTGATCAACTTATACATTCATACAGTATTCCTCTTTCTCCCTATAAAATACCAGTCTAACACTCTACTGTAAAGGTTCATGTCAATACAACTCCCAATCACCAAAAACCTTGAATTCACAAGCATGGCCTATCCAACCCAAAAGTCGTTTCTGCAACTACAATGGATCACTGAATTCTTCAAACATGAGTAAAAATTCATCCAAAAAATTATCCGCATATGGAAATAATGCATAAAAAATCCCTAAGTCAAATTCAAGCCTTTCACAGGAATTTCATCAAACAACAAAATGGCAATAAAATAAAAAGCGATCAAATGAACAAACAATACATTCATAACACATATAACCATGATCACTCCCTATCAAATGCAATCACACACACATATTTATATATATAGATAGATGTATATAGAGAGTAAGAATTGAATAATATACCGTAGCTGTCTAGGGTCTGATCGTCCTTCAAGATCCGGCCCTTGTAAATCAACCGCTGCTGATCGGCGGGGACGACGCAGTGCTGAGCGAGCAGGGACTTGAACGATCCGACAGTGGAGTCGACGCTGGCCTGCACAGAGAACTTGGAGCCATTGGAGCATCGGATGTGGATGGTGACTCCTCCGTCGCCGCCGGCGGTGGAGTTCGATTCGCCGCCGTCGACCGTCGTCGCACCACCATCGCCGCCCATACTCTACCACCTAGCAATCGAATCGATCGATCGAACAAAGGAATTGACGAGAGTTTGAGCCCTAGAAATGGAGAAGTCGAATTTGCTGATTTTTGGTTCGTTCGGACAGTGATGGAGAGAGATGTTCACAAACACAAACGTCTTGAAGGGAAATGTTTTTATATATAACCCATATATATATATGGGTAAAGTGCACAAAACACCCCTGATATTTCAATTTTGTGCAAATAACATCCCTCCGTATTTCTAAACACCCAAGTATCAAATATGTGCGAGTTGACCCCCTCCGATCACTTTTACAACCAAAAATAGATCATGTGCGAAAAACGTGATTGAATTTTACTTAAATGCCTAAAATACCCATGATATTTCGTATATATCAATATTTTTTAAAAATTTCAAAAATATAAATATAAGGGTATTTAAGTAATTTAACACTTCAGGTACCGGAACTCAGCTTGAGGGGTTAACTCGCACATATTTGATACTTTAGGAGTGTTTAGAAACACGGAGGGGTGTTATTTGCACAAAATCAAAACATCAGAGGTGTTTGTGCACTTTACCTATATATATATATGTATGTATGTATAGATAAAGGTTAATTTCACAAAATCCCATCAAGTATTCAATTTAATCAACTAACTCTCATTATGTCCACTTTGCCCACTATACTATTCAATTTCATTATTATGTCTCCTCCCCTTCACATTTTGAGTCAAATACATAAACTATCTTCAATAGTACGGGGGGTTTAGTGAAATCAATCATTTAAAAAAAATATTTTTCGAAAATCAATTATATTTTTCGTAAAAATTATAAATTTCAAAAATATATATATATTTCGGAAAAAAAATATTTTTCAAAAACAATATATATTTCAGTAAAAATATATATATAATATAAATATATTTCAAAAAATGTTTATATTTCAAGAAGTATATATATTGGAAAATGATATACATTTCGAAATATATATATATAATTCGTCAAAAATATATATATTTTGAATTATTTTTAAAAAATATGAATATTTTCTGAAAATTAATTGTTTTTGCGAAAAATATATATTATGTTCCAAAATATGATTTTTTTCTGAAAAATATTTTTTTTTTGCAAAAAATATATATTATTTTTTCCGAAAATATATATTTTTTATATTTTGGAAAATATTATATATTTTTTGCAAAAAATTTCGGAAAAAATTCATATTTTGGAAAATAATATACTATATATTTTTTTCGCAAAAAAAATTATTTTTTGGAAAAAATTCATATTTTGTAAAATAATATACTATATATTTTTTGGAAAAAAAATATGTATTTTTCACAAAAAAATTATTTTTAGAAAAAACAAATCATATTTTTTTAAAACAATTCGGAAAATATATATTTTTGACGAATTATATATATATATATATATATTTCGAAATATATATCATTTTCCAATATATATATGTATATATATTTCGGAAAATATATATATATGTATTTCGGAAAATATTTCGCAAAAATTATAAATTCAAAAAAACATATATATTTCGGAAAAAAAAATTATTTTTCAAAAACAATATATATATTTCGGACAAAATATATGTATTTCGGATATATATATATTTTCCGAAATACATATATTTTGTCCGAAATATATATATTGTTTTTGAAAAATAATTTTTTTTTCCGAAATATATATGTTTTTTTGAATTTATAATTTTTGCGAAAAATATAATTGATTTTTGAAAAATAATTTTTTAAAAGTGTTGATTTCACTAAACTCCCATATACTATTGTGGGTAGTTTAGTTATTTTAACTCAAAATGTGAGAGGAGAGGGCATAGTGATGAAATTGAATAGTATAAGGGGCAAAGTTAGTTAATTAAATTGAATAGTAGAGGGGGATTTTATGAAATGAATCCTATAAATAAACATACAGAGACAGTGACACACGCACATATATATATATATATAAATATATTATAATAATAAGATAGGAAAGTGATCAACAGACGGTGGAATCGCTTGTAACTTTGTCGACCGAAATCAGGAAGGTATTATATGGTTTGGAGCTTTTTCATTGGAAGAATTACACAAGAGGTTACCAATACAATCATTTTCTGGTTCTTGATATAATATAACTCGTTGGATCATATAATTTCTGGTTCATTTTTGAGTTTATTAACATGGTTTTTTTTATTTTTTTTCATTTTTTTTCCTTTTTTCAGCATCCCTTTTACTCAAACAGATAAAAAAATAAATTTCTAAAAACTATTTTTCAATTTTTGGTTTTTTAGTATAATGTCTTATAATGAAATAAGTCCTAAAAAGCTATAATTGCATGTCAAGAAAGTATTTTCTTTAATTATTATTTGTATTGTATATAATAATTACATGAAGCACGAATAAATATGTTCCATTGGATACTTAGTCCCATCAAAGATTATGAAAGAGACATGATAAACTTCTATATTTTGTAGATTAACATGTCTATTTTAAGGTTTAAGGTTTTGATTAACATGTTTGTTTCTTCCTTAAACCTTAAAATAGACATGTTAAGTTTTGACCGGTCTTAATTGTATGCATGTGACTGTAGTGAACCATAAGAAAATGAAGTTTTGATTTTGATTTTGTACTTATGTGGCTTGTTTAAATATGTTATTGACCGCAAATAGAGTTCTTTCCCTTTTTAATTGATTTCTTCCTATATTATTTGCTAAGATGATTTATTTATTTATTTATCTATTCTTTTTGTAGGCATTTCAATTATTTCCTAAAGTACCGCGACTCCCAGACTAATGGATTAACATTTGGAGGGGGATTGTAAATACTTACAATTCTGGGATTTTTTGTGGATGCATAGGATTTTTTTTTGTTGTTGAATGTTAAGAAACACACAATGCTTCTTAGTTGTATACTATTATTGGTCTGTGTAAGTAATAGTGATTGAACATTAATGGTCTTTGTAAGTAATTGGATAGGCATAATTAAGACTGGTGGAATAGATAAACACAAGAAGCAGATTAGTTATACCTTGTATGAATACATATACATATATATTCCCTGTTTATAAATTATAATCACACACATTTATATATATATATATGAATAAATTACACTTTCACCCTGTTAATTTAAATTACATTTATATATATATACATTTATATATATATATATATATATGTGGTTTCGCACTTTCACCCCTAGTAACTGGTTCTGATTCTGGCCAATGGAGAGTGGAAATGACATTTACTTATTTATATGTATTGAATGGTTTTTATTTAAAAAATATCTTAATTATGTTATTATCTTAATCATCTTCTACACCCCTTCTCTTTCCTAAAACTCCTAAACCAAACCCTAACCTAGAAATCCTTCAATTTATTCATAGTAGAAATCAGTTGAAATTTGACAAATATTTATAATTTGTAATGATAAAAATAAAATATTCATTATATAAGAGGCGACTCTAAGCAAAAACAGAGCATAATCGTTTCTAAGTAAAAACAAGGGTAATTTGCACTAACACCTCCTGAGGTTTCAGTCAATTTCATTTTTGTGTTGACTTTTGAAATTTTTGCACTAACACCCCCTGAGGTTTGATTTCTTTTGCAATGATACCCCTGAGCCAATAAAATAACTAAAATACCCTTGAGAGAAATATATGAAACCTGAAATGACCTTTATGCCCCAATCCCAAATATATACAATTTCGAAAAACATATATATAAATTCGAAAAAAGATATAAAATTCGACAACAAATATTTAAAATTTGAAATATATATATAAAATTAGGAAAAAAAATATAAATTTCGAAAAACATATATAAATTTCAAAAAAATATATAAAATTTGAAATATATATAAATTTTGAAAAATATTTTAATTCAAATATATATATATATATTTCAAAAAATATATATATAATTCAAAATATATATATATTCAAAAACAAAATTCAAAAAATTATATAATTTCGAAAAACATATATAAATTTCAAAATATATATATAAAATTCAAAAAATATATAAAAAAATTGAAATATATATATATTCAAAAACAAAATTCAAAAAATTATATAATTTCAAAAAACATATATAAATTCAAAAAATATATATATAAAATTCAAAAAAAATAAAAATTTTGAAATATATATAATTCGAAAATATATATATAAAATTCGAATATATATATAAATTTTGAAATATATGTAAATTCGAAAATATATATATATTTCAAAAAATATATATTTTCAAAAACAAAATTCAAAAAATTATATGATTTTAGAAAAATATATATATATTGTTAAAATGACATATCTTTTCTAATGAAGTGAATCAAACTACTTACCACCAATATCAATTAGTGGTCTTCTTTTATATATATTTTTCCAAAATATATATATTTTTTCCAAAATTTATATGATGTTTTTGAAATTTATATAATTTATCCAAATTTTATAAAAACAATTCGAAATTTATATATATTTGTTTCAAAATTTATATATATATATATTTGAATTATATATATATATTAAATTTTATATATTGTTTATGAATTGTTTTATAATTTTATATATATTTCGAATTTATATATATAAAATGGGTAGTCTCAAAAAATTCGTGGACAATTCATCTATGACAGGCCGAGTTGTTGGGTAAAAATTCAAAAAATATATATATAATTAAAATATATATATATATTTTTTGAAACAAATATGTATAAATTTCGAATTATTTTTATAAAATTCGGATATATTATATAAATTTCAAAAACATCATATAAATTTTGGAAAAAATATATATATTTTGGAAAAATATATATAAAAGAAGGCCACTAATTGATGTTGGTGGTAACTAGTTTGATTCACTTCATTAGAAAAGATATGACATTTTACAAATATATATATATATATTTCTAAAATTATATAATTTTTTGAATTTTCTTTTTGAAAATATATATATTTTGAATTTTATATATTTTTTTGAAATATATATATATATTCGAATTTATATATTTTTCAAATTTTATATATATATTCGAATTATATATATATATTTGAATTATATATATTTCAAATGTTTTATATATTTTTTTAATTTTATATATATTTTTTGAATTTTATATATGTTTTTCGAAATTATATAATTTTTTGAATTTTATATATATTTTTTGAAATATATATATTCGAATTAAAATATTTTTCAAAATTTATATATATTTTTTAATTATATATATATTTCAAATTTTATATATTGTTTTGAATTTTATATATATATATTGAAATTTATATCTGTTTTTCGAAATTTATATATTTTTTTCTAATTTTATATATTTGTTTCAAAATTTAAATATTTGTTTTCGAATTTATATATATGTTTTTCGAAATTGTATATATTTGGGGTTGAAGCATAAAGGTCATTTCATATTTCATATATTTTTCTCAAGGGTATTCTGGTCATTTTATTGGCTCAGGGGGTGTCATTGCAAGAGAAACCAAACCTCAGGGGGTGTTAGTGCAAAATTTTCAAAAGTAAACACAAAAGTGGAATTGACTGAAACCTCAGGGAATGTTAGTGCAAATTATCCTAAAAACAACCATGGCAGGTTAGGGATCACATAATCGTTTTTTGCTATTTTTTATTGTTTGTCTTCTTTTGATGAATTGCTGATTAAAGGATTGGTGATATTTTGGATTTTTCTTGGTATGACTTTTGAAAAGTTAATTAATTTTTGGGAAATTAGAGATACACATAAGTTGAAATGGCAGTTTTGTTGTGGGTATTCAATTTGGGTTTGTTTCTTTCTTTATTTGAACATGTTGGTTGTGTGGTGGTGGCGCGCGGAGGTGGAGGGTTGTTGGTTGGTTTCAGCAGTGGAGATCAGTGGTGGTGGTGCTTGGAGGAGATTGGGTGGTGTTACTTTGATGGTGGTCGTTTTGTGGTTGTGCGCAGAGGTGAAAATGGTGGTTAGGTGGTGGAGATCGTTGAATCGTGGAACTAGTGGCGTGTAGCAGATCTGGTGGTTGCCTGAGGAGGTGATGGTGGAGTTTGATTTACAAATAATTAGAGAAAATTGAGGTGGAGCTTGATTTACAGATAACATTAGGGTTGATTAGACAAAATGGAGGTGGAATTAAGGTTTGATTTTAGGGTATTGAATGATGATAGAGGTAGAAGACTAATGACATTTTGGTCCATACAAATTGTAAAAAGAAGGATAGGTTTGTTATTTCACATCTTAATGGGTGGATAATTCCGTTATTTCACACATTTAGGGGTAAATAAGTCATTTCACACTTTAAAATTGGGTTCATGATATCACCTGAAGTTGAACTGAGGAGGTCAAAATAGAAGAAATAAGAAGTGAAAGTGTAATTAATGAAATTATAGAAAATGCGGGTGTAATTTACCTTAACAGCAGGAGTGAAAATGTAATCTATCCTAAGTAGTGTTTTTATAAGAGTTAATTTTAGTAAATCCCCATATGATTTCAAAAAATATCACTTTATCCTTTCCTATACAGAAAATTCCATTATGGTTACCAAAATGCATTAACTTTTCCTCTCTTTATAATTTTTGATCAAAATACCCCTGCGATTTAATTAAATTAAAAAAAACATATAAAATTAAAAAAAATATATATATATATACATAATTCGAAAAATATATCAAAATTAAAAAATACATATAAAATTCAAAAATATATACATAAAATTCGTAAAAAATATATATAAAATTAGTAAAAAAAAACATATAAATTAAAAAAAAAAACATATAAATTCGAAACAAATATATAATATAAAATTAAAACATATAAAATTCAAAAAATTTAAAAAAACATATAAAATTCAATATATATATAAAATTCGTAAATATATATATAAAATTTAAAAAACATTTTTTACGAATTTTATATGTTTTCTTTCGAATTTTATATGTCTTTTTTACGAATTATATATATATATATATATTTGAATTTTATATAATTTTTTACGAATTTGAAATATGTTTTTGAATTTTATATGTTTTTTTATTATATATATATTTTTTCAAATTTTATATATTTATTACGAATTTTATATATATTTTAAAAATATATATATATTTTTTGGAATTATATATATATTACGAATTTTATATATGCTTTCGAATTTTATATATATTTTTTCGAATTATATATATATTTTTTAATTTTTATATATTTTTTACAAATTATGTATATATTCTTTTTGAATTTTATATGATTTTTTTTAATTTAATTAAATTTAAAGTATATTTTGGTCCAAAATTATAGGAAGGGGGACAAATTGATTCATTTTGAAAATCATAAGAGAATTTTCTTGATAAAAAACGGGTAAAGTGAACTATTTTTAAATCATAGGATTTACTAAAATTAACTCTTTTTATAATCACCTATTCATTAAGGTTGTTATAAGTCAAAACATGAAAGTTTTGGAAGGTTAGAACTTAAATGTTAGAGAAACCATTATTACAAACCTAACATTTTTAGTAAACAAATCAGTTGGTTCCTTTAAATTTTGAATTACCATCCTAGCATTGTTCATAAATGCGACAAACTCAGAAAAGTTCATAAATAATTCAAATCTGGTTCACATCATTTGACATTCGCTATATGAAGGAATAAATCTCCAACTTCGACTACCAAGCAAAATACCAACTCAATTTTAATTTTTGAATTTTTCGTAAAGTTAAAGCAACGCAGCCACCAATAACATATTCGTGAATTATGCTATTTCTTAGTTGAATGAGGTACTTTATTTACTGGCAAGTAATAAAACAGAAATATTTAAAACCAATATATATATATATTTTATTTTTTTTATAAGAAGAACATTTTCACAATGACCCAATATGAGCCTCAGGCATTCAAAATGTTGTTGGATTAAAATTAATTTAAGTAGATTAAGCATGTAAAAACGAATAAACTAATGCAAAGTTAAAACATGGATTTTGTTTGGTGTCAGAAACGGAAATCCATGGTTTTGACATTTGATGTTATTTATCCCATGGTAGAAAGAACATTTCGTGTTTGATGGCATTCATTATATATACACACGCAGATATATATATATATATATATATATATCCTCATATTTTAATTGCATAGCATGTATATATATATATATATATCCTCATATTTTAATTGCATAGCATGTATATATATATATATATATATCCTCGTATTTTAATTGCATAACATGTATATATATATATATATATATCCTCGTATTTTAATTGCATAGCATGTAAGTTAGGAGTTAAGCCACGTGAATCTTTTTGAATGTTCTAATCACATCCAGTAAAGAAGTAAATAGTAGTAATTGTTTTATTTACTTTTATTACAATATTAATTTTACATTGTAATACTAAGTTTGACTGGAGGTGTTAGTGGTAAGTTCATTCGGGTCCAGAGAGACTCACAGAATCTTAGTGCCCTATTTTTATGATGGAAATATCTACTTATTAATTTATTTTTCTTTAGAAAATTACTTTTCCCGAATAATTACTTGGTATATAATGTATTTGATACATGAAACTGTACACAAGCATTAATGAATTTTTTTTTTTAATAAAAGTTTTTGAAATACATATACTTCTCCTTAATATTAAGAGTTGCGTTAAGAACAGTTAAAATTGACCCGACTCTTAAATTTTGTGAAATTCATAAATTCAACGGTTATGTTTGTTTAGTTCCGACAATATGATTTTAGTTACTATTACTAGAGATATTGAAAGAAAATTTATACATTTCAAAAATTTTCCAACCATTCAACTACACGTAATATTTACTTAAATCTTGATGGAGAATTTACTTAATTGTGACACGACTCTTAAATTTTGTGGATGTCACAAATTTTATGATTATGTTTATTTAGTTCCGACAATCCAAGTACACTTAACATTATTTATATATTGGATGAAAATTTAAATATTTTAAAGTAGTTTCGATATTTTTCTAAATCTTGAAGAAGAATTTTTATCATTATAACCTCATGTGAGAAAAGGTTTTAGTGATCCAAAAATGCTGAACATCGAATAAAAGTTACTCTATTGATAACAGACTGGAGATAGAAGAAGCTCAACACTATTATTATGATTGATTGCAGAGAATATGCATATATATATATATATATACTAATGTATATATTTAGAAAATAAAAAAGAGAAGGAGCCAACACTAAAAAGTGGGAGTGGACTAGAGCGCATCCTTTTCACACACACACACCAAAAAAGGCAAAATCAAAGCCACATTCGAATAAAATGTTCAGCCCTTAATTTGAAAGCAACGTCACATGCCCACATGCATAGTATATGACCGTTAGGGACCAAAACCAATATACAAGTCCACACACCTAATCATCCAACGGACACATTTCACTAGCCGTTGGATTTGAAAATAGACAGACAAATACCCATTATTTCCGTTTTAAGTCATCTACACTCTCTTTTTATCCCAGCTTCTTCTTCTTCTTCTTCTTCATTCTCCAAGTCTGTAGATTTAGGGTTCCATGTGCTCTTTGTCTGCATTTTAGGGTTTTTTTTTTGTCCTTTAGGTTTGTTGAAGAAGAGGTCTTTTTTGTTCTTGGGTTGTGATTCAATCATTGGAAAATCAGAGATATGGCTTTATCTGATGAGAACAATCCTAGTCTGATTAGACCCACAATTTTACAAGGTAACTTTTTGAACCTGATTTATTAATGTAGCTTAATTTCAACATTTTTAACACATATAAGTTGGAATTTAGCTACAAATTCCAATTTTTTGAAATGGGATTTTGGGAATCTGTTCTTCTTTTTATAATGTAGCCTAGTTTGAACATTTTTAGCACATTTAAGTTGGATTTAGCCACAAATTCATAGTTTTTGAAATTGGTTTATGGGTTGGTAATGTAGATTAGTTTGAACATTTTCAACACATTTATGTTGGAATTTAGCTACAAATTCCTAATTTTTCAAATTGGTTTTGGAGAATTTGTTCTTCTTCTGTTTGATAATGTTAGATTGTATTGAACATTTTTCACACATTTAAGTTGATTTAGCTACAAATTCCTATTCTTTGAAATGGGATTTTGAAATTTTGTTCCTGTTTGATAATGTACCCTAGTTTCAACATTTGTAGCACATTTAAACTTGGAGTCTAGCTACAAATTCCAAATTGTTGAAATGGGTTTTTGCTTCTTCTGTTTGGTAATCTAGCATATTTGAACAATTTTAACACACTGAACTTGAAATTTAATCTACAAATCCTTATTTTGTTGAATTGGGTTTTTGGGAATTTGTTCTTCTTCTGTTTGGCACTCTAGCCTACTTTCAACAATTTTAACACATTGAACTTGAAATTTGGCTACAAATCCCTAATTTTTGAATTGGGTTTTTTGGAATTTGTTCTTCTGCTGTTTAAAGATGTAGATGTATCCAAGTTTAAACATTTTTTAAATACATTAAGTTGGATTTTACTTGCAATTTCCTAGTTTTTGAAATGGGTTTCTGGGAATTTGTTCTTGTAGCTTAGCAAAAACATTTTTCACAAATTTAAGTTGGAACAACTTAGCTACAAATTCGTAGATTTGAAAATTGGGTTTTTGAGAATATGTTCTTCTTCTGTTTGACAAAAGGAGGACAAGAAATGGGAACCAGAAAGTTCGGAGTGGAGATTAAGCACAACCGAAGAAGAGCTTTAAGCGTGATTAATCAGAGCTTAGTGGGAGCTCCTTCTTATCCCTGTGTTGTTAACAAGAGAGTCTTGTCAGAGTAATTCTCAATCTCAAGATTTATCTCTATATTACATACATATATATAGATACTGATATGGTCTGTATTAAAATTACTAACTCAGATTACTTTTGTTTCCAGAAAAAATGTTTTCTGTGATAAGAACCCTCCCAATCCAGTCCATCGGCCAATCACAAGGTTCTTATATGACCATTCTGTTCATTTCCTTTTTACCCAGATTTTTTTTTTCTTTCAATTTGGTCTGAATTTCATGTTCAAATTGTTTTAATTCGGTGCTACTTCGATTTTTATATAGAAAATTTGCGGCCCAAATGGCAAGCACACAGCAAAGTTGCCTTCAGGTACTGCCTCTCTCTCTCTCTCTCTCACACACACACACACACACACATAAACACCCAAGACACAAACAAAAAGAATCGATTGTAACAACTATCTGATTTTTGTTGTATATAATTTTGTAGCAGGAAACTAAGAAACCGAAACAGTCGGATCATAATCTTAGTGTTTGGGAAGATATTCCATTGACAGATGTGGAGGAACACAATGCAGCTACAGACCACCCTGAGCCAATGTTTTTGGAACAAGAAGAGGATCATCATATGGTATGTGATCTTCTCTCTGTGTAATTTTTTCTGCATTAATCAGAAATGGGAAGTTTATCAGCAAATTGAGTCATTAAAAATACTTAAAATTTCTTAGGAGGAGGTAGAAATGGAGGATATATTCGAAGATCCCGTTATGGATATCGATGGCTGCGATGCCAAGAACCCACTCGCAGCTGTTGACTATGTACAAGATCTCTATGCCTACTACAGAAAAATGGAGGTGAGATATATGTACATATTTTGCTTAAGTTGTCAATGTCATGGATTTCTGCAAGCTCCTACGGAAATTGGACATAATTATTAAAGGATTAGAAATTTGAATTTTTTTTTTGAGATTTTTAGGTTTTAAATGGTCATAGTTAGTTTTCCTAAATTGAAATACTTTTTCATTTGTTTACACAAATGGAAATATGATTTTACTACTATAGTTAGTTTTCCTAAATTGAAATGCTTTTTCATTTGTTTACACAAATGGAAATATGATTTTGTGGTTAAATTTATAGTATTACTATTCTTGCATTATCATAAGAAAAATGAAAATTTATAGTACTTCATCATGTAGTTGATGAAGAAATGAGGGGGCAGTGTAGGTGAGAAGTACCAATTTCCACATTGTTTAGATGACTAAACTAACACTATGCAGAGTTCAAGCTGTGTTTCACCAAACTATATGGCACAACAATCTGACATCAATGGAAATATGAGGGCTATACTAATTGACTGGCTTATAGAGGTATTCAATGGGGCTATCTGATATGTCTAATTTGAACTTGTTAAATATATATTGTATAAATCTTATAAATTGTCACTCATTAATTTACTTATTCAAAATGAACACAGGTACACCACAAATTCGATCTCAGGGACGAAACATTATTTCTGACTGTTAATCTCATAGATAGATTTTTGGCTCAACAAGATGTAATAAGAAAGAAACTTCAGTTGGTTGGTTTGGTTGCCATGCTCTTAGCATGTAAATATGAGGAAGTTTCTGTGCCTGTTGTGGATGATCTGGTATTCATTTCGGATAAGGCTTATTCGAGACAAGAAATCCTCGAAATGGTAACTAATTCCTACTGTCATTACAATACGAGTTGAAATTGCATTTTTTTTTTTCTCTATATGGTTAAGTAAATAACACGCCATTTCTGCCCCCCATATGATGCAGGAAAGATTGATGTTAAATACCTTAAAGTTCAACATGTCGGTCCCAACCCCTTATGTTTTCATGAAAAGATTTCTCAAGGCTGCGCAATCCGATAGAAAGGTTAGTAGTGGTAGTACTATTGACTCAAGCAGTTGACATGTATGACATGTATTTTTTGGACATCAGGAAAAAAAATTTATTGGACCCACATAACGTGTTAAATGCACCGGATTTAGGCATTTTAGTTCTCTAGCTAACGAAATCAATTCGCTAATGTAATTCACTTTCGTGTCTCGTGACTCTTCAACAGTTCGAGCTCCAGTCCTTCTTCATGATCGAGCTTTGCCTCGTGGAGTACGAGATGCTCAAGTTTCCGCCCTCTTGCCTGGCTGCTGCTGCAGTTTACACAGCTCAGTGCACCCTCTACGGGTTCAAGCAATGGACTAAGACCTGCGAGTGGTACACTAGCTACTCCGAAGATCAACTCTTGTAAGTTATTATTGTCATGTCACCATTCGATATTTAATTTCAATTTGGTTTTGAAAATTCTCTCAAATAGTACTAATATAATGATTCGAACAGGGAATGCTCGAGACTGATGGTGAGTTTCCACCAGAAGGCGGCGACAGGAAAGCTAACCGGGGTGCATAGAAAGTACTGCGCCTCTAAGTTTGGCTATGCAGCAAAATGTGAGCCAGCACATTTTCTTGTAGAGGCTCAACAAGAAGCAAGGAATGTATAGAGTGTGGAAGTACTAACTATATGAGACTAGTGTGTGTAACTCTAGTTTGATACTTACATTTGAAAGGGGTGGTGGGAGGGGGGGGACAATAAGTCAGCAACTAGGGTTGCCCCTGGGGATTAATTTTTATGCTTTTGCAGTCATGGTTGTCATGGCTGTTCACAAATTTGAATTTGGACATAGCTTCTGATTCATTTATTTGACAATAATTGAAAGATTTTTATCCTTCAATTCTTCTCCATTTCTTGCTTTACCTGCTGTATCAGATTTATCCCAAATAAATAAATAAAACTTGAATTACTGGATGGGAATTATTTCATAATCAACAAATTTTTTTTTTCTTTTCTTTTTAGAGTTAAGAATTACTTAACACACCTTGCCCGAGGAGACTTGCACCCTAGACTCATTAGAGAGTGAGGTCCGGTACCACTTGACAACTAGGCGCCTTTGGTATTTAATCTTCAACATTACCTAACATATAAGAGGTGAAATGGAAGAAATTTAACAATGGTGATTACCTTAATATTTATTAAGTAAAGTATATTAGGTGAATAGAGGGGGGGAATGTAATGGAGTGCACTAGGAAATAATTCATATGACAAAAGATTCACAATACGCTGAGTTTTGGAGATTAACAATATTGATTTTATTGCGAACTTGGCAATAAAATTTTAACCATTCAAGACTAACCAACAACTTCCTATAATAAGGATATATAATAATCAACTTCCTATAATAAGGATATATAATAATTTTATTGTAATTTATTATGAAATTTGTGAATATTTATGACAAAATAAGGTCAGGTATATTACTATTAACATTGTAAAACATTATTTTTTTTTTATAAAAGAAAGAATGTTATAGGGTACTTAGATTCACCAATTTTATTCATTTAAAAATAGTACAATAATTTTATTTATTAATACTTGAGGGAATTAGTGTCATAGTATTTCCAATGGTTTTATTGAACCACATAGAAATATATCAGGTATTTATGGAATCAAAAAGATCATGCTTGATCGGTATAAAGTAAAATACAATTTTCAATTAACAATACCATAAGTAATATAGAAAGGATAAAGGAGGCAAGTCACCATTATATTTAGATAAGAGGAAAACAGATAGATATGAATATACATACTATTTGCTCGCTCGCAATCCGCTTACTCGTCTATTTACAAATTTTATGCTACCATCTCCAAATTTATCTATATGTTTCTGTACTCCTCATCTCTCTATAACATTCCAATATTCCATACGAAACAACAAAATATAAAATAAAAAAAGAATTATATTCAAGATTCAGAATCACGAGGAATTAGTCTAGATCATTAGAATAATCTGTTCTAATGGGTGTGTTAATTTTATTTTATTTTTGATTTTTTTTTAACTGTTTGCTTCGTTTCTACCCGAAAATATCAAAATATCGTATTAAGCTGAGAGTTCTCAGAAAATCTGGACAATCCTCCAAAAACATGAATACTAGTATAAGATTTATAAATCTGAATGCTGTTATAATGGCATAGTGGTTTAGCAAACATGCTTCTCATTTTCCAACATAAAAGATTGTACTTCTTTACAGTGTATTAAAGAGCAATATCTGCCACCCTCTTTACCCATTATGATGTATTTCCTCTTCTCTCATATCAATTCTTTACAATCTCTGAGTAGTGTTCCATGAAATGAATGTTCTTTTTTCTTTTTTTTTTCATAAAGAATACAAAAAATTACATCGAACTGCGACTCTGTCTCCAAGTGCAGTCAAGCGGCGGCCATTGCAGCTTGGATTACCGTTGCACATAGTTGTCAATAGAAATCGAAATACTTTCCTTCAGTCATTGTTCTGTTGTCATGAAAAAGAGAATCTCGAGAGGAGTGAGAGGCCAGAGCCTGATGATGCATCACTTGCCGGGCTTGGTGGAACATCAGAAGCAGAAGCAGCACGATAAGCTTGTTGACACTTCTGCATCTGTATTTGCATGTGGAATGCAGGAGTTCAGAATGCAGTTCTTGTACAAAAGTATATATGCAATTAACTTGTGGTAATTTGTATATTCACTTAAAACATTTATACCGTATCTGCTGAAGTTCTATAAAATAGTCTTTTCGTTCTATTTACATGCCTGAATTATAAAGAGGGGAATGATTTGGAATCTTTGGAACTTTCAGAAAATGTGTGAAGGGATTTGCTGTCTATTCTTAGGTTATAGACTGGCCAAACATAAAACCATGTCATATAAGATAGTCATCATGTCAGTCCTTGCCCGTTTGACCAAGATATGTCTCAAGATAAAGTGTTTGATCTTTCCAATTTACTAATGACCCTAGCATCATTTTGAGACACTTTGATCCCAATTTACAGATTCCTAGCAATATTGAAGCATTAAAAGGAAATTAAATTTTACCTCGAGTGGACTGAATTGAAGAAGCATTCCAACCACAGGTAGCAGGGCCTCCACTTCACCTGTTTACAGAAATTTTGGAATCCAATCATTTTAACACAAGACCGGGAGATTATCCAGTTTTGAAAATTGACAATTCTCTAGGGGTGAAAAAGAGAATAAACGAAAAAGGACAACAGAGATCAACATAAGTTTGACTCTAATAATCTCAATCTACATTATACAATGTACCTGTTTCAAGGAGTTTCAAAATAACATTTTTAAGATAGGTCATGTCCACCCCTTCCCTTTTCTGCCCTCTTTCCATGTTCCGGAGCTCTTCCTTTAGCACAGCTTCCTGCACTCGTGATATTTAAACATTGAGTCAACAGACAAGAGAAAATTAGGAAAGGGAAAGCAAAAAACTTGAAACTATTAAAACCATCTTCTCACTGGAAAGGCCCTCATGTAATTTGGCAGTCAATAAGGGGTGCTCAAAGATGAAGACCTCCCGAGATCCCACGCAATAAGAAAAGCAGTACTAGAAATAGAACAATAATGGAGAATGGCCATGTGTTTAATGTATTGTTAGATCATGAATGAAAGGAGTACATATGTTTAGAACACTCTATGCTACTCTTATGCATTAAATTAGATTATATTCCATCGTAACCAGAATTTTACTCGTAACAACGATTTATATAATTTTAAGCAACAAAAGCTGTAGATAGCACATTACCATCTATAAGCTTATGGCAGCTAATAAAAATTTTAAAGTTGCATCTCACTGTACACTTGGTGTAAAGCACAAGTGTTTCAAAATATATTATTGACTGGCATTCAAAATATATTGTTGACTGGCAGCATGTGGTCAACCATAAATTGAAATTGAACTGCCCAGGCTGTGTAAGTTAACTTTCTCAAGAAAGCCTGGAGGATTATTAATATAAGTGCTTGTTTGGTAGAGGGAATGGAGCCATTTTTTTGGGTTTGGTTTGAAAATTTTGCTCCACTCCATACAAGCATGGTGTTGGACAAAGAGTGTGTGAATAGTGTCACTCCATTGGACCCAAATCCATCAAATTTCACACCATCTCAATAGTTGGTTTGGTTGGAGTTGGGTCCAATGGTTTGACACTATTCATTTATAATATTATATATATATAAATTCGAAATTAAATATTTCGAAAAATTAAAATATTTATGAAAAATATAAATATTTTGAAAAAATTAAATATTTATGAAAAATTAAATATTTCGAAAAAATTAAATATTTATGAAAATTTAAATATTTCGAAAAATTAAATATTTATATATTTTATTTTTTAAAACATAAATATTTACAAAATGTTATTTTAAATAAATAAAATGTCAAATTATTCCAAGTTACCAAATATGATTGGTTTCAGAATTTCAGCTCATACCAACTCTACCAAACATGGTTTAGTTTTTCAGTTTTATTTTTTCTCACACCAAAACCATCTGCACCAAACATGGTTTGGAACCAAAATAAAACCAACCCAACTCCAACCAAACCAAAATCAAAAAACAACACCACACTGCCTACCAAACAAGCACTAAGTGTTTGCAGTACAAATATCATGCTATGTCAACAGGTATAAACAAAACAGAAAGCATTAATGAATCGACAATAACTATGCAACTATGCAAGTTCACCAAGGATCTGTACTCATTTGAATTTGATATGGAAAACACAAGTGAAAGAAACTAATTTCTATACCTGTTGGCTGTGGAGTCGATTTTCACGTTCAAGCTCTTCAATTTCCTCCTGAATTAAAACATAATTAGAAACTGCACTATCGAAATTAATTAAAAAAAATGCAAAGTAAAACACGTATGATTTACTTGAAGTGCAAGAATGTGCCGCTGGGACTGTGCTAGCTCTTCCTCTCTTTGAGCCTGTTGCCTTGCCAAAATCTACAGTTAAAAAAAATAGAATACTCAACCGAAAGGTCATTCGTAGTGCAGAATTGATACTTTAAAGGGATATGAACCAAGATACATACAGGTCAAGAATCTGAAGTATATATATGTCCATATATATCTCTGAGTGTGTATGCTGTGAGAGTGTGTCAGTGCAGGAGGACAAACAATTAGAAATTCACAATATTATTTCATTCGTTGTAAAAACACAATATGTGGATCATCTTAGCATTGTGTGCGACATAATTAACTCTCATTTATTCTCTTATATGGTTATTTATCTGCCTGTCAATCTCCCTTCTTGACAATTCCGCATTGATTATTACAGTAAGAACAGTTTCAGGTCTTTGCTCGCACCATTTTTGTATCCATTGCCTCATTGGAAACCATGGGCACAAGTGATGATACAAAGAATTTTATACTTATAAACTAAAAGCTGAAGCCACTCAAACCAATTAACCATTTGTCCCGCTACAGATTTCACGTAGTTCAACTCTAAATAGTTAGGCCAACTGCTTTGTCCCAAGCAGTGCTGTTGTAAAAAGCTATCATGAGGGACCCTTAGCTAAGCTTGAGCCCTCAGCCGTCAGATCGAAAAAGTTGTTAAGATGTGCTCTTGAACCAACAACTAAGGGTTGGGCTCACATTGAGTGACCACATAATGGACTCTATTCTGGAACTTTAAGCAACCAAACCGGTCTATGTTGTTGGAGTTCCGCATTCCGTTTTGACCTGGTTTCCACCGCGGCTGCTAACGATAAGACTAAATATCATTGCTTTGAGCTTTTGGTTTTTCTGAGGCTGAAAAGACCCAAGGCAAGTCTATATGCTTCGATTGTGAATCGAATAGATCAAGAGATAGCTAATAAGACATTCTTAACAAGTTTTAAACTTTTAATGTAATTGGTTCACAATATTACCATCCTATAACAGTTCAGGAAAAAATACATGTGCTTATTTTGAGTATTGCAGAAGTAACTCCTATGCTATATTAGTGATTGCATATAGATTACTAATATTTTAAAAAAAAATGCATCAAAATTAGTTTTCTACATATTGAAGGAAGTAATTTTTTTGTTGTATCCCCCCGTACTCGAATCATATTTTTTTGAGATTTGTCGTATCCTCGAATCCGTATCGTATTGCACCCTCTATCTGTATCAGTCCAACATAGATCATAAGCTTTCCTGCAGGCAGTATTATGCTTAGAAAGAATGGCCGTAGAACAATATCTACAAAGACATTGCAGAAACAAAGCATGTAATGGCGATCATTGAGATATGATCTAGCAACCCTAGAAGGTTAAAGTCACAAGAATGTAAGGGGCAAGCACATTTACAGATGATGTAAGTTCTATCCAGAAAGTAGCTGGCAAATACAGCATTTTCTTTTTATTTGTCCATCCTAAATAACAAAACTTTCCACAACCATAATCAAGTACATCTACTGTTAAGCACCACAATAGTTAAATGACAGATGCATGTCGAAAGAAAATTTCTATATACCAGAATTTGCTGATCTGCAGACGAGGTGCTTGCATATTCCTGTTTCTGGAAGGCTGTACCATAGGAGACAGAGCAATGTTAAAAGCCCCACTAGGTCAATTTTATCGCAGCACTAGATGAGCTTTAACTTTTATATATAACCAATGCTACCAAGTGTGACTAGGAGCCTCGTACCTGTGTCGTAGTTATTGTCATGATTAGCCTGAAAGAATAACAACATTCTTAAGTGATTAAGATAGGGAAAAGAACTTGTATCTCAAATTCAAGGAGCAGGCCAATATCTTGGGAGATGAGCCAGAAAGAGAAAGCGAGATAAGAGATAGAGGCATACTGGTGGTCTTGATTCTAATTTCTGCTGAAGACTCTTATTGTCATCTAACAGTCTAGAGATCTCTTTGTCCTTCTCCTCAATCATTTTATCAGCAAGATCACGAAACGAATCATGCTCTTCCTAAAAGTTACAATACGAAATATAGAAATAAGCAGAGAAGTCCATATCCTCCACATTGAGACACGAATACAACAAATCAAATGCACGATACCTTTAATCGTTTATACTGTAGTTTGAGGTCCTCTATTTCTCTTTGAGAAACTTGACTGGGCGATTCTTTGTTCTGGGTCTTCAATGCTTCACATCTCACTGTAAAATTAGTACTCCATCTTAACCCAAAAGCACAAACAAAGGAAAATGACAATAATAATAATAATAAGCAAAAATCTCAATTAGCTTTGCATTGTTAAATTACATTTCCAAGTTTCTTCTACATTCCGTAAGCTTATTTCCCATGCTTCTTTCTCTGATTGGTACTGAGCAATAGCAGAATTAAGCTTCATTTCCATGCCCTTAACTTGCTGGTCTGCAGCACTAAGAGCTGCATCTCTGAAATGAAAGGAAACAGGAAAAAGTCAGTGATGATTGCTTTACCTCTAAAGTTCAACATTGTAACCATAATGAAGAACAAATCCTACTAAAGTGAAAGCCTTGAATTACAAAAAATACTAACAGACTGGACTTGCAAAGGAATTGGAAGGAATGGAGAACAAGAGAGCTTAAATCATGTCCAGTTTTACAATGGAGAGAGCTTAATCCCCTTTGCATGTCTTCTCTGTCCTTCCAGCATATAGGAAGAAACATAGGGAAGGAGAAGATAATAAAAAACCACTTTTACCCCTAATTTATATAACAACTGCAACTTTATCATCTTTATCACTCGCACTACAAACCAAGTATTTCATTTCTTTTCTCTCCACCGTCTTTCCAAGTACCAAGCACGATAAAGATAGTCCTACCCTCTCTGTTTTACCCCATAATTATCCATACATGAGGATGAGTTTATATGATCCTCTCATTTCCTTTCTTCCCTTAAAAGTAGCGCTACCCTCTCCTTTAGCTCCCATCCTACTAATCTTATGCAGTGTAAGTTAACTACACGAGCAAAATATGAGAACAGACCAATGATAAAAATAATGCAAGACAATCGAAAAACAGTTCAATTAAAAGACAATCTTTCTTACATAATATGGATGTATCAAAACAATAGTTCAAGGGTCAATACTCTAGGAACAAAAAGTTCTCTGAAATAAATATAGCAATTTCAAAAGAGAACCATTAACTTCCGGAAATAAAATAAAATATAAAGAGAAACAATGACACGTCATTTTTTAGCAAACAGGAGACCTTGCAGCAAGCTCTTTGTCATGATTGGCCAAAGCACCCTGAAGATCTTGGAGGGCCCTCTCTCTTTCTGCGGATGCCAACAATACTTCTTTCTCAGCATCCTAGAGGACAAAAAAGAATGCCATAAACAGCAAACAATGTTGATGTACTTGAAATCAATCCAATTTATTCTAGATAGTGAACGATATAGGTTACAAGCATGTACCTTCAATAATTCTTCCTGTGCTTTGAGTAGATCATTGTCCCTAGCGGCAGCTATCTCTGCATCCTTTCTCTGTAGAAGTGTATGAGCTCGAACCTTGTAAGATGAAAATTCAGTTTCCAGACGGGTGATCTGCAAGAAGTATAAGCAGAAGCAACAGATTTTAAGATGCATAATAATATGATTAAAAGAACAGAAAGTAACATTGGTGGTTTGCAGTGAAGCACCATCAGTCTATGGTGCAGCATTGTGTTGCTGACCTTGGGCATTGGCCTCGGGTCTGCTGAACATAAAAAAACACCAGACAGAACTATCAAATTTATTGTTGATTACTGCAGACTTAAATGGAGGTTTTGCCAAGTGAAACGAGTTCAACTACAACACCATTATATCTGCCTTGGCAGAACCATTTGACTAACAAATGGTAGTCATGAGGGGCCATTCTCATCTCAGCCCATTCCTGGGGAATTGTTCAAAGTGAACGTAGGAATCCCATCATTTAATTTCCAGAGCTCATATATAGCCTAGACTGTGCCCATTTTTACAGTTGTTCCCAAGTCTCAATCTCCGAACCACGCCAAATAAACATTCACTAATCTGCAAACATTTGTGGACCCCTAAAGTACGAACTGAAGTAAACCCATATAGCAGAGACAACTAAAGAATTGGTTTGGGTGACAGGTTATGAACAACTTACTACTATGGATAACAAAGTGCTTGGTATGGAAGGCCAAAAGGCTATAGAAGTAAGGACAGAACAAGAAAATATATTATGATAAATAATTGTCATTAATGTAAGCAATCAAATCATCTGATACAAATTGCCATATACAGAAACCCTGATAGTTGATATTCTACATAGTGCACACATCCTACATTTTCTTAGGTTGACTAAAGCCAAATACTGTGACCTACTTATCAGTCGGAAATGGGTTGTTAACAGTGAAATATATGGTGAAATAATGCTTTCAGAAATATGCAAATAAAACTAACTTGGAAAAGGAGATGTCAAGTGTCAATTGCTAGCATCAAAAGTCTACAATCTATCAAATACTTATTCTGCATATATTAATTGAAATTTTTTGAGTGAGAATGGCTACTAAGAAGGCATCCTTGTTGTGAGTACACAGCACAGATGCTTGTAACTATGTAATGTTCTTCTGACCTGATGCCCGAGATTGAGTTCATTAGTAGCAAATGAGAGCGCCCTCATACTGCTGGCTTTTAAGTGACCAACATATCACCTAGTTCTGACTCCAGACGCAGGGTATGTTGTTAAATATCTTTAACAAATCAGGATATATAAGCTGAACCTCAAGCCAAGGAAAAACATATGCATCGCTGGATTAAAAAGATGATTTAAACCCCATAATAGTCAACAGAGAGACAATTAAGCTTCTCTGTGTTTCTTGCAGTTTTTTATTGAAGAGATTAGGGAACTGAAGATGATCTGATACCTCCTCTTTTGCAGCCACTAGTTCAGCATCTCGTGTACTTAGCAGCTGAGTTTGCACAGATAATTCATATTCCAGGTGACCTGTGCAGTAAACAAAGAATGAAAGCTCAATCCACACGTCCAAGTCATCATTAAAAGGTCAGTGAGAGAAAAAAGAAAAAGTTACTTCTCATTTTAGCTGCTTCAATTTCAGCACGCATGCAGTTACTCTCGGCAACCTCCAGCTTCGTTTTCAGTGCCATGGAGGTAGCATTCCAACTCTCTCTTTCTTTCTCCTGAATGCATATACAAACTTTTACGGAAACGATCCTCAAGATTATATAAAACTAGCTAAAGACATAGGCAATTGCAAGGCAATGATACGAATTGCCAATTATTACGTATATCATCAAACATGTATACCAAAAGGCACATCCCACAGGTGCCAAACTGCATCTTCAGAGGAGTATAAAACACGGGAGGGATGGGTTGGGACCGTTGGGTGCAGGACTCAACACACAAATCATTCTGGGAGTGCAGGAAGGTAATATCTTGTCCACTTACAAAAGAATATGCTTCCTGAAAGAATCTAGTAAACAGTAGAGCCAACATTAAAGCCCTAAAGTTCAGTCATAATTTGTCAAGACAAGTTAGCAACTTGCCAGAGCAAATTTATTCTAGCTTCCTTTCAAAGAGAGAAAGCCGCAACGACTTAGTGTCGAATGGAAACTATTACCCGTTGTTCAACTAATATTCAGATCTGAAAGAATCCAGGCTTAGTCCATATTGGACTCTAATATGGGAAATGGAAAGTAACTTACACTCCCTACATTCATGGTAAGTATGATAAATAATGGACATATTAAATAATAAGCAAACAGGTAACCCCTATTACCCAAAACAACCTTCGAAAAATAGCACTCTTGTCTCCATAACAGAGTCGCAGAGGTTTCACATAATGATTTTGCCCCTAAATAAAAAGGTTTAGATAAGTTCCAAATAGAAAAATAACCCATCCCTAATTCCTAAATGACTGCAAAACTGATCATTCAGCCATCCCATTTATCTGAATGGTGTGATCGCCATGAAAAGTAACTGAGTACACCCGAGAAAAATTATGATCCACCATGCAAACCAGTTATATACAACTTATAATACATCAAGGAAAAAAGAAAATTGAGGAAGTAAGGACATTATCGTACATGCTCACGTTTCATGTGAACCAGCTCTCCTTTAACAGTTTCCACAGCAGCTTTAAATCGCGCTGCTTCGCCACTGGAAGCTGCATCCATCTCCGCAATCTTAGACTCTTTCTCGGCAATTATCCCCTGAAACATATATACATGAACATTTAGGTTCAATCTAATCATCTCAAATTTCTGAAGCATCCACCAAGTGTCAGCTACAAAACTATACCACTGAGATAAGAACACTGTAACACATAAGGAAGGATATACACTGTAACAACTAGTCGATCATGATGGCCATGGACAAGAACCAAAATAAATTATGCTTCTACTCATGAAATGCATCATATAACAGTCTGTTCTTACTTGCAGAGAGGAAATCATTTCAGTTGCCTTTCTTCTATCTGAAAATGCATCAGCAAGTTGGGATTCCAAACTCTCTATTTGCTGAGTAAGAAATAAGAGAATACAAGGAGCTAAGGCACAATTCATTCACAAAACATAACAGCAAGGAAAAACAGAACTTCGTAGGTAACACAACTGCACGCACTATTACCTTCTGGTGTTTGGCAGAGAGCTCAGATATTGAGGCTTGCTTTTTTTCTTCTGCTGCTTGAAGTAAACCTCGCATGTCTTCTAGCATCTGTTGATATTAAGGTTAAAACACCTATGGAACTGCACATATCTTACTTCTAAAAGGGGAGGGGGAAAAAAGTAGCAGTATTTTTCTCTCACTAGTCACTCCAATACATTGATCAATGTTCAGGTCATAAATATAAAACTGCTTTACCATGTCTCGACATTACATTTTTTCCGCATCCCAGATGGTTTGGAGATCTTTTTGGGTATGACCTTTTTCCCAGCATAAAGATATACATAAAAAACAAAAGTGGAATGAAAAATTGATGAGTTTTTCAAAACAGCCAGATTTTGCTTTCAATAAATAGAAAAAGTAACTCCTGAGAACAACTGTAGGCTAACCCATGGATCTTACAGTAACTAATTGTTCCAATATACCATTCCTAAGCAAACTTAACATTAGATGCTTTACATGCTTAATTGATGAACCTTAAAAAAATTGTAGTTCTTCCAAGTGTAGAACATTAACATCCACACACTGCAAGGGAAGAATGAGTTAAACAAGAACTCGAATGAATGATTGGATATCTTAACATGACATACAAAATCAACAAAGTTAAGCAAACAACTGGACATAATGGATGTTACACTAAACTAAAGGCAATTCAATTCCTGAAGAGATGGTCTTTGAAGAGCAAATCTACTTTTTGGAAGTACTCTTATACTTATTTCAGTGTGCTTATTTGCTATTTATCTTTAATAATTACTGATTTCACAGAAAAGCACTCACAACCCAGAGTATATATACCTGCTCTTTCTCTGAAAGTGACTGCTCTAATGCCTCAAGAGCATTCTCTTTGGGTTCCAACGAACGGCGTAATTCTTCAATGTTGTCTCGAAGCCTGCATATCAGTGAGATCATCTCTAATTCAGAA
This sequence comes from Cornus suecica, assembly GCA_963922005.1. Taxonomy (NCBI): domain Eukaryota; kingdom Viridiplantae; phylum Streptophyta; class Magnoliopsida; order Cornales; family Cornaceae; genus Cornus; species Cornus suecica. The sequence continues at coordinate 42,888,160 of OY998248.1, forward strand.
AAGCGACATTCTAATTTATCAAATTCTAGAACAGAATTTTGACTGTTCTATCAGAGCGTAGCAAGATGTTGATGTATGAAGACTATGATGTTCAAAAAGTAGTACTTTACTCTTCATTTCCTCAACTAATTTAGTATAAAAATTACCCATTACTCTCTTATAAAGGTTCAGTTAAAACTTAAAAGTATTCACAGAATGCAAATTTGATTCTGCAATTGAAGAAGATATTCTTCACAACTGACATTTGAAAGAACACAGACAAAACAAACACAATCACATGCACACAGATTGAAATCCCTCCTTCCGTTCATCAAAGTTGGTAGGGGTTTGTTGGTGCATAAATCAACATGAACTGGTGGTATTAAAGAAATTGAATTACTGTAATAACTTCTTTTTTTTTTTTTGATAAGTCAATTACTGTAATAATATAATCAATCAGAACTGAATGATGAATACAACTTCTCCATTCCTGTGCAAAATAAATATGCAATTATTTGGTACTGTATGTACTTGTTATTTGCACTCCGTAATTGCTGCCTCTCCATATCTGTTGCTTTAATGGCTTCATTTGCTTGTTGACGTGTGCGCTCCAGCTCTTGCTGCAACATTCCCAATTGGGATGATGCTTGGCTGGCTTTTTCACTCACATTACGAAACTGAGCCTCAAGATCGTCTTTTTCCTGGAATTGACAACCTCCAAACAACAATTGAACTTAAAAGAAGAAACGATAAACAAGCAAAGTAAGTACCCTTTAATTTCTAACAAATTAATGCAGATTTAATAAACAAGTAACATTAATATCATTTGTACTATGTTAATGCTATACTAGTTCTTTAGCTGTGATGTCTACTAGCACCACAATATGCTCTTTCAAGGGTCCATGACTGATCTATTATGATCCACTATTGGGTAAAAAGAAACTGAGCTAATTAGGTTAATAGAATTTCATCCAACATCAGAGCTGATGTGAGCTTAAGGAATACAGAATGGAACACAGTCCAAACTTGACAGCATCCAAAAGGAATGGTAAGTTAACACTTTAATCCTGAGTTAGGAAAAAACTCCCCTTGCCCACCCAGAATCCTTTCTGCTCCAAACCTTAATTGGTCTAGTGATAGAATCATTCTTTGACTCTCAATTGATCATCTCTGGTAAATTCTAGTGATTATGGATAAGGTGCTTAAAGTTTAAATTAAATGTGCAGCATTTCATTCTAACCCAAATAGTGTGTACAACTTGTTACATATGGAACAGTGTCACAAAGTGACGACCATGAGATGATATGAACCCAGAGATAGAATTTACCTTCTGAGTCTCTTGAATACGCTGTTTAGCGCGTTTGTGAAGCCTGTTCAACTTGGAGTCAAGTTCAGAGTACTTCTCGTCACGTTCTTTTATTTCTTGATCCATCTTCTGTTGGGCTACACATGTAAACCACAAATTGCATTTAAACTAGGAGTCTAAACAAAAACTTAGCAAAAAATAAATCTCAGTAAGGAGATACATCTAATATCCTATGACAGTAGGACCATCTACAAGCAGACAGCATTCAAAGCATGAAGTTGAATTTCATTATGATTGGAAAGAGATCTAAAATCTAAGATCTTTATCCTAAAATTTCTGTTTGGCCCACTGACATCATATCTTACTAAATATGTAACACATCATCAAATTTACAGAAGTCAAAATATGGATAGTAAAATGGGTAGAATTCGACCTTCAGAAAGCTTGGTAGAAAGCTCTTGGGCTTTTGCATCTGCCTCCATGTATACAACTTGAAGGTGCTTCAAGGCCTCCTCCGCAGCACCTCGGGTTTGTTTTTCTTCCAAAAGCTCTCTCCTTAAAGATTCTATCTTCTCATGGAGCTCTTTCACATCTTCACATGTCCCACCTTCTCTGTCTGTTGGTCCTGTTTGTTGGAATGGCCCACCGGATTCTGAGCGATCTTTCAGGAACTCAAACTGAGACTTTAAATACTCATTCTGAAAATTGAGTTCAACAATGTTTTGAACAAGTTGATCATGAGTCTCACTAGTGTACGGGTTGCCATCACAATGCCCATTCTCCTTCACTACATTCCCTGAGTTCTCATGTTTCATGCCAATGAACTGTTTCTCAGGTTTTGCAGCATCTTCTACACAATTTTCTACCATCCCACTAATATCCCCTTCTTCTGTCGACATTATTGCACTCCTTGGGATCACTGTGATTTTTTATGTAAGCAACCACCCTGATTTCCTCATCAACAAGAACCTAAAGTTCATTCAACAATAAAGAAGTAAACATTTATATAATATAAAAATAAAGTAGTCGTTCGTTACTATTATATTCAATTTTAGATAAGGCACTGCAAATCCAAAAGACCAGTAGGCACTATGATATTAATAAAAGAGAGATCACTCAGAGGTCAAAGATTCAATCACAGCTTAATAGAAACTGGAAGCGAGTAAGATCTTAATGTCACGGCATTAATTAGGCAACCCAAATTGAAAATTGGCACCAGGTTTGCTGGCAAAACTGAGAAAAGGAGAAAAAGCACCTCAGATTCATCCAAATACAAAAATGGGGCAAGCTGAATGGCGGCTTCTTCATAGTATACGTGAAAATATCAAGGCATATAGGAGAGGGATCTATTTTGAACGTGTAAAGCTCCTTATTCATACACAATCACTTGTGGAACTTGCATTTTACAAAACACATTGGGGCTGGCTCTTCTTTCTGTGTCATTATGGTTGCCAAATTTCAAGCCAATAGAAGATAATAGACTCCCCATTCATACTCTCAAATACCATAACAGTCACTAGAGTAGTGGAATTAGATGACCATTGAGGCCCACAAAAAGTTATAAATAGGTGTATGAATAAGAGTCTTCATCAAGATGTACCACGTTGGGAGGATATACTGAATGAAAAACCTATCATTTGTTATCATTTGCACAAAGTGATTACTCATAGAATGAAAATACAACCACCACCACTAACCTTTTTCGCAACCACATGGGGTTGGCGACCTCAATATTACATTTTTATTCTGCTCTCTTTCTAAGTTCCTATGATCTGTTAATCCACATACCTTCCTTGCTAAGACTACACATGTTAACTTTGGTATTCCTATTCCAAACGTACTACCCTTCCTATGTCAATTTCCCATTTCCTTAATTGGCGCAATTAAAGGTTTTTCGCGCACAGGTTTTCTATAAAAGTATAAATGAGACAATAAATAAATAAGCTTTCCCTTTGTTTTCTCACATTTCCTTGACAACAAAGTGGAATAAGTTTATTCATTTTCTTGGTATGCATCTCTTCTTGAGAACTCTGAAAACTGTTTTCTGAAAACAGAAGTTTTCTGAAAACAATTTCCAGAAAACTCAACCAAACAGAATTTTGGTACAGTTTCTTGATTTTCAGTTCCAGACATGCAAACCAAGCAGGCGGTAGAATTGTCATCTAAAAACCCCAGAAAACAACTATATATGAACTTTGTGGCATAGTCAAATGTGTCAGATATGAATTATCTACGAACCCATAAAATAGCTAAAATGAACTTGGTGGCATAATCATACACTGCAAAGTTAAATTTTATGCATAACCTGAACAACATATCAAAATCTCTATCATCTTAATTATACATGTACATATATAAATATATAGATTATCTATATAACACTAACAAAAGGTTTATGTTTTGATTCAATCAGATCCAACTTGGATCAATGGCAATGTGACGCGAACAATTTAGAAGAATTGCGATACACTAACCTTCGTTTGTTTGTTAACGCCGATCGAGAAGTCCCTGAATTGGGAGTCTCGAGATCAATTGGGCTCCTCCTCCAGATCTATCAACTCCAGTAACAGTTAAATTGCGAATAAATGCATCGATACCAAACCCTAAGTTAAAACTCCAATTAATTATTACGAATTATATATATATATATATATGTAGCTACATATATAAATGTGTGTGTGGATATATATATATATATATATAGAGAGAGAGAGAGAGAGAGAGAGAGTAGTGAAAGTGAAATTTAGAGAGAGAGGGGGGCGTGATATTGCAGGTGTTTAGTCGTGGGATTGAGTGGATTGACCTTGTGATCTCACGCTTCTCATGTAGATGAAGAGCAGTGCTGCCCAATATACACACAAGCTTGGCATCTACCTTTGGGTAATGTAGTATATGCTATATGTATGTGTATATATATATATATATTATTTATAAAATATACTGTAACCAACCTTTGAGTGAGCACAAGTTATATGTTTGTCATCTTTACAGTGTGGTAATACTGGATAGTAATTTTTGTTTTTTTGGGAGAATAATTTTTTTTTTCTTCCTGAATGAATGGTTGTGAAAAAAATATATGATCGGAGGACTGAGATGGAAAAAGTTCACTCCTTCTTACCTCATTTATAGTGATAATATAATTTCGGTATTCCTTTGTTAACTTGCATATATTTGTTTAATGTTCTTCCAATAATATTAAATTTCAGACTTTAAATTAAGAATTTAAATATCTTTTGCAATGAGAAATTATATTGTTACTATAATGGAAAAAATATTTCACTGTTTACTTTGATCAAATTTGGAATGCAATTACAAAATAATTAGAACTAAGAGGAAATATATTACACCATAACGGAAAAATCATTACATTATTTACTTCGATTACATTTAAATGCAATTACAAAATACTTAAACTTGTCCCCATCCTGCTCCACATGATGAAAAATTATAAAATACCCCAAACTTCCTCATTTTTCTCCCTATTAAATGTTGAAACTAATAGAGTTCGAAACCTCTTTTGTCCATGATAGCATAAAAAACTGCATTCACATTTTAAATATGGCAAATTTAATATTGTTGATCTCTTGATGAATCAATACACATAAACCATTTACCCCATACCATGGTTTGGTTTTGGTATCGGTGTAACGGACTCGAATAATATTGTCCTCTAAAATAAGTATCAGATCAGTATAGGTGATAAATAACAGTATCAGCATTTTCATAAAACGTTACAAAACGGGCGATACGTAACGCGAACTATGCCCCACGGGATACCAAGGATGAAGACAATATCAACACTGAACAATACAATCCCAAATAGGCAAATATGTTAGTATATCACTATCACCATGTGAGGTCCAAAATTTTACATCTCTCAACTTGGAGAATCATAGACTGGACATGTCTCACAAGAGTGACTATATAGACAGGAGGGATCAATGGAGTCAACTCTTCATTCCATCGACTGATTTTCATTCATATATTGCTTCAATATAACTGTTTCTATAAGAATTTTCGTGACGCTTTAAGAAGGAACCATGATGTGTGGGATTTGCATCACTGGTGCCAGAACTACAACAACATTTCAGCATAGATTACAGCGAAGGGATGTAAAGGATTCAATGACCTATGAAATCTAGACTAACTGCAATATCATATTTCTTCGGTTATTTTGCGTTTTGCCCATTAGTGACGCTGATCATTGCCCGTGCATCTCATTGGTGCTCCCATTGTCTTTTTCCATTCCTAGTGCTCCTGAAAATAATACAGTATGACTAGATGAGATAGCTAAAATATCTTGAAGACTCGAGAATACATTAGAGAAAAACCAAAAACTAAGAGTGAACTCGACATGAAAAATGCAGCAGACATGCCAAGAAAGGAAGTTCAATGAAAACTAGATATGAGTAAACCGTCAATAGCTGATACTGAAGTAGGACACTGAAAAATATAATCTTGAAGGGGTATCAAACATAACATTGACACTTGAGATGTCATCTAGAGACAGCATAAAAGCAACAATCCAATATTATAAGTGCTAAATTGATTAGAAAAATATCTATAAGATATTTATATCATCTACACAAGGGCTTAAATCCAGAACAACGAATCTCTCCTGAAACCTTATATCTTTTCACGAATTTTGCGATGATTCCTCTTGACAGTTATATGGAATGGTACGGTATCTTTGCTTCTTTTAGTTCTGATCACATCTAGGATCTACTTATCCACTAAAAAAGATTCACATCTTGGATCCAAAATTGAGGGTAATCCCATCCTCGTCTCTAATCTGATTCTGGATCTTGAGAAAACGCAACTAAATCAATTACCAACTGAGCTAACAGGAAGCCTTTTAAATAACGTAAAGTTCAATAAAAAATGTCAATTCGATCCAAAGTATGGTACTTGATGCAGGACAAGAAAGTAGGTGATGAAAAAGATAATAAGGAAATGAGAAACAAAAGAGTATGAGATGAGATGAGATGAGAAAGGAAGAAGACGATGAGAATACAAGCTAAAGAGGTTAGAAAAGAAGAATGAGGAGAGAAATCTCTGAAAATATCACAATGAAATTCAAATAGAAGTCTGAAAGTTCTTGTACGAATAGGGCCATCGACGGCAACAATCTAAACCCTATAAACTAGAAAACCGCAAAAAAGTAAGAAAATACAAAAAATACGAGACTTGCACTTATGCTTACTCCTATGAGGAGCATGGGATCTTTCATAATAGGTAACTAATAACATTGTAAATAGTGGATTGGTTTATCCCATCACTTTTTTTCCGATGAATCTTGCATATTGTTTGTTGTTGTATTTGATTGTTTGATACACATGTACACTCTTCCCTTTTCTTTTCTTTCTTCTTTTTTTTTTTTTTTTTTTTCCCTTTTTTTTGGTTGACAAAGAAAATAAAAGAACAGGAATATTCATAAACAAAGCTTGAAATTATTGCATCACACCCATTCACTTCAGTCAAGGTTACATAACTTCATTGATGAAACTTCCATACACGCTACTTGATACCTCTTTCAAGTAACATTTAAATTTATTACATTCTAAGATTGCAACACATGAGCTGTCAATGAATATGTTGCAAGGTTGTAACATCAAGGGTTTTCCTGCTTAAGAAAATATTACCTGTCTCGGATCTTTCCCTCCTAGCACCTTCTGAGGCAGGAGCAGGACAAAGCAATTTTTCATTTCTTATTATTATTATATTTTATCAAAATGTTATAAATCCAAGTGGATCAAACAATTTTTAAGTCAACTTACCAGTAGATCTCCCCTCCGTGCAATTAACAGCTACATGTTCAAAGAATTCTTTGCTAGCATCTGCAAAACCAAGTATAAAACATAACAAGGAAGGAATTAATACATTCCCGTATATAAAAAGAAATACAAATCAACCTTTTATTTAGACGAGTTCTAATATTGCAAGAGCTGGGTAATAATAGTTGCACAGAACATGCAAGCTTTTGGTAGAACAAATCCATATGGGTCCACCAAGAATATTCTTTGCTCGTAACAGATAAAGTGGCACATGACATCATTTTACTTGAGGTTCCAATTGAGTAACAAATAGCTGATTAATATTAAAAAATAGCTATTTTTATTGCACATTCTAACAAAGCCTAGTAATCCATGAATAAATGATAAATACGTGCCCCCTTCGCATTACTCATACTACTTTCCGATGATCGGACTCTCTAGAATTGGAAAATAACATACATGCCTCAAAAAGTGAGGAGGCATGGGCTTTTGATTATTCATGGTAATTTAGCCATCATCCAAGAAGTAACTTTTCCCCACTGCACAAACACAGTCTCCTACTTTTCAGCCTAAGGGAAACAAGGTCAAAATTAAAACTCTAAATGGCGATGAGATCACTGTGTATGTATGCATACCATGGTTCATTGTTAAAGATGGATCTTGCTCATGTACATATCCAATCACCTTTGCTGGTATACCTGCCACCATGCTTCAAAAAATAAAAGGTAAAATCAAAACTAGTGTCACTACGACCACCGATTTCTTCTGATCTTGGATAGCATGCATCAATTGTGGATAAGCTGAAAACATCATGTTCTACCTGTGGGGAGGAATATCCTTTAATACAAGGGAACCAGCAGCTATCATTGCTCCTTCACCTATTTTTATATTCCCGAGTATATTAGCACTAGCTCCAATCAATGCACCTTGACCTACTTTTGGATGACGATCACCAGTTTCCTTTCCGGTTCCCCCTAAAGTTACACCCTGCAAACATTTTTGTGATGATCAAAATGATTCTAAATGAGAGTCATCTAAATAATATTCTGCTGTTATCAACAGAAATTATGATGATTTAGCCGCATTGCAATATTAGAAAACATGTTCAATAAAGAAAAGATGTTATTTCAATTTCAAGTTACGGTTAGTTCATACAGACATTTCACACAATTCATGTTTTCAAGTGAAAGGAAAGAGACTGAATTCAATAAACGAAACTATCATTTAGAACAAAGCTAGAAGGATAGAGAGAGGAAAGGGGGGTATTTAGAAAAACAAAATCAGTATGAAGATGATAGTACAACAAAACAAGGTCCGTAATAACGAATCAATGCCTTCAGTCGCATTCATTTTATCCTGTTCTGCTGTACCTTGGTCCATATTTACGGCTTAGCCCAACATTGCAATAATTTAATTACTAAAAGCGAAAAAGAAAAAAAACTTAACCCCTGCTTAATTGTGAAAGTTTCCACATTTTGGAGTTTCATCAAAAAAGTGATCTGGTTTTCATCGAAATGGTGCAGTAATCAATTCCATGCTTCAGTATGAATTTAAAGACAATTGTTGACGAATATTTGAAGTAATTGTTTTGTTTTCTTGTTTTCTTGTTTCCTAGGTTTTAAATACGTTCTAATGAATATGAAGGGATTAAGGGAATAGTGTTGTCTCATTCTGCCAATCATTCATCCATCAAATAATGGTGAAATAGAGGAAGAGTCGGCTTACCTGCATTAGAGATACTCTATTTCCTATAACAGCTGTTTCACCAATTACTACACCTGTCCCATGATCTAATAGTATCCCCTCTCCAATTATTGCAGCTGTAGTAAATCAAAAAGATGTTAAAAATTACCTAAAAAGAAAATTCAAGAATGATATATCGGTTATAAAATTCCCATTATTTGACATGATATAAAAACTTAAATAGAAGGAAAACAAAGTTTTGATTTGTGACATAGTTGTACACGACCATAGGATTTTGGACACAACTCCTAATTTGTTAAAAAATATGCCAATTTGTTTTTTCCATTTCTTTGGACTGACTTCATCCACGTAGTTCTGCTTAAATCAAAAAAACAATATGCCATCTAAAAAACTTAGAAATTTGTTTGACCTTTTTCTGACATACATTTCCACAATGTTGACAGTCTTTAACATGAAAAGAATAGCACTTTCATTCTTATTATTGTTAATAAAAAGATAACAAACCCATACAATGCGAACAAGAAAGTGTAATATACCTGGATGTATGTCAACTGCAAAAACCTATATGATTCAAAGGTAGCTGCGTTAGATGAAGTAATTGAGAGGGCAAAAGTCACTGAGCAGCACAAGTGCTTATTGAATACCATAGTAGGAAACTACCTCACTAATCCGACTTTGTAATGCCAAGGCCAACACTTTGCGTCCTTGGTTCCACAAAGCATGTGCTATCCGATACGTTTGAATAGAATGGTAACCCTACAAAAGTCAGTAATCCGTTACTACTAGATGCCTTTAGTGCTTAAAATCTAAATAAGCAAAAACCAAAGAACTTTACTAGTCTTTTCAGGGTAAATCAAATGGAAGCTACCAATTAATATACACCTTTTGAAAGTATGAACAAGAAGAAAGATAATTCTTTTAGGAGGAAAAAGAAAAGAAAAACAGAAAAAAAAAAAAAAGTAATGGTTCACTAAACAAATGAATGTTAAAAATGTATAAATTAAATATTTTTGTCCAAAGGGTGAATGACTGTTTCAACATTTTTGTCATGTGAATAGGTCATCAAAAGAGGATTCTATCCCCAAAAGTCGTGACATTTTGAAAAAAATAATTTGCAAGGAAATAAATGAAACACAACAGAATACAAGTACCTTAAGGTATAAAAGAGCTGAGCAATATGACAAACAAGAAGGATCCCTGTCTTTAAATGCCTGTAAAAGAAGATTTTCAACCATTAAAATAATTTCCCTAAATACAAGTGATAGACCTGTACATCCAGGCGACGGAATTACCTGTACATCCAGGCGAATTGAACGTTGAATCCCTAGATCATGCATCATTACATCGCAAAATATATCCATTAGTTGTGTTGCCAAGAGTGTCGGATTTTGGAGTCGATTGGCAAGAACGAAACCCAATGCCCGCTCTAAACAATCATGACACAAAATACTAGCGTACAAGAAGCTGCTTAGAATTGGCTCCTTCTCTGCCTGAAACATTTCATTGCAGCAGTCACTGAATCAGAATATTCATCAACAAACAATTTCTTGACCAAAAAAATTGAGCCCTTCGGACACTTCTAATTCCCAGTCTTTTGAGTAAAACCAATAAGTGATTGCTAACAACCACTGGGTTGCTTTGAAAATATCAGTTTCTGACCCTTTTACATATCAGTTTTTTCGGTCAAGATATTATACAGATTTACTCATTACTCAGTGTTTCATTCATTTCAAATCCCCCAAGTGCTAGTGGTGAATTACATATCAGTTTTCTAAGTAAAACCCATATAAATTCCACACTTTGTCTACATATATCCCAATCAATTCCTTAACTTAAGCCTCTGTGTGTGTGAAACACCTATATAACTGATAGAAAGAACAGGGTTCTTTGTGAATCGCATCTGACTTTTTAAAGTAGAACCGATTCTTTAAATTGAAGAACAGGGTACCTTCATCTTGGTGAATCACATCTGACTTTCTTAAGTAAAATCCATATAAATTCCAGACTTTCTGTACAAATATTTCAATCAATTCTTTAACTTAAAGAACAGGTACCTCATCTTGGTGAATTACACATCATTTTTTCAAGTAAAAACCCATATAAATTCCACATTTTGTGTACATATCTATCAATCACTAACTCAAATCTCTATCTCAATTCCCTGGATTAGCCTCTCTCTGTGTGTCAGAGTGTGTGTGTGTGAAACACATAGTAACTGATAGGAAGAACAGGGTACCTCCATTTTGGCCTCTTCTCTGACAGCAACCCAGATGGGGTCACCCGAATTGGGACCCGAAGAAACAAGCGGGTTCGAATCACTGTACTTGAAACTCCCCATTGCATATACCGGAAAAACTCTCTCCAATGGGTACATCGATTTCGACCCACCCATTTCTTTCCCCTTCTCTTCTTCGTCCTCGAGAACTGTGCGTTTCGAGAGCGATTCGGAGAGAGAGAACCAAGTGTCCTCGCTCACACAAGCCATTCAATAATGAGAGCTAGGGTTTCATTTTCAAGAACTGATTTCTAGAGAGAGAAACAGAGGAGTTGGGTGGCGGTGGCGGTAGCGGTAGCGGTAGCGGCTACTTTTTGCCGATTCTCTGCTGGGTTGTTGTTAATCATTGGGTTAATTTCATTTACACCCCCTGGACTTTGGTCAAAATTCATTTTGACCCCCAAACTATGTATAATTACATTAAGACCCCCTAATTAGGCAAACTTTCATCAGTTTGACCCCTTATGAACTTTTAGTACATTTTCAAACCTGACAATGTGTGAAATGTCTAAAATGCCCTTATTCCTATTCCTACTTTAATATATCAATTCGACACCTTAAATTTAGGAGGTGTAAATGAAATTAATTAAAAAATATTTGTTTACATGTTTAATTAACAAAAGTATTTACTAAATTATTTGCATTTTTCAAAAAAAAAAACTAAATTGCAAGCATAAATAGCAATTTTTGTTCCAAAAATAAATTTAATTTTACTATTTATGTAAATGAAAATATTTAATTTGTCCATTGTAATATTCAAACATACAAATTTCTATTTTAATAAGGAAATAAAATATAAAAACACTTTATTCATATAGAATTAATAATAAATTTATATTTTTTAATACATTATTCAATTCAATTAATATAATGTTCTCTCTCCACCACCACCTCCAAAAAATAAAAAAATATATCATATTTCAAATCGAAATAAAAATAAAAATATTTGCATTTTTCAAAAAATTACTATTTATGTATGTAATTTAATATTTTTCAAAAAAATATTAAATTACATACATAAATAGTAATTTTTTATCCAAAATAAATTTAATTTTACTATTTGTGTAAATGAAATATTTAATTTGTCCATTGTAATATTCAAACATACAAATTTCTATTTTAATATAAAAATAAAATATAAAATTAATTTATTCATATAAAATTAATAACAAATTTATATTTTTAATACATTATTCAATTCAATTAATATATTTTTTTACCACCACCACTACTGATCTGTTAGATTACCCACGTGAAAGCAACAACCGATTTGTTAGATTACCCAATTTCATGTGTATATGTATATATCTCTACATTTTGTTGCCAAATCCCTTGGAAGCTCAGAACCACCATTAATGGCGGAGCACATGGCATCGATATGCGACATCGAGAAGGACTGCATGAACTACCCCTTCTATTTCAAGATCGGTGTTTGCCGCCACAACGACCGCTGCTTGCGCCTCCACAACCACCCCACCTTTCTCCTCTCCAACATGTATTACTCCTATTTCCCCATCATCGTCGATTTCTCACCGGTGACGGATTTTCGAGAAGCGACGTGCCGGCAATTTAAGGAGAATAACTGTAATCGAGGGGGGATTGTGACAATTAGGGTTAGTGTTTGGTTTGGAAGAGGGGTTGAAGAAGATGGGTGTTTGGGGATGAGTTTTAACTAAACCCGAAATTGGAATAAGGATATCCTTAGTCCTGCAAATGGATAAATTTAAACTTAAAATAGAGCTATTTGGCAAAAGGTAAACTTGTCTTTTCCTTTTAAGTCAACGCTTAAAAGTGATCAGGGGATCCAAATGATGAAAGTTTACCTAATTAGTGGGTCAAAATGCATTTTAATCAAAGTTTAGGGGTGTAAATAAAATTAACTCTTAATAATATTAGCTAGAATATATAGTATTAGTATGATATAATATATTTATAGATAAAGTGCATTAAACCCCCTTGAACTATTTTTTCTCTCTCAACAAACCCCTTGAACTGTGTTTTAAACTCTAAATAAAGTGTATTGTTATTTAATGTAAAAGGTCACAGTATTAGTTTTAGGGAAAAATAAAAAAATGATAATTTTTATCCAAAGTACTTGAATTTTTTTTCAAATTGAACTTAAGACACAAGGGTTGTTTGGTTCAATTAATTTAGACAACATGTCTTTTACACTAAAGCAAGGGTACAAGAGTCATTTCATGGGGTCTTCACCCCTTCAGGTGTGTCATTACAAGGAAAATAAAATCTCAGGAAGTGATTGCAATTGATCGAAATCTGAGAGGACCTGAGTACAAATTATCCTAATTTAACTAACGGAGTGTTCTTGGTGGTAACAATTTCATAGTTTGAAGGGCCATCACATAGTTCAGGGAAGTTTGTTGAGAGAAAAATAATAATTTAAGGGGTTTAATGTGCACTTTACCTATATTTATATATATGTGTGTGTATATCGTAGGTGTATACAATTATTGTACTTTAGAGGGGGAATGTTTTTTTGGCCATGAGAAATTTGTTTAATTCATATGGGTGGCTCTTCTTTCTTCCGGACGTGGTCAATTGAGGTCGTCTTGCATTTTGTAAAAGATAATTGGGTTATCTTCATTTATAAACTTCAATCAGAGTCTTTAGGTTTGTTATCTTCAATTACATTCTTTCAAATTTGAAATTTTCATTATTTACATCCGTGATCAGTTTTGGGATTAAAATGCCCTTACCCAAACATCCACTATCCCTATTCCTAAATATATATATATATAATTCGAAAAAATATATATAATTCGAAATATATATATATAATTGAAAAAATAATATATAAAATTCGAAATATATATATAATTTTATTTTTTCAAAAATAATTTTATATATATTTTATTTTTCCAAGCCATCATGGGGATCAAGGGGAAACACATGATGGTGCAACTTGAGAAGTTCAATGTAGACCACTTAAATTGCTATATATCTTATGTGTTTGCTTAGTGTTGTGCTGAAATAAAGGTAGTTGAGGAACAACTATATTATTTCCCTTCAAAGAATCAAAGTCTCCATGATTTATATGTGCACCTGATACCATTGGTTGAAACTTAAGTATTGTAACTTCACACTTTATTTCTCTATTGCGTCTTGTATACACTCACCATTTATTTTTTTGAAAACAATTATATATATATATATATTTTTAATTTTTTATATATTTTTCAAAAAAATTATATATGTTTTGAATTTTATATTTTTTTTTGAATTTTATATATATATTTTCAAATTTTAGATATGTTTTTCGAATTTTATATATTATTTTTGAATTATATATATATATTTTTAATTTTATATATATTTTTAGGAATAAGGATAGTGGTTGTTCGGGTAAGGGCATTTTAGTCTCAAAAATGGTCAGGGGTGTAAATGATGAGAATCTCAAACCTAAGGAGGTGTAATTGAAGATATTCAAACCTGAGAAAGTGTAATTGAAATTAAAATAAATCTTAAGAGGTGTAAATAAAATTAACCTAATATAATTTCACATATTATTTGGTATGTTTTCAAAACATACCCATTTTATGTTATCTATCATTGTAAGATAATAAATTTGTTTTCCATTATATAATATCATATCATCTTATTAAAAATAGAGTGATGTCATTAACTTTGGCCAATATTATATTTCAACTATTAAAAAACAAGATAAGATTAAACGCTAAGCAATTCGTGTTAAACATTTAGGTCATGTTTAGCGTAACTTTTGCTTATCGGTTTTTTCAAAAAAAAAAAGATAAACATAAATCGATTTGAGAAACTGGTACTCCTAACTTCTTCTAAACAACTAAGACCCAAAAGTTTTTCTAAAATTTTTGTTAAATACTGTTCAAAATAATTTTTTTCTCCAGAAAACCAAAAATATTTTTTGAAAAGCCAATTCAAATGGGGCCTTAATCATCATGATACTAGATCATATGGCGAAATCATAAAAATAAATAAATAAAAAAGATACTAAGGGCCCGTTTGGGAACCATTGTTTTTGTTTTTGTTTTGAGAACCAAAAAACAAGAACAATTCTTGTTCTTGTTCTTATTTTTTCACCCAAAAGAACAAGAACAAAAAACATGTTTGGGGTAAAAAAACACACATATTCTCACACAATGTTTCCTCTCTACCACAATTCATTTTTTTTGGAAAATCCCAAAAAGAACAAAAAAACAAGTTTTTGTTGTTCCCTTGTTTTTTCTACTATTCACGAAAACAGTTTCTAAATTGAGAACAGAACAAACAGTAAAAAGGGCTGCCAAACATGTTCTGTTCTCCTGAACAGTGCCAAAAAACAAAAAACAGAACAAAAACACAGTTTCCAAACGGGGCCTAAAGGATATTAGAAGCTTTTCTTGACATGATTTAACTTTTGTTGATAATATTCACATATTATTTGATAGACTTCATTATCTTACAGAAGATTCAAATAAAAAGTAATTGAGTATATATGAAATACATATCAACTCCATTTGATCACTTAAAATTGTAAGCTTTATTGTGAAACAGAGGGGATAACTTATGATTTGGATGCTTTACTTCTTTTTCATTGTTTTATTACCCAACTTTCATTGAATAAGATCATTAATCCTTAACATGCACCTATGTGTTCAAGCAAAAATTAAATACAAGCATCAACCAGACGAATATATAAGTTGTTTTATACTCACAAATATTTTGAGAACAAAATATTAGAAAGGGAAACTTCAGCACTAAATGTATTTTCTAACAATGTATGTGCTTCCAGGAAAAATTGATACAAATGTACCCTCTCGTAAATGAAAATAAAAAAAGATAATTATTAGAAAATCCCCCAATAATTTTAAAATTATTCAAAAAATCCTTTGTGGTTTCAAAAATTCCCCTATGATTTTTAATTTGATCAAATTCCCCCTGTCTGTTGTAAGATTACAAAAATACCCTTAAAATATATGAAATGACCAAATTACCCTCACCTAAAAAAATTAAAAGACCAAATTACCCATGTCTTCTACATCTACCATTATTCCATACCCTAAAAATAAATCATAAATTCTACTTTTATTTTCCCAAATCCACACCATAAAAATCATTTTAATTCAACTCTCTCACTCATTTACTCCAAAACTCTAATTCCTTCCATTTTAAACAAACCCAATTTCAATTTCAACCCATCAACTAATTCACCACTTTCTCTCTATATATACAATTATATATACATACTATAAATATACAATTATATATACATACTATAAATATATAATTATATATACATACATATATATATATATATATATATATATATATACAGTTATATATACGTACACATATATATATAGCTATATATATAGCTATATACGTATATATATAATTGGTTTTTTTAAAATTTTAAGTGAGGGTAATTTGATCATTTCACATATTTAAAGGATATTTTTGTAATTTTACAATGAACAGAGTGTATTTGGTCAAATTAGAAATCATATGGGATTTTTTAAATCACATGGGGTTTTTTGAACAATTTTAAACCCATAAGGGGTTTTTCTAATAATTATCCATAAAAAAATAAGGGAAAGAGAAGAAATATATGGCCCTCATTGTCTACCTTTTTTTTTCCCTTTCATTTCCAAGAGGTAGAATACATAAGGAAAAAATAAAAATAACTCACGAGTGCTCGTTTATATCTAGTATTTAATAGAAATTTGGTATGGGGTGTTTGTATGTACCTATTCTTTATTAGGAATGTAACATGCCAACATGGGCTTATAGAATCAAGTTAAAACAGCAATAGGTTAAATTTCAAGGACTGAACACAACTTGGATAGAGTTAGGCACAAACAAAATTGTGAGGCATCATCATAAAAAACAAGAGTTAAAGTACTAAAAAATCCCGCAGTTTCTTGGTGTGAAAAATTTCCTCTTGACAATGTGTGTATTGATATGCATAAGTTTTAAAAATATATTAATACCTTCTGTAAGTTTCGAAAACATGCGAATACCTCCTGCTAACCTCTTAAATACTTATTTTACTCTTTTATATTCTCTTAAATACTCATTTTTCCCTTTTGCAAAGACTATTATATCCTTATAATTAAAAATATATAAAATTTAAAAGAAATATATAAAATTCGAAAACAATATATATATATATATATATATAATTCGAAAAATATATATAAAATTAAAAAATATATATATAATTCAAATAAATATATAAATTTTGAAAACAATATATAAAATAAATAAATAAATAAATATATATATATATATATAATTTGAAAGAAATATATAAAATTTGAAACAAAATATATAAAATTCAAAACAAATATATAAAATTTGGAAAAAATATATAAATTTTGAAAACAATATATAAAATTCGAAAAAATATATATTTAATTCGAACAAATATAATATAATTCGAATTTTATATATTTATTTCATATTTTATATATATATTTTTATAATTTTATATATATATTTTGAATTTTATATATGTTTTCGATTTTTATATATTGTTTTCGAATTTTGTATATATTTTTTGAAATTTATATATTTGTTTCGAATTATATATATATATATTTCAAATTTTATATGTTTTTTTAGAAATTTATATTTTTTTGAAAAATATATATATTTTCATATTTTCCATTTTTTTGAAATTTATATACTAAGGGCATATATGTCATTTTACATGAAATATGGTCAATTCGCACACAAATGAAAGGTTTGTGGTAAAATCAAACCGGAGAAGGTGTTATACGCACCATATGCATAGTATAGGGGTATTAAAGGCTCGCGACCCTAAAAAAATTCCACTTGAATCAACTACTTTAAAAATAAAATTAATTACTATTTTTGGGATTTTATAAATAATCAGAAAGTATAGAAAGAATCAAAGTGTTTCGGAATGTTTAAGTAATATATACACATATATAATTATATATAGATAGAAAAAGGATATATTTGGTGGTATAAAATTAGTGTCTCGAATTTATAAGTAATTTTTTCTCTTGTTTATTTATTTATTTAATTATACTTAATTCAAAAACACCATTTCTACGTAACTCAACACAATTTAAAGAACAATTTCATTCTGTCACTCTTGAGTCTCAACAAAGAGGGTCTGTTTAATTAATTATTTTTAGGTATATTTTAAGTACTTCATAATTGAAGTCCCATCAACTCACATTTTGTGACAGCTCGAGCAATCTGATTATATAATAGTTATTTTTTAATTTATAGTTATAACCATAATTTATTGTTATCGATTTCAGTTTCAATCGCGATAATTTGAATTATATTAGTGATAAAAGTGAAACCTGGAAGGGCTAGAACTATAGTCCACAAAAACCGATATGCCCAAAAATGATTTTTGCCCAGAGATGCATAATAACGAGTATATAAATCGAAACCTAAGAAGCAAGAACAATTCGAAGCAAATTTAAAGATGATGAAATGATCTTTCAAACATGCATAATATATATAAGAATAAGGGATATCTATCTACCACCAGTGACGGACTTAACCCCCACTGCAATTTTATTTTTTTTTATATATTTTTTCCTTGAAACTTTGTTATATCTATGCTTATGCCCCGTTGAAATAAAATTTTTTTATGATAATGCCCCTATTAAAATTTAGAATGTCACTTATCTACCCTTCTAAATAAAAATAAAAATTCACCCCACTCATATGAAATTCTAGATCCATCACTATCTACCACTCCTTGGCACCAATTGTTTCTGTTAAATAAACAGCACATTTAATCAAACATATGGACGTTCCTACTACTGATATCCTATCTTCATGAGTATATATCTTTGTGTTTTGAAATCTCATTATATATACCACTGACTGCACCAAATACTATTGCTATAAGATTTTTAATTATATTGGTGATGGAGTGTAACTTACATTTGAATGGTAATAAAAATAAAATGGGTTTAAAAATGATATTATATTATTAATAAAATATAAAATATAATTTACCATTAAAGTCTTCTACGACAAGGTTCTACAAGGTTTATTAAGTATATTTCAGTCAGGACAATATTTAGGTTATGTTCTATGAGCACCAAGTTCGTTTTCTCCGCTGATGTGGTCCAATATAAATTGAATATGTGACCAAAAACCTTTTTCAAAAGGAATTGACCTGTGTATTTGTGAATTTTATATCCAACTTTCTTTTTTAAAAATATTTTAATCACGTATTCAAATTGTGTTAGACCATATCATCGGGAGGACGAATTTGGTCATAATGGGACATGACCTAAGTATTATCCTTCAGTTATATGTAGTATAATCCAAAGTCCCATTACATGTAATAATACTAAAATTATAATAGTAATAGAATTTGATTATTTATAATAGGGTAAATTTTAGTAACACCCCTTAAGGTTTAGGTCAATGTCACTAATATGCTGGTCAATGCATAATTGGACACTAACACCCCCTAAGTAGTGAAATGACATGAGTACTCTTGAAAAGTTGCTGAGATTTCATTCACAAAATATATGAGTTGTGCAAAAGACTTTTTTACCCTATTGTCCTACACACGACCCCCCACCCACCCTTATCTCTTCATACTCTCCAACACCCGCCATTATTTGTTGATGTCCTTGAGAGCTCTCTAGAAAAAAAACATAGAAGCTATTTGTAAAGCTTTGATGGGTTTCATTTGTAAAGCCATTATTTGTTGGTATCCTTGTTGGTGTTCGACATTCAGATTTGGTTCGTTTTTTTTATCATATTTGTAAAGTTTTGACGGGTTTTATCTTCAATCTTCTAATCTCGTTCGATTTTTATCATTTTCGTGGTGTTTCGATTCGGTTTTCTATCTTCTTCGGTTTTATTGCTTGGATCTGATCTCCCATTCTCTGATTTGAGCTAAATCTGAACTGTTTCTTATGTAAGTATGAACTGATCATGGGTCTTCATTTGATATTGTTCGGTATTCATTATTTGATATATTTCTAACCATAATTTATGCATTTTTTTGTAGATTAACATCCCGGAAGATTGAATTTGGATTTTGGCAAGTTGTGGTAAAATATTTTTCTTGGTTGATTTTGTTTTATTTTAAGGCTTATAACATCCCGAAAGATTGATATTTTCCTTGGTTGCTGAAATTTGTGAATTTTCATAAATATGTTAATTTTGGGTAATAATAATGATTTTCAGTTACTGAGCATGATGATATTGTGTTTGCATGTGTTAAAATGTTGAAGAAATTTGGGGATTTTTATGTTAATTTTAGGTAATAATAGTGATTTTCAATTATTGAGCATGATGATATTGTGTTTGCATGTGTTAAAATGTTGATGAAATTTGGGGATTTTTAGGGTTGAGATGTTGATTTACATAATTATAGTGTATTTTATAAATTTATGAATTTATGTCTGGTTAAAACTGTTAAAAATTGGGGCATTTTATAAATTGCTCGTTAAAACTCTAAATATAGTATTTAATTGACCCTAATATATAATTAACCCTAAAAATAACTCTAATCCCTAATTAACAGTAAACCTTAACCATAAATAATCCTAAACCCTAAATTACATATAACCCCCCCCCCCCCCCCCCGAAATTACCGTAAACCCACTAAATTACCCTAGACCCTAACCCTAAATAAATCTAAAACCTACACCCTATTCCCTAAATAATCCTAAACCCCTAAATAATGTCTAGTAGTGAGGATGAGGGCATAATGAATGAACTGTTTTTATTCACTTTTTTAATTACAAAATATAATGTCTGTTTATTTCTTAAAATTATAGGACTTTATAAACTGTTTTTATTCACTTTTTTTAATCACCGTTTTAATTTACAAAATATAATGTTTGTTTATTTCTTAAAATTGTAGGTGGGTACTAGGCATGGTGGTGGTTCAAATTTATCTCCTTGGGCAACATGGTAATAACTTCACAGCCTATTTTTGATTTTTTGTTCTTTTGGACTGTCAAAGTTTTTTGCATTTCTGGACAATGGCACAAGCATCATCTTTTGGACAATGACAATTAGGCTCAGTGACATCATTTTGTATATTTTTTTAAATGTCACACCATAGACACAGTGACGCTTGTATGATCTCTTGGACAATAACAATTAGGTTTAGTGACAATATTTTGTATATTTTTGTAAATGTCACACCATAGACAGACAAAATGGAAGAGCCACAAGTCTTCTTTAGGCTATTTTACATGTAATTTTATTAACTTTGGACACTAGTACTTTTAATTCTAAGTCTTATTATGCCACTATTTTGCTATGTTAGTTGGCTACTTGAATGAAATATGTTTTTTGTAAGTCTATGTGGCAGTATATAATATTTTATGTGGATTTATCTTGTCATTTGAGACTTGTAGTTAATTTATAGGAATTTTTGTACTACTAAATTATATTCTAGCCGTTGGAATATGTTATTGTTGGATGATGTGGCACAAAGCTACTATTTGTTGATGCAATGTGTGTGGGAATTATCTGTTGCTTTTGGCGCCATTTTCATGTGACCAAAGGGGTAGTTTCAGGATCTAAATATACAAATAAGTATGTTAGGAACTCTTACACTAAAACAAGGGCACAATAGTTCATTCATAGTGTTTGAGGCTCCTACAAGGGGTGTCATTGCAAAAAAAATCAAACCTCAGGGGGCTGTTGGGACAAATTATGTATTGACCAGTATATTAGTGATATTGACCTAAACCTGAGGGGATGTTAATGCAATTTACCCTTTATAATAGTAGTATAAATTTAAGGGCTATTATCAGAAAATCTCCCTATGATTTTCAAATTATTCAAAAAAAACCTTATAGTTTTAAAAACCCTCATATGATTTTTAATTTAATCAAATACCCCATATCATCTATAAGATTATGAAAATATTCCCCAAAACTCTAATTCATTTCATTTAAATCTCAATTTCAATTAAACTTTAATTCCTTTCATTTATTTAAATTATCACAAAACCCACTTTTTCTCACTTATTTACTCTAAAACTCCAATTCCTTCAATTTATTACAAACCCACTTTTAATATAAATTCCAATTTCAACCCAATTCAATTACCATTTATCACAAATCGACTTTCAATTTAAATCTCAATTTCAATACAATTCAACTTTAATTCCTTCCATTTATAACAAACCCACTTTCTCTCGCCCATTTACTTCAAAACTCTAATTCCTTCCATTTATCACAAACTCAATTTCAATTTCAATTCCAATTTCATCCCAATTTAATTTATAATTATATAATATATAATTATTTATACGTATACATATATATATATATATACATATATATATATATATATATATATATATATATATATATCTTAGGTATTCTATTCGGTAGAAGTTTTGATTTCTCTTTGACGATGGGGGTTGCTTTGACTAAAACAAGGAAACACCGGTCACCTCTTCTTTCCAACTCCGATCTATCCGCCGGAATCCGAATCTACGAGGAAGCGTACCGGCAGGACCCACATGCTGCATCATTAGATTCAGAATTTCGAAAAAAAATCAGCCAATTCCTCAGTGTTAATGGCGCTAATGGCTCACTCTCTCTGGACTCACTTTCAGAATTTCGTTATGGATATCTATCAAGGCATGGTATGAGTTTGAGTGTTATATTTACTAGTTTATGTAAATTTAATATTTTTTCTACTAGTTCTTTGTTCATTTTTTAGATATATTTTGTAATCAAACAAATTGCATTCTTCCCTTTTGTCGTTCTCTTTTCCAGCTCTATAAATTGAAAAATTGCATTTTTCACTAGGATTGTTTTGCTAAACAGTTCTGGACAAAGACATTGATGGCAATGGGTCGGCTATGAGATGGGTTTATTTGTATCCGTTTACATGTGATTTATTTTTCAGAAATATCATAGGGTTTCTCACTGATTGTTTTTTCTTAAACAATTTTTTCCTCCCGTAACCACTTTGATAATTGTCCATTCCTGCGATAACACTTTTTAACTTTTTTTTTTTTCCTTATAAAGTCTCAAACCTGTTGTTTACTTTATCATTTTCAAATTTGCATACTTGAAAAATATATATGCGACGTTTGCATGCATGCATGTATTTACATCTCTCAGTCAATAGCAGAAATTGACAATGGAACGACATATTTCAATAATATTTATAAACAGATCAAAAGTAAGGATAAATGAATCCATAAGCTAATAAATACGTCATTGATATTTTTCTCTTTTTGTTGGTTGGATATTTGGTTTAGACATATTGATGTGGTGCTGGTTTTAATTTCCAAGGACAGCAAGTTAGGATATATATGGTGCTTGAAGATTCTTTATCCTATATATAAACACGAACGATAAGATTGGAACAATATATACACATTATGGAGCAATAATTTTATTTTATTTCTGTCATAAATCTCTATCGTATATGTACTGAGGATAGGTTATAAAATTTATCAAACGTATATACCCCTGGATTAGATTTAGTAGCATCTTCCTTGAATTGAATAAAATATACTTCTGTATCTTGACAGACTCTAAACGAGCATTTACTTTGGTGTGATAATAACAGCTTGAATTAACAAGCTTGAGGACGTTGTCACGGCCAAAGGTCAATTTTTTTTTTTAAATAAATCAGTTTGGTTAAGTTTTTGAAAACAATTTTCTGAAAAGTTAGTTTGTTTTCCCAAAAATCCAAAAAAATAAAGTGGATTGGTTTTGAAGTAAAATTATGAAGTGAGTTTTGTTGTAAATTGTGATTTATGAAGTGGGTTGGTTTGATTTTTGCATTTGCATCCATTCGATTTGATGTGTGAGAGGATGAATATAGGAGTGGACCCCACCAACACAAATATTTATAACAATATACATATATATATGAATATATATACACATCAGGTTAGGTTAGTCTTTTCACATCTTTATGAGTGGGTAAATAGGTTCTCACACACATTTAGGGGTAATTTAGTCATTTCACATCTCAAAATTTAGTTGAGGGATCAAAATGAAACAAATAATGAGTGAAAATATAATTAACGGAACCACAAGGGGTGTTGGTGTAATTTACATTAACAGCTGGGGGAAAGTATAATTTATCCTAAATTAAATAAAATATATTTATAAATTAATAAAATAAATGAATAAAAAATAAACAAAATAATAGATAATAAACAAAATGAATTAAATAATACATAAATAAATATAATAATAAATAAAATAAAATAAAATATATTTATAAATTAATAAAAATAAATGAATAAAAAATAAACAAAATAACGAATACTAATAAATAGTAAATAAAAATAATAATTGTTGAAAAATATAAATACTTAAGTTACACCCTCTCTAAAAGTTTAAGCTTTTAGAGTAGTTGAGTGTTTAACATGGTATCAAAGTCAAATATCTCATGTTCAAACCTCACCGCCACCCTTTGTTTAAAATTATTGTTTCACGTGTTGGACCAAAAGAAGATCACACGTGAGGGGACGTGTTGAATGATATAAATACTTAAATTATACCATCTCTAAAAATTTAAACTTTTAGAGTAGTTGAGTGTTTAACAATAATAAATAATATATATTTTTAAAGTAAAAAATCAGATCATACCACTTTATCAAATATGGTCGGATTTCATTTTTCTCAGACCGAGATCATCAAAACAAACCATTTATCATACAGATTTTCAGTTCAGAAAACAAACCGGACCAGAGCATACCGGTTACCAATTAGCCCCTAAGCAAGTTGTGTGGATCAGGCAACCAAAGATATTTTCCCTCTTACTACCATTCTGAATGAATTTGAAAAGGGTGTTGAAAGTGATGCTAGAGTACCAGTCTACCAAAAATTCCTTGATAATGTTATCTTCTCTGCCCTTAAAGGGAAAAAGGCAAGTGGCTAGATAAGCAATGGGCGAACCTCAAGATCATACAGTTGAGGCAAAGCTTGATGACTCTATTGGAGTTCCAACGAGGAATTGTAATAGCAATCTCGTTTACATTAGAGACAACGTTAACCTGATTGCAAGTTATCATGTAGGTAGCTGATCAGACGAATGAATCTAACATTTTGGCCGCAATGCTGTGAAACGCTATATTCCAAACTGCTTTGTATACACACACTGTATATACCATACTAACAATCACTGTCTCCAAATTTATTTTTTATTTTTAATTTTATGTTATGTTATTAATCATTGTATTTGTGATGGTACCATAAATCACAAAATAAAAATGCTTTAGCTACTAAGGTCTATGTCTCCAAAAAAATTTATTTTATTTTTGTCTCAAGAACATTATTTCTCCTTAATTTTTAGGTTTGCTTGTGGGGAAGAGGAGAAAATTCACGGGAATGAGTTGGGAGGGAAAAAAAAAAAAGAGTATATTTTGCATTCATTTATCAATCTTGTCTTTTGATTCAAACATGTTAATGAAGTTTAAGTATATATATATATATATATGTGTGTTTTATTAGTTTTTTTTTATAAGGATAAAGAAAATCTACTGTGAGGGGCTCCTTACATTTGATAATAGATGTGTCATCATTATGTTTGAGTTTAATAGAATCCATCCCCATCTTTTTTCATTTCTTGAACATATCTTAAATTACGGCTACAGTGACCGATACCATTACCGTTACGGCGAACCATGGTGACACCATAAATGTATAATTACTAGCACTTAAAAGTTGTTAATTGTTAATAGTGAACTCAAAAAGACTTGCCTGATCCAAGGAGAAATTGAGAAAATAATGCAGTTGGGAAATGTAGATGCCGGTGGCTAGATGGTAGCACATATAAGAAGCCTGAGCAGCTGAATATACAAACCCTATCACATTCACTGACATTGAGGACCTGCAGTTATTACAGCTCCATTATATTCTTCTACTGCTATAAAAACGATAAACAAGAGTCGGACACATCTAAACTCGAGCTGGTTGGCCCGTTGGAAAAGACTTGAATTTGATCCTTTAAAAAATAATAGGTCTCATATTCGATTTCTACCGGGTATCCTTACCCATAACACGGATATAACCAAATTTAAACAAGTGAATCTCAAACTATCAAAGTAACAAAATTCATTATTCCTAATCTGAACAGGTCAACCAGGTGAAAAAGCTTGAGACTTGGTACTTAAAAAGGCATTAGCTCTCATGTTGCAATCCTTTTGAGTGCACATAGTTCGAGTCCTAAATCATTCGAAAAGAATTGTAGCTTGATGCCTAGTGTAATGTCCTATCTTTCATGTAATAGTGCCTAGTGAATGTGGTTGTATACATGTTTTTTATGCATCAATTTTCAGTAATTAGCATCAAGTGCCGTTCTTTTACTCCGTTATGTCTCTGGTTTGGTTTCATCATGCACACCAGCAAATCACTTCTTTATTTTCTATCCCAACAGTACTACTTCATACTTTTGCAAACTATGATTGTAATGCATTAACATGGTATTATCCCAAATGTACCTTATTAAGGACTTTCTTGAATATTTAGTAAGTCCATTTGGGAGCGGTATGATGCAAAAAGACATGTTCTCCAAGCTTTGCCGCCAACAGTCAACCCGGTAAGTTGGAAAATTCCAACTTATTTTGTAATTGTTGGGCATTACAGCCTTACATATCTCAACAAGGGTGTGATATTGTCCGCTTTGGGCTCAGCCCACACGATTTTGCTCTTGGGCTTTCCCCAAAAGGCCTGACACCAATTGAGACATGTACATCCTTTTATATACCCATGATCCTTCCCATTTTTAATCCATGTGGGACTTTGGTCGCATACTGATCAGTAATCAGATATCATCCCTGGCTAGGTAACTTGCATAACCGGTTGTCTTTTCTTATGTTGATCCTTTTCTACTCCCTGTATTTAACATGTAATCAGATATCATCCCTGGTTCCTATTATTGGTTTGGTAAAACAGTTAAAGTATTTTTGCAGGGAACCAGGTCAAATTACTGGTGCAACAGGTAAAATTTAAGCTCAGAACTCTAATCTTTGTTTGCTTCAGTTTGCAGGAATTTTCGTTCTACCATTATGCTTAGTGGTCCTTGAGTTATATAGTTTGTTTTAGCATTATGCTTTGTGGTTATGTAGTTGAAGCTACCTCAGTGGACTGTGTTCATGTAGTTGTTTATTGTAGTCTTATATTACCAATCCATCTCTGAGTTCTAAATTATGAGAATAGATGATTTTTATTACATTAACAGGAAGGAAACTTGTGTGCAGCGATATTATTATTATTTATTTATTTGTGGGATCTTTGTTAACTTCGGATTATACCTTTTTTGTTAAAAAAAAATAATAATTCCTTGTTTGATGTATAAGTTTGAGATTTATTCACCAAAAAAGGGGTTGATGGAATAAATTGCATGAAAAGGGCACTCCTCTTACTGGAGCACAAAACTACTTCAATCAATTGGCGGGAGAATGGAAGTCTCGATTTTGACAATTTGGTGGGGGTAAATTTTCAGTAAGTTGAAAGTGGATGTTCAGATGGCATCCACATACATCACATGTATATACACACATATACATACATACCTATATATTCATACTTATACATATATATATTTTATCTATATTGTCTAATTTGATTTTAAAGTTATGTTCTTTTATATTTAAATTGAGTTTGGTTTGAGATTCAATTTCAAATGCATTTGAATTTCAAAACACATCCAAATAATATATTTAAAATTATATTTGTGAAACATGATATTTCAATTACAATGCAATTTCAATTCCGCCCAACCAAACGAATACTCAGTGACAACCAAATATGGGGTGCTTCTATGTATCTAATTATTTCTCGGGAATATCACATGCCAACATGTGCTTATTGGGGAAAATCCAAATATTTCCACATCCTCTTTCCTAAAACAGCAATAGGTTAAATTCAAGTACTGAACTCAATTTGGATCGAGTTAAGCACAACCAAAATTCTGATTGTATCATAAAAAAAATTCCACTTGAATCAGCTACTTTAAAAATAAAATTAATTACTATTTTTGTATTAAAAAAAAATCAGAAAGTATAGAAAGAATCAAAGTGTTTGGGAATTTTTAAGTAAGATAGAGAAATGATGTACTTGGTGGTATAAAATTAGTGTCTCGAAAATATAAGTAATTTTTCTCTTGTTTTATTTATTTATTTGGTTAAATTTAATTCAAAAACACCATTTTTATTGAACTCAACAAGATTTAAAGAGCAATTTCACACCATCACTCTCGACAAAGAGAGGCTTTGTTTAATTAATTATGTTCAGGTCTCAACTCACATTTTGTGATAGCACTATATTGACGACACAAGCAATCTGATTTATATAATAGCCATAATTTGTGAGTATCAATTTTAATCGCAATCACGAATTATATTATTATTGGAAGTAGTTATTAAATGAATATTTGTGTTGAATAATAATATTTGCATATTTTAAAAAGGTTATGAACTAAAAAAAAAAAAAACTTACATTGCTTGTGGTTCCCATTTTCAATTATTACAATATTCCTAAGCTCATACTTTCCAAAAAAATTGGTTATAATATAAATATATATTATAATTGTAATTATAATTTATCAGTATCAATTTCAGTCGCAATACTTCAAATTATATCAGTATTAATTATTAGAAGTGATAGTATTTCCACATTCAAAAAAATTACGAACAGAGGTATACCTAACTTAACATGACTATTATCCCGAACTAATACTCGGATTTTTATTTATTATTTATTTTTTTTAACAACTTTTATATGCAATATTCCCCCACATTATTCCAATATTCCTAAGCTCATACTTTTCAATATTAATTGTTTTATATATATCTATAGTATATCTTATATTTATTAGTATACTTTTCCATATTCAACTTAAATAGTTTAATCAACTTTATTATTCCCTCTCTCAATTGCTCGTTAATGGCGGGCCACTAGAAAAGGAAAAGTCAGCTTCTCTACTAAACACAGCCCCCTCTCTCCCTCATCTCAATAAAAACCCTAGAAATATATTTACACATATATATACACACAAATATATACATATACCTATACATCCGATGGCGAAACGAACCGTACCTCTCCTGAAACACCTCCTCCGATCATCGGAAACCCTAGCCCCAACCCTAACCCCTCTAGGGTTCAAGCGATCCGTGACCTACATGCCCCGGCCCGGCGACGGAACCCCACGCCCCGTAACCCTAATCCCCGGCGACGGGATCGGCCCTCTGGTGACCGGCTCCGTGGAGGAGGTGATGACGGCGATGCACGCGCCGGTGTACTTCGAGCGGTACGATGTCCACGGCGACATGAAGAAGGTGCCGGAGGAGGTGATCGAGTCGATCAAGAAGAACAAGGTGTGCCTGAAGGGTGGATTGATGACGCCGGTGGGCGGCGGAGTGAGCTCGCTGAATGTGCAGCTCCGGAAGGAGCTAGATCTGTACGCGTCGCTCGTGAATTGCGTCAATTTGCCTGGGTTGCCGACTCGTCACGAGAACGTGGATATCGTGGTGATCAGGGAGAACACGGAGGGGGAGTACTCCGGCCTCGAGCACGAGGTGGTTCCCGGAGTGGTGGAGAGTCTTAAGGTATTGTTGATTGTTATTGGGTTTGTGTTTCTTTGTTCATTTCTGGGTAGAAGACAGTGGTTTATTAAATTATATATTTCCTGGAATTGATATATATATATATATATATATATATATATTATATTGTATGTTTGTTTGGACCTTTTTGACTGTACAAACGGAATTTTATAGTTTTTGGGTTTAGTGAATAATACTGATATGTTACTAGTCAAAAGAAGGATATATGATTGACTGAAATTTGGGTAGTTTGAAATACTCTATAGGCTAATTTTGTGGTTTTAGGATATAGTGAATGATGTTGATATGTTTGTGATTTGTTTTACTCAATTTGGGGTAGTTTGAAATGCTATGGAGGCATTGAAGAGCTCTCAAGTGTATGGAGTTAAGAGTATGATTGTGTGGTTTTAATTTTTTTTGAGGATGAATTGGGTTGATATCTACTAATTGGGTTTAGCAATAAGAACCATGATGCAATGTGTATTGAATTCTGTTTAGTTTGTGTGTAGGAGTAGGAGTATTCTGGGTTTGGGCACGAGGTAGTTCCGGGAGTGGTGGAAAGTCTCAAGCATCATTGTTGTTGGGATTGTGTTTGGGTCTATTAGGGTGTTTCTTGTTTTGGAAATTTTGTCATAGCTTTTGGGCTTAGGAATGGAATTGATGTGTTTGTGGTTCATTCGAATGAATCTGGGTGGTTTAAAATATTAGATAAGGTTAATTTTGGGTATCTTTTTGGAGTGATTTAGAGTGCAATTGTGTGGTTTTAACGGCACTTGATGATGAATTGGGCTAATGTGGAGTATTTGTTTTGGGCAATGAGAACTACAATGCAATATATAGGAGCTCGAGCATGAGGTTGTTGGTGAGATAGAAAGTCCTGAGGTATCATTGACTCATTGTTTTTGGGCTTCTGTTTTTTTGTTCTCAGTATAGTAATTTGGTGCTAGTTTTTGGGTTTGGCAAATGATGTTGATATGTTTGTTGTTCATTTGACTGAATTTTGTAGTTTGAAATGCCATATAGGCTTAAATTTATAGCTTTTGTGTTTAGTAAATGATATTTATATGTTTGGTTCATTTGGCTGAATTTTGGATAGTATGGTGTGTCTGTAGTTCATTCGATCGATTTTTGGTTAGTTGGAAATATCTGAATTTTCGTGGAAAGGTTTAGTAATGATGCTGATATGTTTGTCGTTCAGTTGATTGATTTGCGTTTTAAATTCTATGTAGGTTGAATTTGGTGGGGAAGCTCTGAATGTGTAGTGATTTAGAGTATAACTGGATGGGAATTGGGGATAATTGCATGGGGATTGGGTTAATAAGAACTGTAACACCATATAAATTGGATTCGACATAGTATGTGGCCCTGTGGGTTAGACTCGAAAGTCTTATGGTATCATTGTTGTTTGTCATCACACTTGTGTTTGTTTGTTTGTTAATCTTTTTGTTCCTGTTTGAGTAATTTTGATGCTAGTTTATTTTTTCGGTTTGGTGAATAATATTGATGTGTTTCCTTTAAAAAAGAAAAGAAAATATTGATGTGTTTGTGGTTCATTTGACTGAATTTTTGTAGCTTGAAATACTATATAGGCTGAATTTTCTAGTTTTTGGGTTTAGTAAATGAATTGATATGTTTGTGGTTAACTTGTCCCAATTTTGGGTAGTTTGAAATGCTATATAGGCTATTTTAGGTTTAGGAAAGGATACTGATCTGTTTGTGCTTCATTTATTTGAATTTTGGGTAGTTGAAATGCTATATAGGCTGAATTTTCTAGTTTTAGGGTTCAGTAAATGATATTGATATGTTTGCGGTTCATTTTACTGAATTGCTTGTGGTTCATTTTACTGAATTTTGGGTAGCCTAATGTACTACTTTATCGATTGAATTTTCTTGGGGAAGTGCTTAATTTGGAGTGATTTAGGGTATAATTCTATGGTTTGGTGTCATATGATGATGGATTGGCTTAAATTGATAGTTTGTTATGTAGTTGACTGCACATATCCGGAGCTGGCAACTCAGTTGACAGTCAAAAGTGGCTACAGGGTGGGTGGATTTTTCTTTACCAAAAAAGGAAAAGGAAATTGGGTCAAGTGTTGTATGGGGTTTTTGGCAATAAGAAGCATAATGCAATATATTCACTTCTAACTTGGTTGCTGTGTCAGACTCGGACAAGAAACTGGTACTAACATTGCCAATGGCTTCATTTCTGCACTATGTTTGGGTGTCTAATTGTGCTTTCAAATTTAACTATGAACTTTCTTGCATTGGCATTCTTAGTGCTGCAATGTGATTGGGTAATTAAAGATCAAATCTTGTTTGTATCAGCTGGGTACATTACAATGAATTTTGTTTTTGTTTTTGTTTTTCTTGCATACAGCTATGTCTTGACAATGTACATGTTGCAGGAAAAGACAAATATTAATTAACTTATAATATTACAACTAAATATTGCCTGTTGGTGTGTTTAGCCAAACACTAAGTCTAATTTCATTTTTGTGTGTTGGTATGAGGTTCTTCTATTTATCTGCCCAGAGGGAATATTTTTTTGTTTTAACTTGCAGCCATATTTGTCTCTTGAAGAAGTTTTATTTTATTTTTATTTTACTGCATCGCATGGTGTTGTTTGTCTGATAAAGTGCTTTGCTAGGTGATAACAAAGTTCTGTTCAGAGCGTATTGCTAAATATGCTTTTGAGTATGCTTATCTAAACAACAGAAAGACAGTGACAGCTGTGCACAAAGCAAACATTATGAAGCTTGCAGATGGTCTGTTTTTAGAATCTTGCCGAGAGGTTGCAACAAAGTATCCTGGTATCAAGTACAATGAAATTATTGTGGACAACTGCTGCATGCAACTTGTTTCAAAGCCTGAGCAATTTGATGTCATGGTACGTGAATTAGGTGACATTTAGTTTGCTTGGCAATTCTTTGTGCATTTGTAATCTTCTTTTAATTCTTTGGTAAGTGTTTTTTTTTTTTACTTTTTGTTTATTAAGCAACCCCATAGTATAACAGCACCATGGTGCTATTAATTTATGTGGAGTACTATATCTGAAGGTGAAAAACTTAAAATAATGAAATGTTGTTTATTAGTCGCTTACTTATTACTAGTTATAACCTCATCATCAGTACTCTACCAATAATTAGTTCCCAACTACAAGGGAACCTTGGGGTTGCATAAATGCTTTTTGGCTATTTAGGTGTATACAGACTCCTAACTAAGAGTTTGGTCATGTATTTTCACACTACCTTGTCATAGAACAAGCAAACCTAAGCACAATTGGGGCAGGGTGGGATAGACTATTTGGTTCTAGTTATAAGGCTGGGGCTGGTGCAACAATTCAATCCACTTCCGGTGCTAAATCCGGTCTTTCTTTCTTAAAATTCTTCAAAAAGGTATTCAGGACAGGAGGATGTTCGAGAGGATCCTTTGGATTGACTCCTTTCCTTGCTCATACTTAAAGAAGCCCACTGCCCTTTTCGAGGAAGAATTGAAGATGGTATAAAAGCCTCTGTTTGTGGTACAAAGGGCTAGATCACCTATTAGATAGATTCCCTTAGGAAGATTAACCATCCCTGGTTGGAATTCTCTTCCCCATTGCCATTGCTAGTCCTCGTAATACCTTTAACATGGATCAGTCAGTGCCACTCCTTAGTGGTGATCTTATCAGTTCTTGCTACACATG
Organism: Cornus suecica; assembly: GCA_963922005.1. NCBI lineage: Eukaryota > Viridiplantae > Streptophyta > Magnoliopsida > Cornales > Cornaceae > Cornus > Cornus suecica. Next base: position 42,921,418 of record OY998248.1, read on the forward strand.
ATTACAAAATCTTAGCCAAAAGCGTCCTTGTTTCTTCTCATGCTTCAATTTGTTTTCCATCTTCCAGTATTACCACTTAACATCTTATCATTTTAGTTCCAGCATCGACTTTCATTGGATAATTGTCAGTTGACTAGTCAGCACAGTATTCTGATATATTCAATACTGGCCTTGTAGCCATATTAAAACATTTTTCTACTTTGAAATAATTCTACCGTCACATATCTTGAGAAGTCTTTGTTCATATAGGTCTACGAGGTAAATATTTGAAATATTTGTTAGCTAAGTACTCGTCTCCCCCTTCCCGTTTCATAAATAAAGAGCCGATCCCACCCCACCCCACCCTAATTGGCAGTGTTGAACTTCAGTCCCTACTCAGGAGCAGAGAGTGAGTATTATCACAAATGCTGTTTTCCTCGAGGAGGATTATACTATAAATCACTAACCTCGAAGCAGAGTTGTTCCAGAGGAGATGATAGATACACCAATCAATGGAGGAGTGGATATGACAGCAGGATAGGGCACCGGATAGCACGGATCTAAAACCCCTTGGCTGTGCACTATGATATTTTTTCTTCTTTATTTTACCCCAAAGAAGAAAGAAGAGTACTAGCTGATGACTATTGGTTCAAATTTTGCAGGTCACTCCAAATCTTTATGGAAATTTAGTTGCAAATACTGCTGCTGGTATAGCAGGGGGCACTGGAGTCATGCCTGGAGGTACATCAGTTTACATATTTAAATTTATATTTGAGAATAATTTTAATTTTGTATTTAGGCTATGTTGAAAAGTTAGGTGTATGATCTAGTGATTCAACTTGTTTCTAACTCTCTGAAAATCTACTACGGCCGTCAACATGGCTGGATCAAGCTAATTAATAGACTTCAAGTGCCTGAAATGCAACTATCTCATAAATAATTACTTCTTTTAAAAAAGAAAATTTCATAAAGAATAAAGCTGTAACACCAATTCATTGAAGATTTATTTCACTAGTTATTTGTCAGAGCAAGTTGTATGCACCCGCTATTCCTAAATTTTGCTTGAGAAGTCAAAGCTACTTGTATTAGTTAACAGATGATGTACGAGCCTGGTTTATAGACTGCAACTTACCTGGACTTCCACACTCACCTTAACTGAAAGTGCTTAGAGTTTGTTTTGTGGGTGCGTGGGCTGACGTATTAAGGGTGCCTATAGAAACGAAGCAAATGCAAATTTGAGGAATGGTCTGTGAATTGCCACCCAGGAGCGGAGTTCGACCGAGTTGGGCCGACTTCGACCTTGCCAACTTGCACTCCTACCACCAATTGCTAAAGCTTAGCGGTACTTCTTCACCTTCTAAAATTGAAGGTTGAGGGTTCAAGCCCTTCCATGAGGGGTAAGTGCTGTGTGGGTTTCTAGTAGAGGGAGCAACACGAACAAAGTGAGAATGGAAGGGGCTTTTTTTTTCTTTTCTTTTTTTTTCTCAAAATGCAAAACACTGGCGGTTATACAACAATTTTAGTAATGAGCTGATAGTTGACTGAACATGAACTTCTTACAGGTGTGCATGAGCTCAGTGTTCGTTTTGATTAAAATGCTACTTGATAAATAGCTTGAGCCAAGCTTAAAACAGACTAATTCTGAGCTGTACTACACCTCGGTTCAGCTCTAGTCCATTTTAGGGTTGGTTTGATTTTAAGTTTGGTATTTGAAGGGGGGTTCAATACAATTTATATTTAAATGGCGATATCACACAACAAATGTGATGAATCTAAGAAATACTCTTCCAACACAGTAGAATCTGAGGTGGAATGATAGAGGCGGAAGCCTAGGCGAACTCGAGAGTGAGAAAGAAATGAAAGTGGCAATGCGATTGCAAGATACCAATGACTCTCTTTGTGAAGTGTTTGTGAAGTGGGTGAGAGATGTTTGCTCTCATTACCCAAAGAGAGAAGTCATCGTGACATCACCATTGAGTTAAAACCAATTAAGAGAGATTAATCTTTCAATTAATCGTAAAGTGATGTGTGGGAGTCAAAATGGTAAATCTATCTCTCGAGTCAGATCGAGAATCAACCCAACGAACCCTGGACTTCATCCACCAAACCAAGTACCTCCTCGGATCCCAGTAATATCCGAGTCCTGCCCCCAACTCAGTCTTCAATTTGATGACGTGGCGCGTGTCACGTGTCCGTTGAATGTTGACTATTCCAATGATGTGGCGTTGCCATGTGGATCGAAATACGAGACCATCTATAGTATTATACTGGAGACTTGAACTTTGTTTTACTTTTGAGACTTTAAACTTGTTGAAAGAATTGTTCGATTAAATTAGGTCCACATGATGCAGAACCATTAGATTTAATTTAAATTATTAACAAAACACCAAGTGCTGTAGCATAGTGGTACTTCCCAACCTTCTAGAAATAGATTATGGTTGAAGGTTGCAAGTTTCCATAGCAACATGAGATTGGTGAGAATCTGACTTTTTTCTTTTATAAAAACTAATTTGTTTATTAATAAACGGTCTGTTGGTGTGTGGAGAGTCTGGAGACTGTATGTGAGATGATACAAGTTACTGGTTCACTTAGTTTACTAATTATCTGGTTTTTGTTGCAGGAAATGTTGGTGCTGATCATGCTGTTTTTGAGCAAGGTGCTTCAGCAGGGAATGTGGGGCACATAAAACTTGTGGAGCAGAAGAAAGCAAACCCAGTGGCCATACTTCTCTCATCAGCTATGATGTTGAGACATCTCCAGTTTCCATCTTTCGCCGACAGATTAGAAACTGCCGTGAAACGGGTTATATTAGAGGGCAAATACCGGACGAAAGACCTTGGAGGAGACAGTAGCACCCAAGAGATTACCGCCGCTGTTATAGCTGCTTTGGACTGATCGCTGCTTTACCTACGGATCAGGCCTTGTATACCTGACATTTTTTTCAGTGGATATTTCAATTTAGTTTCGCTAAATTTACCTCCTACCGAGATAAAGAGCTCTTTGTGATTTACATCAAACCTGTAAAGACAATTGTTCCGTTTCTATTATGGCTGCAATTCTGAAGTTCCCGTCTTTCATGTATAATGTTTGTGGAACAATATTATACTGGTAAAAATTGGATTTTTTGAGACCCTTAAAAACTCTCTTGCTTTCTTTGCATCTATATATGATTATTCCGTTAACAAAACCTAGTCCATATAATGAGGAATGGTCAAGAAATAAGATGGTGCTTGAAGTTCCCATCTTTCATGTCCTTTTGGAAACAAAGGGCTAGAATATACAATATTTAAACTGGTTCATATTTGCATCATTTTGTTTCAGACACATGCACTTAATGTTATTGTAAACATTGGCAGTTACTTATATTCTCATCCCTGCACCATAAATTGTACCATCAAGAAAGTGAATGTTCACTGATGAGTGATGAGTACATCCAAACATCCCTATCTGAATCCAGTACAATGCATGTTCAATGATAAGTACATGTAAACATCACTATCTGGATCCAATACAATGAATGTTCAATGACAAGTACATGTAAGCATCACCATCTAGATCCAATACAATGCACCATCTAGATCCAATATTCAATTGGTATATCCATCTCAAGGTCAAGGCACAAAGTCCTTCCATGACCAAACTGCAACAAACCATTTCACCAAGCACATGCTCGGTCTGTTTTCATTCAAATTTCTTGAAAAGATCATATACTTTTATGGCAACCTTTGTGTCATGTACCTCAACTTGCACTTCTTGTGATCAAATTATTCACCCTTTTAGCATATGAGCCTTTGGGGAAATTTGATTCCTCAAGAATAAATAGAAACAATTATGTTCACAACAACATTCAATGGCTTAATCCAAGGCAAAAGTCTAGGTTGAATACATGGTCCTCATTATCTAGATCTTATATCCAAGTCTTGATAATTACATATAAATCCAGGATTCTCATATTCATTAGAATAACTACACAAGAATGAACGTGTTGTAAAGAACACTTTACTAGACAGTACAATGGAAATAAGTGGCGTGGGCGCACACCAAGATGACATAAAAGCAAGAAGTTCAATTCCTGGAAGTAGCACTTCACAGGAAATCTTTGATCGAAGTTGCATTTCACTCATTGTTGTAATCCGTATTCAAGTGAGCCCAAGGACGGTAGTCCTGAAACAAGATCTTGAACATCATTGCCGCTGGCATTCATCATCCCACCGGGATTATGGTTGAGTGATTCAGGTTCGTCCCTCCCCAGTTTTTGCATATCCTCCGGAGAAAGTATTTTGATGTACCAGACGTTATTCACAAATGCCCTGCAGACCAGAACATAGTGAGTCTCAACGAAAAATAAGAATAAAGTAGGTTTTGGGGGCACCACGGAGATGACATTGTTCCATAATTTGTTTTCCACAGCAATGTAATGGTTAATGAAAAAAGAATAAACACCACTCATTGGCTATTGTGGACAGAAATTAGGAAGGAGAAAATATATTATTATAATTGCCATGAAAAAATAAGTGGACTAATACTGACATTTGCACTACATGCATTCTGTATTTTATAACGTTAGCGGAGTTTTCAAAGAAGGGAAAGTCCTCGATTGAGTTAATAAGAAATTATCCCAAACCAAAAGAAACACAATAGAAAAAGCACTGAACACCATTTTAAGGTCTCAAATCTGATAAGAAGCTGACACCGTGTAGACAATAAAGGTAAACAGATATTAGGGTATGTTTACTTACTCCCATGGGTCATCTCCAAGGAGAAGCACATCGTTCTCCCTATCGACGAATACAAGCTGCCAGCCTGATCTTTGAGGATCTTGTAGTAAACCCTCAATCCCGAACATCCTACCCAGTTCCACTCGCAGCTCATGATAGCTGTTGAACCGAGAGATGTCCAGCGACCGTCCAACCGATCCTGATTTGTAAACCTGCACATAAACAAAACAGCGTCATCCACCCATTAATCTAATCTAATTCAAGATACCAGTAACAAAAGCACAATCCACCATCAATGGTTTTCACCTTCACAAATGTACGGGAGGGGTTTGGTGGGTCAACTTGCAATGCAGCATGCAACAACTCAGAAGAGTCTTGCATGCAACCATACAGAGGACTCTGGAAACCTGCAGCCCCTAATCGCATTGAAGAAACATCAGCCTCGATTGAAGTGCCAGTATTTGACACTGTTGCTGGAAGTAGGAGTCCACATGAGTCAATATTTGCACCGAATAGAGCATGATTCTGGGAGTCCAAGTTGCAATTTTCCTGCTCCATCTCACCACTGTTCCCAGGATACGGAGGGAGTGAGCCCGAGTTGGCAGACATATTGGACTGTGAACGTGCAAATTTTGATCCCCAAGGTTGTTGCGATGGCTGCTCATTGACCATGGACTGACCAGTTCTAGAGAATTTTGAAAGATTAACGCTCCCTTCAAGACCTTGTGAACCCATCATGTTTGGTATGCATATCGGACTAATAGAGGCTGAATGCTTTGTGCTTGAATTTGTGAAATCAGTTTTTGGAAAAGGAGACAGAGCATCAGAATGCTGCCTCTGCTGCAGCTGATTGCTTTGACTTAGAAATGCCTCCTGATTAATATGCTGCAGCGACCGTTCTTCAGGTGGATTATTAACTTGCTGCTGGAGATGTCTAGACAGGTTCTCTGACAGCATTTGGTTTTGTGTTGGAAGTATATGTGGAGGGATTGATGGCTGAATTAATTGCTGCTGCTGCAACATTGGAAGGCTGCCTGAATGCTGAAGATATTGGAGAGGCTGCTGAAGCTGCATAAATTGCTGTTTCAGAGAATCCCCACTGCCTAAATTCTGCAAATTAGCTGCCAGCATAGCCTGGTACTGCTGATTCAGATCGTTTCCGAGAAAGGTCGGATCAACTCTTTGCTGCATCCAGGGTAACACGCCAGCAGACTGAAAATTCGTGGAGTGAAGTCCTTGATCTCCAGTTTCTCCTCTTAACCACAACATACCATTAGCTATTTCATCTCTTCTATCTGTAAAAGCAACGCAAGGGAAGGGAAAACAAGTAACTGAAAAGATGACCCAAAAGTAAAAAAAAGAGCCTTTATATCGACAAATATCCAAAAAAATAGGGTGCCCCTGGGACAGTTATCCTCAATGACATATTTGCAGAGAGGAGCTAAGAAGATCTAGGATAAGGGGAAGAAAGTTGCAGGAAATTTTGTTAGAATAGCTTATTTAACTAGCAAGTACCAATTAATTTTCAGCACAATTTAGATAGCGTATATAGAAAGCCAATTTAGATATGCAATAGAGCAAGAAAGGGACCACAACTGCCGTTGCAATTTCATAGCAATCACATAGCTACGGAAAGAGAGAAATTGTCGGTCAAGTTAGGTTTTATATTTGCTCAGTCAAAGCAATCAATAAATTTTGAGTTCAGAAACCAATAAAGACTTTTAACATGGTGGGAGACTTTGTTTCCTCTACTTTTGCTGTCCACAGTACTTTCTGTCACAACAATAGGCTCTACTGTCATAATGAGCGGCTCAAAATCCCTTCAAAGAGAGGGCATGAATGTACATAGTACTCACACAAGCAATCACTAACTCGTAACACTAATCTAATCTAACACCTTCTCTTTAACACACACTTCAATGATGTAAAAATGGTACCGCATGCCTTACTTGATCATCAACTTAAAACTTCCGAAACTTCCACGAAAAAAAGTTTGAAAATTTGAGTGGCGGAATAAAGTCAGAAACATAAATGTCAATATCATCCAGTGAACCAACTTTCTTAAAGCATATTACAGCGGGCAGTGACCATTGTAAGTGGTGTACTTCAGTTCCTTTACTGTCCCTCCTGGACTGTTTCTATTGCATATATGGTTGAAGACGTAATAACTTCTAGACATTTTTTTCATGTCCTGTAGCATCTCTCTCATCAACCAAAGGTCGTCTCTGGTATATATTTTCAGTTCGTTACGCTTCCCATCTCAACTTAAAACTTCTGAAACTTCAATGAAAAAAAGTTCGAAAATTTAAGTGGCGGAATAAATTCAGAAAAATAAATGTCAATCATCCAGTGAATCAACTTTCTTAAAGCATATTACATCGGGCAGTGACCATTGTAAGTGGTGTACTTCAGCTCCTTTACTGCCCCTCCTGGACTGTTTCTATTGCATATATGGTTGAAGACGTAATAACTTCTAGACATTTTTTTCATGTCCTGTAGCATCTCTCTCTTCAACCAAAGGTCGCCTCTGGTATATATTTTCAGTTCGTTACGCTTCCCATCTCAAACTCATTTTTCTTGAAAGAGTTCATCTACAACTAGCTGTGAGGCAATCTAATCCTAATCATTCCTAATATTTGTCCTTCACAAGTTTGATCTTTCTTTTATGCCCCCCCCCCCCCCCCCCCCCCCCATATTTTGAAACCTTAAACACTTTCAAGCTGGTTGGATTGATAGTATTATTTGAAGCTGAAAATTGTTGACAGTTTCAAAGTTTGAAATGATCAAGGTTTTTAGAACTTTGGAATAACAGGCTTTCCAAAAGTGGGATTATTTTGATTTTATGAAATCATCAAGGTTATTTGGATATAATTAAGGTTATGAATCACTGGCTTTGTAAATTGAAAATAGTTAAGGGCTTTGAAATTGAGAATGCAGAGATTTAAAAATAATTATCATGATTCCTCAGTCCACCAGCTTGAATGCCGATGCATTGAGTGCACGTCAACAAGACATATATAACAGTTACATTTATCTCTGAATACTTTTGTTTTTTTTATATTTTGTCTTCTATGCATCTTATATCTTGGTTCTTTCTCTACTTGTGAGGAGATCCATTGATTTGCTCTTCTATTTCAAGAAGTAATATATATCCAAAAGAAGATGATGCCTCATGAGATCAACCGTTTCTTATGTACCTTAGTTCAAGGATTTAAACATTGTTCACTGCCAAGTTTTTAAACTTCGACTAGATCGTTGAAAGACTAAATGCCAAAAATACTAATTCAATTTACTTAAAGAACCATATTTATCAATGAAGGTATTATCTTAACTGAATCTGAGTTCAGTGATATAAAGCATATCAAAACTAGATGCATGAAATGGTATCCTCTAACTTAATGGAAGAAAAACTTGGAAAGACAAAATATGGGGTTGAAGAATCAAGGCAGCAAAATATTAACATAACATTTAGAAGGGGACATACCTTGAAAAGATGAGGCTCCAGGATACCATGGCCGTTTCAGCCGGAGGGGAAACAATGAAGGGTACATGGGAAAAGTTGTCAAAGGCTCAATTTCCCACAATGACACCCTTGGCTGCTTCTCACCTGCAGTTGACTCATCCCAGCCAACCTACATTTATTACAAGTGTTAAGCAAAAACACAAATTTGTGATGCGTTCAATCTCATGATTCTAAGTATAAATTTCCCAACAGCTAAATGCCACCAAATAATATGGTAAACATTTGATGAGGATACAGAAATTTGACTCAAAAAATATTTAATACAAAAAAGTTTACCCCTATACTTGTCAACAGAAATAAATCAATATTTAAGAAACCCTCAGCTTGGAATGCAACCTTAACAGTCAAAAAGTTTCATAAACCTTACAATCGAATCAAAGTTGTAGGGTGTATCTCAAATTATGTAATTCGGATATTTAGGACACCTGTAAAAAAAAAATTATCGTCTACCAATGCTATATGTCTACACCTAACCCAAAAGTTAGAGCACAAACTAGTCATGGGTGTACCGTGTGCCACTAAATTGGTCAAATTAAGACCCAAATTCAACAGTCATTGCACCAACAAAGTGAACTTGTAAATTATTACTCAGCAAAACTAGCAGGTGTAAGCTTGGGCAGTATCTTCCGCCACTCCCAAAGGAGATGTGTAGGGTTCAAGTCTCAGTTGGAACATGAGTGTATTATCACAAAATAAAAAAAGTACATATATATATATATATATATTTGGACATTGAGTTGCCTGGCAAACTCCATTTCCTTAAAAAAGAAAAAACACTTTGGAAATAGCTGATTTATATTTTAAACTTAAAATGACCTAAATTGACTTCTTTCAATTTGCACACACATTTTCCAGATTTGTATGTTTGATAAGAACTTTAGATAATTGATACAAACTAAAAAATAAATCGTTTCCTCCTTTTCCAAGATCAAATATGCACTTGAGTACTAGAATGTAGATGTACATAATGAAAAGACAGATAAACTACATGCAAACATAAAAGCACGATTCAAGACCAGTTTACCTTGACAGATCTCCAGTAGGAGTTGGACCAACGGACAGGATCTAAGTCACCAATGCCGGTAATTGTACCCATGTACCTGGATAACGCAAATCATACGCATGTGCGATTACAAAATTTCCTAAATATGATATATGGGACGCACGGGCAGAATCAAATGAATGCCACATCCTTGAAGTCTGTGTAAGAGTGACATGGGCAAACTACATTTTCATGCTCCAATAAGCAGTTAATATTTGAACCCCACAGTAACAAACAATAACATGACATCAAAGGTCAAAATGCAAGACCAACAACGGTTTTTGAGTACATCAGAGCCAGCCACAAACCAAAAAGTAGGGAACACACTAGCCACCTAAGAGTCAATAGTGTGGCATGCAAGAAAATATTGCAATAAATCAGGATTTCTATTCTTCCCCCTAATAGCATATGTCTAGCAACAACTTATTATTGAGTACTTAAGTAACTGGAGAAGAATTGAGTTATTTATGAAAACACAGAGGAATAAGTCCATTGTAGTGAACAGTGGAATTATGATGCGGTGCTACTAAGCCAATTAAAATACCTTATCATTACGATCCTAGATGTCATACCACTAACACACTCCTTTATGTTAATGAAAGATATTTTTTTTGCAGAACATTCACTATGCCTATAAAACAGATAATAAAAATAACAAATATTGGCGCATGGAATAATCAATTACTGCATCATTACGATCCTAGATGTCATACCACTAACACACTCCTTTATGTTAATGAAAGATATTTTTTTTGCAGAACATTCACTATGCCTATAAAACAGATAATAAAAATAACAAATATTGGCGCATGGAATAATCAATTACTGCAATACCTGCGGACACTTGATTCCTCAGTTTCAAAAAGCATCCTAAAGCGCATCCCAACAGAAACACGTGTATGATATACAGCTTTCACATACTTTGAAAGGGGTATGACAAACTCAGATGGACTGGCCCTGATATGATAAATGTGTAAGTAAAAACAAAAAGGGAGAAGTTATAAAAGATAGTAACTCGATTGCCACCTTGGATTAAAAAAAATTGTGAAACAGCTATTAGTAGCAGAAGCATGAGCTGCAGCAGCAAGTAGCCCAATGTGCATGCTATCACTTGATAGAACAGAGGATGGCATCACAGTTTGTGGTCGAGTAGCGCGGCGAATTCCCAAAAGAAGCTGATTTTTCTCATTCCTATGACAGGAATAAATAAGATTGTCAGATGAAACAAATACGGTGTATTCACGAGGCATCTGACTTTCTCTGATCTACCACCCACCAATGAAAGATAAAATCCATACCAGATAAAAAGAACAGAATCACCAGCAACTAGTCTCTTGGCACTAACAAACACACTCCAGCCTGTAGTAAGAAGGTGCCGTTTTGGCTGTCCTGCATGATGAATGCAAAAGAGGACAAGTCAGCACATGCAGAAAGTCATTTTTACTCAACTTACCACATTGTTATTTTACCCATTAAGTATTCAAAACAAACAAGTCATAGTAATTGAAGATGTACAAGGCAGTTCCAGTCTCACTTAAGTATTCCCCTGGATTAAGTCCATGTAATTACACACTAGAGCAATAGGCAAAAATGAGTATACTAAACCGTATCTACCAAGCAATGTCTCAAAAATCAAAGACAAAATTCATCAATCAGCCATGCATCTACTAGCCCTCTTAATAAAAAACAAAGCAACCAAAAGTAGAAGAAGAGCACTTAACTAATCAGCTAAGCAACAAGAAAGTATACTGAAGCATCTAAATAAGCCAAGGAATGCCCCAGAAAAAAACATGAAGCACCTAACACTTTTTCTCTCTATTCGAACACAAGGCTCGGAGGTGTTTTTCATCCTCGCTTTTGAAAATATTCTTATTTTCAAGAATCCTAGCACTTGACACATATTTAGGTAGCAGAAGTTACATTCTCTCTTTAGGAAACATGCCAATGGACTGTGATATTCTTTTCACTACTTTTACATCCCAAATTCACACCATCTCTTCAGTAAACATTTCATATTCAAAAGAAAAATCATTGAACAACCAAAAAAAGTCCCATTCCTGATTTGAAGTCCTTCCCATCTGGCCGAATTACTTATTCCAGTTATACCTAACATGAGAATTTCCCCGAAACCTTGTGTCCAAAGATATTTTCTGCTAACCACCACTAAATATTCAAGTAAAGTTTCAACCACCTAGAAATTATCAACGGAGAATCCTGTTTAACTAGCAAAATGCCGCATCAAATTTCAACATATCAGAATAATTCACTCTTATATTAACAACCCACTACGTCGACTAATTTATATGTTTCGCAGTGCAATTCAACTTCTCATTTCCATGAATTGAAAAGCAACCAAAGAGGTATCTTTCTAGGGTTTTATTTTGGTATATATGTATGAGGACCCTAAACGATGTATGGCACCCCTCATCAGACATTAAGAATCTGAACTATATCATCTAGAATCTATCAAGTTCATTAGTCATCGTTATGAACAGTACTTGTGAACAGCTGTAAGGCCCCAGCAGCCAGTGGCAAAATGTTAACTTGATATATACCTCCAACTACTTCAACATGAAAACTAAACCTCTGAGGCTTGAGCTTTAACTTGAAGCACCCATAGGATCATCAGTATCTTCTTGTGAGTACTCTACAATCTCACACATAATAAAACAGGGGCAAAACACAAAGGCAAGGTTCTACACCCTAATATTGATGTTGACTCGGCTTCTTGATCTGCTATCGTATTGCATTGATCTGATAAATATTACTGAATGGTCAGCTTACTAGCAAAGAATTGTCCGTAGAGGATATACTTTCTGTGACTAACTACTTCTGAATATCCCAAATGTGAAGTCCACTTCAGCAGAATTAACCTTGTCAAGGTTGGCTTGTTCAGATAGAATCGATCAATTGCAACCCAACAAAGGGCTCTCAAAAACGGCCTTCATGCTTGTATTACTTTAACCTGAACATCCCTCACTTCATCAAGTTTTGGAACTTCTTCCCCTACCACTTCCATCTAATTTCTTATGACTTGCTAAATAAAGTCGGCAATAATAACCGAAACCGCCATAATCTTCCTACTATATTAGACTTGTTTCTTTCCCTACCGAGCCACATTTCTCAAGGCCTTCAAACCCTGGGAAGGAAATTCGAGGATAATGTAGGAAAGTAAAAAGAGACAGATGAAGATAATGAAGAAGGGTTCCAAGGAGGATGGTGCAAGATCACCAATTTCAGACCTCTTGATCAACTAGGACAAACAATTTGATTAAATTATTAATAGAACCTATCATATATGTATAAAAAGAAGTGTCCTTTAGACACTGCACACTTCTATTCACACATTTCTTCCTAAAGAACCTTGGAAAAGCTAATCTGCCTAGCAGGTCCAATCACCTCCATTTTTTGTATACATAGACACGAGAATTTCAACAGGGCATGAGCGGTTCCAGCTTTTGAAGTGTCAAGGAAAATCCGTCTATGAAAGACAGTGAAACAGCACAGTGCTACCAACTACAATTTTACATTTCAACTGAAAAGAAATGAAGGTGGCATACTGAGGGTGAGGGTCAAATATGTGATTCATAAAGTAGTAGTATTAGACATTGCTATGAATTATATATAGGTTTCAGCACAGATTTAAAATGAACAATTTTAGAGCATATAGGATGGAAAAAGACAAACACCTCGGAAAATATGCCTAAACTTCCACTCAACGTCATGGAGATCCCTTGCTATAAGCTCCTGAGCTGGTGGTTGCATACTGAAATCCTGAGGGAGGCAAGAAAAATCACTTTCCATCATCAATACATTACTAACAGAAAAGGCATAGCACATAATCGGAAATCACCAGAGGAGGGAAAACTTTCTCCGCAGCACGACGAGGAACAGAGAACCCGCCATGGGTACTAGTATCACTTGCTGTTAACGTCTTGCAGAAATAATTAGTTGGTTGTTTGCTTGGAATCCCTAGCTCAACAGGAATAAATGAATCTTTTTGCTCTTGCTGCATATGCAAGACAGAAATTCATTTTTGTAATTCATTTCACAGAATTAGCCAAATAGCTGTTTAATTAATTAAACTAAATTAGAAAATACAAGGCAAGACTACCGATGTCAAGGGCTGCAAAGTCATTTGAGCATAAACTTCATCCGTTTCCACATCTGCCTAAAAATTCCAAAAATAAGCAAATCATTCTTAAAGGTCTATATGACATTCACAACAAACATCTCAATTTGTAGAAAAGTAAATAATCATACAGAACAGACTCACATGCATTGTCACATTGTGGAGTTGGCATATCAACTGGGGCGGCAAATTCGGGTAATTGGGTATGTGCGCATCCACTTCCTTGTTAGTCGTAGCAGCAACCTGGCTTCCAATTCTAATTGGGGTTATTACAAATGGCTTCTTGAATAAATAATTTTTATTTCTTATCAACCAAATATGAATTTAGAAAAAAGATAGCAACACACACAAATTAATATATATATAGTATATATGTATTTATATATATACATGTATAGAGAGAGACAGTGCATCATAAACAACAAAAACCTGCTCACTGTGACCCTGAGGGAAGTAGACCACGCGACTACCAACGGTTGGCAAAGACACAAGAGGACCAGCACATGCATGCCATAGCTCTGAATTGAGGCATTTCTTCTCCCCTTCAATAACCGAAATAGTTTTAAAAAATAAAAAATAAATCCAATTTCAGATAATTTCAAAGCAGTCTTTTGAGCAATGAAAATGCAAAAGCAAATATGCAAATATAAGAAAGGGATAAGTTAACAATGACAAAGACATAGATACTGCAAAAGACTACAAAGAAGAAAAGCAGCTCAAAATAAAAAAAGTGAGGTAAAGAAAGATATACCTTCCTGAGCTTGCTGACCCAACCCTGATGTTGAAAGCTTCATATTTTTTTATTATATATACAAAATATATAAAAATTACAACCAATTATCTAACAATTTCAGCTCAAGAACCCCACTCTTATGGCTGTCATGATCTTAAGCCCTAACCTCCTCTCTTCAATTAAGCTCATACATACATACACACACACACACACACACACATATATATATTACAATAAATTATACAAAAAGAAAACCTCAGCTCAAAACCCCCACTGTCATGATCTCAAACCCTAACCTCCTCTCTCCAATTAAGCTTTACTCTGCTAGTATGGGAAAATTCACATGCATTTGATATATAAATATATGTATATGTCTATATATAGCGAAGAAGATCAACTAAAGCCCTACAATTGGAAATCCAAAAACCACATGCAAAGCAAAAGCCATTGGGGAATCCGAAATTCCGTAGCTGCTCAGCTTTATTCAGCAAATCAAAACCCTAGAAAGCACGAGAGTGACATCAGCCGAGCTCTGAACACCACACGGCCATGACCGAGCTTTTTGGAAGCTTTTTCGGTGGCCACTCACTGTATATACACAAATCTATACATATATATATAGCTTTGCTTTATAGGGGAAGGCAGGGAAAGCAAAGACTCGACCTGGTAGTGAACAGTGGAAGGGAGAGACTAGAGAGAGAAAGTGGCACTGTGTGTTTGTGTGTGTGCTTTTCTCTTTGTATGTGTGTGTGTGTGTTTTGTGTGTGTATATCTATCGGTGGAAAGGTATTGGGAAGGGGGAATCCGGGCCGTTGGGAGATCCGTACCCACGAATCGTGGCCGTCGAATGCGAGAGTGAAGTGACAGGAGGCATGTGCCACCATCCCTCAGTGGTCGTTGTCAGAGTACGGAGCTTTCAATATAATAATAATATATACATATAGAATGTGATGGCGTGTCACATAAGAGAGAGAGAGAGTCTTTCTTTTTTTTTCATTTAAGAGAAAAAAATAAGTAATGGTTTGAAAATTGCTAATTTTATGTTGTGGTAGTATTTTTTTTGTAATTGTAATGGTTCATAATTATGTAATTCTTGTATATAATAATTTAATTTAAAATATTTGGAGTTTAATATTTTCATTTAAATTTCAATTTTTGAGGTTTGAGTTGATGAGTATTTTCACGAAAATAAAATGGGTGAATGGCATAAAATACTCTTATAATTTTAGAAATATGCAAAAAACTCCACTTTGGTTTATTTTGTGCAGGTAACCCCAATACTATTTCAAAAGTATGCACTTTGACCCCTTATAACATTGTTTTTATTTATTTTTTAGTCAGAATTCAGTTACGTGACTGGTGCAAAACAATCCTATGATTTCAAAATTATGCAAAAAATCTCCCTCTCAGTCATCGGAAAAGGGTTTGAAAGGGGCTATTTGCACTTTTTGAAAAGTGTAGGGGTGTTTAAAAACCAATAAAAAATTCTTTTGCACATTTCCAAAACTATATGAGTATTTTGAGTCATTCACCCAAAATAAAATATAAGAGATTTGATATCACCGTTGTTCTATTAATTTATTTATTTTTATCGAAACGCTAGTATAACACCCATAATTTTAATAGAAGATTCAAAAGTGTTTTAATATATTATGAGTTATTAAAAAAATTGAATTTAGTGTTCGATCCATGAGAATCGAAAATAGAAGAGCCAAATTTAGATTAAAAGTTATAATTTGGGATATGTTTGGTATTCATTTATGAGAATAGTTCTCTTAAAATTAAAATCAGAACATTGTACAAAAAATCATTGAATTTCTAAAAATTTATTCTCAAAAAATTGAATTATAATTATCATAAAATAATTTAGGTAAAGTGTATTAAATCCCTCTAAACTATTTTCTCTCTCTCAACAAACCCCCCTAAACTATATTTTAGACTCTAAACTCCCCAAACTATCCCAACTTTTACAATTCCTCCTTCCCGTTATAACACCGTTAGTTAAAATTATGATAATTTGCACTTAGATCCCCTGCGGTTTCGATCAATTGCACTCGCCCCCTGAGATTTTATTTTTCTTGCAATGACACCCCCTGAAGGGGATAAATGACCGGAATGCCCTTGTGTTGTCTCCCTTATTTCATGAGGCAAATATCTAGGTGGTGAAATTACCCCATGCCCCAAGATGAAAATCCTATAATGTATATATATCTATAACAACTATTATGAAATGTGAAAGGTAGAGTATATTTCCAAACATTTTCTTCAAAATAAAAATTAATGAATTAATATGTATTAGTTGAAGTGCAACTCTAAGGAGTATGTCAAAACGATATAGAGTAAAAGAAAAAGGGTTGAAAATATTTCAATACTTTAAAAAAATAATAATAATTAATTAATATGCATTACTTGAAGTGTAACTCTAATGAATATTTCAAAAGATATAGAGTAAATATATAAGACAAAGGGGTTATAAATATTTTCATATTTTTAAAAACTTAATTAACTAATTAATGTACATTAATTGAAATGTAACTTTAATAGATATTTCATAAGATATAGAGTAAAGATATAAGACAAATATAATTCGGCAAAAAAAAATAATATAACTTAAAATACAGAAATCTGTTTATATTTATCTATTTATATACTACTAATAAAAACACAAAGACTGCATAATATTTTGATTCATTGTCACCTTTTACAATATAAAAAATTATAATAAGTAAAGTTTGTCATTATTTAAAGTGTAAGAGCTCAAATTAACTTTACAAAAAAAATAATAAATAATAAACCATTTGTCATATTTTTATAAAAATATAAAAAAATTACAATAAGTAAATTTTGTTATTATTTTACAGTGTAAGGGCTTAAATTAATTTTACACAAAGAATAATAAATTACAAACCATTTTACACAAAAACTATAATAAAAATGTATTACTATTTGTTTAAATTTTAGGAGTTGTGTATTATTTATTTACAAAATTAATTAAATTCTATGAGCTCACAAATATTTTATACATATATCACCTTCAAAAATACAAAAAAAATAATAATAATCATAAATAAAGTGTATTATTGTTATTTAATGTAAAATGTCACAATATTAGTTTTAGGGAAAAATTAAAAAATGATAACTTTTGGGGGCCATATTACAAAAATGACAATTTTAAAAAAAATAATTTAAAGAAAGTTGATAATATTACAAAAATCATTGTATCCAAAGTACTTGAAAAACTTTTCAAAATGAGCTTAAGACACAATGGTTGTTTGATCCATTAATTTAGCCAATATGTCTTTAGTGTCATTTCATGGGGTATTCAATCCTTCAGGGGGTGTCATTACAAGAAAAATAAAATTTTAGAGGATCTGAGTGCAAATTATTATAATTTCATTAAAGGTGTTATAAGGGAGTGTCCTTGATTGTAATAATTTCATAGTTTGAGGGACTATCACATAATTCAGGGGGGTTTATTGAGAGAGAGAAAATAATTCAGGAGGTTAATACACTTTAACCTTCCATATTATATATATATATATATAGAGAGAGAGAGTTGTTAATATTTACCCTTATTTTATTTCGCATGCTCTTTGGGGCCATGCCGGTAATGTCCCTTTCACCGGAAGTAGGTACTCTCGCTCACCCACTCTCTTTCTTTCCGGTAATTTTCCCGCCAATAATTCTGAGTGGGTCCAGTCTAGTCAAGTTTTACAGACCTATATACCTGTGCCACTGTACTGAATTTCATAGAAATAATTGGCCAAAGAAAAAAGTTAATTCAGATTTATAATAATAATTTGGACAGTTTAAAATATTTTAAAAAATTAGATAATTGGAATATAAACTTTTTAGAACAAAAACAAACTCAGTGTTTGCTACCTTAAGAAGCATAATCAGACAAACTTTCATGCGACTTCAACTTCCAATAATTAATGTCTGGTGTTCCCATGATTATTGTTGTCATTTATTAGTTACTAGTAAGCTTTATAATTGAGGTATATATTAACAAAATAGAATTAATTAACTATTTCCATAATCTTATAGTTTGTTCCTTTTAAAAAAAATTCCAACCAATAGGCTAGTTATTGGGTGTCCATTTGCCCAACATCGGATAAAAAAAAGAAAGTAAATGGGATTTAAATGAGTGGATGTTAGCCTAATTCATTGACTTAAGTTTTTGGGTCAAATCGCGAAGCATCCACCCGTTACAGTTGGTATCAAAGCCACCGGTATCACGCCAAACGCCCGTTTGGGTCACACACACTTAGGCCGGAGTCTGGGTCCAAGTTCGGGTAAGCAGACTTAAGCTTTTGGGTTGAATTGCGAAGCATCCACCCATTACAGTTTGTGTCTCTAATTATACACAAGTAGGCTTTTTGGGCTTCTCTTATAAATATGAGCGGTGAACAAATTTTAATTTATGGAGATTAAGTTTGTGACATTTTTCACTTGACTAATAAAAAAATTAGAACTTTAGTATACTCACTATGACAAAATTTGTATATAATGGCAAAATTTTTGTGGCCTATTAAAATTGTTTGTAACCGTAATATAAAAGTTGATATTATTTTTTTTTTCATATGAGAGATTCAAGGTACAATTAAATTTTTTATTGCTCACTGTAGTATAAAAATAAATTAATACCGAAATTTTAGGGAACAATTTATACTCTACTGCTAGGCTATCACTAAAACACTTATCTTTTTTACTGCTAATTTCCTAGTACTATTATCTATATTTATTCAAACTAGAGCTGACAAAATGCGACACGACACGGTAACACGATATAAATTAAAAGGGTTAGAGTTGATCATTAAAGGGTTGAAGCTGTATAATGATCGACCCAAACACGACATGAAAATATAAGGATCGACCCGAACACGACACAAGTAACCCGAACAGGATACGTTTGACATGATTATATTTATTTTTATTTTTTTTTCTTCTCTAATTATCACTGGTTGAAATATATCAATAAACTATTACTGGATTGTCTCAAATTCAATTTAATTTTGTTGATAATAGGCTAAATAATTTGTTTCATGTTGGATTGTGTCAAATTTAATTTAATATATTATAATAAATAGGTTAAATGGATTATATGGGTCTACACAGATAAATTGTGGGTTGGATTAAGATTGAGTATATTTAACACATATATTAACCAGATCTTTTTCGACACGACATGATATCAACCCCACACGAACATGATATCAACCCGACATAAATTGTTAGCCTTAATTCAAACCTTTGGTATATATTTAAGTTTAGTTTTGATCTTGTCTTGAACCTCTTGGTAAACGAATTGATTCCCGTTAAGTTTTTGGTTCAAGTGGTGTTTTGTGAATAATAATGTTGATGAATAATTTATTTATTTATATATATAAAAAATTACTAAGAAATTGTGTAAAATACTTTGAATTAAACTTGAATATTAAAATTGAACAAAATTTGTATATACCCAAATTTTAAAAAGTTGTGTAAAGTTGTATTTAATATATTTATAACTCTATCATGGTAGGTTTTCAATGTTGAAAAAAATTCGCATGACCTATATAATTAATTTTATAATTTTTTTAAAATTAAATAAGATTCACACTTAAAACTTATTCACGATATTAAGGTCCTGTTTGAATTGACTTTTCAAACGTTGTTTTTGGCTTCCTAAAGCGAAAAACTATTTCGAACGGTGTTTGATAAAATTTTCAAAAGAACTTCTTGGTCTTGGAAGGGCGTTTTAAAGAAACTGGGGGTACCAGCTTCTCAAAACAGTTTCTATTTCTCTTTTTCTTATGTGAAAAGCCAAAAACAGAATATACGTCAAACATGTTCTAAGGATAAAAATTATTTCGTGTATATACATCGTTGTATCTAACATGTTCGAATTAACAGGGACTCTTCAAACATTTTTAAAATTCATCGAATTGTTCCATGTAATTTGATTCAAAAATCATTAACTCAAATTAAAAGATTTTATTTTTATTTTTATTTCTTTATGACAAATTAAAAGATTGAACTTTAACAAATTACATCGTACTTGGTATAAAAGGTTGCTTCTTCATTGAGCAGTTCGAAAATTTTTGGACCGTTATGTACTTCAAATCAAGTCTTAGAGCTCTCACTCTCTTGGACCAACCATGGCTCACAATGCCCCAAATCAAGCAAATCCATTCCCACCTCGTCATCTCCGGCGCCATCTCCGACCCTTACGCCGCCAGCAAGCTCATTTCCCGCGCATTCTCTGACGCTGGCGACCTCCACCACGCCCACTGTCTCTTCCGCCTCCTCCCTCACCGCTCCACCTTCCTGTGGAACACCATGATCAGAGCTTTCACCGAGAAAAGCGAAGCCATCACAGCTCTATCTCTCTACAAAGATATGGTGAAAAATGGGTTCTTACCCAATAATTACACTTTCTCTTTTGTTCTCAGAGCTTGTGTTGAGGTCTCTGAATTAGGTTTGGAATTGGGGTTTATGTACCATTGCCAAGTGATTCGATTGGGTTGGGAAGCTTATGATTTTGTGCAAAATGGATTGATTCATTTGTATGCTACTTGTAATTGCATTGATTTCGCGCGTAGATTGTTTGATCGTTGTTTGAATCGTGATGTGATTACCTGGACCTCTGTGATTAACGGATATGCAAAGTCTGGGCAGGTTGAGGCTGCACGAGAGCTGTTTGATGAAATGCCTAAGAAGAATGTGGTTTCTTGGAGTGCGATGATTAATGGGTATGTGCGAGTTGGGTTGTTTGGGGAGGCGCTTGAGGTGTTTAATGATATGTTGGTTGCTGGGTTTCGGCCTAACCATGCCGCAGTTGTCGGCGCACTCTCTGCTTGTGCATTTCTTGGTGCTTTGGATCAGGGTAGATGGATTCATGCATATGTTGGTAAAAGTAAAATGGGGGTAGATATAGTTTTGGGGACGGCGCTTGTGGACATGTATGCAAAATGTGGGTGTATAGAGACTGCTTATCGTGTTTTCGATGAGATGCCACGTAGAGATGTCTTTGCTTTTACTTCATTAATCTCCGGTCTTTCCGATCATGGTCAGAGTGCTAGTGCAATTGAGTTGCTTGCGAGGATGGAGAACGAAGGGGTTAAGCCGAATGAAGTCACATTTATAACTATTCTAAGCGCTTGTAGTCGAATGGGGCTGGTAGAGGAAGGGTTGAGAATCTTTGAAAGAATGAAGAATGTTTATGGGATTAAGCCTGGGGTTGAGCACTATGGCTGCTTGGTGGATCTATTAGGTAGGGCAGGTGTCTTAGAATATGCAAAGAAGGTTGTCCGAGATATGCCCATGGAACCCGATTCTTATGTATTAGGTGCACTACTCAATGCTTGTCGAGTTCATGGTGATGTTGACATGGGTAAGGAAACAGTTGATGGATTGGTCGAGCGCAACCTTGACCATAGTGGGATTCATGTTCTTCTTTCGAACATCTATGCCTCGGCCAAGCAATGGGATGCAGCGGAAAGCGTAAGGAAGGGAATGGGAGAAAGGAATGTGAAGAAGGTTCCTGGGTGCAGCTTGATTGAAGTGGATGGGGTGGTTTGTGAGTTTATAGCAGGGGATAGATCTTATGAACTTACGAAGGAGATCATGCCATTATCACTTGTTATTGATAGTCACTTGAAGTCTCTGTGCTTTGACGATGATTATATTACTATCGAACATGTTAATTTGTAACTTAAGGCGGTCCACCATTGTCTATTACCAGGAATTGTTCTTCAAACAAGCTTTTGGGCTAACCTGAGGATCACCATCTCCATCCACCATCCTCACTTGCAACATGGTACATTGTCGAGGTAAATATGCTTTTGTTTCAAAGAAGATATTAACTGTAGAATATACATTTTAATTGTATATGTGCAATTACTGAGTCCCTCATTTAGTTTTCTTTGAACTTGGTGAATTTGTGGCATCAGACATTAAAACCTCCATATATAGATCATACTAAATGTGTTTATATATATCTTTTTCGTCCTTATTATGATGACATGAATAACCTAGTAGGAGTTAGATTCAGGTACAGAAGATTACAAAGTTTATTCCTCAATGAGGTCTGATGGAAAAAGAGTGAACGTACTATTGTTTGTTAATGAATTAAAAAAAAAAAAACACCTTCATTCTTTTCTTTCTAGGAAGATGTGCAACAAGTTTCTCGAGTTCTCCTAGTCATCACATGGTTCTTACATGTCCTTCAAGGGTTGGTTTCTAAATTCACCTCCACACATGATTCATGAACTTGGGTAGCCTAATTTGAAGTGTTTGTTCATGATGAAATGTGGAAGAAGGAAAAAAATCCTAATTCGAATCCATCAAGATTGTGTTTTCTTAGTTAAGATAAATGGATTTTGTACTCTAACCCTACTTCCTAATTTTAATGTCGAATGATACAACTTTGGATGACTGCCTCCTGGTATATTTTGGTGTATTTCTCGTGTCAAGTTAAACTCTGTTTCTTTCACCTCGCTGTCCTTTTTTAGGTGAGAGGCGAATTGCTAATGTCTAAATGTGATGTGAGGAGATACTAGAAGCCAATGCCTTCACTTCCTGAATGTTTGGATGGATGAAATCTTTCTGTGGACGTGGCAGAAAATCAATCACAACTAGAAAGAATCGGACTAATCAGTATGAGGAAGCAATCATGCAGAGAATATAAGCCGCCTCAGCACAACAACCAGAAATGTCTATTGGCATCCTCCAGTAGAAACTTGACAAGCACAAATCACAGAAACGCCAACAATTCATTTCAAGCGGCATATCAAATCGAAATAAATAGCACGTTCGAGGTAATTTCAGCATCAGTCTGTCTCTCCTATCAGAAATGTCGACTTCTCCACTCAACTTACTTGATAGACGGTTCTCACAACGTTCAGTCAGCAGACATCCTAAAGCCCTTTCACCGCAAAATTTGCACATACACCAGTATTGATGCAGAGGAGCTTAGATTTCTCAATGCATATCCGTACAATTCTCCATGTTAGCGTCGACTTATTTCGGTTCATACACTCATTGAAGAGCTCAATTCAATTTAGGAGAGGTCTTTTTGGTTCCAGCACTTGTGTTGGCTGCCTAAGCCAATGTCTATAAGCTAGTTCATGTTTACAAACTGATTTTTTTTTTTTTTTTTTTTTTTTTTTGCGGTTGACAACGATAGTGTCTGAGGACTTCAAAATTCACCACGAGACACATGCAGTCTCTCGTCCCACATGCACCGAGCAATTAGGAAAAATTTTGGAGGGAAGAAGATATTTAGCAGTTAGGCAGCAGTGAAATACTTTTAAATCAGGTGACAAACATGTTTCTGTTGATAGAAGAAGGTTGTGGTCCCTTGGAGTTAAGTTATACACATGGCTTGTATCTCTCTGTTTACAGATATATGTGAGTGTATGAGATATTATATATATATATATATATAAAGAGAGAGAGAGAGAGAGAGAGAGACTTTTGGATACTATTTCATTATTTTCTCAATATGTTGAGATGAGTTCTCTGGGTTTTGAATCAATTGAAAGCTACATTTTTCTGTTTAATTGTGAATGAAACAGAAAAATGAAAGGAATGTGTAATTTGCAATTACCTTATGTCCATATCAATTTGGTCATGACTACTATGGATTCATAAGCAATACTGTTGCACAATCTACATTGGCCAATGAAATGCAAAAGTGTGAGTTTTATTGGTTCTGTAGAATTTGCATTATACATATATACATAGTGATATGTGTAATATGATACAACTGACTTCACGAAGCATATAATGTGATTCAAACTTTAGGTACTGTCACTTCATCAAAAATTTATCACAGTTTCTTCATTTATTTTATTTTTTTCTATTTTGATGTTCCAAAACAATAATAGCATATGCCAATGCAAGGAAATTACTACAAATCATTGGTGAATTTAAAGTCATAATAGGAGGTATAACCTTTAATCACTCAATCAATAAATTCCTTACCGACAATTTCTAACAAACTTGGATCAACAGCCCCGTCATCAATGGAAAATTATTGCATATTGCGGGAAAAAGGTGATTTCTACGCGCAAGTGATAGAATCCTTGCATTTATTACACCTTTTTTTTTTATTGATTTAAGGTATCACGTGTATTACCCAATATCTTGATGATAAACCCTTTGTACCAGATTTTATTACCCAAAATTTTTTATTACCATAAGTAGTAGGTAATATTTTTAGATTCTAATACTGAGATACAAAAATTTAATAATAATTACATATCACTGATAATTTATATATATAACCTTAATAAGTTATTTTCTACCTCAATCATAAGGCCATTTTGTACTTTCATGAATCATACTGAAAGTTAAGGAAGTCTAACAGTAAATCTACAAAAACTTTAGTACCGAGGGCACGTGGAATTTTTTTGCAATAAGATTGGTCAAAATTTACCACGAGGGTACAATTTACTCCAAATTTTAAAGGGTAATTTACATTGACCTCCCCAAACAATTGATAAAATTATACATGATTACTATGATTGGGCGTTTGTTACATTGAATACCCATACTAAAAAAATTCGTCTAAGTACCTTTACCAAAGGGTAATTTTTATCCATATGTTATGTAGTTTTTGTTATATAACTAAAAAATATTCGAGTTTTTATGCAATATTTTTACTGATGGATCCAACTCAAATAATAAAAGGGGAGTCGTGTAATAAATGACAAACATAACCTCCACAAATAATTGACCAAACTACCCTAATTCATGAAGATGATGCCAATGATCTAAAGATTCTCCCAAACCAAAGGACTCAATGGAGGAAAATCAAAAGGATGCTTTAAGGTTATAGAGCCCAACCTAATTGGATGAGAATTTTTTTGCAGGAACTCAGAGCCCACCAAGGAAAGCAACAGAGCATCCAGGCTAGCATTGTATGGAACCCATCCAGGTTGGTGTATAGTCTACACATTAACACAGATAGGTGATGATGTGAAGGCTAGGTATTCACCCATAATGACATACCACTGGTGGGCAAGAAATTTGGAAATTTTATTAAAGATGAGCCCCAAACTCATCTATAGGTACAACTCTGGCTGCTTCTCTAGTAAATAACAAATTGGTGGACACCACCATTCAATTATCATCCCTAAATTGATGCACCACCTAGGTAGATTCAGTCAAACTCAAGGAAAAAAAAAGGTCAGAACTTAGAGCATGATTGATTTGTATATGAAAATTATTTTTGAGAATTCTAAAAATTAAAAATTGTTTTCTGAGAATAATAAAAAGAAGTTCCCTGAAACAGACATTTTATAACTGAATTTTCTTAAAACAGTTTTCAAAAAACTCAACCAACCAAATTTTTTGTACGATTCTCAGTTTTCATAAAACAGAAAAAAACTGAAATATCAACAGACAACAGTCTGATTTGTTTACAAGCATGCATAAAATGCTACCATAGGCACCTAAATCAATCATCCCCTAGTGTCTTTTGGGGCTGATACTTTGTCTAGTATGAAGACAATAACCAGAACTCACATGCATGCCAGAGACAATTCCATGACTTTATCCACAACACATGGAGATCAACAGTAAATCTTAGGGTAAATAGCTAAAAATACCCCTCAACTTTCTTCTCTCTCTATTATACCCCCTCAATTAATTATACCCCCCTCAACTTTGATTTTCTTGCACCATGGGTTTGCCCTCATATTTTTTTACCCTTTTACCCTCCAAATATTTTATATTTCCACCTTACCTTTAATCATATCCTTACTATTATATTTCTTAATTCTTTAAATTACAAAAATATTATTTCTTTTAGTTACAATATTAATTATGTCATTTACCTTTAATGTATTAGACTAAATATACTCTCAAATGTAATTTTTTTTTAATAAGTTCTAATTATTTTATTTGTAAATCAATTAACTTGGTATTAAATTTTAGTTTGATTTAAATCATAAAACTCAATCCTAATTAATATATTAATAAATAAATCCAATTTATGAAAACAATATATATATTTCGGAATATATATATATATTGGAAAATGATATATATTTCGGAATATATATATAATTCGTTAAAAATATATCTTTCCCGAATTCTTTTAAAAAATATGAATTTTTTCCAAAAAATAATTTTTTTGGGAAAAATATATATTATGTTCCAAAATATGATTTTTTCTGAAAAATAATTTTTATTGAGAAAAATATATATTATTTTCAAAAATATGATTTTTTTCCAAAAAATAATTTTTTTGAGAAAAATATATATTATGTTCCAAAATATGATTTTGAGTCATAATACCTAAACTACCATCAATAGTATAAGAGGGTTTAGTGAAATCAAACCTTCAAAAAAATTATTTTTTGAAAAAATATGTATATTTTGGAATATATATATTGGAAAATGATACATGTCTCGGAATATATATATATATATATATATATATATATATATATATATATATATGATTCGTCAAAAGTATATATTTTTCGAATTGTTATGAAAAATATACATTATTTTCTAAAATATAAAAAATATATATTTCGGAAAAAAAATCATATTTTGGAAAATAATATATATTTTTCTCAAAAAAATTATTTTTCTGAAAAAATCATATTTTGGAACATAATATATATTTTTCCCAAAAATTTTATTTTTTGGAAAAAATTCATAATTTTTTAAAACAATTCGAAAAATATATATTTTTGACGAATTATATATATATATTCCAAAATATATATCATTTTCCAATAAAACTTAATTTCATTTAAATCATAAAACTCATTATCCTAATTAAATTTTTTTTTTGCCCAAATGAAACTTTCTTTTCATAAAAATATATTCATAAATTGTTATTTATTTATGAATATATTAATTAGGATTGAGTTTTATGATTTAAATCAAACTAAAATTTAATAACAAGTTAATTGATTTACAAATAAAATAATTAAAACTTACAAAAAAAAAATAACATTTGAGAGTATATTTAGTCTAATACATTAAAGGTAAATGGCATAATTAATATTATAACTTAAAGAAATAATATTTTTGTAATATAAAGAATTAAGAAATATAATAGTAAGGATATAATTAAAGGTAAGGTGGAAATACAAAAAGTTTTGAGGGTAAAAGGGTAAAAACATTTGAAGGCAAGCCCATGGTGCAACATTTTATGAAACTTTAGGGGGTTCTAAGCTCATTTCATAGTTGGAGGGGTATAGTAAGAAAATAGAGTAAAATTGAGGGGGGTTTAAGCTATTTACCCTAAATCTTAACCAATAATGTTCAAAGTCAGTTCAGAAAACACAACTAGGCATAAGTTATAATAACCAACATCAACTAGGATAGGATCCAGACATAAGCAAAACCAAAGATTTTCAGATCTGCATAAGTACAACATTTAGGGCTTGCTTGGTTTGTATTTATGAAAACAGTTTTCTGTTTTCTGAAAATTAAAAATCAGAAAACTGTATAAAAGTCTGTTTGGTTTAGTTTTCTGAAAACAGTTTTCAGAAAATTCAGATATAAAATACCAGTTTTCAGATAACTCATTTTTATTGTTATCAGAAAACTGTTTTCTATTCTCAGAATTTTCGAGAACAGTTTTCATAAGTAAGAGTGAAAGAAGAGTAAGGGGAAAACATAAAAAAAGATATGTAAAACGACCACAACTGTGAAGGCAAAACATGTTCCTCCTACATGTCCCTCTCTATAAGAGGAGGGAAATTGTAGTTTTGCACCTAAAAAATTTCTTTACCGAACCCAACGATTTGAGCTGTATCATCTCAGTTTGAAGTTTGAATAGCTCGAGGAATTTATCGATATAGACACCAAACTTTAAAAGAAGGTTGGAAGCCACTCAAAACTCCCCAGATGCGGAGCCCCATATAGGCGGACCCTGTTTACCTGCTATTTCAGGGAGTTATTACAATAATCATACATATCTTTATTACGAGCGCATATCAAAAATGTATTATGAAACTAAACTTACGCTTGGGCATGTAAAACTTGAAGAATTGGCGAACCTCAGTCAACATGCAAACTGGAGCTGTTCGTCTTTCAAGTTCAGCTCTACATGAAGACATTATTGCAATGAGTTCTAAACACGGAGAAAACTATGTCCACGAATTTCAGATTACGAAAAAATGCCTCATGACTTTCTATTTGCTGCCACAACCATAACAGGAAAAATCCAATGTCGCTCCTATAATATATACATCTCTGATGGTAGGGTAGCAAGCGTTCATAATCTAGTAAAGGCATAGTGCTCAAGAATTCTACAAGAACTTTATTACACTCTAGCCATAGAGATTCTATCTAATACGATATGTCCATAATCAATTGCTGAGCCAAAAAATATCTGAAGTACATTTCTTTCACATATGGCCATCAGTGACGTTAGGCAAAGAATAGAAAGCAATGTATTCAAAGAGACGTGGAAATCAACTGGGTAATGCGGTATGATGTAGGTTAAAGAGGTTCCACATGAAGATCGCCTCCAAAGAACTAAAAAGATCATGAATGTATTTACGATTGAGATCAACTTGACTTCCATATATTACGAAGAAAACTAATAATACCAAAACACCCTCATTTTTACGACTGCAAACTATCAGAAATTGGGCTCACAGCAGCTCTTGAATAATAATAGGCCTAATTCCATTCTTTCTTTTTCAGTGGATATGTATTCAGTAGAGGAATATGAAATTATGAACTGAGGGTGTTGATACAATAATGTAACTAATTTGTTAATTCATAGATGTTGATAAGGATATCTTAGTGTCTTTATTTGCAAAAACTCAGGTATTGCAACATTTCAAAAGAGCTATTGCCTTAATGTATTGTTTGCGCAGAAGAACCAGCCTGACATAGTAGGATGAGGTGCTTTGATTGTTCCTTGACGAGCCTAAGAATTTTGGGGGACTTATTTCCATCGACTTACAAATCTACAAAGTCTGTAATCCTGATGAACTATTGATGAAGAAATCGCAGCTTTGAAGCTCTGAACTGGAGGGCCAAAATAAAATATTTTCTTCTCATTGACAAATCAGGATTCCACGAGCTATTTCCTATTCCAATAACCCAAAAACTATTTACATTCAAGCAATAAACCCAAAGGACATCGATGTAGCGTGGTGTTCATCACTCCCCTCATGCACCAACAATATTGCACCTGTGCCAACCACCATAGCAGAAACAAAATCAAATATCCTTTCTTTAAGACCCTAAAACCATGAGCATGACCCTAATTCTTAACTAATAAGTAGGAAAGTCAATTTGGTCGAGCCCACCAGCTTTCCGCCCCACCCTGCTCATAATGAAATGGTAGAATGAGCCTAAAAAGAAAATATGCAGGCAAGGATTAAACAGTTCAATCCCAATTCTAATTCAGGCTAGAACCTATGTGAATTTACCGCCCTGCCTGAACTGATTATGTAATTAAATTACCACTAAGCCCCGGTTTAGATTTAATAATAACAAATAATCATAAGTATATATATAGCCCCAGGATTCTTCTCTTATATTCACCTCTCTCTCTCTCTCTAGGGCTGTCGGCTGCCACAAATACAGCCCCCTCCACTGAAGCTTCCGTTTACTTATTACACACACTCTCCAGCCCAGCAATGACAGTCATATCTTCTGGTCACTAAATCTCATTGTCGCTGCAGCTTTCAGTTGTTCGACTCTCCTCAAAGTGAAATCTTTATGCTGTCAAAAAAGTCTTAATGAGATTGCTTCCTCTACAGCGATGCCACTCATTGAGCTGCAATCTGCAGTTATAAACTTTAGCAGCTCAATTGTCAATCCTCGCTCTTCTAGGTTGGTACTCCAATCTAGATCTATGTATATAAGGGTAGACGGATAACTAGGGTACCTGTATGTCTGTGTCTATCGGAGCAGGGCAGGATGTGACAGGAACAAGAACAGGAGTTCAAATTTCTTCACATACGGGGAAGAGATTGGGCTTCTTGGATGGGTGTGATACTCTATTGCTAAACAGGGTGGTGTAGGACTTCGGCACACCATACTACACTAGGCCGTGTTGCCATCACTACTAACAAGGACTAAAAACTAGTGTGTCCATCTATCCCCAAGATAGCTGTGCATAGTCTGAACAGAAGCCAATAAACCTAAGAGTGTGACAGCAACCAACCCCTTCTCTTTTAAGAATTAAGGAGTGATCTCAGACAATAGTACGCCAGACGCAAGAAAATTCAAAAGGTGAAATCTTAATCAAAGTTGCCAAATGCACAAGTGAAATGCTAATCAAAGTTACCAAATATTAACCAATCATAAAACAGAACTCCGCCATCAATACAACATACCGTATAGCTCGACAATCAAGACCCTCATACACATACAAATCGGTCCTCCTATGGTTTCAAACCTAGACTTTCTAGACCCAGCTCAACTTTACACAATCATAGCATTGCCAATTGTTTTCATAAATCCTAACAAAATTAAAACCCCAATAACAAATTATAACAGCATCATCAAACACAGCCCATCACATCAGAAAATCATCATCAACAGCTTAAAAAGCAACAGAAACAAAAAGTGTGGCATAGAAATTTAAATACAAGCAAGTTTCAATGTATTTAATCACAATACTTAGCAACAACGATTATAGATTCATATATTGATCAAGACAGATAAACCAACACTAGAAAATACCCAAATCAAACCCAACTGCCGTTACCAATCAGACCATTTCCTTCGCGGGTTTCAGAGGAGCCTCCGCCGGAATTGCCACGTACCCCATCTTGGGCTTGAGATCATCATCGTCATTGTCATCAACATCGAACTCGTCATCGGACTCGCGGAACTCGAAGCGACTGGGGGAGAAGAGGGACCAGAAGAGGTACATGGTGGCGGCGGTGAGGGCGCCGCAGCCGACGCCGAAGAGGAGGGCCCCGACGGCGCCGAGGACTTCCTTGGAGCGGTCGCGGAACGAAGCCCCCGCGGAGGGGTAGTACCCGGAGGGGAAGGGGCGTTTCTCGATGTCGCCGGCGGCAGAGGCAGAGCCGGAGGCGGAGGAGGAGGAAATGGCGTGATCGACGATGAGGGTTTCGTAGGAGGGGAGTTCGCGGACCTCGGTGAAGAAGAAAGTGAGGAATCGGGGGTGGTTGGGGTCTGGGATTGGGAAATTAGGGTTTTGAGAGAAGGGGTTGTTGGGGTTGTTGTCGGTGGTGGTGGTGGTGGTGGTGGTGGTGAAGAAGATCAGGGTTTTGCAGGGGTGGAAGTGGCGGCCGGGGCGGGCGGTGGCGGAGAGGGCGAGGAGGCCGAGGAGGAGGGAGAGGCGGAGGAAGAGAGGGACGGTGGTTGGCGCCATTGTAGAGAGAGAAAGTAGAGAGAGAGAGATTGAGGAAAACCACCCAATTGACTTTGTGAGTGGGAATATTTGTGGAAATGGAACTATTTTAAAATGAATTTGATTACACGCTCACTTCCATTCAACAAATTACAATTATCTAATCAATTCCTTCTTAATTTAGTTACCTCCAAAATTTACTACTCCGTATTAAATAGAATTGAACAAATTTGAGGTAATACAAAAGTTATCTAATATTGAAAATGAAATAAACTCCATTTAGTAAAGTGTGTGGGCATAATTATTCTTCCTTCTTCTAAAGAACATAGGGATCATAGGATACGTCTTTTTGTTATCCCTAAATATAACATTATTGTCATTTGATATTCGATCTAAATTTTTTAATTTATAAGTGAAATG
Source organism: Cornus suecica (assembly GCA_963922005.1). Classification (NCBI taxonomy): domain Eukaryota; kingdom Viridiplantae; phylum Streptophyta; class Magnoliopsida; order Cornales; family Cornaceae; genus Cornus; species Cornus suecica. The sequence goes on from OY998248.1 coordinate 42,953,264, forward strand.
AATGTTTAGATTACGTACATCAATAATTTTTCTTATTTAGGTTTAATGCGGAAAAAGAATTTATCGTATTTTTCTTCTCTTAAATTAATATTATTATCGTTACGGTTGGTCTACTCCACGACCTAGTGACAAGAAACTCAATTAAACTCGAAAATATTTGTGTCAAAAGACTAGACATGACATCAAATGAAAGATTGAACACTGAACGCACCAAAATAATGTTATTAGGTAGGTTTCTTAACTAAGTATATATAGTAATATTTTTCCTTGTCGATCCCATGTGAAACAAGAATTTATGATATATACTAAATAAATAAATAAAAAACCCTTTTTCAGATGCCAATTGATCAAAAGATATAATTCATTTTAAAAGTGTCCCTCTCATGGCTCTCACATTCTTTAAATTTTTTTGCTCCCACTTTTTATTTCTATAGCTTTGGGAGGTAGTGTAGAACTCACCTAGTTACAAGACTCTTGGTAGTTGACCATATCTAAACATTTTACTCTATCTTTATATAAAATGCAACATAATATAATATTCCTATTCGTATTCCTATTCTTTTGGCTTCTGATTATTTTAAGGAGCCATGCTTTTAATTAATATACAATTCCGTCTTAAACCCTTCAAATATTTTATTTTTTATTTTTTTACAATTGTTTTGAACATCCTAAAATGAAAAGAAGGCCAAAACTTAATGATTTTGTTTTTTTTCCAAAGTTTGTAGGACTTGATTTCACATAATGATTTCTAAAGCATTCTGTTATTTATTCTAATTTTGTTTTCTATCTTCCTTTGATATATAAGCATGTCATATCCGCCATCTACCTAAGAAAAAAGAAAAGAAAAAAACAACAACTCATAATTCATTAAATTGAGGCATTGATTATCCTATATGCGTTTTCATTTCATAAAAAAGAAAAAATGCAACGGAAACGCCCTATCATGGTTTACACCTTTATTTAATGGATTAGGACTCTTTATGACATTGGTTGTCTTTATAGCTTACTTTGCTTTGAAAAGTAACAAACATGCATTTTTTTTTTTCTGTCTTCTTCCATGTGTTTTAAAATTTTAAAAATATTTTAATTTTTTGAATTTTATATATTTTTTTAAAATTTAATATATATATTTTGAATTATATATATATTTTTTTGAAATATATATATATATATATATATATATATATATATATATATATTTAGGGTGGGGGACAATATAATTGAAATTAAAAAATATAGGGGATAATCCGAACGGTATAGGGATAATCCGAAAAAAAAAATTAATTAATTAAATTTAATAATAGAGGAAGTATTGAAATTAACCTTTTTTTTTAACCCACAAACCCCCATGTCTCATCCACTAATTCTTTATACACAACAATGGTTACTGCTCTCACCACTTGTTTTGTGAGTGTTCTCTTTTCATTCAGAATATGTGGAGCGCACTGATAATAAATAATTGACACCATGTACTTAAATAAGACATTGCTTCATGAACTTGTGAAATTTTTTTGTCACATATGAAGGAAATAGTAACTGAATTAACTCCTGATGAATTAATCTGGATTTATGGTCTCCACTAGTATCTGATGAAATAAATGGGATCTGTTAATGATCACACAAAATGCGACCCTTTTAAAATTCAATCTCATCAATCATATATATATATATTTATATATCAGCATCCACCAAATTTAATGTTTCCACTTGGACTATGATTGATTTGATTTGTATATGAAGTTTGTGTATTGGATATTTAGTAATGGGTCCAATCCTAAAAATATAATACTGTTTTATTTATTTATTTATTTCAATTTTAAGACCCCAATCGGTCATATCGCTCAATTTTCTCGATTTATCTCCGACTAATTTGGGATTGTCCACTGCAGTGTGCAGTATAACACACATACTGTATTACGGAGAATTCTGAGTCTGACAGACTCATGCTTGCCTACTCAAGGACCAAAGGTTTACTATCATTCCCAAAAATATCATCTAAAGTGGCAAGTAACGATAATCCACCAAGCAAGAACTAGACCCTACCAAGGGTGTTACATAGATCCGCTCCATAATCTGTGTAATATTAAGTCGAGTCACAGACTTGCATTGGGACAGAGAATCGAATCCATATTCTGTACATTAAATACGATTCGTCCGGTTATCGAAAATTTGTCCTTCCAACTATCTCCACTGCGCAGCAGAGCACCAAGCCATATCTATGTAAAAACCATAGAAGTTAAACCACAACTTATACACGGCCGGTTGCCATGACTATAAGAATGAAGGTCTTGTTGAACCCACAACATTCCAGTAGGCTTGTGAAGCTTTCTTAAAGTTCTTAAGGAAGGAAGACAACCACATTTCTTGTCCTTGCACTTGATTAACAGATAAGGTCGTTCACATGCTTTCCCAAGGAGTTTTCCCTCCTCTTCTAGCCTTTGAATAAACTTTTGATGATTGCAAGTTTTTCTAAGGCCTGAAGAGCATTCTGATAAATAGCACCAAGTGATGTGTTATTCAGTGCCAGAGATTTGGTTTGCATGAGTCTGAAAATTTCATTCCCCAGAGATTCAGGGAGTGAGTTCAAAAAAGTTTGCTTCAGATTAACATCATCAATGTCACCAAGGAAATAGAACCTTTGGGACATTCAGTCATAATGGCGCTCAAGATCTTTCCTCTTAAAGGAACAACATCTCATACTGAGATATTCTTCTTTCATAGTATTTTGATGAGTATCAATAGAACCAAGGAATTCAGTGTGCAGGACATCAATGAAAGCAGCAATAGAAGGAACTTGCTTCAACTGAAGAGTTCTGTATTCTCCAAGAGAGAGATACCATTGACGGAGTCTGCCAAGAAATCTTGCAACACATTTTGTCAAAGAAATGGGCTTTTCATACTTGCCCAGAAGGAGCTATATTTGTGCTAAAGGTTGGATTAAAACGGATGGAAGAATGGATGGTACAAAAGACTGGATTTCATAAGGACCTTGGTTTTTGAAGTCAGAATTCAAAGAGGAGAAATCGGATTCAGTAATTGAGCTATCAAGGGAAAGCAAAAATGGTTTATGTAGTGCCTTCATCATTAACAGAGAATAAAGATTCAATATCAGTATTGTCAAGGTCAATAGTATGGCAAGAAAGACAATGGATCAGTTTTTCTCTGAAAGATTTTTGAGGGCATTGTTTTGCATAATGGCCTTTCTTTTTATAGATATAACATCGATCAGATTTTCAATGACCTCGAAAAGTCTTTTTCCTGAAATATTGTCATTTCTTCTTTCTGGGAGGGGATCTGGAGAATTTATTGTGAGCTTGAGATTTTCACTTTTGGAAATGTTTGGATTTTCAAAATCTATGAAGAATTAGCATAGCTCCATAGTGGTGGAGAGGAAATTTTGTTTTAACACTTAGATTAGCCCAAATTAATTTTATTTAATTACAATTGAGATAGCTTATAATAATGGTGAAAATACTTGCAATGGCCTCGCGAATCTAATTTGAATTAGGGTTATTTGCGAAAAACCCCCTATAGTTTCATACTAGGTGTGCAAAACCCCCATTTGTTATAAAATGTGTGTATAAATCCATTCATTTTCCAAAATGTTGCAACTCACCCCATTCTACTTTAAAATAATATGAAATCCCTAAAATACCCCTTATAACCTAATAAAAATAATAAATATTGAATTAATAATAAATAATATTTAATAAAATGATAAATAAAATAAAATAATTAAATAGAAATAAAAAATTTGAAAGAAATTGGCTTAAATTTTTTTAATCATAAATAAATAATAATAAAAAGGTCTTACAGATTATGCTTTTTTTTCTTTTCAATTTTTTTTAATATTTTGAAAATAAAATTGTAATTCTTTTGTTAATGTTTTTCTTAAATATATTTTTTATAAATATAATTTCAGTTTTTGTTTTTTGTTTATTTGTAATTGTTTGTAATTTAAAAAAAAAAATCTAAACTCGATTAATTTGTTTAATCAATGTTAAATTAATAAAAATAAAAATAAAAAGGTTTTAAAAAATAGGCTTATTTTTTTCTTCAAAATAATTTTAATATTTTTGAAAAAAAAATATAATTGTTTTGTTAATGGTTTTCTAAAATATATTTTTTATAAACATATTTTATGTTTTTGTAATTTTTTAGAAAAAAACTTATTCTAAGAGTATTTCAGACAATTCATGTCATAATAGGGGCAAAACGCATACTAACACACCTGGCCCTTTAAATTACACCCTAAAGAAGCCTCTGTCTCCACCACTAGAACAACATGTACCATAGTAAGCTCATAAGTTATATCCCAAATACATTTAAGCTTTATATACCTGTCTATTAACTTAAGCATTATTATAAGAAAGAACCGTACCAAACCAAATAAGTAATGCCTAAGAAACTTTCTCATAAAAAGGAAGTAATGAACCTGGAAATAACACAATATATAAGCAATAAAAGTCTTTCCATGGGTTGGATCTGCCATTTAACACAAAACAATAGGCCTAATTTATTAAATATCATAATGTACCTAATGAAGAAAAAAAAAATGCAAGAACTGAAACTGATGAAGAAAACAAATAAGAAACAAAGGGAAACAAAATAATTGAAAAAAATCCTCTTCTGGGAATGCAAATACCTTATGCACCATATGACCTAATCAACCAACTCCCACTCATCTTCTTCATCATCATCATCATCAAGTAAAACGAATTCGTCGTTCGATTCTTCAACATCTGAAGGGACTTCAGTCCCGGGACAAATAACCATTGATGCATTACCCTTTTCCTTTCGAACCCATAGCTTCTCTTCTTCATCTTTTTTGGGTGACAATTTAGCAGCATCACCATTTTCTTCGATTTCTCGCATCACAGGCATGACCGGGCCAATATTTTCCGATACGCATTGCACTTGAACCTCTTTACCATCACACTTCATTCTCGAATCAACACGCCCTTCGTGTGGCCTCAATGTATCTGCATTACCCTTCTCTTTCATCTTTTCCGATACGCATTGCACTTGAACGTCACGCCCTTCGTGTGGCCTCAATCTATCTGCATTGCCCTTCTCTTTCATCTTTTCCGTTAATGCCACCACCGCGCCAAATCTATCCAACACACATTTCATTTCACTCTCCCTATCACTACCATGAAATATAGAATCAACCCTAGAGTTGCTCTTCTCATGTGCTGTAAATTCAAATGCATTACCCTTATGATCACTACCATGAAATATGGAATCAACCCTAGAGTTGCTCTTCTCATGTGCTCTAAATTCAAATGCATTACCCTTATCACTACCATGAAATATAGAATCAGCCCTAGAGTTGCTCTTCTCATGTGCTCTAAATTCAAAACCATTACCCTTATGATCACTACCATGAAATATAGAACCAACCCTAGAGTTGCTCTTCTCGTGTGCTCTAAATTCATACGCATTACCCTTCTCTTTGATCGATGGCGCCACCGGACCAAACTTATCCAATCCACATTTCATTTGCCTTTCTCTATGATCACTACAATGAAATATAGAATCAACCCTAGAGTTGCTCCCCTCATGTGACCTAAATTCATACGCATTACCCTTATCACTACCATGAAATGTAGAATCAACCCTAGAGTTGCTCTTCTCGTGTGCTCTAAATTCATACGCATTACCCTTCTCTTTGATTGATGGCGCCACCGGACCAAACTTATCCAATCCACATTTCATTTGCCTTTCTCTATCACTACAATGAAATATAGAATCAACCCTAGAGTTGCTCCCCTCGTGTGACCTACATTCATATGCAATACCATTCTCTGTGATGGTTGGCGCCACCGGACCAAACCTATCCGGCACACATTGCATTCTTTGACTCTCTCCGCCATTAAAATCAAAACTAGAGCCAACACTAGAGTTGTTCTCTCCATATGATGATCTCAAGTCGTTCAACCCCTGAAAATTCTCAAAATCCATAACTTTTTTCCCTCCATAATTGAATAATTTCGACATCCTCAAAAGCCCACGGTTTATATGCTCAAAGGACTTATACTCCTCCATGGGCTTTAAACACCCCATATTCGGATACTCTCCGATAACATACCCTACAACAAGAGGACCCATCCATCGGATAATACAGTCCCTTAAAGCCGACCCATCATACCCTTTAGCCTTCTCAATGACTGAAACTTGAAGATTCATTGCTTCCATGGCAGGACCAGCTAGGGTTTGTAGAAGAGAAACCCTAAATTTTGAGGTGATGAAGTATATATCTTTTTGGGTGAATATGGCGGTTGTGTCTAGAAGGTCTTGACCAGTTAACCAGAAGTAGAAGAAAGAGGAAATGGCGGGAGGGTTAGAAGGTGGGGTGTGGATCACAAATATGTCTGAGTTTCCCCATAGGTCTTCCTTGTGTGTTCTCCAACATGCGTATAGCTCTTTCACTCTCTTTTTGAATAGGTTCAGATCCATTTCTGCTTGATTTGGCTTGTGGGTTTTTGAGATCTGATGGTTTTACACAAAAGGGTTGGAAGATCTATATATATCGTATATGTGTGTGTATGGTGTGTGTGAAGACATGAAGAGCAATTAGGGTTAGGGTTTGGGTTAGGGTTTTGTGGTGATAGTCTTATATAATACATATTCTAATATCTTATCTTATGACGGTAGATGGACTCTTTTTTTACGGAAGATTTGGTGTTTAACATGATAACTGAGTTTATTTACGAAAATTAATAATTTACAAACGCAATTTTTAGAAAATTATGAAGACCATTTTAATTTTAAATAACAAATTAACAGTTTAAAATTGCAATCTTTAGAAAATTATGAAGACCATTTTGATTTAAAGAAAACGATAAAATAAAATACGTATACTTTCAAAAAAAAAAAACGTATATCAATTTATCTGTCAACTATTATTATAATATAGGGAATGGTTCGTGTCAACTATAATTATAATATAGGGTAATTGAATGATTCTCATACGTAACAGATAAAATAAAATAAAAAGGTAAAACGAAAATAACAAAGCTATTATGGGATTCCCAAGAAGCAACTTCTCCAAGAAATTAAGGTACAATAAAAGATATTAAAATCAAGCAAATTAAGTTTTCTTTATTTTCAAAGAAAAGGTGGATAGAAATATAAAATTTAATATGAGAAAAAGGATAAATTTATATAAAATTTAATATGGGAAAAACTATAAATTTATAAAATTTACATCCAGCTTGTTGACATCTCCACCCAAAATCAAATTGTTGAACAGTTTACACCCCAAATAAACTCTAAGGGCCTGTTTGGTTGAAGGGTTTTTGTTTCTGTTTGTGTGTTTTGGTTTAAAACACATGTTTGGTTGGATTTTTATGTTTGTGTTTCTAAACCACATTAAACAAACACTTGTCTCTTTTAGTACAAAATGAAAAAACCAAAATTTGGTGTTTTTTCACTCCACTATTCATAAAAATAAATTTGGTCTTACTATTTATTTATTATTTATTATAATATTTATTTATGTATTATTATTTTTCTTTTTTTTTATTTCTTCATTTTATAATATATTTTATTATTTTATTATTTATATTATTAAATTATTATTTATATTATTGTTTATTAATTTATATATTAATTTATAAATATATTCTATTTATTTATTTATTATTATTTCATTATTTAATTCATTTTATTTATAAATTATTTATTCATTTTTAATTATTTAAAAATATATTTTTATTAATTTAATATTAATTTATTATTATTATACTCATTTTTTATTATTATTATGAAGTATTTATTTGTTATTATATTTACTTATTATTTATTATTATATTTATTTATTATTATTATATTTATTTTTTATTATTATTTATTTCATTTTGTTTATTATTTATTATTTTTATTATATTTTTAAATATGTTTTATGTAATTTATTATTTATTTTATTAATTTATTATTATTATTTATTATTTATTCCATTTATTATTATTATATATATATATATTTATTATTGTATTTATTTATTTTTTATTATTATTTATTTCATTTTTTTTATTATTTATTATTTTTATTATATTTTTAAATATGTTTTATGTAATTTATTATTATTTTTATTAATTTATTATTATTATTTATTATTTAGTCCATTTATTATTATTATATATATATATATTTATTATTGTATTTATTTATTTTTTATTATTATTTATTTCATTTTGTTTATTATTTATTATTTTTATTATATTTTTAAATATGTTTTATGTAATTTATTATTTATTTTATTAATTTATTATTATTATTTATTGTTTAGTCCATTTATTATTATTATATATATATATATTTATTATTGTATTTATTTATTTTTTATTATTATTTATTTCATTTTGTTTATTATTTATTATTTTTATTATATTTTTAAATATGTTTTATGTAATTTATTATTTATTTTATTAATTTATTATTATTATTTATTGTTTAGTCCATTTATTATTATTATATATATATATTTATTATTGTATTTATTTATTTTTTATTATTATTTATTTCATTTTGTTTATTATTTATTATATTTTTAAATATGTTTTATGTAATTTATTATTTATTTTATTAATTTATTATTATTATTTATTGTTTAGTCCATTTTTTTATTATTATATTTATTTATTATTATTGTATTCATTTATTATTATTATTATATTTTATTTTATTTATTATTATTGTATTCATTTATTATTATTATTATATTTTATTTTATTTATTATTTATATTATTAATTATTGATTTTTAATTTTTTAATTTCAACTCAAAAAACATCCCTACCAAACATACTTATGTTTATGGATGAATAAACAAAAAAACCAAAAACCTGTTTTTTTTTTATTTCAACACAAACACAGCTCTACCAAACAGGCCATAACGGTTAGTGACTTTGGTTTATTGGGCCCTTTAGGCTTTAGTTGCGTCTCTGGCTTTCAGTCACTTTCGGCCCGCGCTTCATGTTCTCCATTGGTGGGTCATACTCTTCATTTGCATAGGCTTAGGCCCTTAATTTTTCTCTTTTGGGCCTTGTTTGCTTTGATAAAATTTATTTCCCTCCAAAGAGCAGAATAAAATAAGTTCTTTTACCATTCGAAACTTTATAATAATTTTTTGCCCAAAGAGAGATCAAAGGAATCATCAATATTCATAGGACTTGTTAACATCGGTTTTTTTCAAAAGTTGTTTTTGACTTTCGGGAAGGAAATATTGTTTTGAATGGTGTTTGACAAAATTTTTAGAAGAGTTTTTAGGTCTTGAAAAAACGTTTAGAAGAAATTAGGGAGTGCCAACTTCTGAAAGCAGATTTTGCTTTTTTTTTTTCTTTCTAAATAAAGTCAGAAATAAAAACTCTTGCCAAATGAGACCATAATCACTACACTAATCGCGAAATCATTGACAATATATAACATATTCTATGATATCGGTCTTAAAATAAAATATTAAATTATATGCACGGGAACTTTTTACTATCGTAGAGAGATGGAAGGCATAGAGGGAGGCACGGATGATGCATACTTAGGAAAGGAATCCTTCTTTCTCGCTTTTGTTTTGAACATATGTATTAAGTAGATAAAAGAAAGTGAGTTATAATTTTTTTATATTATTCTTATGAGTCCGGGCTTGCTAACTATAAAATCTCCAAATTAATATTATACAAAAGAGAGATGCATTGTAACTTTCAAAAGTGACATGTTGTGAGAATTCAAAAGTAATAAATGAACACCTAGAGGAAATAAAAATATTTCAACTAGGCCATTATACCATTGCAACATTTTTACGTGATCCATAATTTTTTATTAAGATACCAAAATTACATTTTCACGTGAACCAAAATCTTTGTAGAAGTCAACTACCCAAGTTGAGTACAAGTAATACAAAAAATATACTAACAATATATATATATATATAGCCTCATACTACAAAGAGAACCTTTCACACAGTGTGTGTGAAAATGGACCAGTTGAAGACCAGTGCCGCAAACTCAAGCCCACTCACTCCTCTGGGCTTCCTCGAGAGAGCTGCTACAGTATACGGCGAGTGCACCTCCATAGTCTACAACGACGCCACCTACACGTGGAACGATACCCACCGTCGATGCCTCCAAGTTGCCTCATCAATCTCATCACTTGGCATCGGGAGAGGCCACGTGGTCTCCGTGGTGGCCCCCAACGTTCCCGCCATGTACGAGCTCCACTTCGCCGTTTCGATGACCGGAGCTATCCTTAACGCCGTCAATCTCCGTCTCGATGCCCGCACCATCTGCTGTGCGGATAACCAATTCTAAACACAAATAAACACACAAATTGACACAAAATATTATAGTGGTTCCCCAAAGAATTGGGTACGTCCACTTTGAGAGTTTTTTCAATATACTTGGGTTGAAAACAATGGTGTTTGGGAGGAGGATACAAAACAGGTATCGACTCAACTCAATCGCACACACACTCTCACTCACAGAAACTCACAAGGTTTCTTTTCTCTCGTGTATCACTCTTGTGTATAACACTCTGTATATATTTCATTCACATATATATTCTAACCCTAACTTTGCTCTCCATATACTGCCATATATATAGGTAGAGAGTATAGAAGAAACAAAGATCAACTTGAGCTGCCAAACGTGGGACGGTGCAGCCTTTGAAGACTTCATGCATCATGGATGGTGATGGGTACAAGTTGATGATGGTGATGGTTGATGTTGAGATAGCCCATAGCTTTGATAGAGAGGTCACATGCTGCAGTAGATATTTTGCATGCATTGGTGGTATGGAAATTGTCACCATCTCTATACTCCTCCGCCACAGCGAATCAAAGCTCATATTCGTGGACTACCAATCCACCTCACTAGTCAACGAAGCACTCAATCTCTTCCCGCCAAATACTCAACGTCCTACACTTGTCCTCGTCACCGACAATGAAGCTCCACCATAATCTACAGTTGGTTTTCACACTACGTATGAGAAGTTAGTAGATGGTGGTGATCTGGAGTTCGAGTGGGTCTGACCCAACAGCGAGTGGGACCCAATTGTATTAAACTACACATCTAGCACCATGTCATCTCCAAAAGGTGTGGTTCATTGCCATCGTGGCATTTTCATCGTGACCGTTGACTCACTCCTCGCTTAGTCTGTCCCTAATCGACCCGTTTATTTGTGGACCCTACCGATGTTCCACACTAACGGGTGGAGCTTCCCGTGGGGAATCGCCGCCGTGGGAGGCACCAACATCTGCGTCCGCAAATTCGACGCGCCGCTCATCTACGCTGCCCTCCGCTGCCACAATGTGACACACATGTGCGGTGCCCCTGTAGTTCTTGATGTGCAGATAACTATTTCTAAACACAAATACACACACAATTGACATAAGATATTATAGTGGTTCCCCAAAAATACAGGTACGTCCACTTTGAGAGTTTTTTCAATATAGGTTGGATTGAAAACAAGGTGGTTTGGGAGGAGGATACAAAACATTTATCGACTCAACTCAACTGCACACACACTCTCACTCACATAAACTCACAAGGTTTCTTTATCTCTCGTGTATCACTCACTCACAGATATATATCTCTCTTGTATATATCACAGTGTATATATATATTACTCTCTGTTTTTTCTTTTTCTACTACACATATACCATAACTCATATCTGCCATATATATAGGCAGACAAAGAAGCAAACATCAAATTTACAACATTTTTGTGCTGGCAGTTGCATGAACAATTTGTTCATGTAAGTATGAGTTGGCTAGATAGGATATCTCAGCATGTTGTGATAGAGAGAGGTTGCATGCATGCAACTGAATGATTTGCATGCATGTGGTTATATGGAATCTGTTAGTTCTCAACATGTTATCGAACTCACCCGCCATCCTCACTGCCGGAGCGCCACCGCGTGCGGCTGTGCTCCACATGACTGAGTCATTGGGGTTTATAGTGAGTCATGGATACGGGTTGACGGAAACAGGCGGAGTGGTGGTGACGTGCGCGTGGAAGCAGGATTGGGATGGGCTGCCGGGGGCGAAGAGGGCGCTACTGAAAGCGCGCCAAGGGGTGAGGACATTGGGATTGAGTGAGCTTGACGTGGTTGATCCTGAGTCAGGAGCGAGTGTGACTCGGGATGGGTCGACAGTCGGTGAAATTGTATTACGCGGGAGTTGTGTGATGTTTGGGTATTTGAAAGAGCCCGAAAAGATCGCAAAACCGAAAAGAATGTATGAGTGGTTTTATACGGTAGATGTGGGAGTGATGCACACCAATGGGTATATTAAAATTAAGGACAGATTGAAGGATGTGATTATTAGTGGCGGCGAGAATTTGAACAGCGTGGAGGTGGAGTCGGTGCTGTATACGCATCTGGCGGTGAATGAGGCGGCGGTGGTGGCGCGGACGGACTACTTCTGGGGGGAGACGCCGTGTGCGTTTGTGAGTTTAAAGGTTGGGGTAGAGAGGGTGACAGAGAAGGAGGTGGTGGAGTTTTGTCAGGAAAGGTTGCCGCGATATATGGTGCCGAAGACGGTGGTGGTGGTGGAAGAGCTACCGAAGACGTCGACAGGGAAGATTCAAAAGTTTGTGCTGAGGGAGATGGCAAAGAAAATGGGATCGTTGAGAACGAGTCGGATGTAGCCATTGTGATGTCCCACATCGCCCGGGTAGAGGTTTGGGGATGTGCTTATATGTGCAGTGTTGTCTCCAATTGGTATGAGACCTTTTAGGAGGAGCCCAAGAGCAAAACCGTGCGGGCTGGGCCCAAAGCGGACAATATTATACCAAGTGTTGGAGCGGGTTGTTACAATGGGTATCAGAGCCAGAGCCCCGCCGGAATTAAGTGTGGGAGCATGCACATCACCCGTGGGTCGCCAGCGAGGACGCTGGGTCTCAAGGGGGGGTGATTGTGATGTCCCACATCGCCCGGGTAGATGTCTGGGGATGTGCTTATATGTGCAGTGTTGTCTCCAATTGATATGAGTCCTTTTGGGAGGAGCCCAAGAGCAAAACCGTGCGGGCTGGGCCCAAAGCGGACAATATTATACCAAGTGTTGGAGCGGGTTGTTACAGCCATGTAGGGAACTAAGTTGAGTTGAGTAGATATACTACTTCCTCATAAGATTTCCCATGCATGTACATGTATTATTTGTAACATTTTCAAAATAAAATTAATTGGATTACAATAAAGGAACATAATCATTAATGGTATGCAATATACATTTTATCTATCACATTCTATCAGTATTCAATTATGTATATATAGATCTAATTCATATATGCTATTAAAATATTAAAATCACCATTTACCCTCCTCGGATCTTCGGTCCGGCCCATTTAAACTAAGAGCCTTTATTCATGAATTATGAGCCATAACTCAACAGTTTAGATTCATTTAGATAATATAATTATTTATTTTATATAGTCTTGTTTACCATTTATTCTCTCTTAGATGTCTCACATCGTTCGGGTATAGATGCATGTGTGTCTTGAATTGATATGAGGTCTTTTGGAGGTGAGCCCAAGAACAAAATATTGCGAGTTAGACACAAAGCGGTGTTGGGCATTACGGGCCCCACATATCTCAACAATGATGTGATATTGTCCACTTTGGGCCCAGCCCGCACGGTTTTGCTCTTGGGCTTTCCCCAAAAGGTCTCACACCAATTGAGATATGTACATCCTTTTATATACCCATGATCCTTCCCACTTTTAACCCATGTGGGACTTTGGTCGCATACTTAACAATCCTCCCCTCGAACAAAAGACCACATCTCACCTTCCCCTCAAACGATCATCCATCCGTCCATCGTGAGTTAATCCACAGTCCACTCCCGCTAGTTGATACGACGCCATCACATACGACTTGACCATCACCGGCCTCCGCCGCTACCGCTGGTCGATACAACTCTAGCCCACTCCGACTGGTTAACACCACGAATCGCAACCTGGGCTCTAATACCAATTGTTGGGCATTACGGGCCCCACATATCTCAACAATAATGTGATATTGTCCGCTTTGGGTCCAACCCGCACGGTTTTGATCTTGGGCTTTCCCCAAAAGGCCTCACACTAATTGAGATATGTCCATCCTTTTATATACCCACGATCCTTCCCACTTTTAACCCATATGGGACTTTGGCCGCATACTTAACAAGCGGACAATATCGTATCAATCAAGTGTTTGAATTGTGTGTTACACTAAACATACATTGAATTAATACACTTCTTGTATTCTCTCTCTTTTTTTTTCTTTTTTTTTTTTTATCTCTCTCATATATTTTTTATTCTAACAATTTCAATCTCATTTATATAAATTACAATTTTTATTCATTAAAACTAAACTCCAATAAAATAACAATCACCTTGAAACAGTTTAGTAGTTAGAGGTGGACGAAGCCAGAAACTATTTGGAGAGGGGGGCCATCAAAGAAATTTTTGATAATTTTATGGAAGCCGATAGTAATATTCACTACTATATTATCATTTTCTTTCAAAAAAAAAATAATAAAAATATATGGAAATAAATTTCCTATGGGAGCAACTGCCCCCATAGTCATAAGGTGGCTCCGTGCTTTGGTAAGAGGCGAACTTATGCACAAAACAGACGCTAGTCTTGCATTTCTATGAATTTAGAACTTAAGCGCGCTTTTAACAATATCGATAAAAATCATTTGATCTAAATTTGTTTTCTTTGTTTGAATCTTCTTATTTACCTCTCATTTTAAAACTTGTTCTTGATAAGATTAGACTATGGTGCAAATCTTTCAATCAGGTGAGACTTAGAGAGAAAGAAGTGGATCAAATTAGATTATTTGTCAACTTCACTTTGACATTGATTAGTCAAACTTGTTTTTCACTTAAAAATCCATTTACATTTTTCATTGACGAAAGCAAACAAAATATAGAAGAGGAAAATAATCTTCAATCCTACTCTTTTATGTTTATACTTCACTTAGTCCAAGGAAATATATATCACATGTCTTTATAATACACATTTAGACTTTGGTAAGAGAGTATTAGATATTTTATTTAGTGGAAAATTTCAAATACCTTGCATAACTGGAATTTTTATCAATTCATAAAAAATAAAAAAATAGATAGGCAAATTATAAGGATTTCCAGTTTTATCACTTTTGTATTTATAAATCTCATAATTTCCTTCCAACAAAAGAGATTAGGAAATCTCATTATTAAATCCAGTTATCTAGTGAATTGTTGATTGCAATAATCACAAATTAAGATTAATAGTTGTTCATCAAGAAAAAAAAAACACGTTAAAAAGAAGTGAATTTCTAATATACTATATTATCCCCCTTTAAAAGCGATAATTATGATTTTTAGTTTTATTAATTGCTTAGGAGTACCTTTCAGGGGAAAAAAAGTAAGTATATATATCGTAAAGTAGATTACTTTGAATAAATATTTTGCCTTCCTTATTTTTTTCAAAGCAATATAAATGTTTTTTTGGGGGAAATGATAGTAAAAAGTGGGTGCAGTAAACACCTATTTCATTTCCATTTGTTAAAACTAGACCTGTCAATGGATTGAATTTTGATCCGAATCCGATCCAATTAATCGGATTTGGATTGCAAAAAAAATCCGATAACCCGAATATGATCCGAATCCGATAATCCGATTCCTTAACAAATTGGATTTGGATTAGCCTAATCCAATTCGATAATAATCTGATCCGATAAAATATACATATATATATTTATATATATGTATAAATATTTAATATTGTACATGTATATAAATGTTAGTTGTTAATTATTTTATTATTTATTAATAATGATTGATCATAAATACAATTATTAGAAGTGTGAATAATTTTAGTGTTTCAGTATTTATTGATTTTTGTATTTTTTTAATTAGATATTCGGATCAGATATTCTATAATGAAGAAATTCGAATATGAATTAATTAAGTGAAAATCTGTCGAATTATCGGATTCGGATCGCGGATCGGGAGTTTTTGTCATCCTTATCAATAGACTTATCAATAATCCGATTATGATCCGAATCCGATATTAACCGGATATGGATTGAAAATAAAATCCGATAATCCGATTAGAATCCGAATCCGATAATCTGATTTCTTAACAAATTGGATTTAGATTTAACTGATTCGATCCAAATCTGATCCATTGACAGGTCTAGTTAAAACCAATCTATCAATATCTATACACAATCATAAATATAACAACTATTTTTTTTAACGTGGTCGTGTATTTATATAACATCTACTATAAACAAAGTTCTTGACTAATGCTTGTTTGGCAATTGGTTTGGTTTGATTTTTGAACTCAAATTATGTTTGGTGCTGATGATTTTAGTGTGAGAAAAAATAATGCTGAAAAATCAAATCATATTTGATAGAGTTGGTATGGACTGAAATTCTGAAACCAAATCATGTTTGGTAACTTGGAATAGTTTGACATTTTATTTATTTCTAAAAACATTCTGTAAATATATATGTTTTAAAAAATAAAATATATACATAAAAATACATTAAGGATGAATTTTTTTGAACAAAAATATTAATATTGGATAATAATATTTCACCATATTGCAAGAATGCAATACCCCGAGATTTTCATCTCTCACCAATTTTAAGAGGGTGACTTGCTCACTTTTAAAGAATGTAACTAATTTGTTCATTTTTTAAGAGGATATTTTACTCACTTAATTAGTAAAAGTTCAGAGATATTTAAGTAAAAGAATAAATAAATATACTTAATCTAAAACGTAAATGATAGTAACTGACCTCCTAAAAATAATTTTGTCACCAAATTCATCCTCATTTAATTTGTACAAGTGGTCCCATTTATCATCACATTCATTTTTCTTGAAAATTTTCTAAATGATTAAAATATTATTATTAATATAGTAAATAATATTAACCTTCCGTTGTTATTATTAACATTCCCTTTAATTAAAATCTTACCCTCTTGATTACCAATGTCATGCATAAAATTTATCAAAATTGTAAAACTACCCTTACCAAATTTTTCAAAAATATTTTATATTTGTTGTAATGTTAAATTATAGAAATCAACTTTAGCAAAGAAAGTCCATTCTAATTTTGAAACAATATTCTTTCGAAAAATTTAAATATAGTTTATTTTTCATATTTAATTATTTGTAACTCTGTCCACCTTTTAAAGCATTTTTTTTTGAGATTTCGTCACTAAAATATACTTCTGTGATCTAAAATTCAAATAAGATCATATATTATTAATAATGGGTAATTTGCACTGACACCCCTTAAATTTTAGGTCAATTGCAGGTAGAAAGTGGTTAACAATTTTTTGGTCCATCAGTCCCTTCAACTTTCACTTTCCTTGCAGTGACACCTCCTGAAGGCTTTTTGGTAGATGAAATTACTCTTGTACCCTTTTTTATTGTAAAAGACACCTCTATAGTTTAGCAAATAAACAGTAAACCCCCTACATGTTCAAACATGTCCTTATAGTTTCAATTGTGATAAAAAAAAAAAAAAAAGCCTTCTACCGTCATAACACCGTTAAAAAAGAGGTGAATGTACTTTGTTACCCCTCTATATTTAACATTAAAATAAAATAATAAAAGGTTAATTTCAAATATATATATAAAGTTCAAAAACAATATATAAAATTCAAAAAATATATATATAATTCGAAAAAAATATATACATTTTGAAAAACAAAATTCGAAACAAACATATAAATTTTGAAAAAAAATAAAAATATATATAAAATTCGAAAAAAATATATCAATTTCACAAATATATATATATATATATTTCAAAAATAATAAATTTCAAAAAAACTATGTTCAAACAGGTCCTTATAGTTTCAATTATGATCAAAAAGCCTCATACCGTCATAATATCGTTAAAAAATAGGTGAATGTACTTTGTTACCCCTTTATATTTAACATTAAAATAAAATAATAAAATATTAATTTCAAATATATATATAAAATTAAAAACAATATATAAAATTCAAAAAACAAATAAATATATATATTTAATTAAATTATATTTCAAAAACAATATATAAATTTAAAAATATATATAAATTTTGAAAACAATAGATTTCAATATATATATTTTTAAATATATATATAAATTTTATAAAAAAACATATAATTTCAAATATATATATAAATTTTGAATATATATATTGTAAAAAATATATAAATTTCGAAAAATATGTATAAATTTTGAAAAAAAATAAAAAATTCAAAAATAGTATATAAATTTCGAAAACTATATATAAATTTTGAAAACAATAAATATTGAAAAAATATTTAAATTTTAAAAATATATATAAATTTTGAAATAAAAATAAATTTTTTGAAAACAACATATAAATTTTGAAAACAGTAAAATTCGAAAAAATATATATATAATGAAATATATATATATAAATTTCAAAAAATAAATATAGGATTAAATTGTTTGTCAAATTTATATATATTTCAAAAAATATAATTTCTTCATAATTTATATATTATATATCGTTTTTTAAAAATATATATTCTTTTCAAAAAATTTATTTTGAAAACAATATATAAATTTCGAAAACAATATATAAAATTCGAAAATAGTAAAATTCGAAAAAATATATATATATTGAAATATATATATAAATTTCAAAAAAAATATAAAGGACTAGGTTGTTTTTCGAAATTTATATATATTTCAAAAAATATATTTTCTTCAAAATTTATATATTGTTTTCAAAAATATATATTGTTTTCGAATTTTTTATAATGTTTTCTAAATATATATATTGTTTTCGAAATGTTTATTTTTTTCAAAATTTATATAAATTTTTTCGAAATTTATATATATATTTCAAAATTTATATAATTTTTTTCGAAATTTATATATTTTTTGATATATATATTTTTTCAAAATTTATATTTATATTTTCAAAATATATATAGTTTTTTCGAAATTTATATATATTTTTTGAAATATATATATTTTGAAATATATTATTTTCTTAATATATATATATTTGTGAAATTGATATATTGTTTTCGAATTTTATATATATATATATTTTTTATTTTTTTACAAAATTTATATATATATTTCAAAATTTATATGTTTGTTTCTAATTTTGGTTTTCAAAATGTATATACTTTTTTCGAATTATATATATATTTCAAAATTAATATTTTTTTTGAATTATATATATATTTTTTGAATTTTATATTCTTTTTTTGAATTTTATATATTATTTTTGAACTTTATATATAATTTTGAAATTAACCTTTTATTATTTCATTTTGATGTTAAATATGGAGGGGTAACAAAGTATATTCACCTCTTTTTTAACGTCGTTATGACGGTAGAAGGCTTTTTTTATCACAATTGAAACTATAAGGATATAAGGACATGTTTGAACATGTAGGGGGTTTAATGTCCATTTGCCAAACTATAGGGATATCTTTTACAAAAAGAAAGGATACAAGAGTAATTTCATCTACCAAAAAGCCTTTAGGGGGTGTCACTGCAAGAAAAGTGAAAGTTGAAAGGGCTGATGGACCAAAAAAGCGTTGACCATTTTTTATCTGCAATTGATTTAAAGTTCAGAGAATGTCAGTGCAAATTACCCTATAATAATTATCAAATTGGATCCCACAAACAAGTCAAAAAGGGTAGAAATAAAAGTAGACGAATCAACAACAGAGAAGAAGAAAAAAAAAAAAAAAAAAAAAACAAAAAAGAAAGAAAAACAGAAAGGAGGGTCCAAAAGTGTCACCCTCTAAACACCGTTGTATGGATTTTGTTGATTTTTGGATGGAGCTATAATAACCAAATCAAGAAAAAATACTGATGGATTTGGAAAAAGCCCTATTTAATACATCATGGGGAAATACTGTAGACCCAAAATCAACCCACCCAAACATAGATTGTATTACACTTTTTAACCGAAACAAAAAAAAATGGCACCAAAATCACTTGTGAAACAGCACCTAAAAGAATTATAGTACTATTAAATGGATAGTACAGCAAATTGAAATTATTGAATAATGATAGTCGGAGGAACTCAGCAAGTTTGCCTTATATTATAGTACTATTAAATGGATACCTCCATGTGTACTTTGTAAGAAAGTTACAGAACACGACGGATATTAAAATACATATATATATATGTAAGCCTATGTGACACAGTGACAGTGACACCATAATAAAACAAAATCAAATACGGAACAATTTTAATCAACAACCATATAGTTGTTTGATTGCTTCTAACTTTCTCCTCGTGATTGATGTGTTAGAAAAATCGCCTACGGGTCCTAATTATAAATTGGGTAAAGTATAAATTACATCTGTACCCTTTCTTGTTTTGCTAATTACATCTTCACCTCTTATTTGTTTCACTTTCACCCTCTGTCTAATCTCCGGCGAGGTCAAACCCAATTTGAGATGCAAAATGACCAAATTACCCTTACATGTGTGTAAAGACACATTTATCCAACATAAAATAAGTGAAATGTCTAATATACCCCCAATCTTTATAAGTACTTGGACCAAACTGCCCTCACACACATATATATAGATATATACAAACCCACTTCAAGCATTTCAGTTCTGTTTTGCAACTTCAGCTCCTTGGTTCCTTGCTTTGACTCAGCACATAAATATTTCCTCCATTGAAGCTCATTGGTTTTTTGTTCCTTGGTTCCTTGATTCGACTCATTCCATTGAAGCATTTCTTCCTCACAACCTGTTTTATCCATGTCTTCAACATTAGTAAGCTAAAACTTCAATCTCAATTTTGAGTTTTGAGAAATTAACATTAAATCTATTTGAATTGAGTTATTTAAGTAGGGTATGTGATTTCAATGTTAGAATTAGGGTTTGTTAGAATTTTGTGAAATGAAAATTGGGGGCTTAATTAGCATTTATATATAACTTTTATGTTTTCATATATATATTATTTAAATTCTTTCTAGGTCAATTCTGCTAACACAACTGGTAATGAGTGGATTGATATAAGGTTTTGCAATAAGAGTTGTTACTATAGATTCAAAGCTGATATAAGGGTTACTGAAAATGAGAAGAACTAGGGAAAATTATACTATGTGTGTCGGAAACAAATCAATGCATGCAACTTTTGGGACTAGTGTAACCCCAAACCAATTTAGAGTGCAACTAAACCAACCTAGGAAGCATTGGATGAACTGAAAGTGAAAGTTAGAAAATTGGAGCAGGATATTGAGGATTTGAAAGTTGCTCATGTGGGAGTAGTTGCTAGTGTAAAGGTGCTTGAAGAAAATAATGGCTTTGTGAAGCTTCTTGTTGCTGCAACCCTTATGTTGAGTGTATTTTCATTTATATTGTGTGTAATTTGTTTGCTGAAGTAAGTTGTATGTGCAAGCTTGATACATTTGTTTGCTCAAGACTTTATGTATTGTGCTTTGAACCTGAACTTTATGTATTGTGTTTTGAACCTAAACTTGCACCTGTGTTTGCAATCAATTGTGGATATGTGTTTGCAATCAATTTTGGATATGTGTTTGCAATGATAATGAACAAACTAGATAATTACATTAACATTAAACTGAAATGAACTAGAGAATTAGAGAATTGCATTAAACTGAACTAATAATGTCATTACAATAACATTGTCAAATAATGTCACTACAAAAAAATGACCATTACATGAAATAATGTCACTACAAAAAAAGTGAGCATTACATGTTCAAAAAAATTCACTACTGGTGATTACAAGTCTGCACTGCAAAGTGACCAAAATATATGCACTTTCGACTTGTTAGCATATACCCCTTTCCATACCACATGATATAGTCAATGTCCAAAAAGAATTAATTGACCTATACCCCATGTTAGCCAAAATATACCAAAAAATACCAAGGACACAACTATCCATCATCACCCTAAAATAACTGTATCATCACCAAAAAGACTGCCATGTCCAAAATAACAAAAAAAAAAAAACTTGCAGCAACAACCATCAACACCCTTTGCCATTGCCCCTTCCCCTCTGGATTGACAACTTGTCATTGGATTAACCTAAACAATATAGGATATATACTGTTATTCTTAAATAATCAAAAAACACATTTTAAATAATCAAATAAATATAAGTTTCTGAATATATACTCTTGCATTTCCTATTGGTTGGCTCATGCTTCCAAATGAACTCACATTGGTTTGTCCTCTGGCATTTCCTATTGGTTTGCTCATGCTTCCAAATGAACTCTGGTAGCAGCTAAAGGGTGAGATTGTGAACTAACATTGGAAGCAGGCATTGGCTATGAATTGGCCTCTGTTGTTTTCTGAAATAAAAACATGGTTCTAAAATTTAAACACTATAATGATTTAAAATTAAAATAAAAGTGAAATATTCAAAGTAAAAATTGAACCTGGTGTTGACCAACAGCTGGAGGCCTCTATTGTTCTCTGAAATAAAAACATGGTTTTGAAATTTAAACACTATAATGATATCAAATTAAAATGAAAGTGAAAATACTCAAAGTACAAATTGAACCTGTTGACCAACAGTCCTTTCCTTGCATGATCTTTAATTATGTCCACTTACTCCACATTTTTTGCAAAACAATGTTAGAGATCTTCTTACCAAACTTGTACCAGCTGGAGGCTCAAATTCATCCATTTTTATAGCCTTTGGAGGCCTACCATGCAATCTCTTTGGTTTTAGAGCCTCAATAATCTCATTCATCATGGGATCCCATATTGATTGATCAGGAATGAGGTGGATCATACCATTATGTGCCTTTATGTACATTCTGTTGGTATATAATTCATCACAAAATCTCTCTAAATTGAACATGTTGTATGAGATTACAATGGCAACATGTCTACATGGGACCCCAGAAATCTGCCATGCTCTGCAAACACATGTCCTCATGCCAAGATGCACTATAAATCTGCTTATCTGCTCCCTGACTTCATATTTTTCTCCACCAGCAAAAATAACAGTGCATTTCCTACTATCTTCCATCATTTGATTTAATTTCTTATTAGTATTTGGTGTGATCATCCCATTCCAACCACAACCCTTTTCATATCTTTTCTGGATCCTCTCCATTATCTTGCATCTAATCCCATCTAGCATTGTTAAAATTGGCTTATCCCTCAATTGTCCTGCCCAATTGTTAAAACTTTCTGCCATGTTGTTTGTCACATGGTCACTCTTAATCACTTCATTAAAGTCATGCCTACTCCATTGCTCTTTTGGTCCTTGTCTCATAAGCCAATTATAGCCCTCTAGATCTAACCATTTAATCTGGTCCATGGCCTCATTAAAATCTTGCAATGTGTATGCCCTTTCTGCCCTCCAGAAATATTTTCTCAATACTATGCCTGCATGTTTCTTCCTAAAGTTGTTATATATATGTCTGCAACACTTTCTATGTATAGCACCAGGAAAGACATCAGCCAATGCCCATAGTAAACCCTTCTGCTTATCTGACATGAATGTTAAAAGCTTTTCTGAACTATGGGGACCAATGATGTTATGCAATTGGTCAACAAAAAACCCCCAACTATCCTTGCATTTTGTCTCTACAACCCCGTATGCAATTGGAAACAATCAATTATTTGCATCAAGAGTTATTGTTGCCAACAAAACCCCACCAAAAGCCCTCTTTAAATGGCACTCATCTAAACCAATGAAGGGTCTGCAACCATTCTTGAAGCCACTGATCATAGTTCAAATGATATAATGGCTGGAGTGTAAGGAAAGTGGCACCTATATGTAGCATGGCTTCTTGGATTGGTTTTTTTTTATTTCATTAACATAGGATGGCAGAAACTTAAAAGACTCACCATGGTTTCCATCAACACTGGCCAAGGCCTTTCTTTTGGCTCTCCATAGCTGCATTTTATGGGCTTTTAAACCACAGTTCCCATTTAGCACTTCATGCAACCCACTAATGGTAATGTTTGGAGACTCTTTAAATATATCTTTGAACTTTTTAGATATCCAAGTTTAGGTTGCCTCTTTGTTTATTTTCAGTCTTACACAATTATGAGGTCCTTTGATAGTTTTGATTTGGAATGTGATTTTACCAGACAAGGGTGAGACATGAATCCTCTAAGGACAACCATCTGCTAAACAGTTTGTTGTCACCCTAGTCCTATCATTCTTCTTTCTGTCGAACCTCACACCTTCCTGAATAGCATAATCTTTTAACACCTCTCTATACTGGTCAACATTCAAAAACAAGTGGCCTTCTTCCAAAACAATTTTTCCAGATCGATCAGGCTTGAACAATTCTCCATATTTGCAATGTTTGTGAATTTTACTTTGTGACAATTTAAAATTTGTTTTATTGTCCATGTAACTCTTCCTAAGAAAAGGCTGATCATCTTAATCATAATCAAACTCCTCATCATTAAACTGGTAGTTACTTAGCTCATCATCAAACACAACTTGTTTTCCCAAACCCTCTTCATGAACTAAACCACTATCCCCAGAATCACTCTCACTATCATCACCATCAACATAAATATGTATTTGTTGAACTGACTTGTTGATTTCAAACATTTCCATAACATCACTGTCATTGTTCACTTTAATTCTTAAATTACTATTTGGGACACCATGTTATATATTGATAGCTACATGTATTTCAAAGGGAATTTCAGATAAACAATGAGAGGACCCATCATTGGTGAGTTTTATAAAGGAATATCTATCAGGATCAACCATACGCAAAGTCCTTGTAGTATCATTATAATGCAAAATCAAGTCAAAGAAAGTATTCATGTTTGCTGTCAAAGTAAACAAAAATAATAAAAAAATAGTTTCAATATACAGATAGATCATAACAAATCAACTAAAAGCCCTAATTTTAACATACAACTAAAAGCCCTAATTTTTAACATACAACTAAAAGCCCTAATTTTTAACATACAACTAATTTCAGAGACAAGCCCTAATTTTTAACATCAAATTAAATTAGCTAAAAACCCTAATTTTAGACATGCATTTGAATATCCAGAAACCCCCAATTGCATGCTTACAACATTAAAACCCATAACTTAGAAATTAAAAACTAATTTCGAGTAATAAACCCTTATTTACATAGATGAAAGAACATACAATTATAAAGCCCTAATTTTTACACCATAGAGAAGAAAACCCTAATATCATGCAAATCGACATAAAACGTATAACACAAACAAAAATAACAATATAGAATGATGGAAGGAAAAGAAATGAGAAAAAATCGAAGAAACCTTATTTGTTCTTGAATCGGGATCAATAACTCGACGAAGAAAACTGAGATTTTGCACTCCAAAGTTTGATCTTCGATCAAGGACCAAACGAAGATGAAAAAAACTTAGGTTTAGATCTGTTTATCTCTCCTCCTTACATCTCTCTCTCTCAGAACTTGTGAGGCGTTTGGTACCAAATGAAGTCAAGACTTAGGTTTGAGAGATATTAGGGTACGGGGCTAATAACGTCATTAAACATGAATTATGGTTTCAGGTATATTTGAATTTAATAATGAATTAAAGGCATGTGGTATAATGGTCATTTCACAAGCTCCGGTGGGCTAAATTGAACGTCGGAGAAAATCAGGGGTGAAACTGTAATTAGCAAAACAATAGGGGTACAATTGTAATTTACCCTTATAAATTTATAAGGTCTATTTCGTTTAATATTCCACACAAATAGTTACAATAATGCTTTTTAAAATTATTTCTAATACTATAGTGTCGGGTACTCCAAATTATTGTAATTTTCTTGGTTGCTACTAATTTACACAGTACAAATAAACAATATTTTACAAAGACTATGAACCCCCTCCAAAAAAAAGAATAGTACTTTTCTTATTCTTAAATATTCAGTTCGACAGTTCTTATACTAATCGAAAATAGTATTATCTTTCAGCATACAAACTTAATTAAATAATTTTTTCAATATTTAGGGTGCGTTTGGAAACCAGTGTTTTTCATTTTTATTTTTTTCCTCTCGAGAACAAAAAACTTTCTTGTTCTTATCATAAGGGTAATCTGGAAACAAAAACATGTTTGATTAGGAATTTTGTCTAAAAAATTTTCGGGAACAGAAAACAAAAAAACACGTTTGGCAGACCTTATTTTTTCAGAAAATCTTAGAACAGAAACAAGAAAACATGTTTGACAGCGTCTTTGTTCCCTGGATTTCTGATAACAAAAACAAAAAAACATGTTTGGCAAAGTTGAATTATTTTTTAAAAGATTTTATTAAAATTTTGCCTTAAGTGTTAGAATTGAGAAAATTCATACAACACATTCCCCTAAAAATGATTAATAGTATTTTTTTTTTGATAAAATTAAGTAGCAATAAATATATAAAAGAGAAAAAAAAAATGACACGATTATTTTTATACCCAACATATTCTACAGATTGATACAAAATAAAGTGCAACTCCAAATAAGGATCAAAGAAAAGATTCAATATAACTCGTTCTCATA
The DNA here is from genome assembly GCA_963922005.1 of Cornus suecica. Classification (NCBI taxonomy): domain Eukaryota; kingdom Viridiplantae; phylum Streptophyta; class Magnoliopsida; order Cornales; family Cornaceae; genus Cornus; species Cornus suecica. The sequence continues at coordinate 42,979,726 of OY998248.1, forward strand.
TTGATAGAAAATACTGAAAATCTCTAAACTCAGTATAATACACACAAAATTGATTACAAAGAATAATTAAATTTCAGTAACTAGCAATTTATAACTTTGGTAAATATAACACTATACAGTTTATTAATTCCAATAGTTTTTATTTCCCTTTAATTGTTTGGAGGAGTACAAATCAAGTTGTTGAAGGAAGCAGAAGACGAAAGCAATTCCGCCATAAGAAATGAGCCACTGAGAGTCTCTACAACAGTCTAGGTCCACCATGGATGATCTCTTCATCTTCATTTTGGTTTTGTTGTACTTGTAACTTCACATGGGAATACACAATAAAGGCTTTATATTCATGAGCTCCGTATCATGCAAATAATTATATGGTAACTTGCTCTCATCCATTTTCCTGAAAGTTATTGAAATCCTGAAACAAACAATTCAATAAATAAGATAGGGTTTTTTTTTCCATATAGTTGAAATGAAAAAAAAGAATTGGAAGAATTAAAAATCACTTCCAAGAGCAAAGCATAATTGTTTTCCCTATATATATATTATAAATAACACAAACATAATGGATTCGAATAGATAAGACAAATTCAGCTATTTAGTAATCTAAGTAGCAGATATAATCCAAAAATTGAACAAGTACAAAGCAAAGTTTAACAAACATACTGGTAACAGAGAAACCTATAAATCTCTATTCAAATTAAGGAGACTTAAAAATCAAATTCAAATACCTTAGACATCTTAAAGAGCTTCAAACTTGGGTGGTGGGCTCATGCCAATGAAGTCCACATATAATGTGGAAATATTTCATCATAATTCTATACAGAGCAGATTAGCACACTTCGAAGAAGAGTCTTTATTCTCACAGTAATATTACCTCTTTACCCTCAAGCTCATGACCAAGAAACTTTAGGTGATAAATTTACAAATAAAAATTAGCAATTCAAGCAAAGAATAAACCTTTCATGAACTACAAGTTAATGCTTGAACATTTTTCAGCCTATGCTACACATTTTCTCCCATTTTTTCCCCTAAATAACATATCATATCTTTATCTCCATTTACAGTTGAAGTTCAAATCTACAAAATCACAATCCATTTACGGTTTGTAATTGTCCAAATTAGATGTCATGTTATGTCATATAAATAAGTCAAGAAAGTAATAAGAATTTTTATGAGTCAAATGCACAAGAAGAAACATACTGATGAGATTGGTCATGGATTGTGTTTATAACTAGAATTGGGTGGGCATATTTTTAACAGATAGTATCGGTTTCGTCAAGTATAAAATGAATTTCAAAAATAAAGTACATTTAGGCATGATTACTTACACTTTGATCACCTGAAGCTGTTAGAATGTTGGTGTCTTCCTAGAAAAAAATAATAATAAATTATGAAGTTGTCATGAATATTAACACAGAATAAGAAGCAATGCCGGAAAAAAAGAAACAGGATAATAAGAGCAAAAATTTTAAAGCATATTCTCTTATATCTAGGTTTATCATTTCCTCTCCATCTAATATCTATTGTTAACTAGCTCGGTAAATGCCATTCCAACCAACTTCAGACTACAAAATTCAGTGTGTTCTATTGAGACATTGTGATATACTATAGTCAAATAAAGATCAAAGCTTCCCAAGGTCATATTCTTTCCATAAAAATGATAGACAGTGCATAGCTTTGCCATGGACACTGTTCATATGTCTTGCTATTCACTAGATTTCTTATTAAACTTTCCCTTGTATCATTACTTAAAGATGTTGGGTACTAACTCTACAAAAGTACTATTGTCATTTGCACTTGTAGCCCTTTAACAGTTAGATATTTCCTTGACCTCTCCTTAGGCCTTTGTTTTGGGTAACTAAAAGTACATAAAAGAAAAAAAAAACTACACAATGATGCAGGGGCATACCCCTGGACCAGTATGACGGAGCTCCAACAGATTAAAAATCCGCAATATATTTGAAAATAAAGCAGCTAGTATGATAGAACTTCAACAAACCTTAGAGATAAAGCCAAGAACAATAGATTAAAGTTCAGAGATAATACCATGTTCTTCTCGATAGAGAGGTTTGGGGTTTTATATTTCCAACCCTCTCATATGAAAAACAGGTATGTTTTATCCCCAAATTTCATGGATTCAGCTTATTTTATTTTACATTGTTACTACATTAATATATAGTGGATATTAATATATTGTACATTGTTACTACATTAATATATAGTGTCACTAATAGAACTTTTGTTGGCTCCTAAAACATCAATGGACAATACAAAAATCAGGTATTTCAGATACATAAAAGCTGCAAAGGTGTTTTGCTATGTACTGAACAGTTGAGTGCTAAAACTGAAAACTACTAATTTCATAAATTAATCATGATAAACATGGCACACTGAAAATGTATAACTGGTGTCTTGAAGTACCTTGATCCAACACACATCAAATATGGCATTCTCATGGGCAATCCATTCACATAGTCTAGTTTTTTCTGCAAATTACATCCAGAATATAGGTAATTAAAAATTTGTTGGGTGATTATTATCAATAATCATCGGTCAACATATAAAACCCAAATCAAATTACCTGTATTTTCTTGGTAACTCGCAAAAGATGGGAAGTTCAAACGAGTATTATACAAACTAATATACCCAAATTCATCAGTCACAGTAATAATATGGGAATTTTTACTTGTCTGCAAAATTGCATTTGAGGAATCAATACATTGATAATGGTTATATGTAATCGTCGTTTATACCTAATTTACACGTAAACTCACATTGTAGAAAGAGAGGGCCATTGGAGGAGTTTGGTCGCCTCTGTGCTCAACAACCACACCTTTGATTTGACTGTATTCCGACGAGTCGTTGTCGATGTATGGTCATTTCCGAACAGAAAAACAAAAAATGTGAATATACATATGTATAAAGCTAATCGATATGTTTCGTATAAGAATACTTATGAATGTATATATATATGTATAGAGAGAGAACACCTCTGAACCCATTTAGCTCTCTTGATTTGATGTCTTGAAAGAACAACCGAGATTTGGAGCTCTCCATTTGCGGCAGTTACAGATGAGAGAGAGAGTGGAAGAGAAGCAAACCTAACCAAATCGACAAGGATCGCCTCTCAGCTGAAACCCACACGGTTCAATTGGAAACCCTAGCCGTCGCCTCTCTTTCGAAACCCTAGATCGGGTGACATTGATGATGAGGGTACCCTAGATCATGATTTCATAGCTGAATCCAAGAGTGGTGTGAAGAATCGCCTCCAAACCCTAAAATAGAGGTTGTTGGCGAAGAGAGAGAGGAGTGGTTCTGGAGAGAGTAGCGAAAGTGTTCTTGAAGAAGAGATATTTTTGAGAGATGATTCTGAGGACACGTTTTTTCTTTTGGACCATCTACAGTGCAAAAAACACAAAGAACATCATTTTGATGTTCTCATTTGCACTAAAATGAGAGTGATATTTTTTTACTGTGCTTGAGAAGGGAATTGGGCCTTAAGCATGCCAAACATGTTTTGTAACTCAGTTTGAGAACAAAAAACAAAAACAAGGGTAAAAACCTAGTATCCAAACGGACCCATACTTTTATGTCTACTATGGTATCGACTGGTCAAATCTCGAAAAAGTTAAATTTCAACGAGTTCACATTTAAGATTGGACTTTTAAGTGGTGCGTCTGAACCTTGTTTTTATTTTTACTATTGTTTATAAAAACAAAAACGTGTTTGGAAGCCCAAAATCTGTTATTGTTTTTGTGAACAGTGTTGATAACAAAAAACATATTTTTTCAGCCTTATTTCAAAATTTAAGAACAAAAAAAACCTATTTTTTCGTTCTTGTTCTCAAAGAAAAAAAAAACATAAATCTACAAATCTGCAAATCCTCTCATTCGATCCCCTTCTCCACCACCACTCTTTCATCCTCCACCCTCCACCAACGCCACCACCACCACCACCCGCCGCCGCCACCAATCCTATTCGTCTTCCCGCAAATTATATATATACATATACAGAGTAAAAACACATTATAGTCTTTGAAGCAACCAATTATGGGCCTCCGATCTGCTAGTGAAGTTCTGGCGTTGCAAATAAACATGTCGTCGGCTGATGTGATCGCCAGGAATGAAGATTTATTGACCGAAATCCTCCTTTACCTGCCTTCAAAGCCCTTAATCAGATTCCAAAGTGTGTCCAAACAGTGGTTATCTTTCATCTCTAACCCCCAATTCCGTTGCCGCCACCATATTCTCTAAAACCCTAATTCTCCTCCCTCCGCCATCTTCTACTACCACTTCCACTTCGAATCTTCATACTTCAATTCTCTTTCTGCTCCTTACATTAATTTTAGGAAGAAGCCCCTTTCACTGATTCATTGCAAATATTATCGAGTTTTAAGTGCAATAATTTTGAACCTAAACTGCAACAATTTATCCAATGGTATTTTTTGATTTTAGGGTTTTGGATTTGGGGAAGAACAAGAATTAATTTTGATTTTTCCCCAAACAATATCTTGATTTTTTGTTTTTAGGTTGAGAAAAACAAAGAAGACAAGAACAAGTTGTTCTTGTTCTTTCATCCAAGGGACAAGAACAAAAACAAACTCTTTCCAAACGGGTCCTGAATGTGGAGAAGGTGAAATTACATTATTTTCATTAGTTAGTCCAAAATTGTTTATGCCCTAGGAAGTTCTCATAAAATCAATGACTCTCCTCATCATTTATATTTAATAAAGTTATTTTACTTTTTGAAAAGCGAAAAAAAAAACTGACAATGCGCAGACTTACTTTTCTTCGCCTTTGCTCTAAAATAAAATAAAAATGAATTTATGCGAAAAACTTATAATTGTTCCTGGGCTTTTAGAGTTTTACTGGTGAATTCTGGCGTTGTAATAACTATGTTCTACCTGTTGGGATTTATGCTCTAGCATAGCAAATTCCATAAAATATATTTTTGTATTTTCAGAAATTGATATTTTATACAAAGGTGAATAATGTATTAAAAGTGTCCACTTGATTGCATGTATTATTTATATGTATATGATGGGGTTCCTATACAAGAGATAAATAACAATCATAAATAGTTCATTGTCGGTAATAAATGATGGACTCGTTGATTAATTAAGACATGAACCGAATCCCGATAGGTTGAAAAATATTTTGAGAGTTGTCGTATACAATTGTTCTCTATCAATGTCATGATACTTAACTCTTAAGCATGAGAGAAGTATAAACTCTAGTGTTAATTGATAATTACTTTGATTTGCTCGGCGGAGCCTCCGGGATCCTTAGACCGACACTTTGGGTAGTTATTTAATTAATTGTTAGAGGGTTATATTCTCAAGAGTTGCATCAATGCTACGTGTATATATATTTCATATTGATTATATTTGATCATAAGTAAAAATCGAAGATCTTCGTGTGGTTTGGTAAAAACAATTTTATATACTTATAAAGATATTATATTTTCACCAAAATATTTTATGTGATCAAATGAAGATAATCATAAAAGGAAAAATATATACATTTATTGTGTAGTCAGATTGATGACTTTTACTATCCGATAACCAATTAGGCAAAAATGGGTTAAAGTGCAACATTGGCTTAGTGGTTATTTATTTTCCAATTGGAGTGTAATTAATCTTTTTTAGTGGAGTAAAGGTTAATTAATGAATTAAGTGAATTGGGCTCAAGCCTTAATGGACCACACCAATTATTAATTCATTGAAGCCAATTTGGTTAATAAGTCCAATGGATTCTCACACATAGCCCAAATTTGATGATGAAGCCCAAAGAAGGTTGGATAGACATTTCATGTGGAGATAAAAAAAATTATTATTTCTAATTAATAATAATGTTATGAATAAGTGGTGGAATAAGTTAGGTATGATTAAAGTAAAACATTATAATATATTTGTATATGTATATATGAATATATATGTATATGTTGTATGCCTATAAAGTGGCAAGATTGGTGAAAGACCATATACAAGAGAAATACAACAAGAATGAAATAAAATTATTTCCACTTAACTAGGTTATCTTTCTCTCTTTTGGTTCCCACAAACCATAAGCTTCAAGTATTCATCATATGAGAATGTGTGATTCTTAAGGCAAGAACATAAATCATTTCCAATGTGATTTCGGTGGATAATTCAAGGAAGCAAGTGAGATCTTCTATAAGAGTGAACATACTATTTTGTGAATTGTTGTGAGACTAACTCAAGTCTTGTTTGTAAGTAATCCTACACTTTAATTATGTTGACATACATATTAATTTTTCATATAAACTAATTCCTATATAAGAATCAAGACTTGTCAAAAAAATTTTAAGTTCCACAAATTATGAGAAAAACTTCATTTCCCAACACTACCTCTACTCGTTTGTTTGGAAAAAATATTACTATTATTACAAGGACGAAGTAAGACCCCAAAGAGATGCATGGCCCACCAATGGATTATGGATTACTCATGTGCCTGAAGTCGAGATTTCCCACAAAAATTCTAAAAATATTCTATTTGTTTGCATACAAAATAAAAATAAATTGCATATCAAATATATATTTTTAATTTTAATTTTTATAACTTTTGGTGTTTAGTAATCCCAAACTCAGTGACCAAATTTTCAAATCCAAGAATCTATTTACTGAATAAAAAAATAAAATCTTACTTCCAAAGACAATTTTCCTAAGACCTAGACCTCAAGAAGATTGTCCTTTAATTGCAACCTCTCGACTCAAATGGAAGCTTCCCTTCTCTACCTTTTGTATCGATCTCAACTTCAAACCTTCATCCTCTTCTCTCTCTCTCATATGTATATTCGCGGCATAATGTGGCGGAGCTTGAAAATAAATTTGGGAGGGGCCATTGGTAATATTTGTAATATATCTATATATAATATATTGTTGTGGGTTATTAAAAATAATTTTGATTTTTTTTTGAGGGATCATATGCAATTTTTTATAATTTTATCTCAAAAATAAATATTTTTTGAGATACCTGAAAAAGTTTTTAAAATTTTGGGAAGGGCATATGCAATTTTTTATAACTTTATTTATAAAATATATTTCTTTTAGGGTACAAATTTATTTTCAAAAAAATTTGGGAGGGCATTGCTGGCTTTTCCTCTACCAAACTAGTAGGTTTCCTTTAGACAACCAATTCTGTGAATTTAATTCTTGGACAAAAAAAAACAAGGTATAGTACCAATTATCAATAAATTTTACATTAATTCTAATTCCTCAGAACATTAATTCCTGCCATTTCAAAAAGGTATAGTACCAATTATCAATAAATTTTACATTAATTCCTCAGATGTGCCATTGTAACATTTTCACGTGGCCCATAAGACTTTTTATCCAGTCAAGTCAACACCCCACTACACAAACGATACAAAAAAGGAATCTTATCCTATATAGCCTTATCACTATTGCCTTTGTGCTCTCTCGTAGCTAAACCTTACACACAGATACACCAACACTCTGCGAAAATGGATGAGTTGAAGCCAAGTACCGCAAACTCGAACCCTCTCACTCCTCTCGGCTTCCTCGAGCGAACCGCGACAGTATACGGCGACTGCACCTCCATCGTCTACAACGACACCACCTACACGTGGCACGAGACCCACCGTCGATGCCTCCGTGTGGCCTCATCAATCTCATCGCTCGGCATCGGAAGAGGCCACGTGGTGTCAGTGGTGGCCCCCAACGTTCCCGCCATGTACGAGCTCCACTTCGCAGTCCCGATGGCCGGAGCTATCCTCAACACCGTCAATCTCCGCCTCGACGCCCGCACTGTCTCTATACTCCTCCGCCACAGCGAATCAAAACTCATCTTCGTTGACTACCAATCAACCGATCTAGTCCGGGAAGCACTCAATCTCTTCCCACCAAATACTTCACGTCCTGCAGTCGTCCTCATCACTGACAATGAAGCTCCACCACAGTCCACCGTTGGTTTTCACACCACGTATGAGAAGTTAGTCGATGGTGGTGATGCGAATTTCGAATGGGTCCGACCCAAAAGCGAGTGGGACCCAATCGTGTTGAACTACACATCCGGAACCACCTCATCTCCGAAAGGGGTGGTTCATTGCCACCGTGGCATTTTCATCATCACCGTTGATTCCATCATCGACTGGTCCCTCCCTAATCAAGCGGTGTACTTATGGACCCTGCCGATGTTCCACGCTAACGGGTGGAGCTTCCCGTGGGGAATCGCCGCCGTCGGCGGCACCAACATCTGCATCCGTAAATTCGACGCGCCGCTCATCTACGCCGCGCTACGGCTGCACAACGTCACACATATGTGCGGCGCTCCGGTGGTCCTAAACATGTTGTCGAATTCCCCGGACCGCGAGCCGATGAAGAATCCGGTTCATATTCTGACCGCTGGAGCGCCACCGCCTGCGGCGGTTCTCTACCGGACTGAATCTCTCGGATTTGTGGTGAGTCATGGATATGGATTGACGGAAACCGCGGGACTGGTGGTGACGTGCGCGTGGAAGCCGAAGTGGAATCGGCTGCCGGCTACGGAGCGCGCGCGACTAAAAGCACGCCAAGGGGTGAGGACATTGGGGATGAGTGAATTCGAGGTGATTGATGCTGAGTCAGGAGCGAGCGTGACTCGGGACGGGTCGACAGTCGGCGAAATTGTGCTTCGCGGTGGTTGTGTAATGCTTGGGTATCTGAAAGATCAAGAAGGAACCGCCAAATCTATAAAAAACGGGTGGTTTTATACGGGAGATGTGGGAGTGATGCACACCGATGGGTATATTGAAATCAAGGACAGATCGAAGGATGTGATTATTAGCGGTGGCGAGAATTTGAGCAGTGTGGAGGTGGAGTCGGTGCTGTACACGCATCCGGCGGTGGATGAGGCGGCGGTGGTGGCGCGGCCGGACGAGTTTTGGGGGGAGACGCCGTGTGCGTTTGTGAGTTTGAAGGTGGGGGCGGAGAGGCCGACGGAGAAGGAGGTGGTGGAGTTTTGCCGGGAAAGGTTGCCGCACTACATGGTGCCGAAGACGGTGGTGGTGAAGGAGGAGCTGCCGAAGACTTCCACCGGAAAGATACAGAAGTTTGTGCTGAGAGAAATGGCCAAGAAAATGGGGCCGTCGAGGGTCAGTCGGATGTAGAAAACTGAGTTGACTCGTCCGGGTTGAGTGGATAAGGACAAAAAAAAGGAGAGAAATTATTATTGGGAGATTGGACTTGGTGTAATAAATTAAGGATTAATGAATTTGGTTTTATTATTTTTTAGTGTCAAATCATTTTGTCTAATAGATATGGAGTCCGCCGGAATGTAATTGTCCAGTTCGTCTATTTTTACTGGTTTTAAATTAGTTGTTTCGAATTTCAATATAATATTATTATATATTTTTTTAAATTATCTATATCTATTAAATTCAAAATATAATAAATTTCATTAAAAAAGTTTTGGAATGTTTATTGTCTTTATTTAGGGGGTAAAATTAAAAAATTATTGACTTTTTCATATGGACAACTAAAATTAAAATGTCGTTGCCATACACTTTTAGACTTCAATTTTCTTTAAAAAAAAAAAAACATAAATATGATATTTAATTCTAAAAAATCAAATGTAAAGATAGAAAACTAGAACTTTCTCATACATATACATATACATATATACATATACATATATATGTACTTGTTTTCATTTTCTATTTGACTCCATACTTTGATTATTTAGACGAAAATATTTGTCCAATACATTTTGGGCAAATGGTCGAAATCTTTTAAAAAAAGAATATTGATAAAAAATTTATAAAATAATGTAATTTTTTTTATAAAAAAAATCAACCATATATCTAAAATATACTTAGACCACATCAAGTTTAAAAAATATTCGAGTCTTTTTATGACATTTCACGGAATTTATCATAAAATATGGGGAAAATGTGTGATGCCAAGATATTATACTATAATACTTAATATTTAGAATGTCCTTCAAAAGTAATGAAACTTACTTCTTGGGCATACTTCAAATTTTTAGTGATTAAAAAGTCGATTGGGATTCAATATTATACTCATATTGTTAGATAATAATGTAACATTACCCACTAATACATCACTGAATCAGGTACATATTGTTACACAGTTATGTCTTTTGGACTAAAAAATGCAGGTGCAACCTTTCAGAGGTTGGTCAGCAAGGTTTTCCAGGGCATGATGTGATCTACCATAGAAGCCTACATTGATGACATGGTGGTCAAAAGCAAGGCAAAAAGTGGTTACCTGACCGATCTGCAGCAGGTATTTGATACCCTCAGAAAGTACAAGATGAAGCTCAATCCATCCAAATGTTCTTTCGGAGTATCCTCGGGTCAATTCTTGGGACACATAGTTGATCGGATGGGAATACAAGCTAGCCCAGCACAAGTCAAAGCTCTTATGGAGTCAGCAGAGCCAAGGTCCCGGAAGGAAATCCAGGTACTAACCGGAAGGGTGACAGCCCTCAGCCATTTCATCTCCCGCTTAACCGATCGGTGCAAGCCATTCTTTCAAGCTATAAAGGCGGCAAAAGGAGAGGTCTAGGGGCCGAAACAATCAAAAGCCCTGAAAAAACTCAAAAGCTACATGCCAAAGCCTCCCATACTGGCAACCCCAGAAGCCGACGAGCCGTTACACTTGTATCTAGCCATATATGCGACATCTACCAGCGCCTCTCTGGTCAAGGAGGGCAAGGGGTACCAGATACCAGTCTTCTATATTAGCAAAGCCCTTGCTGATACAGAAACCCGTTATTCGAAGCAGGAGAAACTGGTACTATCACTGATCCATGCAAAGCGACGTCTTCGGCATTATTTCGAAGCACACCCGATCGTAGTGCCAACTGCAACCCCGATCAGATCCATAATGGCGAAACCTGAGTTATCAGGGAGAGTATCCAAATGGGCAATAGAACTCGGGATTTTTGACATAACCTATGTCCCCCGAACTGCCATCAAATGACAAGCAGTAGCTGACTTTCTGTTGGAAACAGAAACTACAGATTCTTTAGAAGAAAATGAGCCTGGCTTATGGGTGGTGTTCGTCGACGGATCATCAAATGTCAATGGAACAGGGATCGATGTAGAGCTCGTGACACCAGATGGCACTAAAATCCAGCAGTCCGTTCGATTGGAATTTCCTGCCTCCAACAACGAAGCCGAGTATGAGGCCCTTTTAACAGGGATTCGGTTGGCCCGAAGCTTTCAAGTATAAAAAGCAGAGATACGAAGCAATTCCCAGTTGGTAGTACGGCATTTGAATGGAGAGTATGAAACCCGAGAGCCTAAAATGGAAGTGTACAGGAATTTGGTACTAAAAGAGGCCGAGGAATTCCAATAGTTGACCTTTGAATAGATCCTCAAAGGGGATAATATCATAGCAGATCATCTGGCTAACTAGGCCTCCGCAGCAGGGGAAAGTATGACTCGAATAGTACCAATAGACTTCATCATCCGATCAAGCTTGGAGCCCCCCGAAGATGTGATGGTCATTCCATGGGAGTCAAGCTAGATGGACCCTATAGCAGATTATTTGAGGACCGGTGCATTACCTGAGTCAAAACCAGAGGCCCGAAAGATAAGTATGAAGGCAGCCAGATATGCTCTATACAACGGCCAACTATACTGCAAGTCTTTCTCCGAGCCATATTTGAGATGTCTCATGCCCTTCGAAGCCTCTGCGGTCATGGAAGAAATTCATGCAGGATCACATGGCAATCATTTCGGAGGGAGGTCTTTAGCCTATAAAGTTCACACCCAGGGATATTTTTGGCCTTATTTGTCAAAGGACGCTGAGGTCTACACCCGACATTGCAAAAAATGCAAATTTCATGGATATGCCATTCATCCACCTTCGGAGTTACTGAACCCAACAATTATCCCCCATCCCTTTGCCCGATGGGGTGTGGACATTGTGGGTCATCTCCCGCGAGCTATACGATCTACCACTCATGTTCTTCTAGCTACGGATTACTTTACCAAATGGGTAGAAGCCGAGACATACTCTACCATCAAGAGTAACCATGTTATAAAATTCATCTGGAGTCACATCATTTGTAGATTCGGTCTACCCCGAACTATAATGATGGATAATGGAACCAATTTGGATAACAGAAAAGTTCAAGCGTTCCTGGTAAAGTATGAGATCAATCAGAACACTTCTTCCGTTGGCTATCCACAGGGAATGGGCAGGCTGAAAGAACAAATAGAATAATTTTTGATACACTCAGGAAAAAGCTTGAATAAGCAAAAGGGGTCTGGTTGGAGAAATTGCCTGAAGTGTTATGATCCTATCAGACTACTCCAAGGCAACCAACATGAGAGATCCCTTTCGCCATGGCATATGGTGCCGAAGCAGTTATCCCTACCGAATTGAGAGTACCTACCTTAAGAAGTCAAGCCTGGGAATAAGGTCCAAACAATCATCACCTAGCCCATGATTTGGACCTATTAGAAGAAAGAAGAGAAGTTGTCGGGATAAGGCTGACTGCCTATCAGCAACAAGTCAGGGCACGGTTCAATCAAAAAGTCAAGAGAAGGGAATTTCAGGTAGGGGATATGGTGCTCAGAAGAAAGATTGGGATTGTTGGCAAGTTAAGGGAGACATGGGAATGACCTTATACAATAATTGAGGTCATCGGACGCAGTGCTTATCGGGTACGGAAGAACAAGACAGGCTGCATTGAACCCAACTCTCAAAACGTTTATCGGCTAAAGAGGTATTACCCTTAGGTGGTTTCTTTTTCTTATTAAAACGAAATAAAACTATGTCACACATATGACACCTTTCTACTGTTTATAATAAAGCATTTGTGCCCGATGTTAGGCACCTTTGCTTCATGTTTCTCAAGTTATTTTCAATAAAGATACATTCTATTTTATAAGAAGGCTTTATGATTAAATGAAAATTTTCCAAGTGTTGAGTTCAAACATGATTTGAACTAACCAAGAGGACAAAAACAAGCCTCAGGGGCCATATGCCCGAAGGCTCCATGTTTAAATTAAAATTTTCCTAAGTGTTGAGTTCAAACATGATTTGAACTAACCAGAGGATAGAAATAAGCCTCAAGGGCCATATGCCCGAAGGCTCCATGTTTAAATTAAAATTTTCCTAAGTGTTGAGTTCAAACATGATTTGAACTAACCAAGAGGACAGAAACAAGCCTCAGGGGCCATATGCCCGAAGGCTCCAAGTTTAAATTAAAATTTTCCTAAGTGTTGAGTTCAAACATAATTTGAACTAACCAGAGGACAAAAACAAGCCTCAGGGGCCATATGCCCAAAGGCTTCGTGTTCAAATGAAAATTTTCCTAAGTGTTAAGTTTGAACTTGATTTGAACTAGTCAGAGGACAAATGCAAGTCTCAGGGGCCAGATGCCCGAAGACTAAATATTAAAACAGGAAAATTTTACTAGGACAACAAGAACAGAATAAGCACTGAGCTAAGAAAAGTTCTTTTTCATTGAAAAAAAGAGAGAAATTACAAAGATACCCTTCTGAAAAAGGTAAATACAAAGAACTTTAAAAAAACCTATTCTACTTAGGAGAATGATAGTCTTCTCCCTTCAAGATAGCAACGAACCGCTTCTCATTTTTAGATGTCGGTGGGTCCTTGTAAGGAAGATACACTCCCATAAAAACATCAAACTCCTCAGCAGTCTTAAACTCCTGAGCTGCCAAAGGAATGTGCTCCATTTCGTGCCTTTCTCGCCAGGCTCTGACCGATCGGACATCGCAGATGGTGGTATACTGGTTGTGCATGTCCAGACCCCCCAAGCGGCACACCTCTACCCTGGACCGCTCAAGAGCCAGAAGGTTATCTGACTCCGTCTTTTCGGCAACTATCTTCTGGTAGGCCGCCTTCACCTCTGCAAGCTCAGTGGTTAAAGCTATCTTTTCGGCAGCTAAAGCCCTCTTCTCCGCCTCTCCGATCTCCAGAAGGTTTTTATGTTCAGAAACGCTATGGCGAAGACCATCCGCCTCTTTGACCAGAGCAACTCGATGCTCGTTATTTTGCTTAATTTGGGCTGCATATTGGCCATCTCCCGAACATCAGACTCCACAACATTGTTGTAGGCCTGGATCCCATAAAGAAGCTACACATAAAGGGGAATTTTAGTACATAAGGCAGTAAAGATAATGAACCAAGTTACAAAAGAAAAACAAGTTACATACTTCCATGGCCATTGTGGAGCTTTTTTTCAGAAGCTCAGTCCTGAAGATTTTTGACTGAGCAGCCCTATCGTCCGAAGTCCAAATCCCTTTCGCCATAACCCGAAGAGCTTTTGGCTGGGTGATGGTGAGCTGATCGGCACAGACCAGAGTTCCATCAGGTAAAAGGAACTTTGGCTCCCAGGGAATAGAAGTACGGGGGGCATCCTGAGCCTGGGGAGTTGCGCTCATCGAGGCATCAGTAGCTTGGGTCCTGGGCCTCTTATTGGCCACTCCACCGCCTGTACCAGATCGAGTCCTCATGGTTGGAGGATTTATAAGAGAAGACAGATGTGGAACCACCTGACTTTGTGCTGGTGGAGGTACCAGAGGTGTCGAGGGTGCTGTCGAGAGTGGCACAACGTCGACCAGGTTGACCCCTTCAGGAACTTGAGGGAGTTTGGCAGAAAGGGGTTTGACGGGCAAGTCCATCTTGTCAACAACAACTCCCAAGTTAGAAATCATCTCCAGATTTGCCGGAGTCAGAAGGGTAGTGGCAGATCGAACATTGCTCCAGATCTTGGCATTCAGAAGGCTATCCGTTCTTTTATGAGAGACAGGGGAATTTCTCTATCCTTATAACCTAAAAACTTGTATTCATATTCCCTCCGATGTAAGTCACAGTACTCATAAAGACAAAAAGCCTTATGAAGGGGACAATAGATGGGTAAACGAATGGCACCGGATGTGTGTGGGATCGAGAATGTAAGAGAGAACGGGTAAAACCAATTACCGCTAACAACTACCATTCTCTCTTTCCACCCTTTATCAGATTTTTCTGAACCAGAACATATACCCCGACCAGGGAAGGGAAAGAGGTTGTATCTACCCTTACTTTCTCTGGCATTTTGGAAAAAATAACAAAGAAGTAAGTCGGCTAAACCTAAATAAGGTCCAGATCCCTATTGTATAATAGGAGCATGGACAGAATCCTAAGGCTGTTCGGGTTAAGTTGAAAGGGGTGTAAACCCAACATGAAAAACACGTAATGGAAGAAAGGGTGAATGGGAAATCTTAAAACCTTAAGGTGAACTGCCGATAACGGAAATGCTACCGGGTTGGAGTCCCTCACTCTTAGTGAAATCTAAGTAACCTGGGTAAGGGTCCACATCGACATCCCCAGGTACATGGGTCTCAGCCCGAAGATGTTTCCCGAAGATGTTTTACATCTACTTCAGGCCGGGTTTTCTTAAGAGGGGCAACTAGGAAAGGTTCAGAAGGTTTGGGGGCCATAGACTCCTCATTTGTATGAGAACCCCCTGAAACAGGTGTTCCCGGATTTGTTGACGAACCCGGAAGGTCGGCATTTTGG
This sequence comes from Cornus suecica, assembly GCA_963922005.1. Taxonomy (NCBI): domain Eukaryota; kingdom Viridiplantae; phylum Streptophyta; class Magnoliopsida; order Cornales; family Cornaceae; genus Cornus; species Cornus suecica. The sequence goes on from OY998248.1 coordinate 42,995,249, forward strand.
GGAACTGTTTTTTGGGACAGAGGCCTCTTGACGGGTAGAAGGAGGGCTGTCACTACTGATAGGATCGGTGCCAGTTGTGGAGGACAGAACGACCTCCTCTACTGACCGGGTGTCATCGCTGTCAGACATAGTTCCAGAAAGGTAGAAGAGGCAGATGGGGGGCATATGTGAAAATTAAAGAAAAAAGAGAAAAGGACCGTCCGACTTACACAGGTGATAGTGAAAAGGCAGGAAAAGCTTCGGGTAGAAGCTGACTTCTGTTATGATGGAGGGTCTTAACTGACCGACGGAAAAGAGTGCAGGAATGAAGAAGAGATAAGTTCCAGGAGCAGAAATTGAAAGAGATAGGCAGGAGCGAAAAATTGTAAATGAAGAGAATGAAAAATCAAATGGTAAAGGATGGTTTTTATAGAAGGAATGGAACATGCCAAAGGACAACCCGAAGGTCGCACGTTGTACAATGAGCCGTCATGGCGCGAAGATTGAGGATGTAATGGCCTCTTATTTTGAAATGCCATTAAATGCCTAATAGTGACATGACAACTCACCACCATCATTTTCCATAATATATATATATATATATATATATATATGTATATGTGAATGTATTCAATTTCGGTCATGGGATATGATGAGAGTCATAAGCCCATAACCTCAGGGGCCTGTGTAATAGTCAGAAATTATATGGCCCAATATAGATGGGTCATAGGACTGATGGGTCGAAAGACTGATGGGTCGTGGGACAAATGGGCCCATAGAATTCTCTAGAAAATGAGTAATCCATAAGTCAGAGAGTTGTCCTACTTATGAAAAAGAGAGTCCAAAAAAGAAAAGAGTTTATCAAATCCCATAATTTAAGGGATTGATAAACTTGGGTCAATGGGATTAACCCATTTACCAAAATTGTGTATAAATACATGACCAAAGATTGAATAAAATATCCAATTTTTAACCTAATTATTATTGTGTATTTTTCTGCATTTACAGGGGTTTATTATTATATTTTTATAAGTTTCTAATTCTAAGCAACTAATTTTTCCTTTTTCTGTTCATTTTGGCATGACAAAATATAAAAACTTTCATTTACTCTAGTAAATCTATGCATATATATATATATATATATATATATATATAAATAATTGGTTTATTTTTTATTTTTATATTTTTTTAATATTGTAGAATTATATTATTTTTATGTGTCCTTAATAAATTAGCTCCTTATTTAATATCAATTTTTTTTTAAGATTCAAGTTCTAAAATTATTGTTATTTATGAATACTAAAAAAAGAAGTATTTTACTAGTAGATATATATATATATTTCTAACTGGGTTATCCTTATTAATTAATAATTTAAAATATACCATAAACATAATTGTTTACTACCTAGCAAGCTAATTAAGCAACATAAATGAGGACATTTAGAACAACATAAAAAGTTTACCATATAGTAGAACTATTATGGCATGCTCCATTTTTGTAATTTGCAAGATTAATCTTACTATATACAATAGCGTATTTTTTTTTTTTAAATGAATATTACATATGCCATGTGACATCAAAGTAAAGAAAAATTTAAGCCAATCAAATACGTAACCATGTTAACCAACAACCCTATATTTGTTTGTTTGTGTCTATAACGTTTTATAAAAATAGGCCATGTCCTGAAGTCAACTTCATATGCACAATTAGCTGATTAAAAGTGTACTATCATCGAAGGGTCTGTAAACTTCTTTATAGGTATTTATTTTACTTCAAAATACGTACATATCTTCATTTTTTAAATATTATTTTTACTAATTATTTAGTATAATATGCTTAGAGTAAGGTCATATTTGGATTAACTTTTCAAAAATTAATTTTTGTTTTTCTAGATGGAAAAACTATTTTGAAATGCATTAGATAAATTTTTTAAAAGAGTTTCTGGACGAGCGTTTTGAAGAAGTTGGATGTACCGGCTTCTCAAAATAACTTTTACTTCTCTTTTTATTTTGCATAAAAGTGAAAGCAAAAATCCTGCAAAACAGGGCCTAAGTAATGAAATATTTACAAATTACGATTTTTCTAGTTGTATTTAAAAAATATTAGTTACGATAATTAATTGTGTCAATTATAATATATGCAGGTAATCGCTAGTTTAGTTTCTTGATTTTCAATCATAGTTTTAGGCATCTATGATTGCATTTCAATCATTATTTAAAGATGTAGAAGATAATTAATTGTGCATACTATGTTTGTTTTTTTCTAATTCATGGTGAGAGTTCCTTATATGGTAGGGTTAACCAATCAGTGTATGTGGTCAAGAGAAATGACTTACGTGGCACTGCATGTGGTTTCACATGCATGGTTAGCAATGTCTATTGAGATTTGAGACTCGTTCAAAATCTATTATTGCTAAGTTCAAACTTTTGTAATAAATAATTTTCATTATAATTCTAATGTTAATGTCGATTAGTGATATCAAATGTAAACTTACGTAATATGATTAACATATTCATTTAATGCATCTTTGGATTAGGTCAATGGAGTAGAGTATAACTTGACTATTTTCGAACGATCCATTTTCGAACGATCCGCTTAAAAATATATTTTCAGCATGAGTAAATTATATTTTGGATGATCATTAATTCATTTTCCTTGTAAATTATAAATTTAACCTTTTTAAACTCTCATTTTTCTCTGCTCCATTTCACATACAAAACATTAAAATTAGACAATAACTTTTTCCTAAAAAAGAAAATTCGTAACAACAAAATCATAAAAAATATAAATTACAGAAAAATTGTAAACAAAAATATTATTACACACTTTGAATTCATAACTTGTTGACAAGAATATATTTTATACTAATTAGAATTTAAAAAAAAGTTCAATACATCTTTCTATTACAATCTATGTAACTAGCGGATATAGCATCCAATAAATTGTTGTCCATCTCATTTCACTGAACTCATAAGAAAACAAATGAGCTAAAGTGAGATTGTAAGAAATTGATTGGAACCAATATATGTCTCACCTTAGCAAATAATCCAAAACTATTTTCTTTTTATCTTAAGATCACTTATAATAACAAAAAAATAATATATATATATATATATATATATATATATATTATTTTTTTTACACCCAAACAAATGTCACCTTGCTATTTGGAACTAACCCGTGGTGATTAGTGAGAACTCTTACTGATTTTTCTCGCTAAAATCACCATAACACCACCACCACGTGTGTACCATTATACCATATACACTACTTTGAAATGATCACGATCACGATCACGATCACATAAAATCGAAACTCTCCAAGGACATCCTCCATTGTTCATTAAGGCAAACCACGGTACAGTAACTACAATAACCTATACATACAGAGAGAGAAAGTGTAGCAAGGAATAAATACCACTTGAAACATCCCCACAAACACAAAAACACAACACAGATCCGCAATACACTTCCACAACACACGGACATGGAGCGATCAGTACCGAACGACCCCGCCGAGCAACACCCTGCGCTGGCGCCAAACAAGGTGGTGGACGACGACGTCGACAGTGGGGACGCCTCGATCGAGCGGATCTTCGAGAGCAAGGAGGTGCCGCCGTGGCAGAGCCAGCTGACTATGCGCGCCTTCGTCGTCAGCTTCATGCTGGGGATATTGTTCACCTTTGTAGTGATGAAATTGAATCTGACGACGGGGATCATTCCGTCGCTGAACATCTCGGCGGGGCTGCTGGGGTTCTTTTTCGTGAAGATCTGGACCAAGCTGCTGCAGAAGTCAGGGATGTTGAAGCAGCCGTTTACGAGGCAGGAGAACACGGTGATTCAGACCTGCGTCGTGGCTACCTCCGGCATCGCCTTTAGCGGTACTGAATTTCTTTCTCAAAACTACACTTGAATCACATGCATTGATTAGCAGTACCGAATTGCTTTCTCAAAACTACACTTGAATCACATGCATTTGTAGTTTTGAGGTTAAGAGGCCTTACCACCAAAAACCAAAAACATGCATTTTTGAATCTATTCATTTTTAGATAATGGATTGTGGACCATTTGATCTAAGTATATATAACATACCAAAATCAAATGTGTGTGTGGTTTTTTTAGTGTATTATTCATTTTTTTTTTTTTTTTTCAATTGGTGATGTGATAGAGGTGGAGGATCTTTCAGAAAATTTTATACTTTCAGAACAACTTCTATAATTTATGATTTACCTCAACAAAACCTATATAAAATTTTAAAATTTTTGGGTGTTTTTTTTTTTTTTTTTGATCTTTTCACAAGGTAGTGTGAAGAAAACTACATGATTTCTCTAATTTATTTGATTTTATTATTTTCTGTCGTCGACTTCATCGTGTGCATGCAGTCTCTAGTCTAACTTAAAACTTTTAATTCAAAAATATTGATTTTGTTTGATAAAATTGAAGAAATTTAATTTTTCGCTTAGGTAGTTCAATTATCTCTGTGTGTTGATTGATAAAATTAAAAATTTAATAATAAATATTATAAATATTAAATTTTGTGCAAAAGTGTTTAAGCATGAATTAAAACTTATATAGATAACGTTGTAAAAGTTGAGAGGTTAATAGTATCTTTTAGTGAAAATTAAATTGCATTATTAGATATTTTTAAGTTTTTTTTTTCCTTTTAAAATCACTTGAGAATTAGTGTCACAGAAAGCATTAGGTCTCATATTCGATTTTTATTGGGTGCAAATAATTCTTTGGGATCACGAATACGGACATAATCCGAACTTTACTCAATTCGTATGAAGAGATCGCTTTGCACAAATTCCGTGAATTAGTCGGGAGGAAAAAAGCCCGGGAGACCAAAATTATTGGAAAAAACCAAAAGTAATGGGTATGCGAAATTAAATAGAAAGAGGGGTGTTTGTTTGGATTTGTCATTACAACCAAAATAAGCATGTCCGCATGTGAGTAAAAGAATGCTACAAAAACAAAATTAAAGCTGCCTAATTATTAGGTTGACTATATTGATTTTTGGTCCACAAGATCATTTTCATAGTTTGGTAGTTGGAACTTGTGGGTCATAATGCTATATGGATATGCCATGTGTACAGTGAAAATGACAAAGAAGTAACTAGAGGAAGTGGTGAGTTGCATTGAAAGTTTATGGTGAAACTGTAAACACTGTTTTTTATTTATTGTTAGTAACTTTGGCTTTTGCAAGGCATTGCAAGGTCAATGTAGATGTCTCTGGTTTGTAATTCTGAATATACTTCGGGATCGAAGCTAAACCTAATGTCTTGAGACAGTAAGTCCTGTTTTGGGTTGACTGTAACTTGTTTGTGCCACAAAGTACAACTTTTGTTGTCCACTAATTTAGTTTTGATCCTCATATTTGCTCTAATAATTACCATGGTTTTCTGGCTATGAGCAGGAGGTTTCGGTAGTTACCTATTTGGCATGAGTAGCATTGTTGCTAACCAATCAACTGAAGCTAAAAATGCAGAGAACATCAAGGACCCAACTCTGGGATGGATGATTGGATTTCTTTTTGTCGTTAGCTTTCTCGGACTCTTTTCTGTCGTCCCTCTTCGAAAGGTACATTCCTACACTCCGCTATACCTAATTTGCTAAGAAGCGCGTATAAGGACACCAGACGGTAACACGATGAGACATGGATACGTTGACACGATATTGCATAGACATGGGCGGCATGGGTAATAATATATACATCTTCGATTGTATATATATTTATAAATGAGACAATTTAGAACTTCAATTGATTTATAAATACTATGATAAAGTTACGTAAGTTAGAAGTTAACATTGTTTGTATATATATTAACTGTCTTATCATGTCATTAAAGTTTTGCTTTTGTTTCTTGAAGATTGATTTTTTTTTGTTGTAATATGGCCATGATGTTGTTCTAGGACTATTGTATGCTTGCTTTTATACAGACAAGCGTATAAGATGTTGGTCAAGGGTTCAAAATGTGTTCACAAGTGTTCGAGATAAGTGGATCAAGCGTCCAAGATGTGTCTTTAAAATCCACAATAAATTTTATTTCAAATAAAGAACACAACCATGAATTGTAGCGAATGTGTCTAAAAGTGTCCGTGTCTGGCACACACTTTGAAGAAGTGTCCGTGCTTCTTAGATAATATTGTACAATTTATCCAGTCGATTTCATCACTGATTTAATTCAACATATACATGTACATACATATATAATCTGTTTCAGATAATGATAATAGACTTCAAACTGATATATCCAAGCGGCACTGCAACTGCTCACCTTATCAACAGCTTCCATACTCCCAAAGGAGCCAAGCTAGCAAAGTAAGTCCATGACCAAATCCATGTTTCACTCATTCAATCTTTTAAACTATAGTTATCATTCCTGATATATACATACATATATATATCATTTCATTACAGGAAACAAGTCAGATCTCTAGGCAAATTCTTCTCATTCAGCTTCTTATGGGGTTTCTTCCAGTGGTTCTTCAGTTCAGGGGACGGATGCGGATTTGTAAACTTCCCATCACTTGGTCTCAAAGCCTACGACAACAAGTACCTATCTATTTCCCCACTATTTTTACTCATCTCTTTTGTAAACCATTCTAAAAATGTGAAGGTCCATATAAATTTTATCAACCTGAGGAGCATACACCTAGAGGAAAACACTACGAGAAACAAGGACTTTAGTGGCTGTCACAACCTACACTATTAAAAAAAAATTGGGCTATAAAAACAATAAAAATTATTGTTATACCATAAATCTCCTCAATAAAAGAATCAACTTTTTGTGCCATAGTGGCATACAGTTTTGCTCTGTCACTAAATATTTGTCACTATGCATGCATTTTGTTTTTATAGTGCAAGCCCATCTTAATCAATCAATGTTTTTTTTTTTTTTTCGTGTTTCATTTTGGGTTTCCCCGAATCAAAAACCAGGTTTTATTTCGATTTCTCTGCAACTTATGTCGGCGTTGGGATGATATGTCCATATCTAGTCAACATATCGTTGCTACTCGGAGGAATTCTCTCATGGGGTGTAATGTGGCCTCTTATAGGCGAGCAAAAAGGCCGTTGGTACTCGGCTGAGCTGAGCAAGAGTAGTCTCCATGGTTTACAAGGCTACAGGGTAACTTTCTTGTTCTTAAACCCTAGCTAGGTACCAAAAAAATTTTAAAACTAGCTTTACAACTTATATTCTTTGTACTTTGTTACAGATCTTCATTGCCATAGCAGTTATTCTAGGTGATGGACTATACAACTTTGTCAAAGTCCTCGGTAAAACCCTCTTCGGTTTATATCGCCAAATGCGCCAAAAAAATTCAAACGATGTCCTCCCGGTTGATGGTCGCTGTCTAGAAAATTTATCTTACGATGACCAAATCCGCACGCGACTTTTCGTCAAAGACCAAATACCAGCATGGTTTGCCATCGTTGGCTACGTAATTGTTGCTGTAATCTCTATTGTGACACTCCCGCATATCTTCCACCCCCTCAAGTGGTACTACATTGTGGTTATATATATATTTGCGCCCGCATTAGCCTTCTGCAACGCCTACGGATGTGGGCTGACCGATTGGTCCTTGGCGTCCACCTACGGGAAGCTAGCAATCTTTATCATCGGGTCGTGGGCAGGATCGGGTAATGCTGGCGTCCTGGCGGGACTAGCAGCTTGCGGGGTCATGATGAACATCGTCTCGACTGCGTCTGACCTCACGCAGGACTTCAAGACAGGGTACATGACCCTGGCGTCGCCTAGGTCCATGTTCGTGAGCCAATTCATTGGGACCGCAATGGGCTGCGTGATTTCGCCTTGCGTGTTCTGGCTATTCTACAAGGCGTTCCATGATCTCGGGACCCCTGGCTCCGCGTACCCTGCCCCTAACGCGCTCGTCTATCGAAACATGTCGATCGTGGGTGTGGAAGGGTTCAAGGCATTGCCTCAGTACTGCGTTACACTGTGCTACATTTTCTTCGCGGGAGCGATTGTTATCGATGGTATCAGAGACATTGTTGGGCCGAAGAGGGCGCAATATATTCCGCTTCCGATGGCAATGGCGATTCCATTCTACATTGGATCGTACTTTGCGATCGATATGTGTGTTGGGAGCTTAATTCTCTTTATTTGGAGGAGACTGGACAAGGCGGAGGCTGACGCGTTCGGACCAGCTGTGGCGTCGGGGTTGATCTGCGGGGATGGGATTTGGACTCTGCCTAGTTCTGTTCTGGCTTTGGTAGGTGTCAAAGCACCCATCTGCATGAAGTTTCTGAAAAGGACACAAAACACCAAGGTTGATGAATTCTTAAAGAATGTTACTAAATCTAAGATTGGATAAGGTAATATGTCTCCATTTCAGGTCTTTAATTTTTTTTTTTTTCCCGCTTTTCGTTCCGTTGGTTTTAAACACGAAGCTGAGTATATCTATGTATATGTGGATGTATTCATGCATTTGTTGATGCTAGAATTTAGGGACAAGGGCTATATTTGCAAAGGATTGGTACTAAGAACCAAAGTTTTCGGCTTGTAGCTGATTTGTGGAGAGGGCAAATGAATCTTATTGTGCTTGTGTTTACAATTTAATTTCTTGTATGAGAGTTCAATGTATTTCTGCTTTCAAACTTTGGCATGTCTTTCTTGATACGAGAGTACTCTACGGGACTCATACAAAAGACCCCTCACTTACGGGACTCCTACAAAGTGACCCCCACCTACCGGGATGGGGTAAGGCTCATACATTGTTCATGGCCAGGGGTGCACAAAGAACCGGACCGAACCGTGGTTCCAAACAGGTTCGGTTCGGTTCCCAAAATCAAATAACTGAAATTTTTTGTTCGGTTCCAGTTCGGTCCTTTGGAACCGAACCGAACTGGAATCGATGCGATTCTTACCCCTTTGCCTATCTTTGTACTTTTGTATTTGCTAATGTAGATGCGATTCTCTTTTGTTGTGAGATACAAGTTAAAATTTGGCGCAATCTTCGACTTAAGAATGTTTTTGTTTTGTAACTTTGAAATGCAATTTTTTGCTTAGGGGATGTAATATTGAAATAGTTAGTTCTATTACACTAATTATACATTTATTTTGGGTTTGTAATAATTAAAAATTTTAAATACTTGAATTAATTTAGTTTATAATTATATATATATTTTAATATTCGGTAAAAACTAAAATTTTGAAAAGTGATAGTAGGAAACGGAACCAACGGTACCATAACGTGTGCACCCTATTCATGGCTACAAATCTGAATTTCAAAAGTCATGACTGACAAATACATTCACCATTTTCTTATATCTGTTGTTTACAGTTTTGTAGATGAATTTCAAAGTCTGGTGCTTTGAATGGTTATTAAACACTTTTAGCTCAGCTCTAAAATCCATCGGACAAGTATGAGGGAAGAGATTATTTTGTGGCAACACCAAAGATAATGTCGTATGATGAATATTTCTACATTAGGAAAATAATTAGTACACACAATGAGGAGACTTGCAATAAATTTAATTAAATAAATTTATAATTGGTTTAAAGAGGGAAATATATGGAGGAAGGAATAATAAAAAACCCGGAATCAGTAGAGACGGAAAAATATTCTATTTGAATATATTTTTCCAATCTCATCTCATTCCTAAGCTTTTTAAAACTCAAAACTCCCATTCCTTGCCCTCTTAAGTTAGAAATATAACACCCTACAGTTTTACCTTCAACTATTTATACTAGATTTTCTTTCATCACTTTTCCTCTTAAGCGATGTGGGACTAATGTCATCACCACAAGTTGCACATACAATTTCCCTTTTAGGCAGTGTTCTAAATAATGGATTTTCAGCTTCTTTCCTGTACTAGAGAGAGGGAGAGCAATGGAGTGGCCATCAAGATCATGAGGTATGGAACTATAATGCTAGAACAAGGCTTCATCTTTCTATCTGAAAAAAAACTTATCTACCAACTCAATCTCTTCACAATGGTCTCACTTGCTTATTTTAGGAGAAAAGTAATATTCAAAATAACTATGATAATTTATGTATAAATGAGATGATTTATTTTTAAACTAAGACATTGTAATCCAACGAACACTATAATATGACTTGGTATTCTCGATAATCTTGTTGGTATTTGGCAAGAAAAAAAAAATTAAATGAAAATTTTTGTGGGTACTATATGTTGGCCACAATATTTGTGAAGGAATTGAGCCTAATCTTTATTTTTATGAATTTAATGTTTATTTTTTTTTAACTACATGTTCAAATTATATATGTGCACAACAAACGAAAGGACAAATTTATACTACTTTTGTCACATATTAGTTGTTCACTATTACAACTTTACTTGTTCCAAATTACTTGTCAAGTTTCGAATTTCAATAGAATTTAACCACCCATTTTTCCCAACTACCCTTATTCCACTAACTTCAAACAAATACCGGACCCTACCATAATATTATATTATTAAGGACAAAATTAAAAATTACACACTAGTCAACCTTAATCCATAAAATGTTAAAAAGTTCAAATTGGACCAGTAATATAGGACGGAAGGAGTAGTACTTTTCACGTCTATATTTAAAAGTGTCCACCTTTTATTACCCTAAAATAAGTGCTTTCGTTTGAGAATTTAATATACTTTATTTTATAACTTTATCAAATTAATTTTTATATGTTAACGATATAATACAAATTAAACTATAAACATCATATTATTATCATATAATTATAGACTCATTATTACTAAATTTAATAATTCACCAACTAAATATCATCATCCTCAAAAATTAATATTCCGCAAAATAACATGAAAATTGAAACGGAACATTTCTTACAAGGTAGTAAAATATATATAAATAATACCTTTCAAGAAAAAAATAAAATGAGCAAGTACAAATACAATTATAAATGAAACCCTGTGCAGAGGCTTGAAAGCGATTCTGGATTTTCAGACTCCACCTTCACCCATCACTGAAAGGACCGAAACTTCTTGTTTGTTTGCCAAGAATTTGGAAGAGAAAATAAGGATCAAAACATGGTTTGGGGGCTTTTTCCGGCCGACCCACTTTCAGGTTGTCTCTCAAACCCTTTCTTTTACTAGGTTTTATAGACATTGACACACACTAACACAAAACCCATATACAAGAACTTCAAATTTTGTTCAAGGTTGCTTTATTTATGCTATTAAAGTTAGTTTTAACTTTGAATTAAATTACCCACCATTGCATTTTAACTAATTCCTTAGCTGCGTGATTCATGGGACACCCCTGTTCAGTAAAATTATCATCAGCTAATGAAATACACATATATTTGTATATATATATCTGTATACGCATATGATGTTTTCATTTTTATCCCATTATTTGCTATGTTTGCTTGGCTTTTTCATCTTGTAATTTTTTTGGTTCATTTATTATGCATATGTTTTCTTAGGGTTTAGGAATAGGTAAGGCTTGCCCATCTAACCCCAGCCTCACTGTTCTAGTATGGGGGCTAACCCATTTTTTTTTATTCTATTTTTAATGATTTTCTTAACTAGAAAAAAAAATAAAAATTCATCAGTTAATAAAGTTGGGAATTTTGAAATGATTCTCTGACTCAGTGGCTTATGACCCAACGACGCAATGGATATTAATAGTTTTCAAGCAACATGAACTGCAAAGCAGGTTATGTGCCACATGTAGATTTGAAGACTATGTCTCTGTAGAGATTTTTGGTTCTTTGAACAAGTGCTATGTTATAAAAGTGACATGTAAGCCTTTTTCTCCTAACGTAAAATAATCTCAGTCATTTATTTGTAGGAGAATTCACCTTTGTATCCTATTTCTAATAGAAGCGCGATTCATATAAAGGTTTAAATAGTTCGTTAAATTCAATTGTTAGCATCGAGGTGGACCTTGTTTTGCATTTAGACATTTTAAATTCAAAGGTTGTTGTCTATTTAACATTATAGATTTTCATTCTTGATTATTAAATCATGGAATTTGGGAAAATGTGTCTTGTGGTTGATTGACAAGAATCACACGTCTTCTGCAATAGTTTATCTTCTGAAGGACTTAGCTTGTGCTGATTACTCGGGGTTGATTAATGTGACAGGTGACGAGAAGTACTATATTTTCAGCAAAGGGACATACAAAGTGGGTCGAAAAGGTGCTCTTGATTTTTGGAAATTTCTTACACAAAACTATTGTATATTTTGTTACATTTGATTTTTTTTTTTTTTTTTTTTACTTTTTTTGTTATGTTGTGAGGGATTGGATTACTTGAATATGAGATTTTGCTGTTTAAGTTTGCATATTACCAACTCTATCTAATTTACAGCGTGGAGAGAAAAGAAGAGGTTACGAAAATGAAAAGTTTAAGAGATTGATTAATCCAGAAAGTAGCACTAGGTTTTTTTTTTTAGAAGTAAGAATTGTATAGAAGGCACTCAAAAGGGGAGTGCGTCCCTTCATACAAAAAAGGTTGCCCTAAGGAGCAAGCGAATCCAGAAAGTCAAGCTTTTCCTATATAGATTTACAATATCTACCCTCCACCCAATAAAAGGGAATAGAGATAAAAACATCCTTAATAATGCCTACTAAGGACTCAATCCCCTCGAAACATCGTCTATTGCACTCTAGCCAAACACACCACCAATAACCACTTGAGAGTTGAAACTATTTATGACCCTGCCTTGACGCAAATGTACTACTTACACTAATATCTTCTAATGCTGGTCATTGGAGTGGACACATACTTGAAACAATAAAAACTTTTATAGTGGTGGCAGTCCACGGTACATGAATACTTTCAAGTTGTCTAATCTATTTCTGGGTAGACTTGGAGCATTGCATGATCCCAGTCAACCAGACTGTTAATCAAGCATTTTTGTGCTTGAGCAAGAAGTGTCTCTCTTCCCTGACAATAATTTATGTAATTCTCTGTGGTACATGTTTAGGTTTTTTTAGAATGTTGTATTGCAAAGTTTCTTCGATTCCGATTCCTTGTTCTAATTGTATCAGTGTGCTTGCATGCAATATATTTTGCTTATATGTGGTAGCGATGTGTGTTAAATGAATGACATGGCATTGACTTGTACATTACTGTGTATGGTTTTGATGCTCTGACTATTAAAAACTTTATGTTTTCCTTTTGCAGGATGCGATGTAATAATTAAGACAGATAAAGGAGTTTCACGGATCCATTCAGAGATCATGGTTGAGGCAATGGCTTCCTTTGATCAATTGCAGAAGAAATCTTCTAAAGTATCATCGAGTGTTCGAATAAGAGATTGCTCGAAGTATGGAACATTTATTAACAAAAGTATGGGATCAAAGGAAAAAGTTCATGAGTTCCCAAATAAAGAAACAATCCTAAAAGATGGGGATCTGATTTCGTTTGGAACTGGGAATGCAACCTACAGGTAGTCTAAGCCAGATAGTTTACAAGTGGGAATTTTGTGGTAACAGGGTGCAAAATTTTCACTTTTAATATAAAATTATTAGTTAGAAGTAATTGATATGCCGATAATTTGGCACTGTGAATGGCAAGTTATGCACTTATCGTACTAAATCTACGATTCTTCGTAATGCTTCATAATTAAGTATTAGGTGTAGCCTAGTGCTATCATATAACTTACATCCGTATCTTCTGCTTTGGTAGTCTAACTAATCTCTGGCAGGTTTTGTTTTGTTCCACTCGGATTTTATGTTTACTGCCCCAAGCCCTTCCGAGTGAGTCAAGTTCTTCGAGACAAGATATCATCAATAGGTTAGTAATTTATTCCAAACACTCTGGTGGCCTGAGCATGTTCCAGGATGCTTTCTTTAGAATATGTGTTGGCTTCTCACATTGTCTGTATTATGTAATACACCCCTTTCTTACTTTTTAGGCGTGTTCCTATTGCTTGGTTTAAAACGCATTAACATGTAAAGCAGATTTTTTATTTGTCCGGCTACTATGTTTTTTTTTATCTTGCTAAAATCTAGCTAAACAGTTATTCTCATACCTGTTACAAAATATGATTTTCCCATAATTTTTTTTAAAACACTTTCACTTTGATTTCGTTCTTCTTTTAGATGTTGCTCAATATTCAGAGAGAATAGAATGTCTACAATTGAATATGGGTGGGCTGGGAGTTTAACTCTTTTCTTCTTTCCTGAATTTTATTTGTGAAGTTGATATTAAGGTTTATGGAGTTTTGGTTTTGGTTGATTAAGATTTTGAGTTAATTGCAGACCATAATATAATGTTTGAAGAATTGCTGAAATACCTGAACTGGAAGAATAAAATTCAGTCATAGGACGGTGGGGTAAAGCAGAGCTAGTTTAAGGTCAAATCATTTTTGTTGAACTGAGCGCACAACTATTCTGGACATAGAATGATTTAATGTTTTATTTTTTTGCTACTCACATATTCACCTCAGAAATATTCCAACTTCTAAAGTGTAATGATTTAATGTTTCAACTATTCCTTAGGAAATATCATGTAATGGAGAAACTTCTGATTTCCATATAGGTGCTCAAATTACTCTTAGTTGGAGTCCAGAGTGCACTCATGTGCTTGTTGAGCAGTCCATGCCATTGACAGAAGATGTAATTGATGCTGTTTTGTCTAAGAAACCTATTGTCCAGAATAAATGGGTCGAGGTACATTCACATTTATTATTTTGATCACTTTTGAACCGTTATGCGTAAATTAAGTTACCATCGGTGTCTAATTTGTTACGCGTTAAGGTTTCATATAAACTTGTTTTAATTGGTGAACAAAATAGATTATCAGAAAAAGAGATAAAAGAAGAACTTAGCAAAAGGATATGCTTTCTTTAAATTTTCTTTGTAAGTCAACATGTATGCATTCGTTACAAAACTAATCTAGGATATATGTTTACTGATCTCAACGTACACTAGAAATCCACTGTATCTGGCCGTATAGAACAGTCTCATAGAAACTTCACATTTATATGGGTTCTTATTGTTTTGATTTGATGAATTTTGATATTCAGTTTGTTACAGAACAATCTATTTCCACTGAAATTCCAAGCTGCAGTTTGTAAGTTTGAATTTTAACTTGCCTTTGGTTGGATGTATTGCACAATATATTTTAACCTTGCTCTGAAAAAGGTGATAAAAGAACCTTTGTTTTTTCTTCTCTTCCTAGGTATGCCCCAGCCTTGATGTTGGAAGGCGTATCGGTCAAAGTTGTAGACCCCGAATCTCGGGAAAACTGTTTGAGAGGCTACACTTTTCTACTGAAATCGACAGCCAAGGTGATATTGCTTGGTCACTTTGGAAATCTCAATTATCACTTGCAACCCTTCACCCGACACTAAAATTATTATTGCACACACATATGCATTATAAATATTTCTCTTATCCCACCATGTATCAGAAGCATCGATTTTGAACTAAAATATTGTCAGTTTTAAAGGTTTACTGAATAATCATAATAATTTATCTTTCGTGTTCTCTCTGCTCTCTCTCCACAAACGCGCGCACATTTCACAGGCGCACACACATGCTGCGGGTTCTGAGAACACAATTTGTTTCTGGAGATCTTAACAATGATGTTTTATGTGCTTAATATGATCTTTTTCTCTGTTACAGTACAAGTTTAAGGACAGGCTGCAATTAGTATTAGAAATGGTTGGCGCAAAGGTTGTTTCTGCTGAAGAATTTTGTTCGAGTAACCAAGTATGTTATAACTTCATCTTCACTCTCCTTGTCATATTTTTTTTTCTTTATGGAGTGTTCTCGTTTTTTGTTTGGTTTTCGGGGAGGGTAATCTCATAGATACTAATGTCAATCTTTGGCTGCCATAAGTTTAAGCTGGTGGAGATGGTGTACTTAAAGTATATAAATTCTCTAATACGCCCCCTCACGTGTGGCCCGATTTTGGATCAACTTGTGTATCAATCTTTAAGTATTTGGGTCATGGCGAGCTTGAACCCCAGACCTTGTCTACTTATATACATGTTAAGTGTTTACCAAAAGTTCTGCACGTCCATTATTGAGCATGATGTTTCGATATATATTTATATATGTGTGTATCTTATTTTCCAGCAGTTCTCATGTTTGCAAGTTGACATAGAAAAAATGAGTTTAGATGTCCAGCAGTTCTCTTGTTGGCAAGTTTCCCAAATCAGACTGAAATCTTATCTTGCAGGGCTTGGAGGGTGAAGAAAACAATCAAGTAGTGTGTGTAATCGCTGCCGGTGTGGTTGACAAATCCGAGTGTTCCGTTAAATTGAGTACTTTACCTAAAGTCGATGAGTTGAGGTTAATTTGTGCTGTTTTGACTGGGCACCTTGATCCTTCTATCTTGATATCACCACCTGGTAAGAATTCAACCTGTATTGGAAATTACTGCACCTTGCTTCTAATTAACTCAATTTTTTCGCAAGCAAAGTTATATACCATTTGTATAAAGAAGAAAAATGTATAAAAAAAATCGTAAGGTCGAACCTTTAAGCAGAAAAAAAATCTCATAAATCTATTGTATGGCTAGTAGAGAAACCCAAAAACTCTGGATATTGTACAAATTCCTTGTGTCATTCAAAAGAATATAACTATGGTGCATAAAGACAATATGTTTGGAAGTTCAACATATTTTAAGCTTCTTTTCACATTCGTGTACAAGTTCCTTCTGATAATTGTTTCTCCACCTTTATGTTTTTTGGTTTAATGTACATATTTATATTTTATCATAAATTTTCTTCTTCATTCTTTATGTTAACGTTTATGAACTTGTGTATACAAATATAATATTACTTTGGTCCTTTCAAGGGGCCTGGTCTGTGTACTAGTGCCCACTGCCTTTGATAATGCTGTTATTTGCCATAAGTACCTTTATAATCCCTTTTGGACTTATCCATTATGAAGAAAGGACTTTTTGTGGATATACACATTGAAGTTGTAGAAAAAAAGGAAATTTAGTTCTGTAATCAATGAGCTTATTTATGAATTTTTTAGCATGCAGATATGTCAGCTCAAAATGTTAAGCCACTCAGGATCCAAGTTATTTCCGGTTTATATAGTCAAGTTCTTTGTCCTGATTTTATATTTACCTGCTGATGAGGCAGATTGCTAAAATAGGTGGAATATATATTTCATGTGGTTCTTTGCTTTGAAAAATACATTTTGGTCATTTCTCTCAATGGATTTAACCTAATTAAATCTCCTTTGCAGTTGTAGTCTCATCTTCAACTTCCACAGATGAGACAGTGGTAGCAGATTCTGATACAGAAATGGAAACAACATCAGTTCACAGGTCCCCCACTATTCACACGTTAGAAGGCAGTAAACCTGAGAGCAAAGGGGTATCTTCTCCCACTGTTCATACATTAGAAGGCAAAATACATGAGAGCGAAAGGGTATATTCTCTGAATCATGCTGTGGCTGGATCGGATACTGGTCATGTCTCTTGTTCAAGGGAAAGAAATGATAGTATCACAATAAAAAGAGACCAGACTGATGAATCAGAAAGTGGGAATTTGGATATTATATACAGCCAAGATTTAATTGTTAGAGATACGAACGTACCGGATACAGTCTATTCTTCCACAAACTACGGAGTCCCGAATTTCAAATGCTTCAAAAAGGTGAATATCCCACGGTATCCATGTTGAGTAACAATGCTTCAAGTTTGACACAACGTGTTTTGATTTGTCTGCATAAATTCCAAATACATACTTTCTGCCTTTGCCTCATTTAGCTGTTTCCATTATTCTGGCTTCTTGGTGGAGAGAGTTTTTTCTGTGAACTCCGTTATATCTTTTTTTTTTTTTTGAAAGGAACTCCATTATATCTTTGTGTTGTTAAGACGAGCCACCTTTTTATTATAATTATATGTTTTTTTGCTATAAGTATAATTGCTAATGGTAAAAATCCTGATTTTTAAACGTAAGAATGCATGTTCGTGTTTTTCCAAAGTAATATAAAAGTTAGTTCTGTAATATAGTCTTTCAACCTAGATCCCACATACACTGGGTACTGGTCTTCTTAGCTGTAGGCTGCAAAAAAATGCAGAAGCTTTTCCTGGCAACCTGGTTTGGAGAACCTTTGGCCACTAAAATGATTTGTTTGTTGATGACTGCAATCATTAATACCCACAAGGAAATGTTCTATCTTCCTTCTTTTTTTAAAAAAAAAATATTTTTTTGATATTTTGTTGCACAGAATGGTTGGAGTTAAGTACCAAGTCGAGTATCTTGTCTTATTTACAATTTCAGCAAAATTTCACTCTCTATGCTGTCATAAGTTTCCCATTAATATTTTTTTTTTATTACTTACAGAATGTTTTACATTCTTTTTGTTTGTTGACACATGAAATGGACTTGTAGAGAAGGACTCATTCAGGGAATAGCTTCAGCAATCTTATTCCGTTCGCGAAATATCCATACAAGTATGAACCATATTCTTTTCCTATTTGATCTCACAGTCTTGTAAATTTAAGAGTAGTACATTTATTTCAACATTTTAAATGGCAGAGACTCTGACTATGGGAATGAGGAAGTAGCTGAGTCCGTAAAAGAAGAAAAAAAGAGAAAACAGATGGAGGCTATTGCAGAGGATTTGTTCAACAATGAGAAGGTGAGTCCTGTAAATAATCTTATTAAGAATGTAATGAGGATGTCTCTTGAGTGTTGCTTGTGTTTCAACATGATATAGGGGAGGCGACGTGGGACGGCTGGTTCTCTCCAAGGACTTTTCGCTCGTAGTTGAATGAGGTAATGTTTTGCTTGCTGTAAAGTAAATTACATGCTCCGCTCCGAAAATTTCTTATTCGTGCCCTCAATAGATTTCTTGCATTAAATGTACTCACGCTAACATATTTCAACAAGGATGCCAGTTATGCGTAAAATTTATGAATCGATCTTGTGGTTATGTTTGTTTTATGGATATGGCATCGGATGCTTCCTTCTTTTCAAATTCTCCCGTTCTGTTTAACCTTATTTTCTCTTTGTGAATGGTAAACTTTGTTCAACTCCTTTTCATGAGTTGGTGAGAAATAAACATCCTTCATCCCTAATATATTTTGAGTTTGACTCTCTAAGTTGAACGTTCCTGGATGGCTAAACATGTTATACATTCTAGGCCCCTAATTGTATGATGTTAGTACACTTCACAGAATATCATCTCTTTTTTTCTCTCCAGTAAATGTTTTTGTTTTACATTATTCAATTTTGGTTTTCTTCATCATTGTCATCTTCCCTGTTGGTTTAACTGTGAGCGTCGGGAAGCTATGAACCTACCTCATAACACACATTGTTTGGCGCAATGATAAAAGCTCGAGGAACATGAAGACGATGAAAATAGAGCTTGTGTCAAGTTTCGAGAAAAACCCTCTAAAAATCCATGTTTTTCTTTTTAACAGAATCATTGCAGGTTGAAATATTACATGATTACTTTCGACAATCTGAATTATGTCTATATTCATTTCACTTCGAACGAGTTCATCGCGAAATTTTTGTAACAGGATTCAAATCATTCGACAAACGAGGTTGGACACTACAGACTCTGGATTAATGCTGCTCAAGCTGAAGTAGGAAGCTAAAACTTTATGCAGGTTCACACACTTTGAAGGAAGATGAATTGGACTCTTGGCCTGTAATGGAAGCCCTTCTCTGCAGTTACTACAATCCATTTATTTTTACAACCATTTTCCAAACTAGTCTTTGTATTAAGCCCATTAGGCCCAATTGGAAGCCTATAGGGATAGGCCCAAGATTTTATTTTAGTTTTTATTTGGAAAAAAATGAAAGCTTTGTTACGGATATAAAGGTAGTCATAATCGAGATTCTAGGTATAATCATTTTGGGGTCCGTAAAATCGGAATTGTAGAATTGTAAGATTCTAGCAACTCGTAATATTTTTTAAAAAAAATATTAATAATTAAATATTTAACTTAAAAGTTTAAATCATATTAGAATTTTCAAAAATTTCTAACATTGGTATTTTAAATGTTTTCTTATAAATTTAGGCTAGATATTGGTATATTGGATTAAATTATAAAGTTTTTGGTCATTTCATATGAAGGGCAAAACTGTCAAATCATTATAAAAATGTAGTAGAATCGTATTAAAATTGTAAAATCATATATAATCGTAGGATTTTATCAGGTAGAATCGAAATTCTGATTAGTTAAGATACACATATATCCATTTTAATTATGATACCAGATAAAAACAAGTCTTTTATTTTTTCCCCTCTCTTCTTACTAATACTTTTGGTAGTATATTTGAAGATTAACACATATGTTGTCTGAGAAATTGAAATTTTTTTGTCTTAAATTATTAGCTATGGAAGTCATCATTTTTTTAAATGATATAAATCCAATCCAACTTGACTAGTTCATAGCTGAGTCGAGCACATTAAATAAGCTCAAAATATGTTGAAAATGGGGGGATACAAATTCTAAGTTTATGACTATTGTTCTTTCTGAAACTCATTTTCATAAAAAAATATTGGAAAAATATATATATTTTTAGCACTTAATTATGTTAGAAAGTAACAAGTTAGAAGAGTCCACTACAACTCATAAGAATTCAAAATTATATTTCCATGCATCCAAAATCAACCACATATAACAAAAATAAAAACCAAATTTTCTCTAGAAAAGTGAACAAGATATTGAATTGTTCGCAGGCTAACAAAATTAGGGAAGCTTATTTCTTTGACATCTTCATCTCTAAAAGTCACCAGACTTCAACAAACACACTTCGAGCCTACAAAAAATTTAATCAAAAGCAAATGTCATCAGCAACATTTGTTTTTCACCAACTACCTAAACACAATCTTATATTAATTTCCATCTTATCTCATTCACAAAACATTATATGAAATATTATATATATATATATATATATATATATATATAGAGAGAGAGAGAGAGAGAGAGAGAGAGAGATTCATGTGGTCGTGTTCACCAAAAACACTTGCACTATGCCTTAAAAGTCAAGAAATCAATGTCACATGTGCCCACTTTTGATCTCGATAAAATAGATTTTTAACGCGGCATCGTCATGACTTGGTCTGGTTTCTATAGTTAAAGGAAGCTTCTAATAAAAAAACAACTTTGACTCAGCTACCCATTTTGCTTCTTATTCTATCTCTCTTTTTTATTAATTTTTTTTTATTATTATTATTTTTGAAAACTTACTTTACTTAGTTTAATATCTGCTCTACTAGTTTGCTTGGTCTATAAGAAATTTGACTTATTTTTATATATTTGATTTCATTTGCATATATGATTTTAAACAAATTGATTTAACTTAGTTTGTTTTAGGAGAATAGTTCAAATTTAGATTTGCTAATAATATTTAAGTTCTAATAAACATGCATGAGTTCATTTGAGAGAATTATATCTGTCGAAATAATAACAAATTAATGAGTTTTGAAACCAAAAAAGAAAAAAAAAAGTCATTAGATAGAACGGTTTGACATTAGACATATTTACATAAATTTTATTTCATACAAATCAAATAATAAAGTGTGGATGTCACATCTTAAGAAAAAAAAAAAAAAAAAAAGTAATCATCATCATTTTTTTGGATTGCTCCTCCTTCATGCATTAAAGTCGGCTTCCAAGAAGGCACAAACCATCGCATGAGTCGACTTTAATTTAAATTATTATTTTTCTTGGTCTCAATTTGACGTGACGCTTTTGCTTTAGTGATATAATATTTGTGTTGTCTTTGGCTATTTATGTTTGAAAACATCTCCCTTTTGTCGATTACCAAATTGATGCCAAACAAGAGGCTGATTTCACACTGAGATATGCTACAATTATTATACAACATAAAAATATATATAACTAAATCCCAAATATTTAAATAAAATATTTAATTTGGAACCTTATAAATATTATTGTTATTACAGTCATCATTATTACACTTTCTTACAGATATATATATATATACTCTTTTTTTTCTCTCAGTTTTATAGAAATCTATTTTTCACAGTAAAAACTTCCCACAATACTACCTAGGGGTGGCAATTCGTGTCAACGGGTCGTGTTCGTGTCTGGTCGAAATCGTGTCGTTACTATACGTGTCGTGTTCGTGTCGTGTCGTGTTCGGGTCGACCCATGTAAATTATGTAATTTTTTTTTTTTTTTTTTTTTTTGAGAATGGTAAGATGATATAAAAATAAACAAAGGCCTAAGTCATACATGTGCTAATTCATTTAGCCTATTTATTATAATATTTTAAATTAAATTTGACATAATCCATTTTAGAGGTAAATTATTTAACCTATTATCAACAAAATTAAATTGATTTTGACACAATCCAATATTATTTTATTGATATATTTCAATTCATGACCAATTAGAGAAGAGAAAAATATAAAAATAAAGATAAATATGAACAGTAATCGTGTCAAACGTGTCGTGTTTGGGTTGACCCTTATATTCTCGTGTCGACCCATTTAAGGCCTTAAACCGTGTCGTGTCGTGTTCGTGTTCGTGTCGGGTTTTCGTGTCGTGTCCAATTTTGCCAGTCATTACTACCTAATTGGTTGGCTGAGGGCGGCATTCACACCATAGACCCCTCCCCACAATTTCAAGAATCAGTAAAATCTCTGATCTTTCATAGTAATATTAAACTATAAAATGTGATAAACATTTAAATATATGAATTAATTATTAAAAATAAGTTTTTGTAAATAGTTGCAAAAATAATTTTTTTGTAAATAGTTGCTTTTAATAGTAGAATAGTTAACATACAAATAATGTTTCTTATATGTAGCTTAAAATTAAAGACTTGCAGTAGTTGAAGTTCTCTATAAGAAACGTTCAACATTGTCCCACCCTGCACGCGTCCAGATTTGACATTAAAATCACTATTATTTCCACGCTTCCAACACTCTTGTTCAGATAGATATACGCATGTGAAAACATACAAAGCTTCCCAGAAAGAGACTCCTCAACCTCTAAATATCTAAAGTCAAATAGGGACGCTCCTAGCTTCAACCATCCACATAACACCTAACTAATATATATCTCACTATATATATGTATCCATACACTTCTATAACAATCAATCTCCATTTCCTAGTCCTATATCAGACAGCACTTGCATTGAGAACCTTTTGCTATTGCAAGCTAGTTTTCTTTTCTGAGTTTGATAAAAGTGAATTCAAGTTCTTCAAACACAATGGCTGATCAACAGAGGATCCACCCAGTGCAGGACCCCGAGGCGCCCATCGCGCCTACCGTCCCGCTAGTCCCTCGTGGCTTGTCTAAGTCCGACAAAGGCGAGCCGGTGGAGCAATACCCGCGATACCAGCGCACCATTCCGGTGCATTACGCGAAACCACCCAAGAAGAGGCACTGCTTCCGCAAGTGCCTGTGTTGGACAATCTCACTCATTATATTTCAGATTCTTATCATTGCTTTACTTGCTGGGATCATCTTTCTGATCTTCAGACCGAAACTACCGAAGTACAATATCGACAGCATGAGTATTACGCAGTTTACGCTCAACAATGACAGTAGCTTATATGCTACGTTCGACGTGAACATCACTGCCAGAAACCCCAACAAAAAGATTGGTATATACTACGAGGGTGGGAGCAACATAGGTGTTTGGTACACAGGAACGAAACTTTGCGAAGGTTCTTTGCCGAAGTTTTACCAGGGTCACCAGAACACCACGGTGCTGGACGTGGTGCTGACAGGACAAACACAGGACGCAACCAATCTGCTGTCGTCGCTGCAGGCGCAACAGCAGACGGGAAGCATTCCTTTGAATCTCAGAGTGAAAGTTCCAGTGAGGATTAAGCTCGGGAAGTTGAAGTTGCCTAAATTTAAGTTTGTGGTCAAGTGCGCGCTGGTGGTGGATAGCCTGGCTGCTGATAATGCTATTAGGATTAAAAGTAGTAGTTGTAAGTTCAGACCTAGGCTCTAATTTCTTTACGCTATATACTATGTCCTGTATTATTGTTATTTTTTTATTTTTTCATACGGCTGTAGACACTGAGTGGGAGGGTTCGAGGTAGTTTCTTGCTCGATTTATTTTCACAGATTGATGTCCCGTTCGATTTTATTTACTCATACACTGTTGTATATCGATTCTTCATGAATAATAGATTACATACTTACATTTGTTTGTGTATTCAGAGTCAAAATGTTTATGGTTGCTCCAAAAGTAACATCAGGGCTGCAGAGTCTGGTGCGGTGCTCCAAACAAGGGAGCCGCTAGGTTTCATAATTTCATTGACAACGTCGGAGGTTAGCTTCACCTAAAACCTAAATGGTTAACTCCATGATCATGGCTAGGGAGGTTAGTTCCACCTATATGGCCTACTCTATGATCAAGTCAAGGAATTAGAGCCAATTCCACATTGTCACGTCCTAAAATTTAAAGGCGGATGAAGACCTTGCCAATATCGAGCAATGAACCGTGGATCTCGATCTGATACAATAAACACTAGATTACCATGAAGTTTCACTACATGTTTGATATAAAATGCGTCTAGGGTCTCTCCACTCTCCTTTGCCTGTATAGAAAGAAAGTGTGTCGCCTTGGTCCCTCTATCAGCTCTAACCCAAATAGCATCATGTCTCTTCTATGACAGCAATAACATTGTCACAGAGGCTATACTGACATGCTCCCACTTTCACTCTGCTACAAGTGGTGGCTGCAACAACCTTGCAGGCCTCTGGTGCTATGCCTTAACCTGCTGACAAGTAAGACATTTAGCTACAAACTGGCTACATCCCTCTTCATGCCCTTTCAACAATAAGGGCGATGTAGGTTGTGATACATCTTTGTGCCACCTGGATGCACGGAAAGTCGGAACTAATGAAACTCTCTATGAATGTTATCTCAGCATGACTATGGCACAAACAACCTACCCCTAAACCTTAAAACTCCATTGGAAGGAACTGCCCGATCCTCCACCACCTTACCACTTGAGAAACGAGTGCAAAATGCTAATGCGTCATTGTCTTCTTGTTGTGCCTCAAACACTTTACTCAGAGTCGGTCGAGCAGTATGGCTAAATAAGGTGGCTGGCTCTCCACCCTCACTAAAATAAAGCCTAACTTTGACATGTCCTCCATCATCCTCCATTCTCAACTAACAATGGTAGTCATACTACCCCGTGACTTTTGGTTAAAAGCATCTGCAATCACGTTAGCTTTCCCGGGATGGTATTGCAAATCAAAATCCCAGTCCTCCATATACTCCATCGAGAGTCCATGTCTCCAAATTAATTTACATATGCATGACCTCAGCCACCATCAAAGGGCACTTGTTGTGCCTAATATGTGGTTGCTCCAAAAGCTTACAATTTTGGAATTATTTTTTATTTCACAGGGAATAGCTAAGGGTACTGTTCCATTAATTTCTTTGAGCCCGTATTTAATTTTAAAACATTTTAATGGGCTAATTATTCCTAGCACTATTCTTTATTTTTTAAAAGTATTGGCCTACTGTACATGTAATATAATGCAGACATATCAGTAAGTCGAAAATTGTGGAATGTATACTCCTCTAATTGTTGGTACAGGTTTAAATAGTATGTTTTATATATACATACTGCATAGTATACAAGACTTGTCTGCATAGTACCTAGGATTTGCGTAACTACCTATAGACATTGGAATCACAGACTTGATTACCAGCTATACAGAGCCCACTTCACAATATACAGTCGTGTGATCAAATGAGTAATGGAAGTATGATGCTTCTTTAACAACAATAAGGCAGAAACTTCGTGCAATCCCCTAGCAGTTGCAAACTGTTCCCCATGCACACTAAGCAAATAAGAGAAAATGTATATCTATTTGTTTTCCAACAATGCTGTGTGTTTTATACACTAAAGTTGAATTCATAATAGTTACCGGACAGAAATAAGATATTTAATTTCCTATGAATGTGATGGGCATCTCTATAAGTAACAAATGAGGCAAGTTAGCTCAAATTTTTGTACTTTAGATTTATTCAAATATATTATACTAAACACGAGAGGAAAATTAAATAGGTAGGGAAATGCATCAATTTTGTAAGGAGGCATTTAGAATTGAAACAGGCGTATAAAAGCAGTTCCAACACAATTTTTAGTTTTTTAGAGTCTTGTATACTCCACCAATCATTCAGTAGAACAGATCCCCAGTAACTTAACATAAAACTGCTCATACCATGTTGCTCATCAATGTATAACAGGCTTTAGGGGATGAGCTCTCAGTTTTGACAAATCCAGGTTTAAGTCCAGTTCTTCATCCAATTCCCCCACAACGCTTCTGCAATTGGGATTCAAAGAAACAATAGGAGTTAATTTAGGGGGGAAAAAAATTAGAGGACCATCAACGAATTAGATAATATAGTCATTTTATAAAATGAACCATACATGTTGTCGCCCCTTATGATGTATAGACCCAAAACAAGTTGTTGAACACCTTCCTGCATATTAAAGGTCAACAATGTAAAACTTAAGTAGAGATATGGATCAATTTTTTTTATATGATTAAAAATCATGAAGGAGACTAAAACTGAAGAAAATTCAAAACTATTGGTGGGCCTACCCGTCAAAAACATTCATGACTGTATTTTCAGCAATATGCAGCAAAATATTTAGATCACTATAGCAGAACAATATTCATAGTTGACTTCACCCTTAATCAGAACTATACTGCAATTCTTCCCATTATGAAAGCAAGTCTCACAACCCAAAATACACATCAGCCATATGGAGAAACACTCTCAATGTTTTTATGAGAAAAATGAGATTGGCGCAGTAATAAAAACTATAGCTCCATAATTAACGAAAGGACAATAAACCCATTGCGGAAGCAAAAAACATAAATTTAATAACAATCAAATGTTTCTCTTTCAAATGACAAGTACGTCTATTAGTGACAAGTGCTACATCAAATCCGGATGGGGATAGTGATGGGTACAAATGGATTAAATTGCAGCCTCATCTCATAACTGAAGATGGATTTAAAGTATACCGGTCAGATGTATGAATTTAAACTTTTGGGTAAAACCGCAAAACATGTAAACTGGTACCAGTCAATATCAAAGTCAGACCCATTCCTTAATACAATGTCACGCCAAGCGCCCGACCCAGAGGCGGTGTTATTAAAATACTCAAGGCGCATTAAGCGTTAGAAGTCTTCTGGAGCCTACGCACAAGGTACAAGTCAAGGTGAGGTGCATGCCTAAGTGAAGTGAGGCACACAACGAAAAATGGAATGGTAATATAAAATCATTTCTAAAGCATTCATGTTTCACAATAAAGGTGCAAATGTTGTCAAAGGCGCATCTACACACACAAACAAGTGCAAGTTATGCCCCTCAATGAGCCTAGAGCCTAGGCGCGCATTTGATAAGACTGTTTGGAAGTGTCCGGGTCCCCAACCCGGGTAGGCAGGGTGGGCAGACCCCAACGAGATTGTAACAAGTTCGGGTGGGGGAGAATGTGACAACCCCGACCTCGGATCCAAATGGGAAGAGTGATGGGTGTAAATGTAGTAGATGTTAGGCTCACCTAATTGTTTAATTTTTTTGGTCAAACCGCAAAACATCCAACCCGTTACAGTAATGAAGTATAAAAAATGAAAAAAAAAAAAAACATAGCCTAGTGACATTGAAAAGAGCAAT
This sequence comes from Cornus suecica, assembly GCA_963922005.1. Taxonomy (NCBI): domain Eukaryota; kingdom Viridiplantae; phylum Streptophyta; class Magnoliopsida; order Cornales; family Cornaceae; genus Cornus; species Cornus suecica. Next base: position 43,022,799 of record OY998248.1, read on the forward strand.
AGTCTAGGAATAGAATCCTTGAATGTTTCTAGAGAAACTGATTCAAACCTTAGTGGAATAAACCCGTTCATGAGACTCATCAAGAATTATATTTGTAGCCTGGTCAAAACCTTTTAGAACTCCCTGAAGTAAAAAAGATATAGTATCAGTATTGTAATAGTTTTTGTCACATAATTTTTCCATATGGGTCCAAACTAGGAGTCCTCACCACTATATTGCGCCCATCATTCGTAATAACTGATATCATATCTGCAAAAAGAAGAAAACAAAAATTATTTCAGAAAATTGAATATATATCCTTCCAGAATACATATTATCCAAGAAGAAGAAGAAGAAGAAAATATATCATAATGGTTCAAGGATGACTTACGATCTACAACAGATTCAAGCCCAGGCCCACTTGCCATTTTGCAAATTTCAACACAACAAATCTCAGTACTTCAATGAGGCGATGATCACGCCTTTACAAGGACTGATGCAAAAAGAAAAACATAATAAGCCACATTCTATTTAAATGCACATAATTCAAATGGATTTCTTCAACTTGATAAAATGCCAGAAAAATGTCGAATCCATAGAATTGCTATGAAAAGTTAAAATGGTAGTAGTCTTTAGCTCACGATGGAGACTCTCTTTATACAACATATAAACAAAAATGAACATTTGAAAAAGAAAATGGGGAGGGGGAAGGGAACACTCCATTGAGACAACGAACAACTGAAATGTCTTAATCTGGATAAACTATACAAATATATTTAACCAACTAACTAGCAATGATTATGTCTTTTCACACAGTGTAATTTCCTTAAAACATAGATTTAAGCAATATAATTTGCTGATGCTGCTACTTCTTATCAGCCTGTGGAAGAAGAGAAGTAGCCTGAGCTCAAAGGTGAAGAACGTTATGACACCATCTTGGAGTTCATTATCAATTAGAATTCACTCAACCTATACATAGTGGTAGTTGGGAGAGAGCTCGTCGGCCAACGTGGAGGAAAAGCACAAAATGATGCCTAAAAGGTAAGATGTGCCGATTATGTAAAACGCTGGTTTATGATACTGAAATTAAAGTAATAGCCTTAGCTTATAATAGACGCTCTTTCGAATGAGTATAAACGAAAAATAAAACCACTAAATACCAAAGACAATGCATTCTGACCTTCCCAAAGCCCAATAAGCTTGTTCAACACTCCCCAGCCCTCGGACACTGAATAACAAACACAGTTCTGACTTTGAAAACAGGGAAGCTACATTAATCGCTTTTGGCCAAGAAGAGACATTCCATCTATCCAACAGTTTTTTTTTTTCAAACAATAACCAGGGTATCCGGGATTTTCGCCCCGACTAATCCACGGGACTTGTGCAAAGCAACCCCCCACCCGGATCAGGTAACGCTCAGACATACTCCGCAATCGTGGCCTCAATGAAATCTTTGCACCCAGTAGGAATCAAATAGGAGACTTGATGCTTCCTGAAGCACCAACTCCAAAGTATTTTCCAACTAGGCCAACCCATCTATCCAACAGTTAAACTCCAAAGTGTTTTCCTTCTTGCAGAGGCTATTCCAGCTACCCTAAGGCCTTCCAATGTCATCAATATCCTAAACAATGCCGATGATTACCTTAATTAAACTTAGTCAATCTTGCTACTTCAATAATTTTATAGTTTAACCCCTACTGGAAAAGCTGAGGATATGATGAAAAACAGTAATGGCTTGACAATATCACACACACAAAAAGATATATAAACAAATAAATAAAATAAAGAACAACCAATGCTAATGTTGGATATAAATGGCCATGAGATCGTACTTGAATTTGGGTCATCTTTAACACCCAAAAATAAGCTACTCTAGAACCAAGTAGTCTGGTTTGGACATTTCATCGAACAGTTGGCGTGTTTTACATCAGAAACCGTGAGCTTATAATAGTGGGTGAAAAAACATAATAGAGTGTGTGAGAAGATAATATAGATTCAGAACTAAGTTTTAGAGATAGAGAGATGTGGTCACCGTTGATGGATTTTCAGGTCGATACTTGCCGTGGTGTGGTGTGCGCGGGGCGGTACTGTGACGCTGCTCTCTGTTTGGTGAAACGAAACAACATTCACGAGCGCTTGGATCAACATTTAAAATAGGATAAATTACAGTGACCTCCCCTGAGGTTTGGATAAATCGCACTTGAGATTTATTACAAATTTACAATTGTCTGATTAATATACGTGTCAAATATGTTCAACTCTAACTCAATACATTAATTAAACAGGTAACCCGACCCAACCAATGTAACTCGTTTAACCTATTTAGTATTTAATATTTAACCTATTTAGTATTTATTATAAATATTAAATTAAATTTGACACGATCCAACACGAAACGAATTATTTTACTTGTGTATCAATAAAATCAAATTGAATTTGACACGATCCAATTATAACTTATTGATATATTTCAATCCATGATCAATTAGAGGAGAACAAAAAAATAAATATAAATATAGTCGTGTGAAACGGGTTATTCGGGTTATTCGATTTTGACGCTAACCTAACATTAATATTTTTGTGTCGTGTTCGGGTCAACCCTTATATAGCTTAAACCATTTTATTGTCAACCCTAACCATTTTAATTTATGTCATTTCGTATGTGTTACCGTGTCGTGTCTCATTTTGTCAGTTGTTCTATTAAGTTAAACAAATTTGAAAAATGACAAAAAAAAATTAAAAAAAATAGGAATTCTTTAAAAAAGACATAGGAATCTCACGTATACTGAAATATTTAAAATAAAATGAAAAATTATTAAAGTTAAAACAAACATTTTATATTTACTCTTAACATTTGTTACTTTTAAGGTTGTAAATGAACCGAATCGTTCGTGAACATGTTCGGGCTTGGCTCGTGCTCGTTCGTTTAATAAACGAACCGAGTCTGAGCATATTTTTCAAGCTCGCTTAGTAAACAAGTCAAGCTTGAACATTACTAAGCTCGGCTCGCCAAGCAAGTAAACATGCTCGTCTAAATTAAATAATAAAATTATTTCATATTTGACAGAAGAAAGTGTTCAAATTGAACATATTATGAAGATTGTTGTAAAAAGATAATAGGAATTATGCGGGTATAACATAAAAATCATTCATAAAAAAATTATACTAGTGAAAATATGTTAAAAATAGACATGCAACAAACTCAATCCAGATAATTATTAGTAAGAGTAATATATGTTGCAACTGAAACGAGTCGTTCGTGAGTAAGCTTGGATTCAACTCGTTAAATGAACCGAGCTTGAACATTCTAAAACTCGGCTCGTTCGTTTGTAATCCTAGTTACCTCGTAGGAGAGGTCATTGTAATTACTCAAATTTTACACTCGAAGCCTCAGAAGATACAAGTGTAATTTACCCTTTAAATTAGCAATCCGGATAGTCGTAAATATAAAAATTGCTCTCCAACAGACTGAAAATATAAAAATAACATAATAACAAATATATATTTATTTTCATGTTCCTTTTTTCTTTTGAAATGACATTGTAAAATTTCATAATTTACAATCCATTCATTCATCAATTTTTTTTTAGAGTTTCTTTTCATTAAGCGCATTGAGCCAGGAATGAACATCATCATCATCTACAAACAAATCCAAATTATGTTTCATCATTAGTTGTGCACTTTTTAAAATACCTCATATTTTATGAGCCGAATAATAAAATTTTCCATCGCATATAGTAATTGTGAGGGAAAAAAAGTTTCTCAAGATGATCCATTGATATAAAACTCTCTCATATATTTCATTTCTTTCTTTTTTTTTAATGACAAAATATCATATAATTTTTTGTTTTGTTTTGTTTTATTCTTTTTCATTTTCCTTTTAGGAAAAATTGCAACGCCCTATGTTTCGTGTTAAAGTTTTTTCAACTCAATTTAAGCACATAATGGTTCAAATAACACATTTTCACTTGCCACTATATCGAATCCATTGATATAGAAAATCTCCCAATTTCAAATTTATTAATCAAAATTCTCTAATCCAATCCAAATGTACCTGATTTTTTTTTTCCAACTATTTCGAGTAGATACAAATTATGTGAACAAATCTATTGATTTACAGTGACTTGGGCTCAAAACCCCTATTTCGAGTAGATAATGAATTCTATGATTTCACATACCCACCACAATCCAACCCAAGCCCATTTAATACACAAACTAAAGTCCAAATTGACAAGAAAGGAAAGGGGAAAAACTTTTCCACCCTCAGAGAGAATTAGGGAGGAAAATGGCTTCTATTTCCTTTCCCTCCTCTTCTTCCTCCTCCTCCTCCTTCTGCGTCGTCAATCTCACTCCCTTCTCCACCATCCCTCCTCATCTCTCGAACCCACCACCAAATTCGACCGTTAAATTCTGGGCACACCACCATGATACAAGAAGAAAAACATCAGTCTGTGTGTCATCTCTTCCCTCCACTCTCACCACGTTCACAGTCTCACCATATTATCACTCCAAAACCAGCAAAATCAAGCTCAACCATGTCAATTTCAAACCCATTTCAGTCAATTGCTTCAGTGAAATACCAGCAGTGTCTAAAACCCACTCCAAAATCAGCAAAACCAAGCTGACCCATGTCAATTTCAGACCCTATTCAGTCAATTGTATCAATGGAAGACAAGCAGAGTCTGAAACTCAAATGGGTTCATCGTATAACCCCAAAATCAAGCTCATCCATGGCAATTTCAGACCCAATTCAGTCAATTGCTTGAGCGAAAGGTCAGCAGAGTCTGAAACCCAAGTGGGTTCGGCCGGAGTCGATTGCGTGGGAACTGGGCTCGACGTGGAATGTGTGGTGACGACCTCTTCTTCGTCCTCTGAAGCAGATGGGTTCTTAGAGAGATCGACAATGGAGGTTAAAGAGGGTTCGGATTCGTTGATGGTGGAATTGTGGCAATGGGCATTGCTGATTTCGCCATTCTTCTTCTGGGGAACGGCTATGGTGGCCATGAAGGAGGTGTTGCCTAAGACCGGGGTCTTCTTCATCTCGGCGTTCCGGCTCATACCGGCCGGTCTGCTATTGGTTGCCTTCGCTGTCTCACGGGGTCGGAAGTTCCCTTCTGGGCTCACTGCTTGGCTCTCCATCTCTCTGTTTGCACTTGTTGATGCTACTTGCTTTCAGGTCTTTCCTCTCCCCCTTTCATTGCCTATATATAATGTAACACACACACACACACTGTGTGTTGGTATGTGTGTGTATGTTTTGTTGTTTGAATTTTTCTGTGTAAGGTATGTGTGTGTATGTTATGTTGTTGAATTTTTGTGATCAAGCTACTGAGGAGTAACATTTTGCCATGGTCTTGTAATGCTGGACAGGGTTTTCTTGCAGAAGGATTAGAAAAGACATCAGCTGGTCTGGGCAGTGTATGTTATAATCTTCTTTGTTTATCATTTCGAAAGGTTTCATACCATTTGCCATTTGCAAGTTTGGGGGACTCAGAATAATCTAGTTTCTTGGGAATTAGTGCCAAAATTTTGTTCTTTTTTTCTTGTTTGAATCTGAGTTTAGGTTTATTTTTCCTGATTGTTATTTCCCCCCGTAAGTAGTCCTGATTTAAGTTATTTTGTTATCAATAGTGAAGTACAGGTCAAGTTTGAATAATGTATGAATGTCTTTATTTTGCTAGGTTTATAATAATGTAGTTTAAGAGAATCTTCATTGCCAGATAATTAGTGCTTTTGAATTGTGTCAATGGTAGTGAATGAAGTTCTATGCATGAAATATCACTTAGACTTTCCGTGACAGTGTACTGACATGGATACCTTATGATCAGTTCTTTTAGAAAGCGAAAAGGATGATATAGCATTTATTTTGTCATGCGCTCTGTTGTTTTTCGTTTTAGTATTTTTTCCTTTTTTTTAAACTCAAATATCTTAATTTAATAGATTTTCTTACGTGGGAATGGTTATGGATAAAGGTTCAAACTAACTATTGCAGGTGATAATTGATTCACAACCTTTGACGGTGGCTGTACTTGCTGCACTATTATTTGGTGAATCCATTGGGTTGGTTGGAGCTGCTGGGTTAGTTCTTGGCGTTGTAGGTCTTTTACTTCTTGAGGTATTACACTTTTTAAACCCAACTTCTCCTCACTTTCCACATTCTTGTGTGCTTTTGTTTTTCAGTTTTTACCATAAAAACTATTCTTTCACACACCCCTAAAACACCAGCCCTTGGCAGAAACCCTTTAACCTTGAATTTGACTCAATGCAAGCAACAAATTTTATTAATCGGCTGAAGCATTACAGGTTATACTTTAGACCTACTACCGTCCAATTATATGATATGACATCTAAAACCGAAGCCATCATATGAAATTACAAAAACTTGATTCAATTCTCCTAGCACTCATCATGCAGCTTTGCAGTTAATCTTGTAACATATCTTCATTAAAAGGCAGAAGAATAGCATAGCCTGTTCTCATTGTGCAGTTTCCTTTCGTGTGATTGATTTGATGTCCTATGCAATTTTTATCACGTGGACAGAGTTCTGTTATTGGCTGGAAAGAGAAATGTCTCTGAATTTACTTATCTGCCTCATACTGCTTTAGTATTATGATGAGTATTATCTTCCAGGTACCTGCACTTGCTTTTGATGAGAGTAACTTCTCATTGTGGGGAAGTGGGGAGTGGTGGATGCTTCTTGCAGCGCAAAGCATGGCTGTTGGTACTGTTATGGTCCGCTGGGTTTCGAAATACTCTGATCCTGTCATGGCTACTGGATGGGTAAATGTACCAACTTGCTTGATAGTTAGCTTATTATTGATCTTATGTGATCAAATAGTGTATTTTAGAGATCAATGATTATGCCATAGGATTTTTTTAACAGCTCATGATTGGATTTTTAACATGCAAGTTTTTTTCTCACTATTCTCAATTGCAAACGACTTTGCTGCCTACGTGAACCCTCAACTCAAATCCTAGTTAAGTTCTTAAGAATCATGTTGCATTATAACCATGCTTCTCATAGATCTCTCTCTTAATCATTTTTCTACTTTCAACTTAAAAAATCAAATCAGTCTTTTGCAATAAGGAATTTAGTGATCTTTGTTGCATATTCCCGATTTCCGACTTTAATTTGCATTACCTCTTGTTTATTGAGAACATATTTTCTTATATAATGTTATGTCCCCTTTCATCCATCTTAACATCCTTTTTTCAGCTGCGCTTATCTTTTAACATGTTAACTCTTAATCGTCCAACATCCTGCACCATATAGCATGGCCTGTCTGATTTGTTTTTTTCATTTATTTTTATAATATTTTCCATGTTACGCGAGAGGCATTATGCAATGATGCAGCTTTCCTCTAAAGCTTAATTCCCTTCTCGTTCTATGGGGAACTCCAGGAAAATCAAGCCAAAACAGTGAAAATGTTCTCTTAGGGTGTTTCTTGATCAAGGTTCCAACTATAGCAAGTTTTTTCTAAGCTTATAGAAGCTATTAATACAAATTATCTCAACCAGGAGCGTAGCTTTTACTTAAAATTGACCACTCATATTCTTACTGAAATTTGGTGTCAACAAATGACATGCGCTATATGATTGTTTCTAGAGGCTAATAATTCATCCACCATTATGTCGACTATATCAGAGCCTGTAAACTAGAGGTAGTATTTGATAACATGCTTGTTAGAGCTTCATCACACACAATCTTACAAGAACATGTATATGCTTCTTGAAGTCAATAGCAGATAGAATTTGTCTTCTTTCTGTGACGTCTGTGTATGAGACCACCATAGGTAAACAATTCCATGGTTGATCTCTGTAAACCACATTAAGTCTTCCATCTTGTTATTTTATGTCAAGCCTCTCTTCTAAAATTTTGCACCCAAGACCCTTAATGCAATAGTAAATGGTTATGAAACTTCATTTTAAATAAATAAAAATCACTTGGAAGATGAACCTACTAATATACAAGACCGCCTAGTGCCACATTGTCATTGTAGGAAACCTGAGCGAGAAGAGTAGAGACTAACACATACTCAACTCTTATTGCAGCACATGGTTATTGGTGGTCTCCCTCTTGCGGTAGTCTCTATCCTTAATCATGATCCTGTCCTCAGTGGGAGTTTTAAGGAGCTTACAACAAATGATCTTCTGGCGCTTTTGTATACCTCCATTTTTGGAAGTGCAGTGAGCTATGGTGTATTCTTCTACAATGCTACAAGAGGTCATTCCGAATTACGATATTCTTCACTTCTTCATAACATTTATTTATATACATAAGTTGAATAAAGCTTGCCACCAAATAGTTTAAAAAATAAATATATGTTTCTTTACTTTTCCGTCGAATACTATGTTAAATCACATAACAGTTTTTTGGTTCTAATTCCAAAATCCTCTCTGAGGATCTGACCAGGCTTTGCATGTTCATTTCAGGTAGTCTCACAAAGCTCAGCTCCCTCACGTTTCTAACTCCAATGTTTGCTTCAATTTTTGGGTAAGTTCATCCAATCAAAATGAACTTCCAAAAACTGAAATTGCATTGCATTTCTGTTTTAACGGTATATGATTTAGTTGTTAATTTTCTGATTGACTGGAAATAGCTGACACGGGAGCAAACTGCTCCTGAAGAGTTGTGATGCAGTGATGCATTTAATGAGTATGATTGGCTCTTTAATATTGTTTAATTCTATATACAGGTTCCTCTATCTTGGTGAGACCTTTTCATCTGTGCAACTAGTTGGAGCAGTTGTTACTGTGGGTGCAATATACATGGTTAACTACAAGAGCAGTGAATGAGGTCAGTTTAAAGTGGGTACACCTAATTGTAATTTGTAAATAGAGAAGGTAAGAAAGTGTCAAGTTGTCTCGTCTGCCACTCGCCAAATGCTACTGTGGGCACGGCTTGAGAAAATTTTCCCGTCTATAGTCTTGGCACACCAGTCATAGAGGCATCAAGGCCTATATTCCATGCAGAGGACCATCTTCTTTTCATGGGTACATTTTGTTTTCGAAGAGTTAAAAGGAATATATATTCTTTAGTAGTCTGTATACATTGCAAATGTGTCCAGGCTTAGAGCATGTTATGGGTCACAACTATTGTAATTGTTTAGCTCTTTGTAATTATTACTCTCTACATATATATACAAGGTTAAATTCCGGGGGAAAAAAATTATTGCACACATTGTGACAATGTGTTGGGAATGTTGGCTACTGTGTAACTAAAATGATCATAATGCATTCTGTTCAATCAACATGAAGATAGAAAAACGAAAAAAATCAGGTTTGCCAAACAACTGTTGACAATAAAACATCATAGGATGTTGCAAAGTATGCAACCACGAAAACAATCTTTTCTCGAGAAAAAGTTGCAACTGAAAAGATCAACCGATATAATTAAGCTGAAGCAGCTACATAAGCAGGTTTGTGTGAAGACCTATACTAAAACCAACTCAGCAACGCCCTATTCCTCTTTGCTGGTTGTTAGCTTCTCTTTTCTTTCCGATCAGTCTTCTCTTGGCATCATCTGTACCACAGCCTCCTGGTTCAGAGAAACCATGCCCCTGAAAGCTCAGTGGAATTCGATCATCTTCTCTAGAATTGGACCTCGAAGATGTCCAGCAATCAGTTGAATCAGCTGAATTGGGTTCCCATGAAGCAGAAGAAACCCAGTGCTGTTGACCACCCACAAAGCTGTTACTCCCTGAGGATTCTTGCTCCTCCATGTTCTCCACTCCCACCGCACCCCTCCTGGTTACGTACTTGTGAAGGCTCGGTTCCATCAGATCATCAGCAACGACCACTTCGGATTCTACAAAAGGGTCTATTCTTTTCTTCCCAACAGGATTGTTCAATTGCTCACAAATGGGGCTTCTTCTTCTTTCAGCAATACTGCAGGATAGATTGGAGCTGGTAGAAGAATTGAGGTCAGCAACTGCTTCAAGGATGGAGCAGGCCTTGGTAACACAAGGCGGGAGAGAAGCTCCGTTGGTGTTCTTTTGGTGGAAGTTTTGGATGTCTTCAAGCAACAATGCAGCATAAGACGGATTGGGATTGGCATTGGGATTCAATAGTGTCTCAGGATCGAGGTCAAGGTCTCGGGATCGCCTAGATGACCTGCTTCTTACTAGTGTCTGGGGTTTCAGGCTATCATCTCCTGATACAATTGCGGTCACTGTAATGTCCCTGGCCATCGTTTGCAACCCTTTAGCCTCTTCCACAATCAGGTGATGTTCCTCTCCTCTAACATCTACACTTACAGTCTTGTTCTTGGCACCTTTTTGACTTGATTTGTTTTCGCTCCCTTGAACTACTACCTTTTTGTTGCTTACATTTTCTGTGTTCGTCTTTTTGATTGCAGCCTGCTTGATCAATTCATTGGAAACAACAATTATATTTAGCATAAAAGCTATTATATTTGGCACTTGAAAGACAGTGATAGAAGAGTATTGAAAGATTAGGCAATACCTGAGGCAAAATGGTGTTGCTTGAAAGGTTGAGTTGTTCAACTCCGATTATATTTGAATCGATCTCACCCAACGGATTTCTTCTATATGGAGATTGCTCAGCTTTTCTTGAATTGCTGCGACTGAGGGACAAGGGTTGTTGCTGCTGTTGGTTGGAGTGGACATCCTGGTTCTCATTAGAAACCCTAAAATTTGACCTTGCAGGGGAGCAAGAACGAGCCGTGTTTCTCTTCACCGAGATCCTTTTATTGGCTGAAGCAGCAGCCAGAGGTTCTGCACCCCTTCCTCCGCCACCACCACTGCCACCATTGTTGCTCTTATCCATCGCCAACGAAGAAACCGTGGCAGGGACAGAGACTATCTTTCCTGGTCTGCAACTATCACTACCATTGGCAGCTGATGGTGTAGAATCAGTACCATTTCGTCTACCCGGGGACCGACTAACTCTTCTCCCACCACCACCGGTCGCTCTCTCCCTGCTGCCAGAACGCTGCTGCTGCTGCTGTTGGTCTCTCTCTCTGCTTGGCGTCCGCCTCCTCCTATGGGACGGGGAAGGAGAACCCCTAGATTGGCGCTGCTGTTGGTCTCTCTCTCTGCTTGGCGTCCGCCTCCTCCTATGGGACGGGGAAGGAGAACCCCTAGATTGGCGCTGCCGCTGCCTCTCGATTCTCTCCACCGCAACATTGTCATCACAAGTATTGTCCTCACAGTCATAGCTCCTCTTTGAACCGGAGTACTTTAGGCCGTGAGGATTCCCTGCATTGTCAGACGACCCACCGGAGCCAGACAAAGCAGCCTTCTTGGAGGACGAGCTCCTGCTAAGCCGCCCACACTGTATCAAAATGGCATCCACCTCTTCTTTGGTGCAGCTCGATGTCCTCACTGCCACACTGCCGCCATTCATCGCGTCCCCACTAGTACCACCACTGCTACAGACATAAGTACTAGTAGTTGTGGACGTGGGCGTGGTCATTGTTGTGCTAGAATCGGAATTTTGGTCCATACCCTTTTCTTCTTCAGAGTGCCTAGCAATGTCATGGCTCTTTCTGTGCTTCACCACTACTATTTCCTTCTTTTTGGATTCTTCATCTGTTGCGTTCTTCGCTAATTTGGGACTAAGCTTGCTTTGATCTGGTGGGTCTGGAAGTGATTTAGGAGTAGTAGTAGCAGTAGCTTTCTTGCTCAAGCAAGTACCCATTTTTCAGAAAGAGAAAATGGAGAAACTACAGACTAGAGAGTGAAGGAATGGTGTGTGTGTTTGTGTGTGTGGAATGGAATAGTAGAAGAGAAGGGGAAAGGGTTCAGAGTTCAAGGAACACTTTTTTCAAATTATAACGGTTGGTTTTTAGAGAGAGAGGATTTCAAATTTTTGGACAGAGGGAGGGGGAATATTCTGGCAATAGAGCCGTTGGATGGTGTTTTTAAAAGCCACATGTCAGAACTTCCACGAGGTTGAACTGTCTCACCATCGACACTACAAGAGTTCTTCGTTTTGTGGAATCTGATGTTTCAAATCCAAATAGTAGTAAATGTTGGATTTGTGTAACGGTCATCTTGTGGGGGCAGTGTTTGGATTGTGTTTTGTTATTTTTTATTATAAAATGAAATTTAAGGGATAAAATTTTAAGTTAATAACTTGAAAAGTTGAGTTTTTTTTACTACACCCATAAGATTTTCTTTTATACAATTTTTTTAAAACTTTTTTTTAAAAATATACTAATATATAAGGAAAATATCAATGTTGTCCCTTATAAAATTACCAAAAAATTCTTTATTGGCTCATTCGGATTATTTTCTGACTCCGTTCTGCATATCTCCATGATGTTTTACTTTGCATATATATTTTGAGAATTCGGAAAATTTAAAAAAAATGGTAAAACTGACGTTTTGAAAGATGGAACAGGATCTGCAAGCAAATGATTTATATTTTTATCTTGATCTGGGTGTGATTTCATTTTATTTTTTTCCGGTGAACGGGTGTGATTTCATTTGCATGCCCGTGACAATCAATTTGACATGCTAACACACCTCACATTATAGCTACCATGATATTCAAATTATGTCACACAGGTATTACGTATGCATATTGCAAGTTTGGCGATTGTATGAACGATATAATTCTAGATTTTTCTACATTTTTTTAAGAGCTATGTGAAGTTCTTTATAACATGATAGATTTATCTTCTATATTTTACACTAAGTAGATAATTTTGAAAAGGCATTAGTAAAAGTCCATTTCTCTCCTAATCAAAGACCACCACTTATATGACTCAATGCCTATATAAAGAGATGAGAGCTTATTTGAAAACCAACAAACAAAGTCATAAACCGCACTTATCTTGAAATTGGATTTTAGATAACATTAGTACATGAAAATCAATTAACAATAAATGCTTTATTATTTCCATAACAGTATGATAATTTTGTAAAACAATGCATAAATTAAATAAATCAAATAGTAGTTTTTATTGTAGTCGATACATATTGATGTTTGAACACTATTTTATAATTTAAATATTGATAGAATTTTTCGTAGAATTTTTCGTAGAATATTTATAAATATTATACGAAATGAGAGAATGAAGTTACTAATTTTCAAAAAAATAATAATTTGTAAAGTAATCAATAAAAATGTAATACATTTCATTTTCATATTTTTTAGCAGAAAAGATAAAAGTGAAAAAGGGTGAATATTTCCTAATTATAATATTTGTGCTTCTCTTCTCTCGGTCACTAATTTTATTTAATTGATCAAGTAAGGACGCAACTATTACTGATTCACAAAAGCCCGAATGATCTCTACAATCCCTTTCAGAAAAAGGTGGGTTAACTAAAGAAAGAAAGATGGAAGCAAATGCATTCTTAAATGAAAGTGTTTTTTGTCTTACCATTGCAAATATTATTTAATCTCAATATGTTGGATGACTAAAATACAACATTTGCATTCAAGTGACAGAAATGCAAACACAAATGTTGAAATGGATGTGTAGTAAAACTTAAAAAGATTAAATTAAACTTAATTATATTAAGAATATGGTTGGAGTAAAACCTTTTTGAGTGAATGAAAGTAGATGACAAATATATAGCTTCCCTTCGACTATGGTAGAATCATGTAGCTCAAAAATAAATAAATATATATATATATATATAACGGCAAAAGATGAGAGAGTTTATTTTTTATTCATAACTGACAAAGGCTCATTGTTAACTAAGTGGTACAAAAAAACCGATTGGTTTTTGTATTAACTTATTACAAAATATATGTAACATCTCTTTGTGCTTCACTAACATAAAACCAAAACTTGGAACTGTAAGAACCTAAGAGATGACAAGCACAACAAAGGAAAACAAAAACAACAAAAATGACAAATGGAATAGAAATTTGAAACAATGACTGAGAATTCAAAGCAGGGTCAGCTATTAAACGAAGATTCTTATGCCAGAAGCTGATTGACACCGAACGAAATGGTGCAGATAATAAGCCCGAACATTGCCAAGAACCCATATTTCCTGAAAGAAAAAACACAAATTTAATAAAATTGAAATATATATGAACTATGTCACACTACAAGAACTTCTCTTGTTTCAAAAATTACATTGTCATTCACCATTTTTGATAGTTAACCATGACTTCCATCTTAATATGAACAATTTTCAATCCTATAGTACCAATTGTAACATTGGGGTGAAAGGGAAGACATTTTTAAGTCGAAGATAAAACGACCTTCTAAATTCATGAATAATATACGAAAATTCCATAACAGGTAAGGTGTATGTAACTTTTCGATCATGAGGAGTGTCTATATTTGTCATATCGATCCAAGGAAGGCGAGGGCAAATGAGTATCGTCATTCAAGCTAACCATCCAAAAACGCAATGCGAGTAAAAGATGTTCCATATCCGCATCTTATACGAGAGGTTTATATCATTTTCAATGCTCAAATTTTCACTTCGAATAGTACTTTCAAGTCCAAATTAGCCTATGATCCGTCCAAATAAAATCTGAAAAATTCTATGGATCTTCAAATTTTTAGACATAATTAGACGGACTAAGCAATGTGACCAGTAAACAATTGATAGGAATCTTTTGGTGGAATCGACAAGATCATCTCTTCTACCTACTAATTTCTTTTTGTTAATATTGATTAGTCAACAACCTTTTGTAGCTTGTAACGGGAATCAAAAGTCTTGTTTTTTACACCTACTTCAAGAAAAGCCGATACACACAATTCTACTTGAAAAGGATCTTCCTAGTTCAAATGTACGAGACAAACATGTCGCCAATGTCATCAATCAGTTATATCTTGTCAATATAGGTAAGCATGTATCTATTTCATTAGCTACTGTAACTACGTATTAGTATTTTCGTTAGCGGGTGATAATATGTCATGGGTGCTTGCACGATTACTCGGAAAATGAAAGGTAATGAATAAAGGACAAACCCGAGGTTAAGACGGTTCTTGGGGTCGCCGGAGGCGTATCCGGTGAAATAGAAATAGCGGCCAATGATGTAAAAGGCCCCGAGAGATGCAGCGATCACGGGATGCTTAAGTCCTCCCAAAATCATGAGCATGAAGAACACGGGCAACATTTCGAGTGAGTTCTGATGCCCTCTCTGCAATCACCAATAGAATTACACTTTTAATCAGTCATACATATCACACATATAATAGATCAAAGTGAAGATAAATATAGAGAAGCAAATAGCAGACCTGAACACAGTTGAAGAGCTTAGCATCCTTGTTTTCAGATTCCAAAGCATAGAGTGTGGGATAGAACACCTTATACCTATCAATACAGTCAATAATCAGTTAACTATGCAAAAAAAATATATATATATCCCACCTATTTCCCTCTCATTTGAAGCAAAGCATAATAAATTCCCAAAACACTTAACATTCACATAAGTATACATATATTATATATAGCTTAGAGAGTGCATCAACACACTTTGTACCTAAAATAACCAGAAGGGTTCTGTTCTATTACACATCTGATTTAAAATCCCTCAAAAGAAATAGTTACAAAAAAAAAATTCCAATATAGACAAATACATAATATTACCCCTGTATGTATGCATTTATAACATACACTTACGTAGCTTATCTAAAATTAACAAAAGGGTATATCTTCAATTACTCATCTGAACTGAGAAATCATAAGAAATTCCTATATATAGACCATTCCAAACACACTAACATACTATATATGTATACATGTTTAGCTAAGAGAGTGGGATAGAACCCTCTGTACCTAAAATTACCAAAAGGGTAACTTCAATTAGTATAATTGATTTGATAAAAACATGAGAACTTCCACCCACAGTCACACACACTTGTATATATAGAGAGAGAGACATTTATGCGTACATATATATAACTTAAAAATTGAGATAGCACACTTTGCACCTAAATTTCCAAAAGGCTATCTTCAATTACACATCTAATTTAAGATAAACATAACAAATCCCACTACACATATATAGTATATACACATATAACTTAAAAAGTGAGATAGCGCACACTGCAGCTAAAATTACCAAAAGGGTTTCTTCAGTTACTCATCTAATTTGAGAAAAACATACTAATAAATTCCACAAAACATAATATATAGAATTACATATATATATATATATATAGAGAGAGAGAGAGAGAGGTTTATACTTCTTGCGAGCTTGGCCGACTTGGAAAGCCATCCAGAAATTGAAGAAGGTGTAGAAAACAAGAACAAGGGCTACATATCCGTATTCTTTTGGAATAATCTCAACTCCGGCCATCTTCTCCGATCTAAGAAAAAGTCAGTTATATATATATGATATTGAAATCAACAGACTTGTCTGTGTGATGAGCTATGTTATTGATGAAGTTGTGCTTTGATGTCCTCTCTCTATATATACACCATTTCTCTAAAGTTGTTCTTAGCTTTTTCCCCAAGGTTGGCTTGACTTGGTCAATGTCGGGGCTCGCGCATTGATTTCAACGACTCCAATACTATACTATTATTATTTTGTTTCTTTGAATACATATATATATATACATCAAAGTCCCATTTGCATATCATGTTACTCCAAGCATGCGGCATGACGTATATTTGGGGATAAGTATCAAATTTATTACAAAATTACTCTCTCCATCTCAAATCACAAATATCTTTAAATCCAATTTTGTAATAGCATGACTTTTATTATAATATTAGTAAATAAAATATTAATTTTGTGCATGATTTTACTATAGTTATAGTGATTGTGATAATTTATAGTGTATATGTTTTATAAATTTAATATTTTAAGGTTAAATTAATAAATTGACCAAATAAAGTATTTTAATTTTTTAAAAATAAATATTTATTTTGGGACGATGAAAAAAGAAAAAATTAACACTTATTTTGATACCAAGGGAAGACTATTTTAACTTGTAGAAATTTAAGAGTAAATGCCCTCCCACCCATTCACCCTCCAATGTCTTTTAGGTTAGTTTATAATCACCAGTATGACCACTGACTAAAATTGTCATTTACATATATCAAAATTTAAGATTCTTAATATGTAATTTGTTAAACAAAAAATCCATGTATGATGCTTCTGAAAGATTCCCCCATGAATTTTTAAATAAGATTTTTTTTTTTTAATATGTGAAAAGGTGAAATGAAGCATTTAATAGATCTCTTAATCCAATTATTATGTGTGAAAAACCAAAAAGACACAAAATCGAGGATTAAATAAAGAGAGCTCCTAATGAAGGCCTCTCGTCTTAGCATTTGTTCTTCCAATGAATTCAATACATAAAAATTTATATATTGAACTTTTAGTATAACGACAAATTTTGTTACCATCGTTGCCGTATTTTCTTAGAGTAAATTACACATATTTTGATAGTACCATTAGTGAACGTTATCACACCATGCAATGGTTTATTTGAACTATTTAAGTTCAAAATAAAAAAGTCATCAATTCAAATTATATGAACGTCATGTGAATGCATCAACAGAGACTTTGTCGTAATGTTCACTCTGTTGAACAATGTTGAATCAAATTTACACAAAAATAACGGTCATTTTCATTTTCCCTGAAAAATAATTTAACACTTCAAATCAACCAATTAATAAATAAGAAAAATAGTCAAAGAAATGGCTTTTTCCAATAGCTCAACTTGGGTCATCCTACGAGTCCATAGCCGCCTTCATTTACGGAGAGATGGGAAACAGAGAAGAAAAACATCATTTTCCAAGTTTGACCAGAGGAAAAGAAACCTCCATTCAAAGTCCACTATTTCTTTCCCTCCAACAAGGAGGAAAAAGTATTTTCCATCCTTCCAAACACTTTTGCCCTAAAAGACCCGTCATTTAATATAGTAGGTCAATACATATTAACCATTTCACATGTGCCTCCATTACCTAATTATTTCCGCCTAATTAATGTTCACCAACCAAAATGGAAAAATAAAAGCATGTTTGCATATAAGATTGGCGGGTAAAGTGCGTTAAACCCCTAAATTATTATTTTCTTTCTCACAATAAATCCTTTAACTATATTTTTTATACAAAACTCCCTAAACTATTCCAACTTTTACAACTCACTTCATTATTTTATAACACCATTAGTTAAATTAGGATAATTTGCACTCAGATCCTCTTGAATTTCGATGAATTGCACTCGCCCCCTGAAATTTCATTTTCCTTGCAATGACACCCCCTGAAGGGGTGAAGACCTCATGAAATGACTTTTGTGTCATTGCTTTAGTGTAAAAGACATGTTGGCTAAATTAATGGACCAAACAACCCTTGTGTCTTAAGTTCAATTTGGAAAAAAATTTAAGTGCTTTGAATACAATAATTTTTAAAATATTATCACATTTCTTTAAATTATTTTTTAAAAATTATCATTTTTGTAATATAGGCCCCAAAAGTTATCATTTTTTAATTTTTTCCTAAAACTAATATTGTGACATTTTACATTAAATAATAATAATAGTACATTTTATTTATGATTATATTTTTTATTTTATTTTAAAAGGTGATAGATGTATAAAATATTTGCGAGCTCATATAATATAATTTATTTTGTAAATAAATAATATACAATTCCTACAATTTAAACAAGTAGTAATACATTTTAATTATAATTTTTGTTATATTGTAAGAGGTGATAAATGTATAAAAATGTTACAAATGGTTTATAATTTATTATTCTTTGTGTAAAATTAATTTAAGCACTTACACTGTAAAATAATAACAAACTTTACTTATTGTAATTTTTTATATTTTTATAAAAATATGACAAATAATTTATTATTTATTAATTTTTTTTGTAAAGTTAATTTAAGCCATTACACTTTAAATAATGTCAAACTTTACTTATTATAATTTTTTATATTATAAAAAGTGATAATGAATCGAAATATTAGACAATCCTTGTGTTTTTATTAATAGTATATACATAGATGGATAAGTATACAGATTTCTGTATTTTAAGTTATATTATTTTTCCTTGCCGAAATATATTTGTCTTATATCTTTACTCTATATCTTATGAAATATCAATTAGAGTTACATTTTAATTAATGTATATTAATTAATTAATTTTAAATATATATATATATATGAAAATATTTATAACCCCTTGTCGTATATATTTACTCTATATCTTTTTAAATATTCATTAGAATTACACTTCAAGTAATGCATATTAATTAATTATTATTATTTTTTAAAAGTATTAAAATATTTCCAACCCCTTTTCTTTTACTCTATATCGTTTTCACATACTCCTTAGAGTTGCACTTCAACTAATACATATTAATTCATTAATTTTTATTTTGAAAAAAATATTTGAAAATATTCTCAACCCCTCACATTTTAAAATAGTTGTTATAGATATATATACATTATAGGGTTTTCATCTTGGGGAATAAAGGTAATTTTACCACCTAGATATTTGTCTTATGAAATATGGGAGATAACACAAGGGCATTCCGGTCATTTCTCCCCTTTAGGGTTGTCATTGCAAGGAAAATGAAATCTTAGGAGGCGAGTGCAATTGACCGAAACCTCAAGGGATCTGAATGCAAATTATCATAATTTAACTATCGGTGTTATAACAGAATGGAGTGTATTGTAAAAGTTCGGATATTTTAGGAAATTTTGTGTAAAAAGTGTAGTTCAAGGGGGTTAATTGAGAGAGAAAATAGTTCAGGGGGGTGCAATGCAGAGACAGAGAGAAGGGTTCAATGCAGTAAAGAAGGATCAACTTTATACATGAACCTGCCTGCAATTGACTGATTCAAGCTTCATGTTCAATATACATTCACATATATATATATATATATGTGCAAGGAACAAAAAGCTAAAAGTGGAAATGAAATACATAAATTCCTTGAAAATAATACCAACTTGATGAACATGCTGAGCAGTAATACGCAGCGTAAAAAAAAAAGGGGGGGGGGTATGTCGTTGCCTAGAGAAGATTCGACAAATATGCACCCTCCCTTAACACCGTATACGAAGAATCTTTTTTCTGTTTCAAATATGTGACATCCAAGTCAGAATGGAGCAACCGCTTGCACTCATACTATGCAACAATTACTGAACTATGTTGTAAGGGCTTAGTCCAGCTAATGTCTCGTATTCTTAACTTACAGAAGTTCTGTCACCGGACAAGAAAATTTCAACTTTTTTTCATAGGTTGGCTCCACAGTACAACTCCGATTAGTCACAGCCAAGAAGAGTTAGCTTTGAGTTAATGGCTATCTCAACAAAAGTTAATATATTTGTAGGCTTTGGTAAAATCAATGGCTGGGCTAAGCTGAATTGATTACTTTCAATGTGTACAAGAATCAGTGCTGAATCTAATAAACTATAACACTGACATACCAGCTCTAAACTCCTTAGTTGAGACGGGTTTAGTACCACAAGCCGAAAAGTTGATCGTTTAATGACAAATCTCAGAAGGTAAAGCATGCAAGCATCTCACTTCTTAAAATTCAAGTCACCTGTAAGGAATGGGGCGACACGAAATCAACTGAGGATCAAAAGGCAGAGATGAATTTTTGGATTTTTGCCTGTGCCCTCTCCTTCTCTTCGGGGCCATCTAGATCACCAATGTAGTCATGATATTCCTGCAGTTTACCCAGAAAATAAATACATAATTAATTACAAGAAAGAACAAGGAAATAGCAATAGTTGACCTGCTGTATACAGTGGCTGCAAAATCATATTCATTTTAAAGGCAGACCTTGCAAACATATTTCCCAAAATATTCCAGGTTTTCCTATCGAAAAAGCAAAATCATATTCATTTTAAACTCACATTTAAAAGATAAAAATGTTCTTTTAGTTAGAGAAGAAGGCTGACATAAATGTTCAGGCCTAAAAATTCCTTGCCAACTTTCCAACAACGAACAAGAAGATGCTTGAATAAGCTTCCACATGATATGAAGTCAAGTAAAGATCTCAATAAAGCTCTTCCATATGCTTGAAGAAACTAGACGTTACGTCTTCAACTACTTATTAGAAACCAAGACTACTTTGTCTTATCTTCATTCTTTTAAATATGCATGCCGTACAATTAATTGTTTCCTGGTTGAAAATTAGCTGGTATATATGACTTTAGTTTTACCATTGAATTACCTTCGACAATCATCTTAACAAGAATATTCGCATCCTCAACAAAAGCTAGTCTTTTTTCTTCCCTTTATATCTTTCCATGAGTCTGCTCAAAAGGTGGATCACTTTCATTGTTGACCTCCCGGATTTTATATTATTGTTTTATAACAATTCAGTTTTCTCTCTCAGTCAATGATCAATTGCTCCTCTGTCCCAAAGCTTCATAATATAACTTCCATATTTAACACTACAATAACTGATACAACTTCGTATTTTCTCTTTATGTTCATTGAGCTAGAAAAGAATGGAGAAAGAAATTCATGTGGCCGACCCATTCTTACAAGAATAAGGCAAGGGCGATGATGATGGCGATGATTTAACTTTATAGAGCAGCATCAGTGGATATAACCCTTAATCTTAATAGAAGGTACTGCTTTGACTTAAATCCTTTCTAACTACACACTGCAAACATTCTATGACTCCCAATCAATTGAACAAATATCCAGACCAAGCAATGGCTATGACATAATGCTTAGTAAAATCAGAAAAAAGAGATTTGATCAAATAAAAGCAGTTAAAAGCACATACTTGAAGAATATCTTTGACATCCTTCTTAGTCAGTTTTTGCTGCTTGAGTAGTAGTTCGATTCTTGCTCTCATTCGAGGGTGCCTGCATAGAAACAATGAACTCAAAATAAGGCCCAAGATCTAAACTGATGAATTCCACACAATAAATCTCCTTTAGTTTAAAGATGTGCGTATATATTAGATGCCAAGACTTACTCAGAGGTCCAAAGATGACCCAGAATTACAGCAATTAACTGCAGGAGCAAGGGCAAGAGAGGTAAAAGACATTAATAATGAGAACAAAGGAAATCACAGTAAACTGTATGCACCTACAAAATAACATAGCAGTTAAGGATAACATAATTTATAGTACTAATAGACTAAATGAGGATCATGTCATAAGAGTAGTTCTCTATAACCCTGGACAACGGGCTTCCTATAAAATTCTACATAACATGCCCAAATTCATATAAACAACTTAAACTTTTAGGAGGATGATGAAAAAACTACAAAATATATCCAACCTGGAGAGGGTAAAGCCCAGATTCCAACTTCCGGTTGTATATTTCGTCTTCATCCATCTGCAATATGTCAGACATGAATACCATTTCTGGAACAAAAATAATTCAAGGTGAAATTTACATGTGACCCACTCTGTTGTGGGAATGATCATAAAGGAAACAAATATATAAATACAAACCTCTAAATCATCGAGTTCAAGCTGGCCTAGCCGTTCCATTTCCACTTTCACTCTATTAGAATATCTAGAAATAAAAACAGGTAATAAAACATTGAGATAAAGAAAATAAATGTATGAAACTAATGGAAAGGGAAAGAAATGGGTGGTGATTGTCAAAAGAATATATACAGTTGTCCTCTGTAAAGCAAAGAGAATAAAAGGAGCAGGCAATCACCTCATATAGAGCTCCATAAGACGGTCTATTTTTTCACACTCATTCTCCACGAATTTACTTAACAATCTCTCCCTTCTGGAACCCCTCAAAATTCCACCTGGTTATGGTAGTATCAGGAAGATTAAAAAGTGACTTAGTATGAAGGAAATTTTTAAACTGAAGTGCATAATACTAAAAATAAATCCCATGTATGCCATAATAAGGTGACCTAAAAGTGACCTAAAACCTTCATTTTCATTCTCATTGTATCAATTCCTCTTCTAAGATATGTAAATCACACTTGAAGTTCGTAAAAAAGCAAGCAACTCAGGAGAAAGAGGCTATTGTTTTGATTCAAATGGAACTTCTAAACTTATTCTGCAAATTTTCCAGTCGTTCATTCCATTCAAAATAAAGATATATTCAAGAGCTTAAATCTTGGAATCAAGAGACTTAATTGTTCTATCAGTTAGATGGCCAAAATGAATTCACTAGACATCTGAAAATTTCTAAAATGTTGATTCCAGAAAGCGGGAAAAAATGGACACCTTGAGGTCTACAATTCAAAGAAGACTTCATTGTCGGAGAATCCAATACAATAGCACGAAATGAGAATTCTGCTAATCTCCAATACATATATGACTGAGTTTTTCACAAATGATACACAATATTAAGACCGGCAAGGTTTAGCATAGGATTGATCTTCAGAACTAACAACTATTTAGCAAGATACCAATGCAATAATTCCTCCCTAGTCAAGACATAAAGATCACAACTTAGGAAAACACAACATAGGTGTCCTATTTCATCAAAAATCCATTACTTCTCTTTAAATTGGAATTCTATTGTGTGAATCATTAATGCTTGTACAGGGTTGTGTATATTGCCATCATTACAAGATGGGGTAATGGCAGTAATCACTGGTGACACATCTTCATTGATGGACTTATCTGAAAAAATGCTACCTTTGATGAAGCTAGATCCGTCATAATCAATAGATTCACTTCAACAAATCAAGAATATGCTTCTACATACTTAATAGATTCATAAATATTAGTAAATGTTTAATTATAATATAACAACTCGAAAACAAAATCCTAAGAAAGAACTACAAATTATTAAATCCACTTCCTTTCTTACCAAATAATGATGCAATTAGTGACAACAGGCGCTCTTCCAGCTCTTCTTTGTAGCGCCTTTTCTTGTTCTTCTTGTTAATGGGAATCTGAAAAGAATAACATATTCAAAAACCATTAAAATTATCACCTTACATTAAGGCTAAAAAATTGGCATTAAAAAGGTAAGGAAATAATATATTGAAAAAAATTAAATTAGAGAGATAAATAAATACATAAACATGGATAACAACCATAACACATTATAGTACAAGGAAGATAAATTGTGTGCAGCTCTCTGTAAGCTCTTTCCCTTCTCTTTACAGTTGTAAGAAGAAGGTTACAAGAGAAACATATCAAACTTAAAGTCCCCAGACAAATAAAGAAGATTTGGGAAAGCACCAGGCTCTTCGGAAAGCAAGGTAGTCAACCTACAAAACAGATTGAGTGATTTGCCTTCCTTTCTTCTAAAATTTATTTTTTTGCTAGTTGGAGCATTCTGTCTGGTGGTGAGGCAAGCTTAATTTGGCCTTTTAATTTCCTTTTTTTTTTCTTAATGCTTTTCAAGACAAGTAAACACATTAGGCAATAAATGCAAGTGTTTGGTACAAAAGATGGCAAAATAGGGGGAAGAAAGCTAGGAAAATGGATGAAAATTCCATCAGGGAAGGAAGGTGTCCTTTTATCTTGTATGGTTGAGTGGAAGGAGTAGAAGGTCACACATTCCATTGTTTGGTTGGAGAGACAGAAAGGAGATATTTATATGTCTTTTACAACTACACCCTTATTATATTATTTCCCATAAAATTAATGAAGGTAATAATGTCACTGTACATAAAATAGATACTTATCCTTCTCTTCTCTCCTCTCTTCCATCTTATCCTATTTTAAAGGGATGAAAAATAGTGGATCCACAAGCAGGATGCCTCATCCATCCATTTGCTTCACCCCTCTTCCTTCCATCCTAACAAGCATGACCTTAAAACGCTTCAGTAACTTTTACTGTGCCTAAAATTCAGGGTCTAAAACAAAAATTATCAATCAAACCCATGGGTCATATTTTGGTCAACATATAAGAAAACATAAATATCATAGCCACCCAACTATTACATGTTAAAATGTTTTATATCAGGTTTCCAATATATAGGCTTTTTGTCAATTCCTCAGATGAGGATAAATCTCTCTCTACGCATGCAATTAAAATCGAGCAAAAACATTAACAAAGACAGAACAATATGAAATACCACAGGAATCTGAAATCCTTCATTTTCATTATGTGATCCTAACATTGCAAGAAACTTCTCTATCGAATATCTAATAAACTCTTAAGAGTAACACATGACGCTTTTTATCTCACTATAATCCTACGCTGTTTCTTTGTGAAGCTACAATTGTTGTAGCTTTGAAGCTATCATTCTTTCCCTCCAATTTTCGTTCACATTCCAATTTCTACTCACATTGAAGCAAGTACTAAACATGCGTACAAACATTTCTCCTTTAATGTAAATGTAAAGGGTTCTAGACTATTAAGATTATCCAAAATATGGCAAAAATAGGTAAACTTAGCTAGTTACTTATCTAACTCTGCATGTGTATAAACTAATAACAGTATCAGCAGTAAGAAAGCAAGCATCTTAGCCATTATTGAAGAACTGAAGCAAATTACTAAACCATAAGGAATGGAAAGAGGAAAGTGAACTTGCCTTACCCATGAAAGCAGGAAAAGCAGTCTTCAACCCCATCATATCCACAAACCGCTCACACGCCGGTGGATACTTCGTCATTGCAAAATCCAGCGCCCGAATCGCAGACCCATAACAGGATTTCTTCTGATTCATAATAATAATCATCAACTCCACCCCCTCAGCCTTCACAAACCTCTCCTTGTTCTCCAATGGCATCAACAAGCAACACAAGCAATCAAACAAGTTCTCCACCATCTCCTCCTCGTCCGGCGTCCTCGGGTCCCTCGACTTGTACAATGCCACCGCCTGCAACACTACATCAACCCCATTCATCTGCCCCAACTTCTTCTGATTCGCGCCACTATTCTGCAACAAAATGGCCAAAATCTCCGACGCATACTGCTTATTGCTATCGAATTCCCTAATCTTGATCTTACCTAATAACCATCGTATCAATTTGGTTCTCTCGCACACCATTTCGGCCACAATCGGCTTCACTTCGATCAAATTCTCGATTGTGGCCAATGTATTGTACACGGCGGCCATTTCGTCGGGGTCAGATTCCGATAACCGGAGGAGGTTCTGAACCAGGAGCTCGAGGACGTTGTTCTCGACGAGCGCGTCGACGAGGATTTGGGCGGGCTCGTCGTTGTCCTCCAAGACGTCCTCGTCGGTGAGGTCTTGGAGGAGGCCGACAGCGTCGTTGGCGATGTCGGTGTTGTCGTGGTGGAGGAGGCCGAGGATGGAGGGAACGGCGTTGAGGTTGACGAGATCGGGGTAGAGATCGGGAGCTCCGGCTAGGGTTTTGAGCTTCTCGATCTCGTCGTGGAGCTCGATTTCGGAGTCGGCGAAGCGATCGGGGTTGTCAGGGTATTTTAGGCGCGCTTCGATGTTGTCGCGGAGGCGGCGCTCGAAGGAGAGGACGAGTTTTTTTACGGTGCGGTGGTCGATGACGTCGACAGTGGTTTGGGAGTGCTCGAGGGCTTCGAGGAGGGAGAGGTCGACGCCGCCGTTGGCGGCGGCGGGTGGCGGTGGCGGTGGTGGTGGGTGGAGGAAGGTGTCATCGGCAGCGGCGGGAGAGGAGGAGGAGCGTTTGCGCTTGGGGTTGTGGTTGCGCGCGGTGGCGATCTCCATTGGTGGTGGATTTGGGGAAGGAGTTTCAAAACCCTAATTTCTGTGGTTTTTCACAAGTGAAGTGAAGGACTGAGGTACCAGTGTGATTAAGCATTTGTTGATGGATTAAATTCTAAATAGTCATTTCTAGGGGAGGATAATGAATCAATGATACTTCTTGATGTATATGTATGTGTGTATACATAATTTTTTTTGAAAAATATATTTGCTTCTCTTTTTTTATTTAATTAAGTGATATTTTTTCTTTCTTACTCTCTTTTTCCAAACTAACAAGTAGGGTTGCAAATGAACTTAACCGTTCGTTAAGAGCTCGGCTCGTGTTCGTTCATTTATAAACGAATCGAGCCCGAGCTTAATTTTTAGGTTTGTTTACTAAACGAGCCGAGCTTGAACATTACTAAGTTCGACTCACCAAACTCGTTAACAGACTCATCTAAGTTAAATAATAAAATTATCTCATATTCTACAAAAAAAAGTGTTCAAATTGAACAAATTGTGAAGAGTGTTGTTAAAATATTATAAGACTTATGCGGTCATACCATAAAAACCACTCATACAAATTTGTACTAGTCAAAATATGTTTAAAAAAAAAACATGTAAAAAGTCAATCCAGACGGTTATTGGCAAGAATAATATTGTTGCACTGAAACAAGTCGTTCGTGAGCAAGCTCGGGCTCGACTCGTTGAATCTGACGTTCGCTTCAGGCTCGTTTGTTAAGCAAATGAGCCGAACTTGAGCACATTTTCTAGACTCGTTTAATAAATGAATCAAGCTTAAACATTTCAAAGCTCGACTCGGCTTAGCTCAGTTCGTTTGCAGCCCTACTAACAAATAAATAGAAAATTTCCAAAGTAATATTTGTAAGACATTATTCACATTTTTATTTTATTTTTTGTATTTGCTAGTTAACCTTCTTTCAACAAAGAAAAAATGAAAACCATAAGGGTCCATTTAGATAGCATGTTTTTGTTATTGTTTTTGTTCTTTTGGCACTGTTCAAAGAACAAAACCTGTTTGGGAGGCCAAATTACTGTTCATTTTGTTCTCAAAATGAAAACACTTTCTTTGCACTGTGACACCCCCAAATTTTCATGCATAGGTTGGCTATGAACATACACAGAAAACTAGAAGCGTCAGTAATTGATAACATAAGCACATAAGAGAAGATATAAAATCGAAATATAATAATAACAACAATAACAAAATAAGGATACAACTTATACATGAAGAAGATCACCCCCAATACATCCTTAAATAAAATAAATCACACACAGTACAACTTGGAAATCCCATAAACATGGAGCCCTAGAAACACACTTATAAGAAATACAACATATGACATATATCGGATCCTACCCTGGAGTGGAAGGAAAATATAATAGAACCGGACGGATAGATATGAAATCCTCAACCCTGCTGGTGAAACTGTCGAGGACCTGAAACAACAAAAATGTGGGTTAAACCCACTAGCAAGTACAACTCTACATGATCCCAAGCAGAGTACCAAAATCCATCCCCTTTCCTAGTGACACCTAATCCCAAAATTATATTATAAAATAATAATATATTTAACTATAATTATAGTCATTAATATACCACCATTTAATATAATTATGTTTATAAATTTCTTACATTAATATGATTTTTCCATACAACATCCATGCCCTACCATAACCACGTACCCGACAACTCACCCATGTCCCGTGGTACTAGTTAGACTGCAGTAATAATCAGCCTCCTTGTGGTTCGTTATAAATTTCCAAAACATAGTCATTTAATTTAAATCTTATGATTTTACGATTTTAATAATTCACTCGTAATCTTTATTCGGGAACGTATAACAATTTATAAGGTCGAGCCTGGGGGGTCCAGGGGGGCGGCGCGACCATTACCTGAGCGCCCCCCTGGTGGGGTCTGGAGCAGCGCCCCAACGCAAAGGTATACGGTATTTTATACGGTCAAAACTATTCATTTATACGGTCAAAAATACGTAATCCAGTATAATTCGTGATACACATAATAACAATATAAATCAATGTCCAGAGTCTGATAATAAAGAAAATAGAGAAAAAAAACAATTACATAAATATGCAATATTTTTCTAATAACAGTTTTGAAATCTTTGTCAACATTGAAACCTAAAATATTTATGTATTCAGATATTTATACTAAGTTCCAACCATATACACATCATCAGAATCATACCAACAAGATACATAACCACGAATCCATACATGTATAGCTACATATGGTAAAAACAAATTTGTACGTATAGCTAAACATAAACATAGTCTTATGCATATATCAATATATCATCACAAATCTCTATGTATATACAAGATCTATACATATAATCATGGATATGTACATATATGTATAACTAGAATATAAATCATTATATATATATATGAATATAAATATACTCTAACAGATTTGTACATATATGTCTATATAAGTCTATTAATCTCTACTTAAATGCAAGATCTGTACATATGATCATGGATATATACATATACATATAAACAGAATATATATCATCACATAAATAAACATGAATATGAACATACTATAACATATCTATACATATATGCCTATATAGATCCACAAATCTCTACATGTATACAAAATATATATATATACTTACGGATCTATACATATATGTATAAACATAATATATAAGTCACATAAATAAACATGAATATGAATATACTCTAACAGATCTATACATATATGCCTATATAGATCCACGAATCTCTACATATATACAAGATCTATATATATATTTACAGATCTATACATATATGTCTATATAGATCCACGAATCTCTACATATATACAAGATATATATATATACTTACGGATCTATACATATATGTATAAACAGAATATATAAAAGTCATATATGAACATGTTTTATACATACCTATACATATATGAAAAATACTATCTAACAGATTATAGATGCACAAAATATAGGCTACGAAATTTCAGTACAAAGAGGAAGAGTAAAACATATGTCTTGCTTGTAATGTAGAGCTGAATCCACCACAAGTACATATCCAAACCAATTCTAAGCTCTCAACCTATCAACCCTCACAATTTCGGGTATAATTGATGAAGAAGAAGAAGTAGTAGAAGAAATGAGATGGGGACTAGATCTGAAGTTAATGATGCTTATATAGAAGAGGCTAGGGTTAGGGAAATGTCCAAAATATCCTTGTGTTATGCATAAATCACCAAACTGCCCAAACACTAATGACAACCTTGTCTCCCTTCAGATCACAAAATTTCATTATAACCTACTAGACTTAAAAAGACTAAGATAACCTCATTCAATAATTTAAACACTCAATATATCATCAAAAATAATTAATGAAATAAATATCCATTAAATACGGGGTATTACATGCACGGTGCTAAAAACATGAGAACACAAAAATAGTGTTATTTTGTTCTCAACTTGGATTTAAAAAATAAAAAAATTGAAGCAAATACCTACAACATTCGCTGCCCCCACAACCACCACCACATATACACACACACATATATACACATGAATCGGTGTAAACCCCAATCAACACGACCACC
Source organism: Cornus suecica (assembly GCA_963922005.1). NCBI lineage: Eukaryota > Viridiplantae > Streptophyta > Magnoliopsida > Cornales > Cornaceae > Cornus > Cornus suecica. The sequence goes on from OY998248.1 coordinate 43,052,822, forward strand.
ACCACTAGCCGCCACCACCTGTAACCACCACGAACACCGCCACCACCAACTCGAAACCCAAACCCCCAATTTGAAACCTCTCACCCACAAGTAAAACCCTAATTTTGGAGAGAGAGGGGAGAGCCGATTTGGGGTATAGGCGCGTGTGTGTGTGAGAACATGAGAGAAAATATTTTCCCCAATTTTGCCCCTAAATAAGATATATATTTTTTTTGGGATAATTTCATTTACACCCCCTGAGGTTTGTCTTATCTTCACTTGGACCCCCTTAAGTTTGTATATCTTCATTACACCCCCTACTTTACAATATTCTCATCACTTAGACCCCCTAAAGATGACATCAGCCTGAATTTTTTTTTAAATTCCTAAACTACCCTCAATGTCTTATCCTTATTCTGTTTGGAAACAAGGATAGTGATTTTATCAATTAGACCCCCTCTCATCATTTAATAATTTAATTTGTATTAAAATTTCAAAATATATATAAAATTTGAAAATATATATATTAAAATTTATAAAATATTATAAATTCAAAAATATATATAAAATTAAAAAATATATATAAATTTTGAAAATTTTTTTTCAAAAAAACATATTAAATTTCGAAAATAAATATAAAAATCACAAAAAACATAAAAAATTTTGAAACAAATATATAAATTTTTAAAAAAACATATAAAATTCAAAATTATATATTAAATTTCAAAACAAATTATAAAATCTAAAATAAATATAAAATAAAAAATATATATAAATTTTGATTTTTTTTAAAAAAACATATTAAATTTAAGACAAATATATAAAATTAAAAAAAAACTATATAAAATTCTAATAATATATATTAAATTTCGAAAATAATTATAAAATTCAAAAAAATATATAAAAAATTATAAAATTTGAAAATAAATATAAAATTCAAATATATATATTAAATTTCAAAAAAAAAACTAAATTCAAAACTAAATTTAAAATTAAAAAAACATTTTTTAATTCTCTCTCTCTCTCTGTCTCTCTTTTTTTCTCTATCTCTCTCTCTCTCACACACAGACGCACACACCATACACACACACACACATATATAGATCTATACATATATATATACACACACACATATATATATATAGAAGCCGTCGGCGCCGCCCCCTCCCACCACCACCTCCCCCTCCCCCTATTCTCGACCGATGGGTCTATATATATATATATGTGTATAGATCTATTTATATATGTATAAATCTATATATATGTGTGTGTGTGTGTGTGTGTGTGTGTGTGTCTGAGAGAGAGAGAGAAAAAAAGAGAGATAAAGAGGAGAGAGAGAGACAATAAATATTGAATAAATGTTTGAGTGTTTGGTTTGAGGGTTAGATTGATTATAAGAGGGTGTTTGGTTTAGGGTTTAAATTGATTTAGGGATTAAATTGATTTAAGGGGTGTTTGATATAAGGGTATTTTAGACATTTCACACCATGAGAGGGTGTAAATGAAGATATGCAAACCTCAGGGGTCAAAATGATGATAGAACAAACTTCAGGGGGTGTAAATGAAGTTATCCCTTTTTTTATGTTAGAGAAAACAAAGACAAGAACAAGATTGTTCTTGTTCTTGTCCCCAAAAAACAAGAACAAAAACACCATCTTCCCAAATGGGGCCTAAGAGAAAGAGGTTTATTCTACTACTAAGATGATTCTTAGCAAAGAAAAAAACTTTATTTTCCCGATGAGAAAATATAATTGAACCAAAAATAGATAAGCCTATATTTTAGTTTACATTTCCAAAAATAAATTTCACGAATTCTAAATATAAAGCCTTTATACAGGGAATAATGAAATACAATATTTTAAATTATGCGTTTTTTATTACGGAGTTTCTTGATCAGAGTATTTAGAAAATTAAACCAAGCAAACTCTTTGTAAAATTTTGTTCTTTTTTAAAAACATTCAATTTTCATCCGTTTTCATATTTATAAATTAAGCATGCTATAAATTTTCCATTACTTCACTTTGGCCGAGTTTGATATGTGTTTTTGTTTGGTGTTTTTTGTTTGGTATTGTAGCACTTTACGAAGCAAAAACACGATTAGTAAGTTCTACTTTGTTTTGAATAGTAAAATATAATACTTATTGTTTTGCAAATATGTTTATGTTTTAGACTCACAATACTCCACAAACGCAAGCATGTACTACTAATTTTTAAATTACACAATACAAAAACACAAACACAAACCAAATAGGCCCTTCTAATGAAACTCATGATTGACAGAGGACATGTATTGTGTATTGAAAATGTAAGGGTTTTTTGCATTAAGTGCTATAGTTTTGCATCTAATTTGATATTGGTCAATTTTTAAAAACTTATTAGAAATTGGTTTCATTATTTTTATTTTAAGTTGGGTAAATTACACTTTCACTCTCTCTTATTTTGCTAATTACACTTTTACCCCTCAATCAAATTTTGAGACGTGAACTAACTAAATTACCCATAAATGTGTGTGATGACCTATTTGCCCATCCATAAAGATCCGAAAAGACCAACCTACCCTCCTTTATATGTGTGTATATATTTTGAAAAATATATATATTTTTTATATTTTGAAATATATATATATATTCCCAAAATAAAAATATATATTTCAAAAAATATATATATATATCTTTAAAAATATATATATTTCGAAAAAAATGTATATATTTTAAAATATATATATATGTATTCCCGAAAGAAAAATATATTTTTCTATATATATATTTTGAAAAATATATATATATTTGAGAATATATATATATTCGATATTTACTGTCAAAATCAATATTATTCAAGTCTATTACATCCTTACAATACAGCGACAAAAACCAATACCGGGATAATGAATCAGTGGATAAATGCATTTTCATCTTATTCAGTTAAAAAGAATTTTATTACTGTATTTTATAGAAGAAGCAAGCACATTTATATCAAGTTGCATTATAAACGAAAAGATTAAAATTGTTCAAGTGTTATTTCTTTGAAAAAAGAAAAGAAAAATGAGATACGATGGTTCAAACATTCAAAGGAAATGAAGGAGAAGGGCAAGAGAACAGTAAACTAAAAAATGTTTAATTATTTCATTGCAGGACTAAGAAAATTTATATCAAATTTGATTACAAAAAAGAAAATGAAGTTGTTCAAGTGATTTTGTTCTTTTAAAAAAATTAAAATAAAATAAAACAAAAAAAGAATAAATATGGTATAAAAAGGCGTGGACGGCAGGATTCGAACCTGCGCGGGCAGAGCCCACATGATTTCTAGTCATGCCCGATAACCACTCCGGCACGTCCACTGATTATACCTACTGAGTCACGTTTTAGATATTCGAAGTGTATAACAGATCGAAAATATAATACTACTTTAATTTCTAGAATTTTGATGACCTTTGCTTGAAAAACTTGCAAGTAAAAAGTTTCGAGAATATTTTTTTCAACATGTGAATAATTTTAGAACTTATAAAAAACTTTAACAGATATACATATTTTAAGTATTTTGATACTGTTGACACCACTTTTGAGCCAATGTAGAAATGAGCAAGGAGCTATGATGGAGCCAAAATTTGGAATTCAAAACCGAATCTAAACAAAAAATATATGAGAAAATGGGTCGAGAAGTGAAAGAAAGCATGGGCCAGGTGTTGTTTCAATTGGGCCGAAAATGTGGGTTTTCAGTGTTGAACCGGAGAAAGAAGCTTAAAGTTTAAAATAGACTTATTAATCAAGTTTGGCTGATCAAGACGAGGAAATTATGAAGAGTTGAGAGACTACTATTTGGATTGCATTATAAGTCTATGATAATGGTTTGATAAGATTAGAGTTAGGAAGTAGTTATCTTTTATTTATTTATTCATTTCTTTCTAGTTTATCTTTAGGATAGTTTCATTATAAATAATGTACGTATACCTCTGTGTTACAAAGATCCACGACCAATACAAAATTTATCTTTTTGCTTCAATAGTATCATTTATTTTACTTTCCTGTAAAATTTTATTTTATCAGTCCATTTAAATTATTGTCTCGCAAATTTCATTATTTTTATACCAATTTATAATAGTTAATTTTTTGGTTACCGAAAGTCCTCTATTAGAGAACAATAACATCTTGAATGCTTATAAAATCGTCCACACTTCCTCTGACGACCAAGTTACTAATCCAAATAGAATTCACTATATTTTTATAAATAATCATATATAGTTTTGAGTTTATACAATTTTTAAATTTGAATTTTCATGTTAGATAATAATATTTGTCTCTCATAAATATATATGAAAGAAAACAGTTGTTGAAGTCGACTGACCAAGTGTATTTTACCCCAACTCTCGACTAATCGAATATGTTTTTTTTATAAGTTAATTGTATTTTAAAAAAAAAGTAAATATGATTTTTTTAAAACAAAACCAAGTAAAATAAAATTAATGAATAATAAATTAAACTAATAAATGTTTCAATTACATTCTATTAGGGATATCTTGATTTAAATATTTATAAAAATGAGTGCAAATAACAACAACAATAATGATAAACAAATTAATAAGTATTATGAATACCAAAATAGATATTAATTATTTTACTGTTGAAATATATATAAAGATGTTATTGAGTTTATATGCTGTGGTATATGATATGGATCATTATTGATGTTTGGCCACACTTACATTATATATACATCTAGTAAAGTATCTCCATAGTTGAATCTAACCTAATTTATAATTTTCTCAGGTACAATTTAATCATTACAAAAATAGCTTGCTTTAATACAATCAATTAATCTTTCAACACTAAGGCCCCGTTTGGTAACCGGTCTGGTTCGGTTATCTCTGGTCCGGTCTGGTCTGGGTGATGTTTTGAAATTCTGTTTGGTAAGCGGTCTGATCTAATGGTCTTGGTCTGAGAAAACTGGAACCAGACCATGTTTGATAAACTGTTTGGTTCCAAACTTCTTTGAACCAGACCTTGTTTGACAAACTGGTCTGATCTTAAATTTTGTTTATTTATTCAATTTTTTATAAATATAATTCATTTAATTTATTATTTATATTATTATTTATTCATTTATTTTAATTAATTTATAAAATATATTTTATTCATTTATATTTATATTATTATTTATTCATTTATTTATTTTTTATTATTATATTTATTCATTTATTATTATTTGTATGTATTATTTAATTCATTTTGCTTATTATTTATTTATTTATTATTATTTTTATGTATTATTTAATTCAATTTTCTTATTATTTATTTATTTATTCTTATTTTTATATATTATTTAATTCATTTTGTTTATAATTTATTACTATTTATTCATTTATTTTTATTTGTCTCTAAAATTATTTTTATTAATTTATTATTTATATTATTATTTATTTATTATTATTATTATGTATTATTTAATTTATTGTATTTAATTTATTTTGTTCATTATTTAATTCATTTAATTTATTAATTATTATTATGTATTATTTATTTCATTTTGTTTATTATTCATTTTTTTTATAAATATAATTCATTATTTATATTATTATTTATTCATTTATTTTAATTAATTTATAAATATATTTTATTCATTTATTATTTATATTATTATTTATTATTATGTTTTTATTATATTTAATCATTTATTATTAATTTTTTATTTTTTAATTCATTTTGCTTATTATTTATTTATTTTTTATTTTTTATGTATTATTTAATTCATTTTATTTATTATTAATTATTTTTATTTTATTTATAAATATGCTTTATTTAATTTATTATTTATATTATTAATTTATCACTTATTATTATTTATTTATTTGTTTAATTAATTTATAAATATATTTTATTAATTTATTATTTATATTATTATTTATTATTATATATATTTATTATAAATATATTTTATTATTCATTATTTAATGTATTTTTTATTAATTTATTTATATTAATTTTTAAATATATTTTATTTAATTTATCATTTAATTTATTATTTTATTCATAAATATATTTTATTTTTATTTATTAATTTATTTTTATTAATTTATAAATATATTTTATTAATTTATTATTTATTTATTTATTTTTATTTTTATTTATTTTTATGTATTGTTTAATTCATTTTATTTATTATTTATTATTTTATTTTTGTGTTTTGGTTATATATTGGTTAGATGTGGTTCAATTATTGGAGGACATTTTGGTTAGATTTTGGATAGATTTTATAACCAGACCAGATAGAACCACCAAAAATTGTGGTCCTAAAAAAGGTCATTTTGGTTCAATTTAGTCTTACGTGGTCTGGTTATATTTTTTGAGACCAAGGCAAAACAAACATGATCTGGTCTCAAAAAATCATGACAAGACCGGAAATATGGGACCATAACCGGTAAACAAACAAGGCCTAACAATAGAATATATCAAATAATAAGTAGATTATGACCACTCATCAATATAAAATTTTCTGTATGTAATCTCTTTCGGAGATTTTGAGTTTTTTTTCCTCTCAAGCACATGTCGGGTTCACATCCTAACGCTATATTTGTAATTTTGCGAGTACAGGGAAATAAAAAAAAAACAAATTACATTAATGTCATTCTATTATAGTTTGATATTATATTATATTATAATATAAAAGTATAATTTACTTTTCATGTAAAGTCGCTTGTTAGCAACAGACCCCATACGTTTAAAAGATGTTTAAGTAATAAACTTTCAATGGGAAAATTACACAAACTACCCATGAACTATGACATAATTGCATGCGGTACTCCTTATGTTTCAATAATATCATAAAATACCCTTAAAACCACCTCCGTTGTAACACTTAGCCCCTTCCGTTAAAAGTCAACCACTTCCGTTAAAAGTCAACGACGGAAAATATGAATTTTGGTCAATAAAGCCTATTTTTGGAGTGAACTTCCAATTTTGCCATTATATATGCATGTTCCAATTTAACCCTAACTTTTTTTTACCAAATTGCCCTCACAATTTCATTTAAAAAAATATAAAAATATTTTTTTTGTGAAAAATACATATTATGTTCCAAAATATGAATTTTTTTTTGCGAAAAAGTATATATTATGTTCCAAAATATGAATTTTTTCCGAAAATTTTTTTTTTTGCAAAAATTATATATTATGTTCCAATATATGATTTTTTCGGAATTTTTTTTATTTATTTTGGAACATAATAAATATTTTTTTGCAAAAAACTATTTTTCAGAAAAAAAAATCATATTTTGGAACATAATATATATTTTTCGCAAAAAAATTATTTTTCAAAAAAACAATTCATATTTTGGAACATAATATATAATTTTTTGCAAAACAAATTCATATTTTGGAACATAATATATATTTTTCACAAAATAAATATTTTTCGTAAAAAAATCATATTTTGGAACATAATATATATTTTTCGCAAAAAAATTATAAAGGTCAAAATATATATATATTTCGGAAAATATGATTTCTTCCGAAAATATGATTTCTTCCGAAAAAATAATGTTTTTGCGAAAAATATATATTATGTTCCAAAATATGATTTGTTTACGAAAAATATTTTTTTTGTGAAAAATATATATTATGTTCCAAAATATGAATTTGTTTTGCAAAAAAGTATATATTATGTTCCAAAATATGAATTTTTTTCGAAAAATAATTTTTTTGCAAAAATTATATATTATGTTCCAAAATATGAATTTTGTTTTCGAAAAATATTTTTTTTGCGAAAAATAAATATTATGTTCCAAAGTATGATTTTTTTTCTGAATAATAGTTTTGTGCAAAAAAATATTTATTATGTTCCAAAATATAAAAAAAATTTCCGAAAAATTCATATTTTGGAACATAATATATAATTTTTGCAAAAAAAATATTTTTCGGAAAAAATTCATATTTTGGAACATAATATATACTTTTTCGCAAAAAAAATTCATATTTTGGAACATAATATGTATTTTTCATACAACAAATATTTTAATATTTTTTAAAATGAAATTGTGAGGGCAATTTGGTAAAAAAAGTTAGGGTTAAATTGGAACATGCATATATAAGGGCAAAATTGGAAGTTCATTACAAGAATAGGCTTTATTGACCAAAATTCATATTTTCCGTCATTGACTTTTAACGGAAGGGCCTAAGTGTTACAACGGATGTGGTTTTAAGAGTAGTTTATGATATTATTGAAATGTAAGGGATACCGCGTGCAATTATGTCATAGTTCAGGGGTAATTTGTGTAATTTTCCCAACTTTCAATCATTAGGTTACCCTCACACTAATAGTAAATAATTATTTAATTTAGTGACTGGATTGAGAACAAGTACTTTTTTTTTTTTTTTAAAGCAAGAACATTTTGCCTCTTTGATTTAGTAATACGTTGGGTCTTTGGTAATTTGAACATAATATTTTATTTTTTTATAAGTCAATATTTGGTTCAATGTTAAAAGGTTCCAGCTGCCAAGTCTTATAATGTGAGTACCATCACTTAAGTCATATAACGTCAATATTGAATAAAGGCATGAGATAAAAATAATTATCAAAACATAATTGAACCATTATGAACAGTTATTTATTTATTTATTTGAATTTGGGCTAATCTTGATTTTGTTGTCGGGATTTGTACACAAGTTTTGGATCTTGTTTGACCAAAATATTTTCTCTTGGAATTTTTATATTTGTTATAAATTGTTTTATTTTAGTTTTTTAAAATTAATACATTAGGTGATCAATTTCACATGCTATCATTTATCAGGCCATTTGGAAATATTTTGTGTCATTTTTTTATTGTTTCTTATTTGAAAAAACATTTAATACAATTGCAAAACTAGGAAACACCAAAACAATACTTTTCTTAGGTACATGCTCCATGGAATACTCCATTTTGCTTAGGTTTCAGAATATATTTTATTATTTTATATTTTTTGATTGCCTTAAATGTAAATGAAATTTTGATTCTATCATATACCATTGTATCACTGAAGTTCATGTGTTGGAGATAGGCGAACTCGAACCGCTGACATACTACCATTTTTTTAGGTCTCTTAATTGATTCTACTGCATAAACCAACAATAAATAAAAACTTCCCAACCCAACGGATGTAAAACTTCTTAAGAAGAATTACTGAAAAATATATAACTATATTGCAAAATAGTAAGAAAAGAACAATTTTACATCATAAATAATTTACCAAAAAAAGATTTATGCTCAAACAAACACAAAAATCATTACAAACTCTCGAATCTAACCACGTGCCACCTTCTACATTTGAACTTCTCTAATTTAATCACCCCAAAACTTTTGATAACCACATTCCCTTTTTTAGCCTTTTTCACCCAAAAACAGCCTGGTTTTAGGTTTCTCTTTTTAGCACACATTATACTAATACTAAACATGTTCATAATTAAAAATAGACATGCCACCTTTATGTGGTGGTCTTGGTGTCCATGTCTACAAACCCTTTTCATATACATATATGGGCAAATGAAGTTAATCACCCTATGATTTAAAAGTTTTCGAAAAATCTTTCTCCAGTTCATTTTATGCATATTATTTCAAAAATATGCACTTTGATTTCTTTAATACTATTCCGCTCATTTTTTTGTTAGAATTCAGTCACATAATCAACACAAAATACCCCTATAATTTAAAAAATATACAAAAAATCCCCCTTTCACTTACCGAAAAGAGCTTATAGGGGTTATTTAAACTCTTTGCAAAATATATAGGTGTTTAGAAATCATAAAAGGGCGCCATTTGCCCATACATATATATAATATAGGGTTAATTTCAGTAAATCCCCTTGTGGTTTTAAAAAATATCACTTTACCCCCTTCCTATACACAAAACCCTTGCACTTATCAAATTGTATCAGCTTGCCCATTTTCCTATAATTTTGGACCAAAATACCCCTGGAATTTAATGAAAAATAATTTAAAATTAAAAAATATATATAAAATTTGAATATATATAATTCGTAAAATATATATATAAAATTCGAAAAAAACATTAAAAATTCGAAAAAATATATAAAATTCGAAAAAAACATAAAATTCGAAATATATATATAAAATTCAAAAAATTATACAAAATCCATAAATATATATGAAATTCGTAAAAATATATAAAATTCATAAAACAATATATAAAATTTGAAAAAACAAGTAAGAAAATGTAAAAACAAGAGAATATAAGTAAGAATATATAAATTTTGAATTTTATATATTTTTTATGAATTATATATATATTTATGATTTTTTATATTTGTTTCAAATTATATATATATATATATATATTTTTATGAATTTTATATATATTTTTTCAAATTTTATATTTTTTTTGAATTTTAAATCATTTTTACAAATTTTATATATATTGTTTTGAATTTTATATGTTTTTTTTTCAAATTTTATATTGTTTTTACAAATTTTATATGTTTTTCCGAATTTTATATATTGTTTTATGAATTTGTTTTTCTAATTTTATATGTTTTTTTTTTAATTTTAAATATATATTTCGAATTTTAAATTATTTTTCATTAAATATGAGGGATATTTTGGTCCAAAATTATTGAAAATGGGGCAAGCTGATATAATTTGATAAGTGTAAGAAAATTTTCTATATAGGAGGGGTACAAAGTGATATTTTTTAAAATTATTAGGGGTTTACTGAAATTAACTATAATAAACTACGAGTAGGGCTGCACATGGTCCGGTTCGGTCCCGGTTCTGACCTTAACCGGAACCGAACCATTATTTTCGGTTCCTTCAAAATGAGAATCGGAACCGAACTATTAATACAAGGAACCGAACCAAACCAAACCATTTTTTTCGGTTCGATTCCAGTTCCTATTATTTCTTTTAAAAAACATAAAAAAATTCAAAACAAAACATAATTATAGAGTATTTCAACTATTAGTCTATTACAAACCCAAAATAAAATGATAGTTAATGTAATGAAAGTAATCATTTTGAAATTGCAATTCCAGGAATTCAAACTTGGCCTCTAAAAAAGCAAAAAACTTGCATTTCATGGTTAAAAAGAAAAAAGAAAAAGACATCCTTGAGTTGGTACGGCTACCGGTCTTCATTTGCATTTCAAAACAAAAAACTCTTTAGAATGCAACCCCCATAATCTGCAATGACAAAAATGGACAGTGAGTATTTTTTTTTTTCAAAAAAAAGAAGCCAATGAGGTAACTAAGGTTTCTCAATGTCATGCTTTATTAAAAACAAAACCCAAGACCAACAAATAATGAGAAAAATATATGAAGTTTTCATAATTAAAGCCCAAATTACTAGGAGTCTTGGCTTAAAAGTGTCATTCACATGTTACTTATATTAGTAAATCAGTGATACATTTATACATATTATTTTAAAATTTTAAAATTATACATTATTTATCTAATAATAACTTTTAAACATATATATATATATATAATCGGTTCGGTTCTATGTGGTTTAGAACCGAAACCAAACCTAAAAAATCAGTTCTTTAATTTTGATAATCGAAACCAAACCGCCAGTTTTGATTCGGTCCAATTTAATTCTTTGATTTTTTCGGTGTTGTATGCATGCCTAACTACGAGACTATTAAAGGCACACTTTTATCGGGTCTGTTTGGCAAAATCTGTGTGCTTGTTTCTCTCTCCTATGTGGATGGATAAGGATGGACCAAAGTGTGGTGGACATTGAATTTTGACTGGTAAGTGCTGACTCATCCCTCTGCCATTTTTTTTGGGTGAAGGGCTTTCACTATCAAGAGGATCTAGAGCGAGATTTGGAAATTTATATAATTAGATACTATAATACATATCACTTTTCAGTAATCATTGCTCAATAGTAACAAGTGGATTAATTGTTTCCTTTGTTATTTATAAATATTTTCAGTGATTTATTTCCAAAATTTCACAGAAAGTTGGGATATTTTTTATTTTTTGTTGTTTTTGTTTTTAAAAGTCATAGAATAATGTTTCTATTGGTACATGAAAGATATTGATGTAATGCAGTACCATTGTATCAAAAAAAAGGATTCATGTCCAAATATAGAGTAGGATATTGGGATAAAAAGAAGGGTTAATTTCAGTAAACCCCCTATACTATTCAGATTAATCAACTAACTCCTTGTGTGATCAATTTGCCCCCTATACTATTCAATTTTATCAAATTGCCTCCTCACTTCTCAAAATGCCTAAACTACCCTCAATAGTATAAGGGGGTTTAGTGAAATTAATAATATAAGGGGGTTTAGTGAATTATTTCGGAAAAAATAATATAAACTTTTTGCAAAAAAAAAAATTTCAAAAAAAAATCATATTTTGTTCCAAAATATGAATTCTTTTTTTGAAAAATATTTTTTTTTGCGAAAAAGTATATATTATGTTCCAAAATATGAATTTTGTTTTCGAAAAATATTTTTTTGCGAAAAAGTATATATTATGTTCCAAAATATGAATTTTTTTTTCGAAAAATATTTTTTTGCAAAAAATATATATTATGTTCCAAAATATGATTTTTTTCTGAAAAATAATTTTTTGTGAAAAATATATATTATGTTCTAAAATATGATTTTTTTTCCGAAAAATATTTTTTTTGCGAAAAAGTATATATTATGTTCCAAAATATGAATTTTTTTTTCGAAAAATAATTTTTTGCGAAAAGTATATATTATGTTCCAAAATATGATTTTTTTTCCAAAAATTATTTTTCGAAAAAAAAATTCATATTTTGGAACATAATATATACATTTTTGTTCCAAAATATTATTTTTCGAAAACAAAATTCATATTTTGGAACATAATATATACTTTTTCGCAAAAAAAAAAAAAATCATATTTTGGAACATAATATATATTTTTTGCAAAAAAATTATTTTTCAGAAAAAAATCATATTTTGGAACATAATATATATTTTTTGCAAAAAAATTATTTTTCAAATTTTTTTTTCATATTTTGGAACATAATATATACTTTTTCGCAAAAAAAATATTTTTCGAAAAAAAATTCATATTTTGGAACAAAATATGATTTTTTTTCGAATTTTTTTTTTTTTTTTGCAAAAAGTATATATTATTTTTTCCGAAATAATTCACTAAACCCCCTTATATTATTGAGGGTAGTTTAGGCATTTTGAGAAGTGAGGGGGCAATTTGATGAAATTGAATAGTATAGGGGGCAAAATGAACATACAAGGGGTTAGTTGATTAATCTGGATAGTATAGGAGAATTTACTGAAATTAACCCTAAAACGAAAAACTATCTAAATACTTTTGCTCGTTACATCGATTTTTCTTTTTATCTCTAAATGATGCAAAATTTATAATTTAATTAGCAAATAATATTCATTCACATCTTATAATAGTTGCCATTTGCCAATGAAAAAACATGATGATAATCTAATTATGTATTACAAAAAAATGAAGATACAATATTCTAAATTACAATAAAAATTATGATGTGGGAATATAAAAAATCTTGAAGGCTGAAAACTTGATGTGAACATAAACTTATCTCTCTATTTTTTGTGATACATAAATTTTTGGATAATTTGCAGTCACACCCCTTGAAGTTTACATATATTCCACCTAAATACAGATTCTCGAAATTTTGACACAAACACCCCCTGAGGTTTGGTTTTGCTTGCCATGACACCCCAAATGACGAAAATACCCTTCACAAAATTCCAAAATATTAAGAGTAATGTGAAATGACATTTATGCCCCAACCCCAAATATATAAAATTTCGAAAAACATATATATAAATTCAAAAAAAATATAAAATTCGAAAACAAATATTTCAAATTTGAAAAATATATAAATTTGTATATATATATATATATATATATATATATATATATATATATTTCAAAAAAAATAAAAAATTCAAAATATATATATTTTCAAAACCAAAATTAAAAAAATTATATAATTTCGAAAAACATATATAAATTTCAAAATATATATAAAAAATTCAAAAAAATATATAAAATTTGAAATATATATAATTCGAAAATATATATATAAAATTTGAAAAATATATAAATTCGAATATATATATATATATTTCAAAAAAAATAACAAATTCAAAATATATATATTTTCAAAACCAAAATTCAAAAAATTATATAATTTCGAAAAACATATATAAATTTCAAAAAATATATAAAATTTGAAATATATATATAATTCGAAAATATATATATATATATATATATATTTTGAAAATTATATAAATTCGAATATATATATTTTAAAAAAACAATTCAAAATATATATATTTTCAAAACCAAAATTCAAAAAATTATATAATTTCGAAAAACATATATAAATTTCAAAAAATATATAAAATTTGAAATATATATATAATTCGAAAATATATATTTTTCGAAATTTATATATTTTATTCTAACTTTATATTTTTTTTTCAAAATTTAAATATTTGTTTTCTAATTTTATACATTTTTTCGAATTGTATATATATTTTTGAATTTATATATATGTTTTTCGAAATTTTATATATTTGGGGTTGGGGCATAAAGGTCATTTCACATTACCCTTAATATTTTGAAATTTTGTGAAGGGTATTTTCGTCATTTGAGGTGTCATGGCAAGCAAAATCAAACCTCAGAGGGTGTTTGTGTCAAAATTCAAAAATCTGCATTTTGGTGAAATAGATGCAAACCTCAGGGAATGTGGCTGCAAATTACCCTAAATTTTTAAAATGAGTAATGATACTTACATCGAATTAGTGTCGTAAATATATATCCACTATTGGATAAAATATTTTACTTTATGATTATCTATCCAACGTGAATATACACTCAGTATCTTAATTTAGTTAAATAATTCATGCAAAAATTACTTTTCTTTTAAATTATTGTGAGTGATTTGTTTGTATTAAGGTAGAACAAATGTTTCTTGTTCTTGCTTTTAAATTATATGTTGGCCCAACCTTGAGAGCAGTCGACCTAGGTAGTTGCCTAGGGCTTCCGGTCGGATGGGGCCTCAAAATAATAAATTATATTTAGAAAATATTCGGAAAAATATAAAATAACTAATACATTTTTAACATATAAAAACTACATCTAATTTCATCCATTAAGAATTAAACAAATTTAATTATTTCAATCCAAATAAAGTTAAGCCTAATTTTACTAATAAAAAATCAAAACAAATCTAATTTTATCAATCAAAATAAAATTTAACTAACTTCTATTTTAGATTATTTTAATAAGTTATCCAACTAAGAAAATAAGAGAAACTTTTATGATGTCCGATTATATATATATATATATATATATGTGTGTATAGGAATAGAATTTGCAAAAGTGAAAAGAAGAAATTGAAATAAATAAAACAGAACTGTTGATAAATAATGAGTTACGGACAAAAGAATATAAAGCTGGGGGTAATGTTTCATAGAGATGGTACAAGGAAAAACAGTGAGCGGCTCTTTTTCAATGAATTTGCAGTGGTGAGCCTTATCTATAGTGTACCACTTTCTTTGTTAGGTCACGCGCCCACATGCCACGTGACATGCCCCTTTTTTTTTTTGTTTTTTGCACTTTTGTAAAGAGTTGGGAAATAAATTTATTTAGAGTTATTTTCACTTTCACTCTATCAAAGTTGAATATTTCCACATTTACCTCCTCGCCCCTAAATATTATATATATATATATCCTTTTAAAAAACTTATTTTGTGAAGATAAATTAGACATTTTATACAATGATGAATAGGGTAAGGGGTAGGGGTGGCAATTCGTGTCAACGGGTCGTGTTTGTGTCGGGTCGAAATCGTGTCGTTACTATACGTGTCGTATTCGTGTCGTGTTCGGGTCGACCCATGTAAATTATGTAAATTTTTTTTTTTTTTTATGATATAAAAATAAACAAAGGCCTAAGCCATACAAATGCTAATTCATTTAACATATTTATTATAATATTTTAAATTAAATTTGACATAATCCATTTTAGAGGTAAATTATTTAACCTATTATCAACAAAATTAAATTGATTTTGACACGATCCAATATTATTTTATTGATATATTTCAATTCATGACCAATTAGAGAAGAGAAAAATATAAAAATAAAGATAAATATGAACAGTAATCGTGTCAAACGTGTCGTGTTCGGGTTGACCCTTATATTTTCGTGTCGACCCATTTAAGGTCTTAAACCATGTCGTGTCGTGTTCGTGTTCGTGTCGAGTCGTGTCGGGTTTTCGTGTCCTGTCCAATTTTGCCAGCTCTATACTAAGGGGGTCTAACTGAGACAAAATTCAAATTTGAAGAGACTGAAAGTGAGAATATTCAACTTCGAGGAATCAAAATGA
Source organism: Cornus suecica (assembly GCA_963922005.1). NCBI lineage: Eukaryota > Viridiplantae > Streptophyta > Magnoliopsida > Cornales > Cornaceae > Cornus > Cornus suecica. The sequence goes on from OY998248.1 coordinate 43,069,156, forward strand.
AATTAGGACAAAAGCATGAATAACCCATTTTATGTATTTTGGTTTCGACCGCATTAACCTCCATCCACATCATATACTCTACTGAAATAGATTTTGTGAAAAATCAGTTATAGATCGAAGGACGAACTTTCTGTATTTGAACAAGTCGTATTCAATTATATAAATCTTGTAAATTTATTTATTTCAATTTCAACATTCTAACCTATCTCAAATAACTTGCTGACCAAGGGAACTGTATTGTTTGTAACTTAATTTTTTTTTTTCAAGTTCTTTTGATTTGTTACAAAGAAAGGTGATGCTAATATTGGAACATCCACCTTAAAAAAGGAGAGTTATTGGTTACAACATGAATAAGTATGACGTGATTTTTCAAATTAATTAAAATAATCGCATATTACTGACAAATGATAGAATCTATGCGTATATTACATCAATTTTTTTTATTGATTTAAGGTATCACATGAATTTATCTCCGAAATACCTAATATCTTTTCTCAAAAGGGAATGTAACGCATTCACTTTAAAAAAAATTATGTTAAGTATAACAACAATATATAAGAGGTCATTAAAATAAATTTAGGTGATTATTTCTTTTGATCTACAAAATTATTTAAACCTCAAAATTAAATAGAATGAAATAATAAAACTAAATAGTCATCATTTCATTGTATAAAATCATACACGAAGTTAATTTAATTAAATAATATTGAATATTATCCCAATATTATCTGATTGTTCCAATTCGAACGCCCTTTAAGCAAATCAAAAGCGGAAACATCAAGGACAATTTCAAAGAAATATAAGAAATTAAGAGTGAGAAAAATTTCTATTAGTACATATAATATGAGAAAATATACAAAAAATCATATTTATAGTATAAAAAATGCTTTAAGAAAATGTAATACTCCCTCCATCCCATATTAGTTGTCCAATATTGCAATTTTACTTATCCCAAAATACTATCTAATTTAAAATTTCAATATAATATGACTTTTCACTTTCCCCAACTACATTTTTTTCATTAATTTCAAACAAACATCGGATCCACCATGATATTTTATTGTTAAGAGCAACAATAAAAATTGCACACACTACACCCATTCCATAAAATGTGAAAACGTCTAAATTGAACTACCTTTGTGGACAAAGTAGTACTATAATTGAAAAAATCAAAAAAAAAAAACAAAAAACAAATATTAATAATATTTGATGATTCCAACTCAACCAAACTCAAATTAAAGATAGGAGTAATGAACCACCAATCCCTCCAAATTTATTTGAGTGAAAGTGCATATACATATATACATATACCCTATCTCAATTTTATTTTATTTTTGATCCTTTTAGCAGTTGAAGTAGCACGCGCAAACAGGTTGGGGTATGGTGTCATTTACTTTCCATATTAGGTCGGTGGGGACAGGTGGTGGGGTGGGTAAGGCAAACGTACTTCTATTGTTACAATTCAAGATAACTAGATAATGCCGAATCTTACACATATAGATACAATATATACACATACAATATAAATATACATATAGTACATTGCCACTTTTCCATTCCCACCATGAACGTTTCAATTCAACCCCTCTCTCCTATCCTCCAAAATCTTGATGAAGCTGGTATCCATAATACATCACTAACTTTATTGGAATTGGTGGCCTGAGTTTTAGTACTACTCCTTTTGTGTTAATTGAGAATTGCACTGTGTTGTCACTGTGTGTGTCCATTTATACATACATACACCTATATATGTATGTATTGCATAGGCATGTTTGCTTGGTAGAAGTGTGAGTGAGATTTGTTAAGGGTGTGTTTGGGAGATCATTTTGAGAAAATGGGGTTTTCTTCATTTGACAAACTTGGGACCATGGATGGAGAGAATAATGTTGATTCAGTCTCATCTTCTTCTTCTGAGGTTTTGAGTGTGGTGTCTTCGGAGGATTCTGATTCTATGGATCAAGAGGTCACTTCTTCGCCGTCATCGGATTCCGTTTCGCCGCCGCCTTCGCTTGACATGTCCTCACTCCTTCAACAGCTCCCCATCAAGTAAGTTCTCTCGTTGCTCAGTATCTATCTTTGAAAATTGTTCATAAGAATTTTGAGATAAGAAAATTATTTTTTGAAAATAATAATAAAAAATTATTATAATTAAAATTTTCAAAAATAATTTTAAGAAAACTCAACAAAACATAATATTTGTATAATTTTATGACTTTTAGGGTTCAAAAAGCATACATATCAAGTAGACCCTTTTAATTTTTTTTTTAAAGTGGAAATGTATTTTTATAGAAAAATGATTCTATTGTTTGGTTGAGCTAAAGGAAACACTTGAAGAGTTCCAATTTTACTATTTTGTGATGAAAAATAGAAGAGAGAGAAAAAGTTAGATATCACCTTTGTTTAGTGGGAAACTAAAATAAATTTTTTTATGTTCTTTTGTAAGCAAATACTTGGAACAAACTTTCTTTGAAAGGAAAGATCATGTGAAATGAACTACTGCAATAAAGTTGAAGAAAGTAGAATAATAATATCTTTTCTAGGTAATTTCCTTTCTCTTCCTTTTTTCCATATTTGTAGTCCAAACATGGAATTAATTAGGATTGGTATGTGTTATTGTGATGTTATAAATAACATGATATTTACCTGTTTTGAACTCAATACATAGTTGATGTGCTATATATATATATATATATATATATATATTTTGTAGAAGAGGGCTTTCAAAGCATTTCCAAGGGAAGTCACAGTCCTTCACTTCTTTGTCAAATGTGATGTGCTTGGAGGATCTAGCCAAGCCTGAGAACCCCTACCACAAGAGGTTGAAGTCTTGCAAGAGCTATGGTGGATTGTTAGTAGATCAGAGCAACAGATCAAACCCTCCAAGGAACAGTGTTTCATCAAGGCTCATCTCAAAGAGGTCATCAAGGGGCTCTTGTTCTTCACTCGGCGGAAAGAGAAATAATGGAAGTTTCCTTGGAAATAGTGCTAGTTTCCTTGGAAATAGATCACCTATCTCACCTCCTATGAGATCTACTAGTTCTAGCAATATTTCTAGTCCAGCCCCTTTGTTTACTTGAATGGGTTTTTAGGAATTTCAACAACTCATGAGCCAACCCTCTAGGATCTATATATGCATGTGTGTGGTACTTTTGTATGTAATAACCATATCACTTGACTATGTATTTTCGACATCTAGCAAGGATGATTATATATCAGCTATTGCTAATGGTTTTTTTTTTTTTTTCCACCAATAGTAGCAATTGCTCATGTTGTTAGAGACTATGAAGTTTAATTATGAATCTTATTTTTTGAAATGCAAGATTTTTTGGGGGAAAAACTAAGTAAAAAAATGAAACACTCTTTATGCAATCCTTTATTTATAGGGGTAGCTATTGCTTAGGTTAATAAAAAATTAAAATGTTACAATTTTGAGAAGATTTGCCCACTCTTGAAATTCTAATCATCCTTCGCTACATCGTTTTAAGATGGATAATTTTCAAATTCATTGTAGATTCATGATTTTCGCTAGCATAATATTGACAGCTGGATATATATGATAAGAGTATGATGTTAATTGCCATAAAGACATTTTACCAACTAAATTAGGACCACCTTCAAGGGAAGTTAATACTTTAATTGAATTTCAAGACTATAGTTTGGGAGGTGCAAGTATCAATTTGAGTGAAATGTTAAGAGGACTTGTGTGCTTATTCTTCATCTTTAAAGGTAGTAAAGGCATAATCATATTAGAAGGTGCAATTATATTATCACCATTGCAAATATGGCAATGACACCATTTTTATTCAACACCCGTTAATCAATTAATACCAAATATTATTACTCTTTAACTAAACATAAATAAATAAAAATAATATAATGAGTATATCTAAAGTTAAAACTCTTTTTGTTTATTCATTGTGACTCATAGAATTGATACCTTCAATTTCAAACCCCAAAACAAATGAGAAAAATTGGATATATATACATAATATCATGAAGGGTTGGGGTTTCACATTTCAAGAGTAGGTGATGCTTTAATAGGGGACCATTCATGGTTAGAGAGGAATTGCTCAGGAAGAGAATCGTCTTCTTCTGTATTATCAACAAATAGACAACCAGAAACATCCGAGAGACAACTAGTTGCGTGTTACATTGAAATTACAGACAAAGATATATAAATTTATAATATAAATATATACATGCATATATTTGGATAATACATTTGAGAACAACTAAAGGATGGAAAAAATTAGAGTGATGGAAATGTCAGCCCCTTAATAACATAGGAAAAACAAGTCATAGTAATTAATAAACCATTCTATTTTTCGAAAGTAAAAGTGTTTCTTTGATTTTCATATAGGTCATATTCTTCCTATTTATTATTTGATATTTTTAATAGAATATTATCAATTTAGGTTTTTTCCCATTATATGTTAGTTATTTATTTATTTTACTTTAATAAAAGACCCACACATAAACTATATGTGTATGTAAATTGAACCTTCTATTAAAAAGTAAGAATAGCTAGATCACACTCTTGGTGTAGATTTTTTTTTTTCAAACAACGAATGTATTCTAAAAAGACATAGCACAATTTTTATTTTTTCTTCATACAACTGGAAATCATTCAACTACTCTCTATAAATAACATTTCACAAGCTAGCTCCTCTTCCATAACATTTGAAAGAAGGTTTGGAGTAGTTATAATAAAAAATAGGGTAAATAGCTTAAAACCCCCTTCAAGTTTACTCTACTATACCCCTCAACTAAATTTAGCCCCCTCAACTTACATTTTTTTGCACCATGGGCTTGCCCTCCAATCTTTTTACCCTTTTGTCCTCCAAACTTTTTATATTTTCACCTTGCATTTAACCCTCTTATAGAGTAAAGTGCAAAAAACCAATTTGCCCCAATTCTATTATAAAAGACTATCCTACCCTTACTATTATATTTCTTAATTCTTTAAATTACAAAAATATTATTTCTTTTAGTTAGAATATTAATTCTACCATTTACCTTTAATGTATTAGAGTAAATATACTCTCAAATGCTAAAAAAAAAAATTGTAAGTTTTAATTATTTTATTTGTAACTCAATGTTGACACCCTAAATGAGCCAACACATGGCAATGAAGCGGACCGAAACTAAGCCGAAAATTGGCCAAAACTTGGCTGATTTTTAGACCAGAAACTGGGCTATTTTCAGGCCTCATTTGGGCTGGAAATTGGGCCGAAAACTGGCTGTTTTGGGGCTGTGAAATTGGCCAGAAATTGGGCTGCGAAAATGGGCCAAAACTGGGTTGTTTTTGGGCCGCAAAGTGGGCTGCGAAAATAGGCCAAAACTGTTGATTAGAAGATGGGTTGTTTTTGGGCTGCGAAATGGGCTGAAAGTTGGGCCAGAAATGGGCTGCGAAAATGGGTTAGAAGATGGGTCATATCATGAAGAAACCTTGTTGATTAAGACTAGAAGATTACAAAGTTTGTGGAGTATTGGACACTTTTGGAAAAGATATGTAGTTGAGTTGGTGAAAGTGTTTAGTTATGTAATTTAGGTTGTTTTTTATCTTTTTTATCTATTATTTATTTATTTCTAGTTATAAATAATGTACGTAGACTTCTGTTACAGAGGTGCACGACCAAATACACTTTTATCATTATGCAATCATTTATTTTATTAGCACTGTTCCTTTCAATTCATTTACATTCCCAGTCATTTATTTGTTTTCCTTCAATATCAGTATATTTCAATTCCTTTCGCAATTTTTTTTGGTTACCCAAAAGTTCTCTTTGCTGAGTCAATCAGAATCATTCACGAGAGTTGAGTTCTCTCTCTCGTAAATTGCCTGATTCTATTCCACATGTTTAAAAGAGACAAAAATCCGTTCCTTTTGAACCGATTGAACTCCGTCACCGGTTCTGGCACTCTCGCACCCTACGAATACGAAGATTATTATCGGCCCTACTATTCGGCCGATGATTATTATTTTTCGGAATCCCACGAAAATAATGATTATTATCGGCTCTGCTATTCGACCGGTGATGAATATTATTTTTCAGAGCGAACACTCAATTAACTTGTTATTAAATTTTAGTTTGATTTAATTCATAAAACTCATTATCCTAATTAATTATTTGGCATATTTCTTTTCATAAAAATATATTAATAAATAAATCACAAATTACTTAATAATAAACATCTGTTAATTTTTTCATGTTATATATATATATATATATATAGGGATGGTAATGAGTGCGGTTCTGGGCGAGTGTACCCTGCCCCACCCCAACAATAGTTAAGAAATCTCCACCCCATCCTTGCCAAAAACTGGCTAAACGGGATTGGAGGTCACCCTGTTCCCGTCCCCGTTGGGTTTTTTAAAACTGTTGAATGCTCGCGGGTACCTGCTAACAACTGAAATTTTTGAATATTTCATTTTAAAATTAAACAATTCCAAAAAATCATATACTTAAAACACGAAATTCAAGATTATAGAAACTAAATAAACATCAAATTATCCAACAGTCCAAATTATAATACATTTTACGGAAAATAACAACAACAAAGAAGTTTGTCTAATATTACGTTCACTTCAATCTAGGCAACAACAAAAATAAAGTTTAGGATTAATGGCTTACACTTATTTTTTATTCTAATATGTCTAAACGGGGAGAGGACACCTAAAACCGTCCCCGTCCCATTTATGTGAGGTTTTTTTTCCCAACTTCATCCCCACCCATATAGTATAAATGAGACATCCAAAACCGTTTTAAACGTGGCGGCGCGGGGCGAGGCAAATTGCCATCCCTATATTTATAACATGAGAAAATAAGTATACCAAAGATTTCTACTCCAAAAGCTCTTATCGGTAAGTCTCTTGTTCTTTTGGTACTAGCTTTGACTTTCTGGGTTTTAGCTTCTATAGTTGTTTAAAGCAATTGTCTACCTAGGTATGTTTTTTTTTTTTGGGTCAAATTTAGCTCTTACTGAGAAAGAAAGACCATCACTAAAACACCAAACATTTTTCTAAGAAATGACTTTAGTGCCTTTTGTATACACATAAATAAACAATAAAATAGTGGTTGCAAATGTATTCTTTGAAGATTTAAATGTTTAATTGGTATCCCTTTAGTTGATTTTCTATAATTTTTTGGGAAAAAAAATAAAATCAAGTGTTGTATAATTTGAAAGATGGTAGACAGGGAATATGAGAGGAACAAGATTTAGGTCCAATTACATGATATGATTTTCAGTACCTGGGGTTTCAGATTTAGATATTATCATTTTTTTAATGTCTCTGTCTTCTTTCTGAGAATGAGTTTTATTTGCTTCTTATTATTTGGGTGTTCATTATCCCGTATTGAATGAGAACTTGGTAGGTTCTTTGGTTAAATATACAATTAGGACATTTGAGTGCATGTCCATACATTTGGTAGGTTCTATGAATTTTTCAAATTTCATATGCATTGATGATCGGTTTAGCATGTAGAGTACATGATAAACCGAACTATATATATAACATGAGAAAACTAACAAATGAACTATCTATATATATATAAAACATGAGAAAATTAACATGTGTTTATTATTAACTAATTTGTGATTTATTTATGAATATATTTTTATGAAAAGAAAGTTTTATTTGGCATAAAAAAAATTAATTAGGATAATGAGTTTTATGATTTAAATCAAACTAAAATTTAATAACAAGTTAATTGATTTACAAATAAAATAATTAGAACTTATATATATTTTTAGCATTTGAGAATATATTTAGTCTAATACATTAAAGGTAAATGGTAGAATTAATATTCTAAGTAAAAGAAATAATATTTTTGTAATTTAAAGAATTAAGAAATATAATAGTAAGGGTATGATAGTCTTTTATAATAGAATTGAGACAAATTGGTTTTTTGCACTTTACCCTATAAGAGGGTTAAATGCAAGGTGAAAATATAAAAAGTTTGGAGGGCAAGCCCATGGTGCGAAAAAATGAAAGTTTAGGGGGTTAAATTTAGTTGAGGGGGTATAGTAGGGAAAAAGAGTAAACTTGAGGGATTTTTAAGCTATTTACCCTAAACAAATATAAGAATTATTAAATTATAAAATCTCTATATAATAATTAGTCTAATATGACTGACAATGGATTATCTAGCTAGTTTTACATTTATAAGTATTATTAGTTTATCCTATAAAACATCTAAATTATTAAATAATATTTAATTATTTTTTTCGTCTGTATCTTGGTATGTTGGTATGCGTAGAAGGTTATTTCAAATTGGGCGCCACAGATAGCTCTCATTTTGATAAAAAATGTTATGGGAAAGTTTTGGCCGCCTTGGATCAAAGAGAATGAATATAAGATTTTGTATTTCATTATCTGTTATTTATTAATCTTATTAATATTGTGTCCTAATTTATTTTTTTCAAAAACCTACATTTTATGTAATAATATAATAATCCTTTTTATTCTCTAACTATTTTAAGAAAACAAAGACTATAAAGAAGACCAACTAAAATATAAACATGAGTTAATTTTACAAAACTCTCTTATACAACCCAATTTAATTAACTAATTCTCAATGTGTCCACTTTGTCCCCTATACTATTCAATTTCATCACTATGCCATCTCCCCTCACATTTTGAATCATAATACCTAAACTACCCTCAATAGTATAGGGGGTTCAGTGAAATCAAACATTTAAAAAAATTATTTTTTGAAAATCAATTATATTTTTCGTAAAAACTATAAATTTCAAAAATTTATATATATATTTTGGAAAAAAATATTTTTCAAAAACAATGTATATTTTGAAAAATATATATCTATATTTCGGAAAATATATATATTTTGGAATATATATATATATTTCGGGAAATATATATATATTGGAAAATGATATATATTTCAGAATATATATATATATATAATTTGTCAAAAATATATATTTTCCGAATTGTTTTAAAAATATATGAATTTTTTCTAAAAAATATTTTTTTTTGTGAAAAATATACATTATTTTTCAAAATATAAAAATATATATTTCGGAAAAAAATTATATTATTTTTCCGAAAATAATATATAATTTTCGGAAATAATTCATATTTTGGAAATAATATATATTTTTCTCAAAAAAATTATTTTTCGAAAAAAATTATATTTTGGAACATAATATATATTTTTCCCAAAAAAAATATTTTTCGAAAAAGATTCATATTTTTTGAAAACAATTCAGAAAATATATATTTTTGATGAATTATATATATTATTTTCCAATATATATATATATATATTTCCTTAAATATATTCTGGAAAAATATTTTTTTTCCGAAATATATATATATTTCTTAAATTTATGTTTTTTTACGAAAAATATAATTGATTTTCGATAAATAATTTTTTTAAAGGCTGGATTTCACTAAACTCCCTTATACTATTGAAGGTAGTTTATGTATTATGACTCAAAATGTGAAGGGAGGGGACATAATGATGAAATTGAATAGCATATGGGGCAAAATAAATAGAGTAGGGATTAGTTGATTAAATTGAATAGTATAGGGGGATTTTGTGAAATTAACCCTATAAACATTCAATCATAATCATTTATTAGATGAATTTAAAAAATCTCAAACTTAATAAATCAACTAGATGAAATTAAAAATGATTTAACAATGGAATCCGAGTCTGTTCATTCCATTCAGATCGAGTAAATCATGACATGGGAGCTGGTACATCAAGCCTCGTCTTGCGGTTTGTCAAGGTCAATTCCTTGAATTTCAGGTAATTCATTTCATCGCTCTCCAAAATTATATAGTGATTTTTTCTTTTAATTACAAAGGGAATTATCCCATTCAAGTCCAGTGGGAGATTAGCTTCGCTGACATCTATGGTTCAATGGTAAAACAGTATATTTTCTGATTAGGAATAGGAATTTTCTCGCTGTACTTTCAATTATGTAAATGAGTGATAACACTTGTTGAAAGACTTAGTATTTAAGTTATACAATTTCTAACCGTTTAAATTTTTAGAGTACTATAAGTAGTTAATATGGTATTTTGAAAATTTGTTATTTTATTAGTTGGACTAAAAGAAGACCACATGTGAGGAGGATATATTAAAAAGAACCAAATTCTTATCAATCTTTTTCCCCATGGATGTGAGATAAATTTCATTGGTTAAATCGACACTATGCCGAAACAAGAAGCAAAAATAATCGTGTCTAATTCAAGAACTCTGCTTGCGGTGGTAGTTACGTGAAATTCTGATGAATTCACAATCCTGTCATTGCAATGAAAGTTATACGTTATTCATTAATTTGATGATTTCTAGAAAAGTTGCAGCTTTTTTACTTTTGAAATTACAAAACTTCGTTTTTTATTAGCGTTTTCGAGTTGTTCATGGCAATACCTTAAGACTCTAAATAAAGTTGTTTCATTGTTAAGTGTACAACTTGCATGGCATTTGTAGTCATCTCTTCCTATTTTATCATTAATATATGTCTTTATACTGAAATTTTGATTTTTTTCCTGGTGCATACTCAAAATAAGGGCATGAGCTTTTCCCTCCTATGTCATTCTTCAATGATGTAAAACTTCGAAATTTTTCTCTAACTATGAATGCCAGTTCCTATGATTTTGTATTTCTGTAATGTGAGGTGTATATAAATATGTCAATTATATTCTAATACTATCTCGTGTTCTGTTATAAATTCTATTTAAGATATTTCATTGTGCTTATAATCTGGAATATTATTGTGGTGTGACTAGCAAAGAGGTTGTCTGCGGCTTGTCCTGCTCAAAATCCAGCAGGATGGTCTAACAGCCCGCTCCAGTACTTGGTACAATATTATTCATTTTGGGTTTAATCCGCACGATTTTGTTTTTGGGTTTTCCCTAAAATGCCTCATACCAATTGGAGACAATACTCTACATATAAGCATTTCACCATTACTATGCCCGGGCGATGTTGGACGTCATAGATGTTTCTTGTGGACAGACCAACGAAAATATCCCGAGCTACATCATGTTGTTCATAAGTAATTTCGCTATCCCTTATGTCATGTTTGGTAGAGTGGAATGGAATGGAAAACCTATGGAATGGTCATTCCATTCCTTAAAGAATGTTTTTAAAACATGAAATTACTAAAACAATCATTTCACATTTCAAATAAACAAACCATCATCACCACCGTGCCACAACCTTCTACCACTGCCATCACCTTCCGCCACTTCTACCACCACCATCACTTCCATTGATCACCACTACTATTTCCGTTACTTTTCACCAATTTTTTGTAAAAAAATTACAAAGTAATATTATTTGATTAAAATCATATATTTATCGTTATGAGGGGTATTTTTGAGATATATTTTTTTAAAATTCATTCCATTTCTACAGTGTTTCATATTTACAACCAAACAATAAAATGTGAATGATTATTCCATTCCATTTTCATTCCATTCTCACTTGCATTACATTTCATTCACGTGGACCAAACATATCCTTAAATGTCTATATACTGCATTCCATTTGCTTATTAAAATTATAACTCATTTAGTCATTGTACTGTAGTGGTAGAAATTTTCTAAATTGAATATAAAAAATCATTAGACCAGATCACATTGCATAGAAGTTTTAGGACGGTCTGGTGGTGGTTTAAATTTCTGGCTGGGCCGGTTCTTTTCAGGTTCATTTCCTAAATTTAGGCTTGAGTATTAGCTTCCTCGGGCTTTTAGCTCTATTTTGGGTTGGATTGGGCCTCTCCTTCCCAATTCCTCTAAAATCTGGACTCCCATACTTATAAGTCTTATATACATCTATACAATTATTTTTTAACCTTATTAAAAAGATTTTGATGTTTTGTATGTATCGATATTTGTATAACTTCAAACGATCTCTCTAGCCTCTCCAAACACACCACTTAAAGTGAAAAGAGGGGCTTAATCCCGGAATGGTAAAATGGGGTTTTATGTAAAGGTACTGCTCATAATGGGGTTTTATGTAAAGGTACTGCTCATAGAATCCGAATTCCCTCCATTGATTCTCTCACTGGAGGCCATCAAGTTCGCATTTAAGGGCTTGGTAACGTCAGTTTTTGCAAGGACAAATTTATCCTCATGTATTTCATTTAATAACAAGAATGCCATAAGTCATGTATATTTTACCTGTTGGGGCCCACAATGGACAACCTCCCATGAGAGAATCAATGGAGGGGATTCCAATTCCCGCTCATAAGCGAATTTGGGTAACTACCTTCCCCAACGCATCGACCACATGCCTGTTGACACACTAAATGAGTCAACACATGGCAAGGCAAAGGTGGACAAAACTAGGCCGAAAGCTGCCCCAAAACTGGGCCAAAATCTGGCTGAAAATTGGGCCAGAATCTGGACCGAAAACGTACCAGAATTGGGCCAGTAAAATAGGCCGAAAATGGGAAATTGGGCAAAAAATGAGCTAGTGCTAGACAGAAGAATTAAGCCAACCAATTGTATTTTTTTGCAATAGCTTTGTTTGGGAATTTGCTACTGGTATTATGTCGATTTGTTTGGGAACAATTTGCTAATGGTAGTCTAGTACTATGTCAATTTGCTTGGGAACAATTTGCTATTGGTACTATGTCAATTTGCTACTATGTCAGTTTTACTTTTATTACTCCTGAGTTACTTTCTCTTCTTTCTATTTTTTTGAGACAATTTGAGTTTGTCATAGCTTCACAGGTTGTAACTTCACAATTGCATTAATGTTATTACTCTCTTAGATATTCTAATTTGTTACACAGATCATGTTGATTATTTTACAACAGTTATTAATGATCAAGTGTACAGTAGAAAGTCTGAAAGTTCTATACTAAATATACAGGTTTATATTGAAAATTGGTGTATAATTTCCTACTGTGATATACTGAAAGTCCGCTACAAATGAACTTTTATTGGTGAAATTTCTTGTCTTGCTATCTTTATTTTTTAATCTTTGAATCCGATCCGAACCAATCCGGCTCATCGCGGTCCGGTTTGGATTGGATCCATAAATGGTGAATCCGGTATTAGTGGATTGGATCCAAAATACCTTCAATCTGATCCAATCCGATCCGTGAACACCCCCACCCCCACCTAATTCGGCCAAGCAAGAAGTTTCAGTTTTAGTTGAAGACTAAATTACTAAAGCAACGATTTGATAAAGTATAAAAGACCACTTGAGGAGAAGAATTATTGCCCACCAAGATTAGAGAGTTTTTGGAGTATTGGATACTTTGGAGAAATTTGAATTGTAATTGAGTTAGTGCTAGTGTTTAGATATGTTTAAAATTTAGGTTGTTTTATCCTTTATTTTTAATTATTTATCTCTAGGTTATATTTCATAAACACTTTTAGGTTATAAATAAGGTACGTAGATCTCTGTTTTAGAGGTCCCCGACCAAACATAAAAATCGTATCTTTCATTGCGTTTAACAATATTTATCTTTCTCGTTCAATTTATTTTCCTTGTCATCGTCCTTTCAATATATTTAATTTCCTCATTCAATTTATTTTACTTGCAATTGTACTTTCAATTCTTTTAAATTCCAGTAAGTTAATTTCAACTGCACAAGCTCTTTATTTTCTTGGTTACCGAAAGTCCTCTTAATTGAGGCAATTATAATCCATTTGCACGAGTTGAGTTCTCTTTCGTGTAATTGCCTGATCTTTACTTTTATTCAAAAGAGACAATTATTTCGTTCTTTTTGAACCGTTTGAGCCACGTCACTGGCTCTGGCACGCCCGCGATTTACAGAAAAAATATAATCTGCCTAATTCTTCGGTCGATTTATTTTTAGAACGAGCATATTTTGGCACGCCTGGTGGGATACCACTAGGTAGCCGAGATGATTGCCATGACACCCACCCTACTACAGACATAGAATGCACTGGTAGAACGATGTGAGAGATACAATGCATAATTTGATGGAAGGATGGCAAAACTACCACCAGAGCAAAAAACAAAAATGGAGCTAGCCCTATCCAATGTATCTAGATACCCAATTGGAATATTTCAACAACCGATTATTCGTCATCCAATACATAGGGGTCATCCAACAGCCAACTTGCACAAGCGCCCATCGGTCGAGGAAAAAGTTACTATTACTGAAATTAAGGTTTCGGCAGAAACAAATGAGGTGGCCTAAACTACTTTCGTTGATGCCAAAATGTCTGGAGCTGATGTGGAAAAAAATAAGGCAGTCAATACAAATCTAGCCGAGAAAGGATTGGCCGAAACTCAGCTAATTGATAGTGTTTCGGCAAGTAGTAATAATCTGGCCAGAACAGTGACAAAAAATATGGTCGAAATTGCAGTGGCCAAAACTAGTGTTGCAGTAGCCGAAATTGCGGCAGCTGATGTTGAAATTGCAGTGGTGGATATCAGACCTGCAGCGGCAAAAATTGGCTTTAAAATGGCCGAAACTAGTGGGGTTTCGGCCTATGAGAAAAATCTGATCGAAGACGAAATTTCGTATTTTATAATTTCAGCTGATACGACTGAAATTATAAAAAGATATAAACTTTCAAGATCACTTTCCGCGAAAAATCTTCAAGGGCATTGTATCGTTCTTCGAATGAAACCGGCAATTAGATCGACTAACACGACTTTGCACAATTGTTTAATTCCGGTCGATCGTATTTGTGCTCCACTACAAGAGTTTAAATTTTTTATTGTTGGAATCTTGCATGGGTTTATTGATCCACTGTTGATGAACGCTAAACAATTTTCTACTTGGTTAGGATTAGGTTTAGGGGAATAAAGATCACTTTGATGTTGGTCCTAAATGAATAAAGCATTGGTGCTAACTCATTAATATATTTTTTCCAAGTGAAGGACTCGAGGGGCAAGGAAGGTTTATACAAGAATGTGTTGCCATCATTTTGTGCTAAAAAAAAAATTCCAATAATCATATTTTTGAAGCAAAATGGTGTTGGAATTGGGGGGCATTGTTAACACCCTAAATGAGCCAACATATGGCAAGACAAATGAGGACAAAACTGGGCCAGAATCTAGGCCAAAAATTGACCAGAATTGGGCAAGTAAAATAGGCCAAAAATGGGCTGGAAATTGGGCCAAAAATGGGCTAGTGCTAGAGAGAAGAATTAAGCCAACCAATTGTATTTTTTAGCAATAGCTTTGTATTTCAAAACATCTAGGCATGTGTAATTGCTTCTATGTTGGACAACTTGGATACCGTTTTATGGAGCTACAACAAGTCTGCTGCCAATCAAAAGCCCCCACCTAGGGGTGTGTGAAAATCCGCAAAATCCGTATGTCCAATCCGATCTAGATATATTAGATCGGATTTTTTATGGATTGGATTGGACATGGATTCAAAAACACCCAATCCGGTATTTTACAGATCAGTTCTGGATTGCATTTTCAATAATCCGGTTCAATCCGGTATTGTTCTTATATATTTTAATATATTATATTAATAATATATCACATAATATATTATTTTAAATTGAACTTTAAATCTTAAATCAATAATATAATATTCCAAATTAAATCATAATATCTTATTTTATAAAAATAATTATCTATATCTATTCATACTATTGTAAAAATGTAAGTCATTTCTAATATTTTCATACATTAAAACATTCATCACTATTGCAATTTTCTAGAAAAATATAATCGAAGACTTTCTATTAGTTATTTACTATTATAAAAGAGTAAGGCCTCTAAAATATTTTTATACATTTATTCCATTTGAAAAATTACAATTAAATTTTAATTTAATAAAGACTTTAATAACTAAATTAAAAAAAATATCATTAAAGTACATTAATATATTTTATTATTTCAATGGAGGTATTTTCTTTAAAAGATAGTATACGTAACAATTAGAAAAGAAAATGAATGAATACCCAAATTTAAATTTTGGGTAAATTGCAGTAGCACCCCCATGACGTTTAGGTCAATGCCACAAATATGTCGGTCAACGCAATACTTTGCAATGACACCCCCTGGGCTTGTAAAATGACTAGAATGCACATTTAATTGTTTCACTTATTACATTAGGGTAATATATAAAGTTTGAAATTATCCATATGCCCAAACACTAAAATTACTAATTACACTTCCACCCCTTATTACTAAAAAAAATATATATATATTACGAAAATATATATATTATGAAAATATATATATATATATATATACGAATATATATATATTACAAAAATTACAAAATTCTAAATAAACACAAAAAATTCAAAACAAACATATAAAATTCGAATATATATATATATAATTTGTAAAAAATATATAAAATTTGAAAAAACATATAAAATTCAAAAAAATATATAAAATTTGAAACAATATATAAAATTCGTAAACAATATATAAAATTCGAAAAACATATAAAATTCTAAAAAATACATATATATATATATGTGTGTGTAAAGTGTGATTGAAGTGATTCCTACCACATTTGAAAATTCAAATTATTTTGAAACTTGAAATAATTTTAATATATATATATATATATTTGAAATTTCATTCAAATATATTTAATAGATTGCGAAAGTATTTATTTTGAAATAAAAGAAAGAAAAAGTTACTTAATTAAGATATTTCTAGCACTAGATTTTCCTTTTTTATTATTTAAAATTTAAATACCGTTACATTGATTCCTTGTTTTTAGAAGTGGAAACAAAAAATGACAGATGAAAGAAAGTTATATTGCAAAGGAAAATTTTATGATATTTTTTTACCTTACAGTATTTTTATTGAAAATGAAGAATTTTAGGAAGTAATAAAGTTGATATTGCATGATTCTATTATAAAATTGTTTCCTCTTTAGGAAATGTTAGATATAGAAAGGAGAAAATGTGATAGGAATCATTTCCAAATGTGGTAGGAATCACTTCAGTCACACTTTATATATATATATATATATATATATTTTAGTTTTATATATTTTTTAGAATTTTATATGTTTTGTGAATTTTATATATTGTTTATGAATTTTATATGTTTTGTTTTTGAATTTTATATATTGTTTCAAATTTTATATATTTTTTACAAATTATATATATTTTTTCGAATTTTATATGTTTGTTTCAATTTTTTTGTGTTTATTTAGAATTTTGTAATTTTTGTAATATATATATATTTTGTAATAAGGGGTGGAAGTGTAATTAGTAATTTTAGTGTTTGGGCATATGGGTAATTTCAAACTTTATATATTACCTTAATGTAATAAGTGAAACAATTAAAGGGGCATTCTAGTCATTTCACAGGCCCAGGGGGTATCATTGCAAAGTATTGCGTTGACCAACATATTTGTGGCATTGACCTAAACCTCAGGGGGTGCTACTGCAATTTACCCTTAAATTTTTTATAATTTCATAGTTAAATAAATATAACATATGATGTTTTATAATTATTACTAAAAAATTATTGTGTTGCGAAATATCTTTCATGCAAGGTTGCAATATAAGTCACAACTTTAAGTTATGTATATTTCATTTATCAATATAAGTCAAGCTTGTTGTGTGTATAAGTGTCTTGAAATAAATAGATGAACAAATTAAACTAGAATGAATAATAAATTTCATTAATACAATAAAAAGGATAATTTATTAATAACATCTCTAAAAGTCAATCAAGGTGGGGAGCTGAAGATGTAGTAAACCCTCAAATGAAATATATAGTTAAAAGTTTTTCACTATTTTATTTTTAAAATAATTTTAAAGTTTAAATAACTTATCAATGTAATTATTGTAATCAAACTTATCAATGGACAAGTGAGAATGAAACTATTACACTAAGAAAACATGTTGTAAAGTGTTCTAAGTATCCTTACAATATGGATAAGAGTCAAACAACTTTATCATTTCAACTAGTAAAGGAAGAAGACGGTGCAAGTAATTTGGGTATTTGGAAGTTTGACCAAGAACTTGGTAGAAAAGTTGTTAATAAGATGATAATTATAAATGAGTTTCCTTTTAGTTTTGTGGAGCGTGAAGGTTTCCGCAATCTTCTTAAAGTGTTGCAACCTAGGTTTAAACTTAATAGTTGTTTTACAGTGGCAATGGATTGTTTGGTCTTGTATGCTAATGAGAAAAAAAAAGATTAAGAATTTATTAGTTAAATCAAACCAAAGAATTTGCATCACTACGGATACATGAACCTCACTCCAAAATATTTCTTACATGTGTCTAACGGCTCACTTTATTGACAAGGGTTGGAAATTACACAAGATGATTCTTAACTTCTGTGTAGTTTTAAGTCACAGAGGTAAAACGATTGATGATATGGTGAATACATGTTTGATTGAGTGGGGAATAAAAAAACTTCTTACATTTATCGTTGACAATGTAAGTTCAAATGATACCGTTATTTCCTACTTAAATGAGAGTTTCAATAGGAAAAGTGAATCTTTTATTTTAGGAGGTGAATACTTTCATATGAGGTGTTGCGCACATATCCTTAACTTAATTATGAAAGATGAGTTAATTGAGTTGAAAGGTCCAAGAACTCATATTTGTGGGGTTGTGAGGTATGTTAGGAGTTCTCCCGAAAGAGAAAAACATTTCAAGCATTTTGTAACTATGGAAAAGATAACATCGAAAAGTCTTTTATGCTTAGATGTTCAAACTAGGTGGAACTTTACATATCTCATGTTGGATGTCGCCCTAAAGTTTCAAAAGACATTTCAAAGAATGAAAGAAAAGGACGTACCATTCTCTTTGTCACTTAACGATGGCCAACCTACCATGAATGATTAGGATGATGCTCGGATTTTTAGGAACTTTTTGAAAAAAATTCTAAGATGCCACTAAATTTTTTTCCGGTTCTTTGTATATAACTTCAAATGAATATTTTCATCAAGTTCATAGTATTGAAAGAGAATTGTCTTTAGCCACAAAAAAAGGAATTATAGGGCCACCTCACTCCGAACTCCCCCTAAACGACCAAGGCTGAAGAAGGGTTCATCTGGACATCCTTCTTTCGGTCAGATCATCGTTTAAGTGGCATGACTATCAAAATGAAGAGCAGATTTGATAAGTATTGGGGGAGCATTGAGAAAGTAAATATGATATTAGTGATTGCCGTTGTGTTAGATCATCGTTTCAAGTTGGACTATGTGTGTTTTTGTTATTCTCAAATTATTGATTCTAGCAAATTGAATGATTTAATTAGTAAGGTCATGACAGTATTAAACCGAATTTATCTTGAGTATGAAAACCGTGGGGGTACTTCATCCAAGTTTCTAACTTCATGGAAGTTGATAAATCAAGTAGTGGGGCAAGTGAAAGTAGTGAGACAAGGAGTAATTTAAATGTAATCATCATGGCACAAATGACATATTTGGAGTATTTGAAGAAAACAGGAAGTGGGGGAAAATCGGAAGTGGAGAGGTATTTGGAAGAAACTACTTGTAACGATATCTTATTGTCGTGGAAAGTAAATTCTTCAAGGTATGAAATTCTATCCAAAGTTACACGTGACGTCTTAGCTATTCCCATTTTAACTGTTGCTTCCGAGTCCGCCTTTAGCATGGGGGGTCGTGTCTTTGATCAATTTCGTAGTTCTCTTACTCCTAAAGTTGTTAAAGCCTTGATTTGTACACAAGATTGGTTACGTGCCTCGTAAGTGCCGATTCAAATTGAAGCATAAATGGACGAAATTGAAACACTCGACTCTTTTGATTTTCAATCAAGTATGTTTATTTATTCACTATAATTTTTTTATAATTATTTGTTCATAATTAACTAAACTTAGTTTTATTTTTATAGCCATAACTAACGCTTGAGGAGTTTTGAAGGTGATACCGCACTTTTGAATCAATCCGTTAAAGTTTCCGGATGCTGCATGAATAGTTTGTTTATTTACTCCAACTTTTATTATTTTGTTTGTGTGTAATTTGCTTGGGAACAATTTGTTACTTGTACTATGTCAATTTGCTTGGGAACAATTTGCTACTGGTACTATGTCAATTTGCTACTATATCAGTTTTACTTTTATTTCTCCTGAGTTGCTTTTTCTTCTTTCTGTTTCTTTGAGACAATTTGAGTTTGCCATAATTTCACGGGTTGTAACTTCACAATTGCATTAATGTTATTCTTCTCTTAGATATTCTAATTTGTTACACATATCATGTTGGTTATTTTACAACAGTTATTAATGATTAAATTTGGAGGTCTGTTGTGATATACTGAAAGTTCTATACTAAATGTACAGGTTTATACTAAAATAATTAACAACTAACATTTATATACATGTACAGTATTAAATATATACACATAAAAATATCAAATATATTTTATATCGGATCGGGTTATTATCGGATCGGATTGACATAAATTCAAATATAATTTGTTAAGAAATCAAATTATCTGATTCAGATCTTAATCAGGTTATCGGATTTTATTTTCAATCCATATCCGACTAATCGGATTGGATTCGGATCGAACAGGTCACTTGTAAGGCATATGAGAGAAGCAAGTGTACGTAATGCTACCATACCTCATATATAGCAAGTGTACCTGCCGTGACCATTAATTAATTAAGTAGTTTTCATATTAACTTTATATTCCTGTCATGCTCGCTAATAGCCACTCATATAAATGTTTGAAAAAGGACTATATGAAATTCGTTTTGTTCAACATTTTCTACATTAGATCATAACCGTATTCTTTTACTTTCGTTTTTTTGACTTTATTTTACAAAATTAAACTAACATGGTTTTTTTTAAAATATTTAACACTCTCCTAAAATTTAATTTTTATAGTATTTTCAAAAATACAAATCAAACAAACCCTAAACTTTTGAATAATTTTATTTTATAATATTGTGAACTAATTTTTTAGAATAAGATCATTTTAATATTGGCTACTTGCTAATATAATTTGTTTATTATTCCTTTTGTACAAATATACTATTAGGTCGACCTATATATGATACTAACTAATGAAAATTTTAATAAGATAATCCACTAATACACCAATCGAAATAAAATGCACTGGCCAGTTGAGTCCATATATGGTGACTATGCACCAAAGTTGCAAAAATATACTATTAGGTCGACCTATATATGATACTAACTAATGAAAATTTTAATAAGATAATCTACTAATACACCAATCGAAATAAAATGCACTGGCCAGTTGAGTCCATATATGGTGACTATGCACCAAAGTTGCAAGTGTATATATGAGTTTTATATTTAGGGACAGTTGTGATAGTTTAAAAGTTGCAAGTGTATCACTATTATATGTTATTGGTAGTTATCAGAATTTTTGAGTTCACATTTGACAGTTAATTTAAGCATTATTGTTGAAATGGTTGTTAAAATCTCTCTTTCAGTTTATTCATTATGGTTGACATATATATATATATATATATAATGAATAAATTAACTGTCAATTGTGAACTTAAAAATTCTGATAACGGTCAATAACATATAATAGTGATACACTTGTAACTTTTAAAATATCACAACTCTGAATATCTATCTATCTATATTACTTATATAGGTACGAAATCCTCATATTATTTCGAAATATTTTTTTAACACATTTTAAATAAATAAATAAAAAAAAAATCTCTTCACAAAAAATGACTATCTTCAATCTTTTTAAAAGAACAATTTCTTCATTAAAAGTGGTAAATAAAAAGTGATGTATTTTCGATACTATTAAACGCACCTCTCATCATTTCTATAGCACCGTTTCACTTTCTATATATTCTCCATGCCTCCTTCTTCATTCTCACCCTCACTCCCTTTCCTTTATTCAATCAACCGGTTCACATCTCTCCCTCTTTGTGATGAATAGTTTATTTTTATTTTTTCATTTAAATAATAATATATATATATATATATATATATTTTTTTTTTTTTTTGGTACTTCATTCATCACCACAAATCTTTCAACATGTGCAGAGCACATGCTTTTGCCTAATATATATATATGGGCAAAGTGAAAAAAAAAACCCCTAAACTATTGCACTTTTACAACTAACCCCTTGAACTATAAATTTGTTACAATTTTCCCCAATTTTATTACAAAAGACTACCCTATCCTTCTTATTGATTTTATTAATTCTTTTAATTATATGAATAATCTTTACTTACTATCCAAGTTTTTAAAAAATATACCACAAATGAGAACTTCTTTTTGTAAAATATAGGGTTAATTTCAGTAAACCCCCCTATACTATCCAGATTAATCAACTAACCCCTTCTCTGTCCACTTTGCCCCATATACTATTCAATTTCATCAAATTGCCCCCCTCAGCTCACATTTTGACTAAAAATGCCTAAACTATCCTCAATCAATAGTATAAGGGGGTTTGTTGATTCAACCATTAAAATTTTTTTTTTTCAAAAATCAAGTATATTTTTCACAAAAATTATAAATTCAGAAATATATATATATATTTCTTTTGCAAAAAATCTGCAACATATGAAAATTCATTTTTCACAAAAAATTCAAAATTTTTTTTGCAAACAATAAATTTTTTTCCGAAAATCTGCAACATATGAAAAAAAAAATTTCAAAATTTTTTTGCAAAAATTCCTTTTTTTGCGAAAAAAAAATTCAAAATTTTTTTTGCAAAAAATCATTTTTTTTGCAAAAAATCATTTTTTTTGCAAAAAATCATTTTTTTCCGAAAATCTGCAACATATGAAAAAAAAAAGAAAATTTCCGAAAATCTGCAACAAATGAAAAAAAAAAATTTCAAAATTTTTTTTGCAAAAAATAATTTTTTTTCGAAAATCTGCAACATATGAAAAAAAAAAATTCAAATTTTTTTTGCAAAAAATCATTTTTTTCCGAAAATCTGCAACATATGAAAAAAAAAAATTCAAAATTTTTTTTGCAAAAAATCATTTTTTTGCGAAAAAAAAAAATCCGAAAATCTGTAACATATGAAAAAAAAAATTTCAAAATTTTTTTTTGCTAAAAATCATTTTTTTCCGAAAATCTGCGACATATGAAAAAAAAAATTTCATAATTTTTTTCCGAAAATCTGCAACATATGAAAAAAAAATTTTCATAATTTTTTTCCGAAAATCTGCAACATATGAAAAACAAAATTTCCGAAAATCTATAACATATGAAAAAAAAAAAATTTCAAATTTTTTTCGAAAATTTGCAACATATGAAGAAAAAAAATTCAAATTTTTTTGCAAAAATCATTTTTTTCCGAAAATCTGCAACATATGAAAAAAAAAATTTCCGAAAAAAAAAAGAAAATTTTCGAAAATCTGCAACATATGAAAAAAAAAAATTTCAAAATTTTTTTTGCAAAAAATAATTTTTTTTGCGAAAATCTGCAACATATGAAAAAAAAAATTTCAAATTTTTTTTGGAAAAAATCATTTTTTTCCGAAAATCTGCAACATATGAAAAAAAAAAATTTCCGAAAAAGAAAAAAATTTTCCGAAAATCTATCCACTTTGCAAAAGAAATATATATATATTTCTGAATTTATAATTTTTGTGAAAAATATAATTGATTTTTGAAAAAAAAAAAATTTTAATAGTTGAATCAACAAACCCCCTTATACTATTGATTGAGGGTAGTTTAGGCATTTTTAGTCAAAATGTGAGCTGAGGGGGGCAATTTGATGAAATTGAATAGTATAAGGGGGCAGTGTGGACAGAGAATGGGTTAGTTGATTAATTTGGATAGTATAGGGGGGTTTACTGAAATTAATCCTAAAATATATTTATAAATGATTTACAAATTACTTAAAAATAAACACCTTTTATTTTTTTCATGTTAGATATATGATATTTTTGGTAATTATTTAAGTATTTTAAATATTTTACTTAATTTTTATTTAAATAACCTAAAAGCATTATTAAAAATAATTAATTTTAAAAATTATATGTAAATTAAGAAAATTTGAATGGAGATTATACTATCAATTTAATGGAGATGTGCTTATATGTACATGTGTCTCTCCAATTATTAAGGCTTTTTGGAGAAAGTCCAAGAACAAAATTGTGCATATCATATCACATGTTGGGGGTGTTGTGTGATTTTTATTTTTATTTTCAAAAAAATTGAAGATAAAAATATAATAAAAAAGGTTATTATATATACATATACTTATCAACAAAAGACATGATATTGTTGGATATGGATTGGCTGTCCATTTATATTGATCGCCATCACCAGTCATATAATCATATTCACCATATATTCGTTATGATATTAGGGCACTTGTCTTTGCTGCACGAATATAGGGAGGGCCTCCCTTGTATCACTATACTTTTTAGGACCATAAGGTGCCCTTTTGCTAGGCACGCTCATATGCTTAATAACTATATATATATATAACATTTGTTTAGGTAGAGTCAATGATGATTAACGAGTCATGACGTAAAATTTAGTAAATATAGACAATCTTGTTAATAAAATAAAAAATAGGGTAATATAATCAACACATGCACTTAATTCCATGTTCTATGTATGGTTATTAATATAAATTCAACTTTCAGTCTTGGTGTACGCTGTGAAAACCAAACACTTATTTAAATATTAACAAGTTGTATATATATATATATATATATTTATACACACACTACCAACTTAATGATCTTAAACTTAAAGCCACATGCGTTTGGTAACGGTGCGGTGCGGTGTTAGTTTTTGGTTTTGGGTTGGATTTGGTTTGATGTGATTTTATTTTAAGTTGGAACCATGTTTGGTACAAATGATTTTGGTTTAAGAAAAAGTGATGCTGAAAAACGAAATCATGTTTGGTAGAGTTGGTATGAGTTGAAATTCTGAAACCAAACCATGTTTGGTAACTTGGAATAGTTTCATATTTTATTTATAAATATTAAAATTTATAATATTAAAATATATTTAATATTAATATATTAAAATATATTAATATTAATATATTAATATATTAAATTTCCAAAAATATATTTTAATATTAATATATTAATATTAATATATTAATTTTTAGGAAAGAAAATAAAACTATAATATTAAAATAACTTCCAAAAATATATTTTAATATTAATATATTAATATATTAATTTTTAGGAAAGATAATAAAACTATAATATTATAATATATTAAATTTTCAAAAATATATTTTAATATTAATATATTAATTTTTAGGAAAGATAATAAAACTATAATATTAAAATATATTAAATTTCCAAAAATATATTTTAATATTAATATATTAATATGGTGCAACAATTTGGTTTTGGTTTGGGGTGAGATGCTGCAACCATTTGGTTTTGGTTTGGGTTGTTACAGTACCGCACCACCAAAAAACCATCAATTCACATGGTTCAAAATTTTGGCCATTTGGTGCCAATACTGTTGACCCAAAACCATTTTATCAAACATGGGTTGGTACCATCTTTTCACACCAAAATCAAAAAAATAGTATCAACCCATGTTACCAAACAGGGCTTAAAGTTATTGAAGATGGTGCAGATAAAATTAACTTACGTGGAGTGTACATGTTCCTCATATGTGGATAGAGTGAACTTTAATAGCAATTGTTATACTACATTAAAATTAAAATAAAAGATCTTTCTCTCCTATAGGAAGAATTTTAATCTAATTTTTTTTATAAATCACACATCATTTTAATTTTAAATGATTCTTTTGTTACTCTTTATAGGGCAATGAGTTATGGGCAGAAAAAGGAAGAACAAGCTTGGTTCATAATGCAACCTTTTGAAAAGCAAAGACATGTGCTACTGAGCAACATTTGGGCACTTCCATACAATTAGAGCCTGGGATATTTTTTGATGACAAAGATGGGAGCAGAATGATGAACTTGAGGATGCTTCACCACAAAAGACAAATGAATATATATATATATATATACACTCATATACTTGTGAATTTATAAGATATAATATATACACAACAACAAATATTGTTTGTTGTGACAAATTTTGAGTGATAAAATTTAAAATTGTCATAAAAGTGTTTCAATCAGGGATAAAATATTAGTTTGTCTCTGCTACTATATGTTTTAGAAACAAGTCTGATAATTAGTGTCAGAAAATCTTGGCGGGAAGTTGGCGCGCTTTTACGCGTTTCTTGAAACGGTTCCATCTTATTAGTTTTCTTTTAAAATATTATATTACGATATCGTTTATGTTATGGTAACAATTTATTTTGTAACTTTTTTATTATAATTACACATGTGATATGGATAGTGGATAACGGAACACGTTAGCACGTTTTAGTTTCCCCTAACTCCATTATTTCCCACATCCCATATTAACTCAACTTCTTTTCAACAAGACGTTCATTTTCAATGTGGCAATTTTGGAAAGCAAGACTCTTTGGTTTTTCAATTATTGATAGCGTATCAAACAACAATTGATATAATTCAAGCTAAGGTAAATGGATTTTTTTTTTTTTTATCTTCCTATACAATTTAAAGTTTTGAAATCTCCCACCCCATATGAACTAAACTTCTCGTTATGTCGCATTTGAGACGCAAAGGATCTAAATTCTTCACTATTGGTAGCTTACCGAACAACAATTGACCTAAAAAATATATTTTCTTTTGTAACAGGTATTGGAGTGGATTTTCACTAGGGGATTCCCATTCAAGAGTCAAGTATAAAATCAAAAACAAATTGAAAAACTTTTTGATGTTGTGGAAGACATGTATATAGGAAGATCCATTTGTTTGTGTTTTTATTGTTAAGTTGAATCTACTTTGAACAATTGAATTTATAATTTTAGGATTTGTTGAAATTATATGAGGTAACTTAGTTTGTGGATTTTATTTATGTAATAAAATTGGATTTCGTAATTTATTATTTTTAATAAAATTTGATATTTGACATATTTTTGTCAAATTAATTTAGACCAGATTTTGGTATTTAAATGAGTATAATTTATTATAAAATTAAATAAAATATGATAAACGTGATTTCAGGACGATGAATAGTGATTAAACTGTTGCGTCACTAAAATATAAAAATTAGAATTACTAAAAATATATGGTTATTGCTAAATAGCACTCTTTCGTGAGAACTAGTTTTCAGAGACGAAATTTATAAACCCAAATAACATAAATTTTTAAGGTACTTACTAAAGGTTTCGTCTCTATTTCCATAACATAAATTTTTAAGGTACTTACTAAAGGTTTCGTCTCTATTTCCAAAACGGCATCATATCATAACTCGATTTGGCTACGAAAAGTTTTGTCACCATAAACATGTATTTAGAAATGACCATAATTTCGTCCTTAGAAGTATTTAGTTTTAGAGACGGAACCTATATTTCGTTTATGTTGACATTTTGCCACGGCTACATAGGGATAACGAGCGAAAAAATTTCTTTATCACTAAATATGTTTAGAGACAAAAATTTGATATTTTTTGACAAACTATTTTGTTACAAAAAGTTATATTTGTTGTAGTGATATGTCGTGATTATATATGCTCTGAAGACGAAAAAAGTGCAACCCAGATGTTTAGGATGAAAAAATTAATATACGGAAGAGAATAATTTGTTTTCTGACAATTGTCTTATTTTTTATATTACATAATTATTTCTCACTCTTGTGGTCATCGTATCCACTAGCTTCATTGTCCTTTATTTTCATGGTACCAAAATTCGTTAGTGAAGATAATAATATTATATGTTTTAATATTTTATTTATAAATATTATATTAATAAATTGTTCAAAAAATAAATATTTAATTATACATTATGAACATATTACTGGCCTAATTTTACTGAAAAATCAATCTTAATTTCAAATAATGAATGTGTAGATATTTGTATGTCAATGTACTAAAAATAGTTATTTAGGATTTTAAATTTATTAGAGATACTTAAAATTTAAACTTATTATATGAGTTTCAAGCGGCAATGCATATAAATATTTTTAGATTCCCTACTTTGGGATAAATAGAAGGGGCGACTAGGATTTTTTAAGGGCATATTTGTAAAATAATAATTTTTAGAAGCTATTAATAAAATTATTGAAAATTTTGGGAGGGGTCTAGGCCCCATTTAGCTAACACATACTAATGCAATTATACAAATCGTAAAGTAATAATTTTTAAGTTGATATGATAATTAATAACTCTATAGCATAAATTATTTT
Organism: Cornus suecica; assembly: GCA_963922005.1. NCBI lineage: Eukaryota > Viridiplantae > Streptophyta > Magnoliopsida > Cornales > Cornaceae > Cornus > Cornus suecica. The sequence continues at coordinate 43,097,256 of OY998248.1, forward strand.
ATATTTAAATGATATATTTTGGACGCGTGACATAGTTGATATAATTGTGCTGTATATTTTTCAAAATTGTAAATTGGTATTACATTGTTTTATGTAACTCTGCTGCTTTAGAATATGCTGTATTAAATAGATATAACCATGAAAAATATTTCCTAAACAAGAATCAACTCAAATTGACAATATTTTTCATTCATTTCATACTCACAATTGAAGCAAATTAAATTCTACTACTAGTTTAAATTTCTCACTAAAATAGGATATCGATGTTATGTTGCATTCATCGATCACTATCATTCACACGTCTAATTGGTACGTGGCACGATGATGAAGCCGATGAATGTCTTGTATGCGCATGATCTACCCGCCAATTCTACCACTTATTATTAATTTATCTATAATTGTTTCATATATATATATATATATATATATATATATACATTTATACGTATGAAGGATTAAATTAATAGAGTGTGAGTGAGACTGTCCGAGGAACCACATGAATGGTGGTTTGTGGGACATGATTCATAAAGTACGGGTTATATATCACTCACATATATCATGATTTAATTGACATGAGAAAGGGAGTGAAAGGACGGCTTTTGAAGAGATATCCCATCACCATCACTCATATATATATATATACACACACATATATATATATGGTAAATTACACAAATCACCCCTTAACTATGGCATAATTTCAGGAGGTCTCTCAATGTTTGTAAAATATCATAAACCTCCCTTAACTTTAGCTCCGGCATAACACTTTCCCCCTTCCGTTTATAGTCAACGCCGGAATTTGACTTTCTGGTCAATTTTTCACCTAAAATTCCTATTTTACCCTCCCTATAGTTGCAATGATATTTTAACCTTATATCACTAACCTCTCTTGTACTTAGGCCTAATTACACTAACATATATATTTTTAAAATATATATATTTTGAAAAACATATATATATTTCGAAAAAATATATATTTTTTGAATAATATATATAAATAATACAATAGAAAAATAGTACTGAAATTTGAGAGATGGGTATTTTTTTTTTTTGTAAATAAATAATATTATAAAAGAAAAGATAAGTTATACAGTAGACAAGAAATGGGGAAAAGTGAGAATTAGCCCAAGAAGAAAAAAGAAAAAGGAAAAGAGGGTAAAATTATTGAGAGTACCGTCTAAAATTATGTCATAGTTTAGAGGTGGTTTGTGTAATTTACCCTATATATATATTCCAATTGTGATATTGTGTCGGGGTAAAGTATTCAAAATATTTATGTAATATATATTATGCTTATAATACTCATTAGTTTTAAAATATGTGTATTGACATTTAATTTTTTGGGATAATTGCTTAAAATATTCCTGTAATATGAATATAGTGCATATAACACCCATTAGTTTTAAAATGTGTGTTTTGACACCTACGTTTTTTGGACAAGTGTTTAAAATACCCTTCAATATAGATATTGTGTTTATAACACCCATTAGTTTAAAAATGTGTAAATATTTTTTTTGAAGTAAGATTTATATATAATATCAAAGAAAAGGCCTAAGCAATACAAATAAAAATATGTGTATTGATACCTAAGTTATTATGAATCACTCCAATTGTATTTTTTTTTTTTACTTTCATGAGTTTCTAAATTAAAATTAATTTTTTTTTCTTTTTTGTATTCATATATTTTTATAAGGAACAATCCTTGATTTTTCACATTAAAAATCCAAAAATATAATGTCATTTGGTATTAATTAAATAACCCTACATATTTATTTTTTATTTTTGCTTTTGATAAATAAACCTACCTAGTTTCTCAAATAAGTTGGTAATTTTTTTTCCAACAATTTAAGAATATATATACATAAAAAATGGGATTAATACAATTAATGGTGGAGATCGTGAAAAAATACAACCAAAACTAACTTCAATAAATATATATATATATATATATATATTTTTAAATAAAAAAAATAAAGGTACAAATTACTTCCAGAATGGTTCTAGCTTTTAACCCCTGTACCATCAATACACTACATGTAAAATCAGAGAGGTATTATATATACTATATCCGGGGATTAAAAGCTGGCGAGCACATTGTGTGAGCCAATAAAATGTACAAATTGTCACTGACTTTGGTAAATTATGATAAAGACTATACAAGAGGGTGGTTATAGTGGTTGAGGCAAAATTGATCACATCTCTCAATGTCAATTGTCCCTCAAGAATGAGAGGTTCAATGCTTCATCAAATAGCTCCTTCCATTTTCTCCAATGGATTTTTTTAGTTGGTGATGTGAAGGTAGCCCAAAATCGGAGATAAGACTAAAATCTTAGGAGTATTAATGTAAATATGGCGGTTAGAATTGTTGTTTTTATTAATATATAATGTAATATAACAATTCACTTATAGTTAGGGGGTGTACACGGTTAGGTAACCAAACCGATATTTTCAATTTCTTAAAAATAAGAATTGAAATCGAACTGAATTATTTTTTTTTTGTCTGATTTTAGTTCGGTTTTGATTTTTAAAAATAAAAAATGTCAAAATATAATATAATTATAAATTAAATTATGTAAAATATTTCAACATAAGATGGTTTTTTTTAGTAATTATAGTCCTATATCATTTATTTTGTGGTCGGAGATTGTTGCGCTCCATTTTTAGAATAAGAGTGATAAATATTAGTTTTAGACAGAAAATGATGGGTAACAGTGACCTGAATTTGTAAACTATAGCCTCAAAATAAAAAAAACAAGGTGACGAGGATGAATGAGAATTATAAGATTTATCTTTGAGTTATCCGAACAAACCAATCCCTAATTTATGATCACACCACATGAAACTTTGATACGGCCTTATGCATATATATATATATATACAACTAATTTGATATAATACAAAATAAATTTAAAATTTGAAAAACATCTTGAATATATAATTCTTTTGATATAAGGCAAAAGAATTATTTATATATAAATATAAGTATTATACTACTTAAAAATATATATATATATATAAAACAAGAAAACAAAAAATCGGTTCAGTTCGATTTTAAGTGGTTAAGAACCGAAACCAAACCGATAAAATTGATTTTTGAATTTTGAAATGAACCGCCGATTTCAGTTCGATTCTTCGATTATTTTGGGATGGATAAGTGGACTTCTATTTTCGGAAGGAGGAAGTGTCTCTTTGTATATTATTGTATGCTCTGCAATTATATATTACCAAGTCCATCTTGTTCACCTCTAGGGGCGATCCAGGAAATTGACCTAGGGGGGCCAATGCAATTTTTTATAATTTTATTGGTAAATTTATATTTTTTTGGGTTATCAAAAGAATTTTTCGAAAAACATGAGGGAGGGAAATGCAAATTTTTATAAATTTATTAGTAAAATTTTATAAAAAATAGGAAGGGGCCATATGCAATTTTTATAAATATATTTACAATATATAAATTTTTTTGGGTTAAAAAATAATTTTGAAAAAATTTGGGGAGGGGCCATGGTCCCCCTAACCACTTAATGGCTCCGCCCTTGCACCTCCTTTCATGGAGCCATGCTTATATTGTTCAACTTAACTTATAAATATGTGTGTGTGTGTATATATATAAACTGTATATGAATAAATAATTACCACCCACTGAATTGTTTGTGTGCAAATTTTATTCACTATCATGCAACTTAATTGCCAAGTTACTACCTCCCACTCACACACGCGTAAACAAAACAAAAAAAAATCCTAACTAAAAAGCTTATACAATTACTAATAAAACCATTTATTTTTTATGAATTGAAAAATGTGTATCTGCACCCAAAAGCATTTAGTTATCCTGCTCTAGTCAACTATTCTTATATTAATAGAGAATTAAGAAGTATTAATCAAGTACTCAAAAGAAACACCACTTCTGTATTAAATTCTTCATACCCCAAAATGCTTACTCTCATAGGCTATGTACAATCTTATTCTAAACACTATCTATACGTACATATATATATATATATATGCATTATGCATTTCTTTGTATATATATATATATATAATTATCATAATTTTAAAGACGAGACAAAGCAAGCATTTGTTCTTGAGGCTGAGTCTTGTACATGGATGGTTGTTCCGAAACCACTAGAGTTTTGGCCAAGGCCCTCAATTGGAATTTTTGAATTTTTCCTGTTGAGGTCTTGGGCAACTCCTCCAAAAATTGTACCTTCTTTGGCACCATGAATCCAGGCAGATTTTTCCGGCAATGAGTCACGATATCATTTTCAGTCACGTTAATAATGCCGATTCCAACATTATTTTTTTTCAATGTGACAAAAGCACACGGGCTCTCCCCCCAATGTGGATGGGGCATTGCCACCACCGCAGCCTCCAGCACGTAGGGGTGCCTATATAAGATGGATTCCAATTCCACACTACTAATATTTTCGCCTCCCGATATGATCACATCCTTGGACCTATCCTTGATTTCTAGGTATCCGTCAGGGTGGATCACCCCAACATCTCCGGTGCTAAACCAACCTTTGTGAAATGCTTTCGAGGTTGTCTTTTCGTCTTTTAAGTACCCTTTCATAATGCTACTACCTCGAAGCACGATCTCTCCCATTGTTTTCCCATCACGTGGCACACTTTCCATTGTTGTCGAATCTTTCACATCAACGTCAGCTAGTGTTAGTATGCTCACGCCTTGACGCGCCTTTAGTTTTGACCTATCTTCCTGAGGCAGGTGGTTCCACTTGGCTTGCCACTCGCACACGAGGGCGGGACCAGTTGCTTCAGTGAGACCGTACGCGTGGACAACTTGAAATCCAATACGTTCGATTTGTTCGAGTAGTGGCGCAGGAGGCGGCGCTCCCCCGGTGAGTATCTGCACCGGGGTGGTTATCTCCCTACGCTCATGGGACCTCGCTTCAAGTAAAATATTAAATACTATAGGGGCACAACACATGTGAGTCACTTTGTGCAAATTAATGTTCAGATACATGTCGTACGCAGTCGTGTTGCGTATGCACACGTTCGTGCCACCTCGAGCCGCCACACCCCAAGTGAATGTCCACCCATTGCAATGGAACATGGGTAGTGACCACAAGTACACGGGCTCACACCCCATTTCCCAACCCAAAATCAAACTCAATGTACTCAAATATGCACCTCTATGGCTGTAGACAGCTCCCTTGGGATCCGATGTTGTCCCTGACGTGTAATTCAGGGCAATCGGGTCCCACTCATCCTCGATATCCCCAATAACATCCCCTGGATTCCCGGTATGGATGAGCCGCTCGTATTCCAGCTCACCTAACCGGACTCCCGTGGGCGTGTCGATGTCATCTATGACTATGACTAAGGGGATGCACGATTCCGCTGTTGTCACGGTCTCCATCAAATCTGCCATCAGTAGGCTGAGGGCTTCGCTTGCCACCGGCACGTACTGGTAGTCAACGAAGAAGACCTTGGCCTCGGAGTGGCGGAGAATGGTGGCTATGTTCTTAGCATCAAGCCTTGTGTTGATTGCATTCAACACTGCCCCAGCCATAGGCACTGCAAAGTGCATCTCATACAAGGCTGGAATATTTGGCGCCAAGACAGATATCTGTGTAAACAAATGTAAAAATTATGTCAATGTTTTGTCATAATTTCTCCCTCTATTTAAGAGAAAGTATACTCATATATATATATATGTTGGAGTTTGTTTTTCGGATATATATATATTTTAAAGTTTTACTCACGCAGATTCTCGGAATAATATTGTAATAATACTTACCACGTTGTTCTTGACTATGTTAAGGGAGCGGAGGGAGGAAGCGAGGCGGCAACAACGCTCGTATGTTTGGCGCCAAGTGAAGCGTGTTCCGGCGTATATGATTGAGGTGCGGTCGGCATAAACCGCGGAGGCTCTCTTCAAGAAGGTGATGGGAGTTAGAGGGACATAATTTGCTTCACATTTGGGTAGTTTCTCCATTATAGCTTGGAATGCTTGTATTTGATGCTAACTTTGGCTTTGGCTTTTGGTTAGAAGTGGAAGGACTTTAAGAGAGGAGTGAGTGGGTGGAGGGGTTGTTTGATCGATGTGGGGGACTTGGGAGAAGAAGGGTGTATATATATAGGTGTGAAGTGTATGTATTTATATATGTATTTTGGATGGGAAAGGACAAGGGAAAATGGGGAGAAATTGGAGGGAAATAGCTAAGCAAGGTGGTATTTGGGTGGAAGTTGATATGTAAATAGCTGAGATACTACACAAAACTATGAAGAATTTGAATATAAGACTTGACTAGAAAAAATAGGCACGGTTTGAAAACCTTGTTCTTGTTTTTTATTTTTGGCACTGTTCACGAGAACAGAACATATTTGGCAACCCTTTTTACTGTTTGTCTGTTCTCAATTTTGGAAACTGTTTTCATGAATAGTAGAAAAAACAAGGGAACAACATAAACTTATTTTTTTGTCCCTTTTGGGATTTTTCAAAAAAAAAAAATTTGTGGTAGAGAGGAAAAATTATATGATAATATGTGTGTTTTTTTGTCCCAAATATACTTTTTGTTCTTATTCTTTTGAATGAGAAAATAATTATTTTTTTATTCTCAAAATAAAAACAAAAATAATAGTTCTCAAACGAGCCCATAATACTTTATGGTGATCACATTTTGTTGGCCTTCTTGACTTGTTGAGTCTTCACCGTATCTTATTGCCAATTGCTCCCAACCACTAGATGGGTAGTTATTAATTAGTTAATATTACTAAGGGTAAAGGGCAAGAAACTCCCAAATTATACTCTATCTCTCAACTAATTCCCTAATTTTTTAAAGTGGCATAAAACTTCCCAATCTATCCCGCATAATTCAAAAAAATAATTTTATTAATTACACTTTCATCTCTTATTACAAAATATATATATTACGAAAATTACAATTTAATATTTTTTTAATAAAATTCTAAATAAACATATAAAATTCGAAAATATATATATAATTCGTAAAAAATATATAAAATTTGAAAAAATATATTAAATTCGAAAGATATATAAAATTTGAAATAATATATAAAATTTAAAAAACATATAAAATTCTAAATATATATATAAAATTCAAATATATATATAAAAAGTGTGACTGAAATTTAAGTGGACAAGTCTTAGAATCATTAGTCACGGTAACGGTAACGGATCTTCTCCAACTCTCTTTCTCTCTCTACCACTTTCCTTTCTCCATCACTATCACTTTTCCTCTCTACAAATAAATATAAAATAAAAAAATATATATAAATAATATTTTAATCAAAATTATATAAAATAAAAATCGAAATTAAAAAATTAATCGATTAACTGTACCGATTAAAGGGTCCCTTGGTACCCAAATCTAGGGGTGCACACGCTCTAATTTGCTTATGATTCCGACCGAAATCAAAATCGAACAGATACTTTCGATTTCTTAAAAATGAGAACCGGAATCGAACCGTTATTTTTTATTCAAATATTAATATATTCACGGTGCAGTTCACTTTCGATTTCGACCGAAATCGGAATCGAACCGATACTTTTGGTCTTTTAAAAATGAGAATTGGAACCGAACCGTTAATTTTGATTCAAATATTAATATATTTAATTTTGATTAAAATATTTTAATAAAGTAATGGTTCAATTCCGATTTCGGTCACCATCGTGGGGCATGTGTCGCCATCGTAACCCTTGAAATAGCTCTGCAGAGAGCTAGAGCGGATCCGTTACCTTGGCTAATGACTCTGAGACTTGTCCACTTAAACTTCAGTTACACTTTTATATATATATATTTGAATTTTATATATTTTTTCGAATTTTATATGTTTTTTTCGAATTTTATATGTTTATTTCGAATTTTATAAAAAAAAAATCAAATTGTTATTTTCATAATATATATATTTTGTAATAAAGGGTGGAAGTGTAATTAGTAAAATAGGAAGAGATGGAAGTGTATTTTCATATTATAGCTAGGGGGTAAAGTGCATGCTTTAAATATTTTGGGGGATGATTTTTAGATTAGGGTTTCTTGCAAAAGCTCAATAATTTGGAATTTTTTTCTTGCCCTTTACCTTATTACTAATTAAAGATAGTTAAGATTCACTGCAATTGCAACGCAATAGTCATATTTATCAGAAGAAAAATGTTACTTACTTACACCACTCCAAGCGGGTTGATCTAGTTAGAAAATATTTAGAATTTGATGCCTCAAGAAGCATGTGAGATGACCACAATCGCGGATATAATTCGAGTCTTACCCGATTCATGTGTGGGGATCGCCTTACACGAATTCTTTAAATTAGTCGATATGCGCGTAAGCTGGCCCGAATATCATGATTATCCAAAAATAATAATAATTTGTTATTAGTTACACCAAAAGCTGAATGGAGACATGATTGGTAACATTTGGATATGTATATATGTTTTGGTTTCACAACCATGCATTAAATGGACGTTATTAAATAGGTCAAACAATTATGTTTATGCATAAAAGTTCGATTCTAGTATGATTGCTCTTTATCAGATTTCACAATTTGCACGTGTGAATTGAGTTTTGTTTTGTACACAAGGAGGCTCAAACGTGTGAGCTAAAATTAATCTGAAGTGTATTATTTTATAACCTCGACTTTAATTAAAAAATGAATTATTTAGATCCGTTTGGAAACTTGGTTTTGGTCTTGGTTTTGTGATTTTGGTTTTGGTGGTCTTGGGTGATTTTAGGTAAATCTAAAACCAAAATTGGTGTTTGGTAAAGAGTTGGTCTTGGTATAATTATATATATATACTAATATATATTAAAAATATATAAATATGAAAAAAATATATATATAAAATTGGAAAAAAATATTAAAATGAAAAAATATTTTAAAATGTGAAAATTATATATAAAATTCAAATAATATATCTTAAATTCGAAAAAATATTTATAATTCAAAAAATATATAAAACTCTGAAAAATTTTATTATATACTGAAAAAATTTAAAAATTAAGAAAAAAAAAGATATAAAATGGGGAAAAATATATAGATTCGAAATAAATATATAAAATTCAAAAATCATATAAAATTATAATATATTTGAAAGAAATATTTAAAATTAAAAAAAATTATATCAAAATCAGAAAATAAAAAAAATTACTATTTGAAAATAAAATATATCAAATTTGAAAATAAATAAAAAATGAAAAAATAATATATAAAATTTGAAAAAAATATTTAAAATAAGAAAAAATATATATAAAAAATTAGAGAAAACAATATTTAAATTTCTATTTTTTTTAAATTCAAAAAAATATATATATAATTGATAAAAATATTTTAAAATGTGAAAATTATATATAAAATGCGAAATATTTATAATTTTTTCCAATTTTTTTTTCTCCAACTTAATTTTCCGAAAATATTGTTTTTCATAATATATTTTTTCAAAAAATATATATTTTAAGAAAATTATATTTTGAAAAAAATATTTCCAGAAAATTATAAAATTTTCGCAAATTTTTTTATATTTTTTGAAAAGTGCGAAATATTTATATTTTATTATAAAATTTTCGCACTTTTTTTATATTTTTTTAAAAGTGCGAAATATTTAAAATTCAAAAAAATATATATAATTCAAAAAATATATAAAATTTTGAAAAATTATATTAAAATATGATTTTTTTTCCAAAAAATGTTTTTTTCAAAATATAAAATTTGAAAAATACTTTTCTGAAAATTTATTATGTCCCAAAATCGAAAATTTATTATGTCCCAAAATATAAAATTATGTCCTAAAATAATTTTTTTCCAAATATTATATATTATGTTTTTCAAAATAATTCCTATTTTCGGCCACACATATATATATATATATGTAGAGAGAGAGAGAGAGAAAGGTCAAAATTGGTAGGCCAAAACCATAGTTTTAGTGGTTGGTTTTAAAAAGCTCAAAACCAAGTCCAAAACCCACCAACCAAACATGGTTTGGTCTTGAAATCAAAGACCAAAACCAAAACCAGGCCCAAAACCATGTTCCCAAACAAGCCCTTATAGTGCATATATAAAAAGAAGGAAAAATTATAAATTTAACAATAAAATGGGATATAATTACAAATATAGCAAAGAAGAAATTTTATTTACAATAAATAACAAAAGAATAAACTTAATTACAAATTATATAAGTTGACCACAATACCCTTGTCAAAATTTTGTTTCAAGTTGTCCCATTTTTTTTATTATGCGAAAATTTTATTTCAAGTCAAAATAAATAATTTGTCAAAATTTATTTTCAAGTACGTTGTCCGAATTTTATTCCGATTTGTCAAAATTTTCTTTCAAGTCAAATTATATACTTAATCAAAATTTTGATTCAACATTTAAAAATAATCCTGTCAAAATTTTGTTTCAAGTTGTCCAATTTTTATTTTGTTATGCAAAAGTTTGATTTCAAATCGTAATAAATAATTTATTTAATAGAGGACATCTGATAATAGATTTTCAACTCCTGTGTCCTTTTTTTTTTTTTTTTTTCATCTTCGTTTAGGGATCTAAATTGTTAACATTACTCAATTGATAAAAGAAAAGCATCAGATAATCATTTTTAACATGGAATATATATCTCCCATAACTATGTATATATATATATTTATTTATTTAGGGCTATTATTAGAAAACTCCCCTATAATTTCAAAAATATTCAAAAAAAATCCCGTGGTTTCAAACCCCCCCCCCCCTATGATTTTTAAATTGTTCAAAAAATCCCCTGTGATTCCAAAAACCCCATATAATTTCAAATTTAATCAAATACCCCCCTCTGCCCTCTATAAGATTACTAAAATACATTTTCATTTATCACAAACCCACTTTCTCTCACTTATTTATTCCAAAACTCTAATTTCTTCCATTTATCACAAACCTACTTTCAATATAAATCACAATTTTAACTCAATTCAACTCTAATTTATTTCATTTATCACAAACTCACTTTCAATTTAAATTCCAATTTCAAGCCAATTTCAATTTATAGTTATATATATATATATATATTTATGTACGTATATATAATTATATATGCACTCATTTACATGGGTTTGTGATATAATTTTATATATAATTATAAATTGAAATTTAAATTGAAACTGAGTTTATCATAAATGAAATGAATTAGAGTTGAAATTGAAAGTAGATTTGTGATAAATGGGGAGAATTAAAGTTTTGGAGTAAGTGAGTGAGAGAAAGGGGTTTAGTGATAAATGAAATGAATTAGAGTTTAATTTGAATAAATGGAAGAGTATTTTCATAATCTTATAAATGACAGAACTGAGTATTTGATTAAATTTGAAATTATAGGAGTTTTTTTGAACAATTTAAAAATCATAAGAGAGTTTATGAAACCACTGAGAATTTTTTGAACATTTTAAAAATTATATGGGATTTTATGATAATAGCCTATGTATTTATCTATATACACAATGAGAGATCTATATACACGGATGAGAGAGGTAAGATTGTGAGAGGCTAGAACTGGGGATAGAGGTGGGTGTTGCAAAAGGGAGGGAGAGAGAGTGAAAGTCCTAATGTTTTCCAACATCTATTATCACGTGGGTTATAAAGTAACCTCGAGCAATTATTGAATTCTTTATTTTGGGTAGTTTGGAGATAGAAATGTATTTAAAAAATATGGTTATTTTAAAAAATATATTTGTTAATTTTATAATTGGTCTTATAAAAGATATGAAATCTGTAAATAAATTTTCACTTTTGTTATTTGTTATAAATACAAATTATTTCTCATTATATTTGTAATTATACCTACTTTCATCGATATATTTGTAATTTCCCCTAAAAGGAACAAACCCTAACTAAAAATAAAAGGAAGAACTATAAAAAGCTATGTTATGTCCGACTGTCCCTGTATTTCCTAACTATCTAATACTATATAAACATCAAAAGATTTAGGCTTCGTTTGGATTGAGATAATTGGAAGGATAAGAAAAAAAAAAAAAAAAAATTCATGTTTGGTCTGTTAATAAGGATAGAAAATAAAAGATTTATAGGGATAGTTTATCACTCCGTATCCCTCCAAATCCCTTAAATAATATCTTTCCAAAAATAAGAAGATTTGAAGAGAAAGAATATCACTTAAGTGATGTTTTTATAATACCAAATATAATCTTAATATTTTGATAATTGAAACTTAAGACATTTGGTTAATAGAATATAATAGTAAATTGGTTATAACGATTTCTTTTCTTTTATTTCATCTTCCCTATTCAAACAAAAATAATATCCTTTCTTTTCTTTTTCATCATAATTCACTCAAACATGAATTTTAAACATTACTATCTTTTTCTTTCTTTTATTTTCTTTTGTAATTAATGTTATCATTTCTTTCCTTTTCTCTCTAGTTAATCCAAACGAAGCCTTAATCGTTGTATTAACATATACAGGCACATATATGTCTACAAATCTTGTTAAAGAATGCACACCTGCAAGTCAGAAAACGCACACAAACACACCAAACGATCGACACAAGATTATATACGTGGTTCAGCCAAATAAGCCTACATTCACGGAGAGCACCGTTTCACTAAAAATCACTAAGAGGATTACAATGGGGTGATTCGCAGATCACACACACACACACTGTGTATACTCACGTTTGTATCACTGGAATAATATAAACGTATATTATTCCTAACTCTCTCTCTCTATTTTTGTGTACTTTCTGCGCACCGCATGTGCTTTACTCGCACTAGGTGTTTCACTCATACCGGTACCAGCCCTTTGGCGCTGGCCTAATCTGGCTCTCTGCCTGGTACACCGAATACAATAGGCTACACTTATATTTATAGGAGAGCCTAGAGTGGAGGACAAGTCAATCAATCCAATTAGGAATTGATCTCCTACCATAACTATGATTGCTTGATGGTTAAGTTATATTCCCCCTTAACAAAGGAGTCACCAAATATAACAAGATCCTAGTCAAATAGAGATAGCTTGGTGGCTAAATTTAACTTTCCCTGCAAGGAAATGAGTCACCATATCTAACAATCTCCCACTTGACGACTTTCCATTCAATCAATCAACTCCATCAATGATCAGTGCATTACGATGCTCTCACTCTTGTCTTCAAGCCTGAAGACCCACTTTAGTCATCATGACTATGTTAATAGCTCCCACTGCATGAGCAATATCTGGTCTGGTGCAGACAATGTGACCTCTGTTGTGTCTGACCCCTCCGTCTTGCTATCACTCGCATCTGACCTTTTTACCTTGCAACCTTTGTCGCTCCTAACCTTAAGAATGCCTTCTCGGGGTGCGTGTGAGCGTGTCCCTGCTCTGATTGGGCTGATTCTTGCGCCAAAATGTCGGGCTTCGAATTCTCTTTATGTAGATATATTATATGCCTCGTTTCGATAAACGATGCTCCGGCGACGTGCGACACTTTCCGGCGACGTGCTTGACATTGTTGTCTTCATCTCATCGAGCCAAAGCTCCTGGTGTGGTCGATTTTCTGATTTAGGGCACTCGAAAAAATCAAATCTGGACCAGATCGTCGAGCTTCGTGATTTGCTCCAACCTGGGGCTCTGATACCATTTGTAACACCCCGCTCCAACACTTGGTATGATATTGTTCGCTCTGGGCCCAGCCCGTGCGGTTTTGCTCTTGGGCTCCTCCCAAAATGCCTCATGTCAATTGAAGACAATACTGCACATATAAGCACATCCCCAGAACTTTATCCGGGCAATGTGGGACATCACAATCACTCTCTTATTCCTCTCAATACCAGTTCTCATATGACTCTTTGGCTTTAGGTTTGGGTTATATATTCAGCCTTGGGTCAAGTCAAGTGTTCGGGTAGAGGTCTGGGAATGTGTTTATATGTGCAGTGTTGTTTTCAATTGGTATGAGGCATTTTGGGAGGAGCCCAAGAGCAAAATCGTGCGGGTTGGGCCCAGAGCGGACAATATCATACCAAGTGTTGGAGCGGGGTGTTACAATATTCCTAGCAAGTAAAGGTCTTGGGGTAGGTGAACATCATGGTTATTTAATTTTTGGTACCAAATATAGCGCCTATAGGAACCGAATATACCATATCAAGAAATAGAGCAATGAATATTTGTTGGGTTTTTTTTTAGTTAAGTTCAATAATTTTGCATTCAATTTAACATTGGTCTTTTTTTTAAAATTTATTAGAAATTGGTCCCATTATTCTTATTTTAAGTTGGGTAAATTACATTACTTTAACCCTCTCTTGTTTCGCTAAAATAAGAATAATATGACCAATCTCTAATAAATTTTTAAAAAGAGACTAATATCAAATTAGATGCAAAACTATAGAACTTAACTTTTAAAAAAAAAAAACCATATTTGTTTTGAATGGGGAGGGTATACAATTGGGTACTTCGAATTTCGAAGGTACAATTTACTTTTTTCTAAATAGATTAGGTAGTTCGTATACATTAGTTAAGGATTGTTTAAAATAGAGTATGAATTCTTATATTTTTTAAAGTAATGTATATATATATATATCTATACTTACTATTAAAATTATGAAGAATTTTTGGTATTTTAGTATTTATAGTTAAAATTTTATATCCGATTTTTCAATCCAATTTCTACTTAAATTATAACTACAAAATTTAATTGAATTCTATAACTCCGAACCAATTTCTACTTGAATTATAATTACAATATTTAATTGAATTATATAACTTCCAATTCAAGTAGAATCTTATTTGGAAGCATCAACACCTATTTATGTAGGAATTATATATTTAAATTCTATCACTGAGATTTAATTGAATTTTAGTTATATTGAATTATATTGAATATATATATTACAAATCTGATTGTGATAGAATTTTAAATTATTTTTTATATTTTATTCCATTCTCTTATTATAATTGATAATCATAATCCTAATTGAATTAAATAAATAATAATTAATTCCAAAATATAATTATAATCCTAAATGGACTATAATAGTGAATCCTATAAAAATAATAATGACTCTCATCTACAATTGTATTTAACCATCCTAATTCTAAATGAACTATAATAGTGAATCCCATCAATCATTATATTTAACCATCCTAATCATAAATAGACTATAATTAATATTCATAGTCCCCATATATAATCCTACACATCTATACCCTACGATTCTCAAGCCTATTCTTCTCTCCCCCCCCGGTAATTTTTCTATTATATTTTAATTTTATCAATGTTATATTTATTGTATTTATCTTTTTCATTAATTGTATTTATGTTGTTTCATTATTATTTTGTGACTTTGTTCCAGGGCAATTACACCAGCTAAGTATTTATTTTTCCAGTATTCTTTATTGTAATTCAATAGTTATTTATTACCTTCGATATATATATATATATATATATATATATATATATATATATATATATATTAGGTATTGTAGTTTGATCAAACTTAATTTATTTATTTATTTAATTTTTTAATGCTTGAATTTATTTGAATTTCCTTACAATACTATTTCAATAAAAATTTATTAATCATTATTCTCAATGAATATTTTATTTAATATTTATATTTTGAATATTTGTGGTATGGTTAATCTTATTTTGCAATGATACTAATTTTTTTAATAATATATATTTTTCTTTTTATATAGACTTTAAATTATGTGCGAAACACATGCATTTTACTAGTATATATATATACATACACATAGGTGTGTGCCCATATATGTAATTTAGAATAGGGTAATTTACATTGACACCCATGATAGATCAATTACATATAGATGTTGGTCACGCACTAGTTAACAGAGACACCACTGAGATTTGTAAAATGATGTAATGACATCCCTTGGAGGCATAAAATGAAATTAGTGTCCTTGATTAATTTATTTTCATGTGAAATCTCTAAGTTACCCCTATGCCTAAACCCTGCACTTTATCCATTATACCAACCACCCTAATCACTCTTATTATTAAAAAATCTACAATAAATAAATAAGATACATTATTTATAATTTTATTTTAAAAATAAAAATTCAAAAACATAAAAAATATTTTGAAATATATATTTAAAGGTAAATTCTACCACTAAAATAATTTCATCAATAATAATTCTAAGAAAATTCCATTATTTAATTACTGCTCCTAATTTTTAATATATTACTATATAAATATTTCTCAAAAAACATTAAATAACCATTATAAGTATTACATATCTAATAATATATATATATAAACTTTTATGTACGGATAGAATATTTTTTTATATTTTTAACTATTGCTAATCAATAATTTTAATAAAATTTGATAATATAATGGAACAACTTATTTAAAATATCTTACACTTTACCCATTGTACGTATTATATATCTAAGAAATTCTACCATTATATTATCAAATTTCATAATGGAATGAGATTTTCTTTTGTATTACATCATCTAAATAAGATATTCCATTATAGGTATTACATATCTAATAAATTATACCATTATATTATAAAATTTTATTAAAATTATTGATTGGCAATAGTATAAAAATATATAATTTTTTTTTCTATTCGTACATACAAATTTATATATATATTATTAAATACGTAATACCTATAATGGTTATTAGATATAACACTTTAATATTTTTTGAGAAATATTTATATAGTAATATATTAAAGGGTTTACTTCAAGAAACCCCCACTGTGTCCACTTTACCCCCTATACTATCCAATTTCATCACTATGCCCCTTCATTCTCATATTTTGAGTCAAAATGTCTAAACTACCCTCCTTTAATAGTATAAAGGGGTTTAGTGAAATCAACCCTTAAAAAATTTATTTTTCAAAAATAAATTATATTTTTCGTAAAAACTATAAATTTCAATATATATATATATATATATATATATTTCGTAAAATATGAATTTTTTTTGCGAAAAAGTATATATTATGTTCCAAAATATGATTTTTTTTCTGAAAAATAATTTTTTTCTAAAAATATATATTAGGTTCCAAAATATGATTTTTTTCTGAAAAATATTTTTTTGCGAAAAGTATTTATTATGTTCCAAAATATGATTTTTTTTGCAAAAAATATATACTATTATGTTCCAAAATTTGATTTTTTCCGAAAAATATTTTTTTTGCAAAATATATATACTATATTTTCCGAAATAATTCATATTTTGGAAAATAATATATTCCCTCCGAAAAATAATTTTTTGCGAAAAATATATATATATTTTTTAATTTATAATTTTTGCGAAAAATATAATTGATTTTCGAAAAATAATTTCTTTAAATGGTTGATTTCTGTCACGCCCCTAATTTCCTAGGACTCCAAAACCCAAGCCTAAGAGCTAAGGGAGTGAATGCGGAAGAAATAAAAATGAAATAAAATCCATTTCAGTCATAAAATACCCATAAAAGGGTAAAATAGACATAAAACATCTCATATATTTCAAAAAGATCACACGGGATCGAAAAGGAGGCAAACCGAAACACTCGGTACCTTGATCGAATCATTCTGACCCACCATGTTCACCCAAGGGTAAAATGGTCAAATCAGGGTTAAAATAATAATTTCCAACTACAACTACAAAATTTGTACCTAAAACTAGCAATACGAACAAACGGGACCTAATTTGAAGCCACGAGGAAGGAGATATGAATTTTCAAAAGTGGCGTCAGACAACACCGACTTAAAACTAAAGTTGAAGTACCCCTCTTTCACTAAGGGTAAAACAGTCATTTCAGGGTTAAACTGGTCCTTTCAAATTTTATACCGATAATTTGGACGTAGGACAACCCATAGAAACAAACGGGGGTCCATTCCGACGTTCGAGGAGGAAAATACGGATTTTCAAACATCGGACGTCGTAAGCCGCTGCAGCAGGCCTGCACTACCAATTTCGAAAATGCTGAATTTTTTCTAAGTATGGATTAGTGAAGCTACTGCCCAAATCTGCAATTTCCTTAAAGTTTGAATATGCAAAAACGCGAGATTTTGCGATATGGCTTTGTTTTTCGCGCCGTCGGTCCCGAAAAATCATAAATATTGGAAAAGTGAGTTTTTCCTTGGCGGAACCCAAAAATAGTTTTCGAGACCTCGGGAAATGCGAAAAACGTAAACTTAGCAAAAAATGATTTTTTTGTAAGTTTTCATAAAATCTTCCGTCTTGCCCCCGGTATCCGTTTTAACTACCGCCGGTTTCTAAAGTTTAAAATATCTAAGAAAACGAATTTAATTAAATCCGTTTCTAAAAGCAAGGAAATTTACCGGGGCTACGGGGGTAGGCGAAAACGGGTTTTTCCATTCGAATCGAAAAGGGTTAGTTTGAAAACCTAGAAAAAAACGCCGTTTTCGGCCAAACACCTAATACTCGCAATTCATGGCAATTCATCCAATTCACATTCATAACTCCAAGGGAAAATATTCAATAATGATATTAAAGCGCTCTAAGGCGAAACATGCTAGAATTTGTCCAAAATTACATATTTCCACAATTCGGCACCGAAGTACCCCAAAATAATATAATCCCCGCGCATAGCGCTCCAAGGGATGTACATTGAGAATAACGCCTCGGCTAACATGCTAGCCGGGTTAAAATAAAATAGTTTTTCAAATTCAACTTACATGGACAAAATGAACATTTAAATACATATTTATCAACTAAATGTCCAACAAAATAAGTGTGGTCCGTCTCATGCACAAAAGGACGGACATACAACCACACGTCCTCGGAGAGACTACGGAACTCTCCCAACAGGATCATCACCTGAAAAAAATGTATATAATGTGGGGTGAGCTCACTAGCCCAGTAGAGGAAGCGTCATTGCCTCCATCTCGGTAGTCCGAGCGGTTCAACCCAACCAAGGTTCATGCCACTAACCCTAGGTCGGTCTCTTGTCCCACATGGCTCTCACGCCAATCCGGAACCCCTTCGAACCCCACAAATAAGTTTCCCCAACATGCTCACAACATAATTTTCTATAATTATAGCATGCTTCCACAATAACATCATATTCACATATATATGATAGTCTAAATGCACCATGACTCGACACACCCCCCGAGACACACGGCGCCCAACTCAGGTTAACGGATACATACTCTGTCCAATTACTTGTAGAGTACCGCACCGACTCTTCCCAAGTGATTTTTCTCTCTATCACTTCAACAAGGAAGACGGTTGTACGAGAGCCCAACATGCAACTCCGTACGCCATGACTACAAAAGTCAAGAACATGAGCCTCTACCCGGACTCCTAACTCACATTTGGTCGGCTTTTTAGTTCCGTAGGCGTGATACCTCCTGGCCAGTTGTTGCTTTGATCCGAACCCGACTACCAACACATCACTACACCACCCATATATTCCAACATCATGAATTTGACACTACATGAGTACTCAATATGCACATATGATTTTTCATCAACCATACTCCATCATAATATATGCTTTTTCTCTTTAGGCAATATATCATGTCAAAACTTTCCACATGCTCATAATATTACATTTATGATCACTAAACCACAACATCAATTCATATCACATTTATGATCAATAAACAACAACATGAATTCATATCACATAATCATATTATCAAGGGCCTAAATCATAGTCTAAGTTGCCCAAAACCAACTCGTATATATATATACGGCATATATACACTTAGACGCACACACCCTCTTACAAAGACAAAGACAAGTCATTTTCCCCTACCTCAATTCCAATCAAGCTAGCTCAAGAGTGTCCAAGAGAGGTCCAAGTAAGCTACCAACTCAAATGTTCAAGGAAAGAGCTTCCAAGCTTGCAATTACACCATTCAATGAATAACAATTAATATGGTGTTTCTATAAACCAAAATTTTTAAAGTGGCTTCAACCACAAAACAAAATCATCCCTAACAATAGCAACTTAGGGTTCTAAGAAAACACAATTCAAGAGAAGGAATTCTTGAACTTACCACAACTCTTCCACAATAGGGTCAAGAATCACAAGATGAGCTCCAAGCTTTTAATAACCGAAATAATTGGTGAAAAGGTTCAACTCATGTCCCTTAACAAGATTCAAGAGAAAAAGGGAACCAATTATCAATAATTGAACACAAAGCTTCAAGGAAATAAATTCTAGGGTTTGAAATCAAGAACCCTAAAGAAGTGAAGAACACTTACCAATTTTTTTTATCAAAGGGAAGATAAGGCCATCCTCTACAACTCTTATGTTCAAAGGTTCTTCAAACTCCAAGCCAATGATGATGTTCTTGAAGAAGAACCAAGGAAGAAGAAAAAATAAAATGGACGTGAGAAGAAGAGAGGTTTGTGGTGAATGAGAGAAGTCTTGCACTTTAGAAGACAAAAATCAATACATAATGGTGTATATGTATAACCCTAAATGAGTGTTCTAATCCAAGGGTTCATAACAAAGATGGGGAAAAAGGAAATGAATCCAAGGGCTAGAAATGAGTCTTGCCAAGTGGAAGACTTATTACACAACTCACCAAAACTTATTATTTTGCCAAACAAGGCCTTATCATCCAAGGGCTTAGAATAAAGATGGGAATTAACAAACCATCCAATGGTTGAGAAAAAGTCTTGTCAAGTGGAAGACCAAGAATAATGGATTATTCCATTTAAGTGCCAACCAAACAAGGCCTTATGATCCAAGGGCTTAAAACAAAGATGGGAGAATGAGATCAAGGGCTAGGAATGAGACAACACATGAAAGGTGGAAATGACCAAATTCATCCAAAGTTGGGGTTAATTACAAGAGTGCCATCAAGACTCTTTATTACCCTTTTACCCCTTATCATCCTCCCTAATTACTAAAATGCCATTCTTGCCCTAATTTCTACATTTTCCACTAATTGTTCCAAATGTGAAATTACTCCTTTACCCCTCGGTCATTTCTTTCCCGAAATCGTTCTCAATAATTTTCATTAATTTCAAAATGAAAATAAAACATGCTACGTACAATTTTTATAACACGTACAACATGTAAGGCATGCTAAAACAATTAAACACATTAAGCACATAAACACATAATTGTTTAAATAAAAATTTTAAATTAACCCGTAAAAATACCGGACGTTACAATTTCACTAAACCCCCTTATATTATTAAGGATAGTTTAGGCATTTTGACTCAAAATGTGCGGTGAGGGGGCATAGTGATGAAATTGAATAGTATAGGGGGCAAAGTGGACACACTGAGGATTAGTTGATTAAACTAAATAGTATAGGGGAGTTTTTTGAAATTAACCTTATATTAAAAATTAAGAGCAGTAATTAAATAATGGGATCTTTTTAGTATTATTATTAATGAAAATTTTTTAATGGTAGAATTTACCTTTAATATATATTTTAAAATATTTTTGATGTTTTTGAATTTTTATTTTTAAAATAAAATTATATATATTGTATATTTATTTATTATAGATTTTTTTAATTATAAGATTGTGATGATATGAGTGGTTGGTGTAATGGGTAAAGTAACTTGAAGATTTCACATGAAAATTAAATTAATCAAGGGCACTAAAGTAATTTTATGCCTCCAAGGGGTGTCTCTGTTAACTAGTGCGTTGACCATCATTTACCTGTAATTGACCAATACCTTGGGGGGTGTCAATGTAAATTACCCCTTAGAATATTTGCATTATGTGACACCCAACTGATCTTTACAAGAGTGTAATAGGATATTTGCATTTCTCAGAGGGTGCTTTGGCTCTCACCCAAGTAATGGCCATTGGGCTAAAGTTGGGTAATTTGTAATAAATTAATATTTTGAGCAGCAATAATAAAAAAAAAACATATACTTAATCAGAGTAATGATCTATTAATCATAAAAAATTAGAAAATTTACATCAACGAGAATGATTGTTTTATAAGATTATTATGTTGTAAAATT
The DNA here is from genome assembly GCA_963922005.1 of Cornus suecica. Classification (NCBI taxonomy): domain Eukaryota; kingdom Viridiplantae; phylum Streptophyta; class Magnoliopsida; order Cornales; family Cornaceae; genus Cornus; species Cornus suecica. The sequence continues at coordinate 43,119,124 of OY998248.1, forward strand.
GCTTTTATTATGTCAAAAACATCTAAAAATCAATATACAAATCTACTTCTAGGTTTGGACAATTATCTTGATGTCAATTAGTTTATAAGTGATATAGAGATACAGAATTAAGGGCATATCACCACATGTTCCTAGTGCTTAAGCTGCAAAACTGAACCAAACATTTACTTATTAGTGTCTGTTTGGCAACCGGAGCAGTACGATGTTGGTTTGGGTTGAGTTGTGTTTAGTGTTGTTTAATTCTGAACTGAAATTATGTTTGGTGCAGATGGTTTTGGTGTGAGAAAAAGTAAAGCTGAAAAACCAAACCATGTTTGGTAGAGTTAGTATAGACTGAAATTCTGAAACCAAATCATATTTGGTAACTTGGAATAGTTTGACATTTTATTTATTTATAATAACTTTTTGTAAATATATATATTTTTAAAAATAAAATATATAGATAAAAATACATTTCAAAAATATATATATAATTAAAAATATATATATATTTCAAAAAAATATAAATTTCAAATATATATAAAATTCAATATATATATAATTCAAAAAATATATAAAATTCGAAAAAAATATATATAACATTCGAAAAAATATATAAAATTTCAAATATATATAAAATTCAAAAAATATATAAAATTTCAAATATATATAAAATTTGAAATATATATAAAAATTTAAATATATATTATTTTTGAATTTTATATATTCTTTTCGACTTTTATATATTTATTTTGAAAGTTTACCCTAGTTTGCCCTAATTATACAACTATAATTGAGTAAACAATATTCGATTTTGGAGTCCTTTATTTTTTAGTCGAACAGTCATAAATATGGTGTCTAAGGGCATACAAATGTAAATTATAACCATCCATGTTTTAAAATTGATATTCAAATTAATATTTATTTATAATATTTTTATTATTATTTATTTGTTTACTTTATTTATTATTTTTAAATATTTATTACTCAATTTTATTTATTATTAATTATATTCTATTATTTGATAACTTTTATTTAGTTATTTAATATAATTAAATAATTTTTTTAATTAAATAAATATATATGTATATGGTTTGGAGAATTGGAGTTGATTTGCTTGAATAATACCACACCATCCAAAAACCATGTCTAGAGATTGTGTAAAAAATACACCATTTGGTACCAATTTGGCATACTATTTTTTGGTATCATTCAACCATCCCACACCAACCAAACATAGTTTGGGTTGTAATTCATATTTCACACCAAATTTTTGGCACCAACTTCATTTACCAAACATGCACTTATTCTTATTGTTGGAAATAATGGTCTAGAATTTAAGAAGAGAAGTATATAAAGAAAAATTAGATAAAATACTTTATTCCTTTTATTCAACTTAATTAAAATATATAAATTACATACCTATATATAGACATCAAAATACATATATAACACTCAAATATAAATGCTAATAAACTCCCACTAATACCCACTAACATAATAATTAGTGGTGTAACTCCCACTATCATACCTATCAATTATTCTAACTTTATTATCTTACACTAATACACACATTATAAGTAACATCAAAACTCACTAAATCAAGTTTATTATTTCCAACACTAACACTAGTTTAGATACGATGAATCGGAAGATAACTAGTTTTGACATTACAAATCACCAAGATTTTGACACATACGAACGTGTAATGCATGGTCAATTTGTATTTGAAAATTCTAGATTGCGTATTGAAACACACACCCACCCACATATATATATATATATATTTAGGGCTTGTTTGATTTTTAGTTTGGTTTGGTCTTGACTTATTTTTGCTTTCTTTTAAAGACCAAATGGACTTTGATTTTTACAATTTAAGACCAAATATTTTTCCCTACAAATGTTAGGTGGGTCCCGTATTTCACTATACATCATCTTTTTTTTTTTTTTCTCTTTCTATATATATATATAATTCATGGTTGACCCCGCTGACCACTATTCTACACTCTCTTTCTATACACGGTAATTGCACTAACACCCCCTGAGGTTTGCATATATTTTATCTAGGTGCTGATTTTTGAAATAATGACACTAACACCCCCTGAAGTTTGGTTTTGCTTACAGTGACGCCCCCTGGGCCAATAAAATGACCAAAATACCCTTGATAAAATTCAAAAAATATTCAGGGTAATGTGAAATAACCTTTATGCCCCAACCCCAAATATATAAAATTTTGAAAAACATATATATAAATTCAAAAAAATATATAAAATTCAAAAAAATGTATAAAATTAGAATAAAATATATAAATTTCAAAATATATATATATAATAAAAATATATATAAAATTCGAAAATATATATATTTTTTGAAAAATATTTAAATTCGAATATATATATTTCAAAATATATATATAAAATTCAAAATATATATATTTTCAAAAACAAAATTCAAAAAATTATATAATTTCAAAAAACATATATAAATTTCAATAAATATATATATAATTCAAAAATATATATATATAATTTGAAAAATATATAAATTCGAATATATATATTTAAAAAATAAATAAATAATTCAAAATATATATATTTTCAAAAACAAAATTCAAAAAATTATATAATTTCGAAAAATATATATAAATTTAAAAAAATATGTATATTTTCGAATTTATATACTTTTCAAATTATATATATATATTTTCGAATATATTTCAAATTTTATATATTTTTTGAAATTTATATATGTTTTTCGAAATTATATAATTATTTGAATTTTGTTTTTTTTGAAATGTATATATATTCGAATTTATATATTTTTCAAATTATATATATATATATTTTCGAATTATATATATATTTCAAATTTTATATATATTTTTGAATTTTTTATATATATTTTGAAATTTATATATGTTTTTCGAAATTATATAATGTTTTGAATTTTGTTTTTGAAAATATATATATTTTGAATTTTATATATATTTTTTGAAATATATATATATATATTCGAATTTTATATATATTTTTGATTTTATATAAATTTTTTGAAATTTATATATATATTTCGAAATTTATATATTTTATTCTAATTTTATATATATTTTTCTAAATTTAAATATATGTTTTCGAATTTTATACATTTTTTTGAATTTTATATATTTTTTAGAAATTTATATATATGTTTTTCAAAATTTTATATATTTGGGGTTGGGGCATAAAGGTCATTTCACATTATCCTTAATATTTTCGAATTTTATGAAGGGTATTTTGGTCATTTGGGGTGTCATGGAAAGCAAAACCAAACCTCAGGGGGTGTTAGTATCAAAATTTCAAAAATTAACACCTAGGTGGAATAGATGCAAACCTCATGGGGTGTTAGTGCAAATTACCCTTCTATATATATATATAATTCATGGTGGGTCCCGCTTTCTATATATATAATTCATAGTGGGCCCGTTGGCCACTACTCTTTACAAAATCACACAAGACCAAACAAAATCAGCCCAGACCAATGAAGACCAATATAACCAGACAAAACCACACCAAACCACTTTTCAAACGGGCTCTTATAGTGTCATCCATGTCACTACAACAAATATTGTCTTTAGCATCAATTTTAATTTATACTATAATTCAAGAAATTGTCGCCATAACTTCTTAGCAGTATTTACATGCATCTGTTACAACTAGTGTCACTATTTTATAGAAGCAATTTTAAATACTGCAATAAAAAGTAACACTTATCTGTAGCACTTAAAATTGCTGCAATAAAGAGCAAAAAAAAGGCAATAGTAGCACTTAAAATTGCTGCAATAAAGGACAAAAAAAGGCAACGGTAGCACTTAAAATTATTGCAATAAAGGGCAACAATAATAGTAATTGTGAGCTCTAGTAAATCATTCAGGAAGAAAAATGAAGATTTTTTAATCACCATCAATTCAATTAATTCATAAATCAAATTTAATAACAAAATTAACTCTGCCACAACACACCAAATAAAAAAATATAAATTATATTATTATAAATTCAATACATTCATAAATCGTGATAACGAGTAACTAATACTATATACTGACACAACTAAAATTATATCTATCTCAGTTCTATCACTAGGTCTAATATTTGATGAATGAATGATATCATTTTATTTAGGCTCTTGACACTTCAATATCTCTTACTCTTGACATCCTAGGATTGATATGAATTGCTGTATCATTCGATATTTACATATCATTGAGTTTGTAATATTTTTGTAACGTGTCGATATGGCCAGTATGCAACCCTCGTATGTAATAATTCAATAGCTTTTAATCTATTATTGCGAGACAGATGGGAAATGAAGATAATGTGGCAGATGGGAAATGAAACTCATGGTGCTGGTAGGTGGTTAGTCAATACCATAATCATCTTTAAGTGGAAATGATCAATTTTGGACATTGTAGTTTGTGTTTTAGCATGGAGTCCCATTTCTACCCTCTACTTGAAACTTTGGTGACCACATGAGTTTAATAAATTTTTGGCATAAAACTTTATTCACATAACATCATACTGTTACTATACTGTACTTGCAATTATTTAACCACATGGTTAATTAATGGGGTGCATATATATATATATATATAACATGGCCTTTAATTTAGACATATTAGTGTCTTATCATCTATAATATAGGAATGTTGCTCCATATCTTGGAGCCAAAACATGACGGGTCCTGCATTTCCAAAGCACCCAAACAAGTATGTTTTGTGAATGGGCAACGCAACAGATAATGGATTATATCATGGTTGTTAGAATCGCGATCATATAAAATAACATCTTACGATCCTATGATCTTATCAGTCAAAATAATTTCGATTTTACAAAAATTTCTCATGGATAGGATTGTGATCCTATCACCCAAAACGATCCCGATTCCACCCAAACAATCCTACTATTTACATGCAATTTAGGGCTTTTAGGTGCAAACATTAATTTTGGATTGGGCTATCCATATAAAAGAATCAATTTTTTTAAAAAAGAAAAAAAAATACTTTTAAAACTCAAATTCAACCCAATCTATTTCTATATATATTTATACTATTATAAAGTACAAGACCTTTAGAATATTTTTATACATTATTTTAGAATAAAAAAACATTGAATTACTTATTATTTAACATTTATTTTTATATTAATCATTGAAAAACTCTTTCGATCTTCCAATTAAATGTATATATTTATCCATAGTTACTACTTATCTGTACTCGTCATCTAATAAAAACCAATAACTAATCTAAACTTATTTTTATATTTATCATCTCTAATCTATATCTATATTTAGTTAGTTATAAAAGTGTAACGTATTTTAATTATTTTTATTTTTTTCATATGTTTTAAAATATAAAACACATGAAAAAAATAGAAATTTGGTAAATTATTTTACCAAATTTTATATGCATATAGTCTTTGTAATATTTTTAAAATTAACTTTATGATTATGTTTTTTTATTATATTTGATATTTTGAGTATATTTTTATTTTATTATAAAGATAAAATTGATTAAAAAATTAATTTAAATATTTTTTTATAATAATATACTAGAATCTTACAATTATACGATCCCGATCTTACATATCCGTAGCGATCCAACCAACACGGAGTGCATTATTACAAATTGAGAGGATTTCAACCTAACATTGTTTCATACCTTGCCAAGTGGCAACCATATACAGTAGGGCCTTATTTGGTACAAAGTGCTAGTGCATTATTACAAATTGACTAGGCAATTCAATCATACCTCAATGCATTGCTGATTGTTATTTTTTTTGCCCGGACAAGAGATTCGTGAAAAGCGACTGTTTCATACGTATGGATAAAACTCGAACGGTTATAGATCAAACAAATTATTTGTCCCAATAAAAATTAAATATGAGATTTAATATTTGTTGAGGTATTGTAAGTGTGGAAATTGTCCAAGCCCATCAAAATTCTTCAAGAATCAGGCTGCTGGCCCAATAAGATTCTTTTAAGCCCGTTAATTAAGCTCATTTTAGTTTGTGTCTATTTGAATAATAAAAATGCTATGTCATAATAATGTAATCAAGATAGTATTGCCCTAATGGACCCAAAACCCAAAGAGAAAATGTGTATAAGGATGATCCAAATTTAATAAAACATTCATTGTTGTGTTGTGCATTTTTGAGCATGTACACTTTGGCGCCGTCTGTGGAAAGTCTTGTTTAAGGAGTTCCTGATTTTTCGATTTACCCTTCGGGATCTGTAAAATCACATCTTTCTTCCCATCTTATTTGGCTGAGTTCATTTGTAGAACCAAAAGACCTTTCACCACCTTCTAAAACCTTCACTCACTACATATCGGGCAAGGATGTCAGTCACTCGTTCGCAAGCAGACGTTCCGAACATTGCAGACAGTCGTACGGGAGGTCCCCAGTCCATGGAGCAAATCTTTCAACGCTTGGCAGCTGCTGAGGAGCGTAGCTTGACCCTGGAAAGAGAGAATGCGGAGCTTATGGCGAGGTTGGCTCCACCAGCAGCTGCCCCACCAGTAGTCGCACCCGACCCTCCGGTAACGGCGCCTGGCCATTATCTAAACCAGCAAGATAACGACGGAAAGGAAGAGCATGCCGAGTCTTCCCAGCGTTCGGCAAAGGCTCCCGCAGTCGACGAGTCCATGACCCCCCAAAAGATTCAGGCGATGATGGATGAATTCCAAAGGAAAGTCCTCGGGGACTTGAGAGCCCGATCTACCGACGACATGGCCATCGAAACGTCCACCGAACTGATACAATCACCTTTCGTTCCCGAAATAACCCAAGAGCCTTTCCCTAAGAAATTTGTTATGCCTCAATTCACCCCATACGATGGCATTAAGGACCCCGAAGAGCACATTTATCAGATCCACCATAAGATGACCATGTATGCCGAAAATGAGTCCTTGCTCTGCAAGGTGTTTTCCACTAGTCTTGCTGATGCTACTCTATTATGGTTCAGGAAACAGCCATCCCGATCCATCGCCAGCTGGCAACAATTGACCAGGCTCTTCGTTGCCCAGTATTATGGGAACAAGAGACAGAAAAATACTATATCTTGCCTCTTCACTATGATCCAAGATAAATGAGAGTCACTGAAGATCTTTCTATCCCGATTCAACATTGAATCTTCCTCTGTTGATAATTGTGACCAGTACTCCGCTGTTGAGGCCTTCCGGATGACCCTCATTCCAGGGACCAAGTTCCACCAATCCCTGGTGAAGCGCCCTCCGTCGGGCATTGGGGAGTAAAACTCCAGAGCTCAGGGGTACTTGAGGATTGAAGAAGAGGAGACCGTCAGACAGAGGAGGACGGCCTTGGTCAGCGTTGAAACCCAATCTAGGGATCGAGCAACTGATCGAAAGCGTTCGACTTCATCTGGATCATCAGTTCCACCAGAATCATCAGCCCCGAAACCGTTCAAATGCTCCAGATTCGAAGAGAGGGTGACACCCCTGAAGGTCAGCCTTGCGAAGCTCTACCAGGAGAACAAAACTAAGGGAATTTTCCAACAACCCCCAACCATCAGACAACCACTTGACCAAAGGGACAAGTCAAAGCACTGCGCTTTCCACGGTGATTTTGGGCACATTACAAATGAATGTCGTAATCTCAGGCAACAGGTGGAGGCGTTACTGCTTTGTGGAGAGCTTCGGAATTACGCCCAACAGGATAGACCAAGGACCGATCAGCATGCCCCTATTGCTCCTCGTAACTCCTCGGACGTACAGCCGCTTAGGATCATTAACAATATTCATGGCGACCCCTCCTCCATGGAAACGGAAGGATCATAACGGAGTCATAGGCGGAGAGCCCACAAGATGAGAAAAATCAATGAAATCAGTGAGATCCACCCCAGGGCAGGAGAAACGCAGATCATTTTTTCGACATCGGACTTTCGGAGTGTTCAGACCCCACATGATGACCCTCTGGTTGTGACCTTAATGGTGGCTAATTGTCTCTTGAAGAGAGTCATGATCGATCCTGGAAGCAGCGCAAACATCATCACCAAATGGGCTTTTGAGAAGCTTGAGATCGAACCGATCGGGGAAGTCCAGTTACCGGTATCTGCTGCTCAAAGGACCCTGACTGAGACATTTGTTGTGGTAGATGCCAAACCTTCATACAACCTGCTCATGGGAAGATGATGGATTCACCGAATGCAAGGCGTGCCTTCCACTCTCCACCAGGTCATGAGATGCATGAGTCTCGACGGTATAGGTACCATTGACATCAAAGGTGACCAAGTGGTCGCCAAGGAATGCTACGCGGTCACCTTGAAGGAGATCCGGAAGGGGCAGGTCACGATGGTGCCCCACTCCAAGGAACAGTCTTCAGGCTCCAAATAACTATTACAGGAGGGGGATCCGGGTACCCCAATTATGGTCGAACCATTGCAGCCGGTTTACGTTGTACCCGATAGCTCGGAAAAAATTACTTTTGTAGGTACAAATCTTACCGACCATGAATTAAAAGAACTAACACAATTGTTGCAGGACAACTCTGATGTCTTCGCATGGGAGCATACGGACATGCCGGGGATAAATCCTGACATTGCCCAGCACTCATTGCATGTTGACCCAAATGTCAGACCTATCAGGCAGAAGCAGAGGCACATGGGGGCACATCGAAACCAAATTATAGCAGATGAGGTATCCAGGTTGCTCCAAGCTGGTTTTATAAGAGAGGTTAGGTACCCCGAATGGCTTGCCAAACGTAGTGGTCGTGCAGAAGAAGAATGGAAAATGGCGGGTTTGTGTTGATTTTACTGACTTGAACAAGGCATGCCCGAAGGACAGCTTTCCACTGCCAAAGATCGACCAGATGGTTGATGCTACCGCTGGCTACGATCGTCTAACTTTTATGGATGCCTATTCAGGATACAACCGGATAAAAATAAACCCGATAGACGAAGAAAAGACTTCATTCATAACTGAAACATGTACTTATTGCTTTAGAGTAATGCCCTTCGGACTAAAAAATGCAGGTGCCACTTTCCAGATGTTGGTCAACAGGATCTTTAAGGGAATGATAGGTACAGTAATTGAGGCCCATATCGATGACACGATGGTCAAGAGCAGAAAGAAGGAGGACCATCTTACCCACCTGCGCCAAGTGTTCGACACCCTCAGGATGCATGGCATGAAGCTTAATACATAGAAATGCTCTTTTGGTGTATCATCCGGGCAGTTCCTGGGGCACATCGTGGACCGAACGGGGATCCAAGCCAGCCCATCCCAAGTCAAGGCCCTGATGGAAATGAAAGAGCCCCGGACACGTAAAGACGTTCAAGTCTTGACGGGAAGAGTAGTTGCACTTTGCAGATTCATTTCACGACTCACTGATCGGTGCAGACCATTCTTTCGGGCAATCAAGGCAAAGAAGGGAGAAATCTGGGGTCCTGAACAGTCCGAAGCCCTGGCAAGGTTAAAAACGTACATGACCATGCCCCCAATCCTATCCACACCGACTCCCGATGAAGTCTTGCATCTGTACCTAGCAGTGTCTTCTGTATCGACCAGCGCATCCCTCATCAGAGAAGTCGAAAAGCTTCAAATGCCAGTCTTCTACACCAGCAAATCCCTGGCTGAAGCAGAGACCAGATACAACAGGCAAGAAAAATTGGTTCTATCACTGGTGAATGCCAAGAGAAGACTAAGGCATTACTTTGAAGCTCACCCGATTATTGTGCCGACAACCACACCCCTACGGGTTATTATGTCGAAGCCTGACCTCTCAGGCAGAATCTCCAAATGGGCCATCGAATTACGCATATACGACTTGACGTAAATACCCCGGGTTTCCATCAAAGGACAGGCAGTGGCAGACTTTTTACTTGAAAGTGAAACCGAAGAGCTAGACCAGAAAACTGAACCCGGTACCTGGAAGCTTTTTGTGGACGGATCGGCCAGCTGTGCCGGACCAGGAATCGACTTGGAAATCTTGACACCTGATGGGACACGCCTTCATATGTCAGTGCAACTACAGTTCCCAGCCACGAACAACGAGGCTGAGTATGAGGCCATCGTATCTGGCTTGAAGTTAGCAAGAAGCCTCCAGATCCAAGCCCTAGCAGTACACAGTGACTCTCAACTGGTTATTCGATAAATCAAGGGAGAATACGAAGCAAAGGATCCGAAAATGGAGTCTTACCGGGCACTCGTGTTAAAAGAAATAGAAAGCTTTCAGAAAATAACCTTCACACAAATTCCGAGGAGAGAGAATTCTGTAGCTGATCACCTAGCCGGTCATGCGTCCTCAGTCAGAGAAGACCTGACCCGGGTTGCACTTGTGGATTTTATAATCAGGCCAAGTATTCAAGAGCCCGAACAAGTGATGCTTATCCCATGGGATCCTAGCTGGATGGATCCCCTGATGGATTACTTACGAAGTGGAACTCTCCCAGAGAACAAAGCTGAAACTCACAAGATTAGGAGGAACTCAGCCCGATACTCAGTTATAAACGGGCAACTCTATCGAAAATCCTTTTCAGGTCCTTACTTGAAATGTATTACACCATCAGAATCAAGAGCAGTGATGCAGGAGTTTCATAGTGGAGCTTGTGGGAACCACTCCGGGGGTAGATCCCTTGCCCATAAGATACTCTCCCAAGGATACTTCTGGCCCTATCTGTCGCGGGACGCCAAGGTTGCGTTTGGTAACGGTTTGGTGCGGTGTTAGTTTTTGGTTTTGGTTTGGGTTGGGTTGGATTTGGTTTGGTGTGGTTTTATTTTGGTTCCAAACCATGTTTGGTGCAGATAGTTTTGGTGTGAGAAAAAGTGATGCTGAAAAACCAAACCATGTTTGGTAGAGTTGGTATGGGTTAAAATATATTAATATTAATATTAATATTAAAATATATTAATATACTAATATATTAATATTAAAATTTATAATATTAAAATATATTAATATATTTTTATTATATTAATATATTTTAATATTAATATATTAATTAATATTAATATAATAATATTAAAATTTATATTAATTAATAATATTAATATATTAATATTAAAATTTATAAATTTTATTTTAATATTAATATTAATATAAATTTTAATATTAATATATATATTAATATTAAAATATAAATATTATATTCGGTGCTACAGTGATTCGGGTTGCTACAGTGGAGTGCTACAGTGGTTTGCTACAGTACCCGCACCATCCAAAACCATCAAAAGGATGGTTCCAAAATCCTTCACAAATTTGGCACCATGGTTTGCTACAGTAACGGTACTATTTTTTGGCACCATTTTACCAAACATGGTTTGGTACAATTTTTTGGCACCAAAACCATATTTTTGGCACCAAACCTGTTTACAAAACAGGCCCCAAAGAATATGTCCGAAAGTGCAAGTCATGTCAAATGCACGGAGACGCTATCCATCGGCAACCTGAGTTCTTACATCCCACCATAGTCCCGCACCCATTCGTCCGATGGGGAATGGATATAGTGGGACCTCTCTCGAAAGCGATCCGGTCAAATACTTATGTCCTTCTGGCCACTGATTACTTCACCAAATGGGTGGAGGCCGAAGCCTATCCCACCATCAAGAGTGGCCACGTCATAAAATTCATATGGACCCACATAATATGCAGATTCGGGCTACCAAGGACGATCATGATGGATAATGGGACAAATTTGGACAACAAAGAGGTTAGAGCATTCTTTGCCGAGCATGGTACCAACCAGAACACGTCTTTCGTCGGCTACCCGTAAGAGAATGGGCAGGCAGAAAGGACAAATCGAACTATATTCAACACCCTGGCCAAAAAACTTGAGGAAGCCAAAGGGGCCTGGCTAGAGAAACTACCTGAAGTTCTCTGGTCATACAGAATGACTCCCAGACAACCCACTGGGGAGACCCCCTTTGCCATGGCGTACGGCGCTGAAGTTGTGATTCCAACGGAGGTCAGGGTTCCAACCCTCCTCAGCGAGGCCTGGGTTGAATGACCAAATAACTATCACCTGGCTCAAAATCTTGATCTTCTGGGTGAAAGAAAAGAGGCTGCCGGGATCAGGCTGGCCGCCTACCAACAACGAGTCCGGAACCACTTCAATCAAAAAGTCAAAAGAAGAGAGTTCCAGGTTGGCGACATGGTCCTTAGGCGAAAAATTGGGCTCGTAGGCAAGCTTAGGGAGCCTTGGGAGGGCCCGTACACCATTACCGAAGTCATCGGGCGCGGAGCGTACCGCGTCCGAAGGAATATAGATGGCGGAATGGAACCAAACTCCCAGAACACCTCTTGCCTGAAGAGGTACTACCCTTAAAAGGAGGAAAATCTTGTCTTTACTTTGATCTTTTGTAAAAAGGCTACAACGCCTAATCAGTAGAAAATCACTTTTATGGCAAAATAGCTTATAAATATATACTGAAGCAAAAAATAAACCAAGTGTTGCATTGTCTATCGCATGGCCTGAAGTGCCCGAAGACACAACACTGATCCTGAGGAGATCAAAAGTTTGCAAAAAATAAACCAAGTGTTGCATTGTCTATCGCATGGCCTAAAGTGCCCGAAGACATAACACTGATCCTGAAGCTATCAAAAGTTTACAAAAAAGAAACCAAGTGTTGCATTGTCTATTGCATGGCCTGAAGTGCCCGAAGACACAACACTGATCCTGAAGAGATCAAAATTTTGCAAAAATAAACTAAGTATTGCACTGTCTATCGCATGGCCTGAAGTGCCCAAAGACACAACACTGATCCTGAAGTGATCACAAAATTTTGCAAAAAAAAAAAAAAAAACCAAGTGTGCATCGTCTATCGCATGGCCTGAAGTGCCCGAAAGACACAACACTTAAAAACACAGAATAATATAAACATTAAAAGTCAACTGAATTAAAACAATGATATGTCATTCAAAAATGGGCCCCGATGGCCAAGGCTTACAAAAATTTTATTAAAATAAAAATTCTAAGGGTCAACATTAGTGCCCGCCACATCGGTGTTCACAGGAACAATGGCCCCCTCAGAAGCAGGAGGATCGGAATCGGTCGTAGCACTCATCCCCGGGAGAGCTCTGGTCAGGAACTCACAAAAACGAACATCATCAGGACCTCCAACCGGATCGTCGTACGGTGGAGCGATGCCCAAATTTTCGTCCAGTTCTTCCACTGAGGCAAAATCCCTCTCCTCAACGGGCTTCTGCATGTCATTGAAGCATGACCTCCATCCGAACCCGATTCGGTACTGGGAGGTGTCACAGAAGCATTTATACATTTCATTGCCACCCCGGTGACACATCTCCACCATCGACCTCTCCACCATAGGGAGGTTGTCGGTCTCGGCCTTTTCCTCCAAAATTTTGGCCTTAGAAGCCTTCAGGCCCTCATTCTCAGCCCTTAGGCTTGCATTCTCTGCTTTCAGGGCCTTTGTTTCAGAGAACAAGGCCCGGCGTACCGCTTCCATCTCCTGGATCTGATCACGAGCTGCCCGAAGCTGTTGCTCCGCAGTGATTGCCCTTTGTGTCTGAACATCCAATTTTTCATTGGATATTAAAAGTAAGGAGGCAGCCTTTTTCCTGGCATCCTCCTTCACCTTCAGGAGCTCGTTGGATTTTCGGAACAGTTTATCGTCCTCCTCCATCTTCGAATTATAGGCCTGGGTCAGATAAAACATCTGCCAAAATAACGAGTGTTAGCTTGATGGGCCGATTGATCAGTATACTGAAAATTTGAGAAAAGGAAAAGTATGACTGATGAGACAGTATTGAAATAGTACCTTCATTGCAATCTCCGGACCAGTCAAGGCCAGCTCTTCCTGGTTGATCTGTCTCAGTTTTTTTCTGTCCGCTGGAGTCTAGATCTGAGATCCCATTGCCCGAAGGGCGGTGTCATTGTCAATAGTCTTATTCCTCCTAACAAAAAAACCGCCACCAGGGAGTGTAATCTTTGGCACCCAGGGGACGGGTCTCTCCTCAATTGCAGCCCCAGTGTCCTCCACTATGATAGGGGACAACGCTGTAGACAGGTGGGGTCTAACTGATTATTCGGGAAGAATTTCCTCAAAGCGGGGATGTCATGTCCCCGACAGACCAGCCTCTCCCTCAATTAGTCTGGATTCAGGAACGGGAATGCTCCCTGGAGGAGGAGCGAAGGTCGCTCCAGCAGTACCGGATCCTGAAGAAGGGGGTGGAGTGACCTGAATATTTCCCATCGGAGGGGAAGAAGTTATCGGGACGTTCTCCACCAATGGAATAGGATCAGACCCAGATGGGGGTGTTGGAGTACTTTGCGACTCCTGTCCGTTCTGAACCTCACCCAACACTGAATGAATCGCCTGAGGGCCGGGTGCCCGCTTGGCCTTCTTTTTTAGTACGGCTTGCGGGATTCTCAGCATTTCTGTTGACAAGGTCTGCAAATTAGAACCTATCAGGTAAAATTTACATATCTTTAGGGGTTGTCCCCATATTTTAGACTTAAGGAGTTCAAACTGGGATCTGATGTAAGTTGAGGTTTTAAAGTTATCGGGTGCTCCCAAAAACTCAAGCACATGAAGACCCAACTTATCATTGCACTGATCGCAATAGCATGACCCCTTATGAAATGGTTTGAAGGAGGGAAATAATGGCCTGTCGAATTCACTAGGGACTCTGAATCCCGATGATCCAGGAAGCCTCCTGTTCCCGCTCACTAGGATCATTCTTTCCTTCTACCTTTTGTTGGATTTTTCAGTGCCATGGCAAATCTTTCTCCCATTCAAAGGAAAAAGATTGTATCTGCCCCTGCAATCCTTCTGGCCCTGTATCTTGTAACAGAACAGGAGCTCGGCCAGACCTATATCGAGACCTAGCTCCCGATTGATTATCAGGAGCATGGCCAGGATCCTAAAGAAGTTAGGCCCCACCTGAAGCGGAGCCAGACCCAAGGTAACTAGGGTATAGATGAAGAAATGTTGGATCAGGAATCTAAGAACCTGAAGGTGGAAGGCCGACAACAAAATCTGATGATCCAAGACCCCCTCACCTTTCCTGAAATCGTATTTTTTAGGGTAATTTTTAATGATAACCCCATCGGGTATCCCACATTTGACCCTTAACCTCTTCAGTATTGTCTCTACCCTATGTGTAGGAGGGAGGGGGTCAACATAAAATTGGTCTCCCGAATTCCCTGCAGCCGGATCCCCAACCGCTGCGACGTTTTGATTGACCTCTGGTGGACTGGACCCGACTACCCTAACCACCTCTACTGAGGGTGAACTAAGAGAGGCATCTGGGTCCACAGGAGAGGGGTGATGATCGCTACCCGACCGGGTGTCATCACTATCAGACATGCTAGCAGAAAGATAGAAGAATTGAAGGAAAATAACTTACTCTATAATGAATCCCGACCCGAGTTCGTGAGGATTCTTGGAAGATTGAGCATATTCTGGCAATGATAAGCGAAGAGATCAAGTGCAGAGAGTTTTCTGAAAGCTGTAGATTCAAAATGAAACGAACACCCAGCATACATAACGAGTATTTATAGAAGTCTATGAAACGCTTGAAAGGCCGTGTGCTCGGGATACGAAGCGTCACATCGTTTCACATGCGCCTCCTCTGCCCCCTTTTCGCCAATCGAGGCTATCCGGACCACAAGTTTCAAATATTCCAATGATTACATAGCTGTCGCATTAATTGGGTCTGCCACGTCACCCCGACAGGGGTAATGTATCTCATTTTCCACTTTATCTTCTCTCTAATGGGCCTGATCGCCTGACAGCCCATGACAAAGAAGCGGGCCTGTGTAAATGTGGAAATTGTCCAAGCCCATCAAAAGCCCTTCAAGAATCAGGCTGCTGGCCCAATAAGGTTCTCTTAAGCCCGGTAATCAAGCTCATTTCAGTTTGTGTCTATTTGAATAGTAAAAAGGCTATGTCATGATGATGTAATCAATATAGTATTGCCCTAATGGGCCCAAAGCCCAAAGAGAAAATGTATATAAGGATGATCCAAATTTAATAAAACATTCATTGTTGTGTTGTGCTGTGCATTTTTGAGAATGTACAGGTATTAAATCCCAATTTTTTTTGAACTGGGCTAATCCGTTCAGATTATTCTATGCTCAGGTCAGGGTAGCCAGGAAACTTATCTAGGGGGGCTAATGCAATTTTTTATAAATTTGTTAGTGAAATTTATATATTTTTTAGGTTACTAGAAGAATTTTTTTTAAAAAATAGGGGTGGAAATGCAATTTTTTATAATATTATTAGTAAAATGTATATTTTTCAAACTATCAAAGGAATTTTTTTAAAAACTGGCCGGGGCATAAGCAATTTTTATAAACATATTTATAATACATATAACATTTTAGGCTAAAGTTTTTTTTAACAAAATTTGGGTAGGGGCCATGGCCCCCCCTCCCCAAGAGTGGCTCCGCCCCGAGGGTAGAGCCATGTACACCTGGGGTCATGACCCCTCCCAATTTTTTTTATTTTTTTTTAATAACCTAAAATAATATATATATTTATGGATAATATCCTAAAAAATGGTATATGCCCCCTCCTAAGATTTTCCAATTTTTCTTCAGGGATCCATAAAAATATATATTTCATAAATAAATTTATACAAAATTGGATATGCCTCCATAATTTTTTTAAAAATTCCTTTAAAAGCCCATAAAAATATATATTCTATAAATAAATTCATACAAACTTCCATATGACTCCCCCTAAAATTTTAAAAAAGCCTTCAAAAGTTCATAAAAATATATATTTTATAAATAAATTCATACAAAATTGCATATGCCCCCCCTAAAACTTTTTCTTGGCTCCGACCCTATATGTGTCATTCATGAAAGTGTATCTCCTCGTGCAAACTGTATAAAGATCAACACGAGCTGCATGTTGAAGCTTCGCATGGTTTTATTTCAACTGTGTTATATATATGTATATATAAAGAAAAATGACAGTTATTTTGATGCACAACACAAGACTCATAAATCATAAACCATTTTTTATTTAAATATTGTCAGGCGGAAAAAATATAGAAATTCAAATTTAAATATCAACTAACCATATTTTTGAACTCATATAGTCTCATGACATTAGCGCGTACTTACTGGTTATATAGACATCATCAATAATAATAATAATTATTATTATTTTGTTAGTAATGGGTACAATTAAGTTTAGCACGAGCAAAACGGAATATATCCAATTTTTTCACCCGGGGGAAACACTCGCTCTTTTATATATGTTTTTTATTTGTTAAATGTTTTTACTTTGAACACATGTCGCATCATTTATTCATCCAAATTATGTATGATTATATCATAAAACTGTTTCAAGATGTTTAGTGTTTTTTCATTATAGAATATCAATATGAGGAATTGCAATCTAATTGAACATTTGATAGCTTTTGATAAACTCGAGACGGGGAGAGGAGGTAAACAAATTATTATCTAAAATATTTCAAAAGGAATTTTTTTTCAAGATAAAACTTGCCAAAATACAACTTTAATACAAGTTGGAAGACCTCTCTTATATTTATTCTTTGAAAAATCTTCAAGTTCAAATTTGATAGTAGATTTTGAAATATTTTTGTTTTTTTTTTTTGGTAATGATAAAAAAGGCAATTTTTATTTTTATTTTTAAAAAAGGTCAAAATATAACTAGTTATATATATGCAATAGATAAATCAATTGTTAAGTGCCATTAATTTGAAATATATTTATTTTACATAAAAAAAAAATTATTAAAACTTTGGCCTTCTAACTTGGAATCCTGGCTGTGCGCCTATATATATATATATATATATAACAATGATTTGGTTACTTGTAATTCATTATCTATGGTTCCAATTTCTATCAGTTTTCGTAAGTAATGGTTATCCGAATATTTTAGCTTTGGTTGACAATTCTTCACTTAATTGTTAAAAACGAAAGGATATTATCACTAACCCCCTTATAGTTTCATTTTTAATCAACTAATTCCCCTTCAGTTCAGAAAACCCCTATATGGTTAGCAAAATGTATCAATTTCTCCCTCTTTATACTTTTGAACCAAAATACCCCTAAAATTTTATTCAATTAAAAAAACATATAAAATTCAAAAAATATATATACATAATTCGTAAAAAATATATACAAATATATAATTTTTTTAAAAAACATATAAAATTCAAAAATATATATAAAATTCCTAAAAATATATATATAATTCAAAAAATATATATAAAATTCGAACAAATATATAAATTTCGTAAATAATATATAAAATATTAAAATTTGTAAAAAAAACATATAAAATTAGTAAAAATATATATAAAATTTGAAACAAATATATAAAATTTAAAAACATATAAATTTTGAAAAAATTATTTAAAATTCGTAAAAATATATATAAAATTTGAAAAAACATATAAAATTCGTAAAATATATATAAAATTCATAAAAATATATAAAATTCGAAAAAACCATATTACCAATCAAATAAAATATCTCAAAAAGATAAACATCATTTTAATTTTAATTAGGAATAAAATCATATAACTTTCTTATTAAATCACATGAATGGGTAGATTATGTTGGACCTTCCATATTAAAAAAAGGTTAGTTTAATCCGCACTTTGTTTATTGCATGAAAATGGAAAAGAGTAATTGACTTCTAAAAAAATACTTTTAACACCACAAATTATTTTAAAACTATGACTATACTCAATTGTGACATCTATTTTTATTTTAAAAAAAATCAAATATAGTGGAAGAACACTATTGTATTATAATTTTCCCAAATATAGTGGAAAAACACTTTTAACCTACCCTTTTTTTCTGGATAATCTTGTTTGAATATACTATTGTAGTGTGCCAAAGATTATATATATATATATATATATATATTTGAATTTTATATATTTTTTACGAATTTTATTTGTTTTTTTTTGAATTTTATATGATTTTTTTTATTTTATATATTTTTTACGAATTTTATATATATATTTTAATTTTATATGTGTTTTTTACGAATTTTATATATAATTACGAATTTTATATACTTTTTCGAATTTTTTATGTTTTGTTTTTTTTTTATATATATATTTTTTTACAAAATATTTATATATTTTTATTTTATTTTATATATTTTTTACGAATTTTATATATTTTTTTACTAATTTTATATATTTTTTCGAATTATATATATTTTTTACGAATTATGTATATATATTTTTTGAATTTTATATGTTTTTTTTTTTAATTTAATTAAATTTCAGAGGTATTTTGGTCCAAAATTATAAGAAAGGGGCAAATTAATATATTTTGGTAATTATATGAAATTTGTTTAAATTAAAAATAATCAAAATTAAAACTACAGAGGAGTTTACTGATAATATCATGGTCATCCAAATCTGATTTAGAGAAATTTCCACATGTGAACCACGAAAAGTTCACCCACGTTTAATATTTAACTTCTTGGTCAGTCCACCAAGTTCTCTTTGGTTAGATATTTGACATATTGTTACAAAGGGTTTAATTTCAGTAAATTATGTGGTTTCAAAAAACTCATTTTACCCCTTTCTTGTATAAAAATTTTGTATGTATTTGTCAAAATTTATCAGCTTGTCATATTTTTGATAATTTTTGACCAAAATATTTTTGAAATTTAATAACAAATTATTTAAAATTCAAAAAAATATATAAAATTTGAAAAAAACATATAAAATTAGAAAAATATATATAAAATTTATAAAAATATATATAAATCGTAAAAATATATAAAATTCATAAAACAATATATAAAATTCGAAAAAACATATAAAATTTGAAAAAACAATATCAAATTAGAAAAAAACATATAAAATTCGAAAAAAAACATATAAAATTTCAACAATATATGTAAAATTTGTAAAAATGATTTAAAATTTGAAAAATGATTTAATGATTTAAAATACCCCTGAGATTTAATGAAAAATAATTTAAAATTCAAAAAAACATATAAAATTCTAAAAATATATATAAAATTCATAAAAAATATATAAAATTTGGAATTTATGTATTCTTACTTGAATTCTCTTGTAACCTTAATATATTCTCTTGTTTTTCTATCTTCTTACTTGTTTTTTTTTTAATTTTATATATTGTTTTATAAATTTTATATATTTTTACGAATTATATATATATTTTTATGAATTATATATATTTTTTTATAATTTTATATGTTTTTTCGAAATTTATATGTTTTTTCAAAATTTATATATTTTTTTTCGAATTTTACATATATATTTTTGAATTATATATATATATTTTCAAATTTTATATGTTTTTTTCGAATTTTATATTTTTTTCTAATTTTATTTATTGTTTTCGAATTATATATATATATATTTCAAATTATATATATATTTTTTAATATTAAATTATTTTTCATTAAATCTCAGAGATATTTTAGTCCAAAATTATAAAAAAGAGGACAAACTGATACAATTTAATAAATGCAGAGAGTTTTCTGTATAGGAGGGGAAAAAGTAATCTTTTTTAAAATCACATGGTTTACTAAAATTAATCCTTGCTACAATCATGTATATATATATACACACATATTTCTCTTTAAAGCAGGGGTGGAGCCACCTTTGCCTACATGGCCCTGCCCAAATTTTATATAAAAAAAATCTTAGCCTAAAAAGTTATATATATTATAAATATATTTATAAAAATTGCATATGGCCCCTATCAATTTTTTTAAAAAATTCCTTGATAGTCTAAAATATAAATTTTATTAATAAATTTATAAAAAATTGCATTTCCACCCCTAATTTTAAAAAAAATATATTCTAGTAACTTAAAGAATATAAAATTTACTAATAAATTTATAAAAATTTGTATTGGCAGCAGACAAGTTTTCTAGCTTCGCCCTGCTTTAAAGTAATAGTTATCCAAATTTGGGTCTCAACTTTGGTTGGCCCTTTCTTCCATTAGCTTAAATTGGGATGAGCTTTATTTAGCTTATGTGTATTTCTCATTTTGTTAACATAGTTTTCAATTCATAAAAAAAAAACGATTATCCACATAGAAATTAATAAAAAAAATATGATATGAAATATTTCACAAGCAACATGAATGATAGTTTAGGAAATTTATCATATGACAGTAGTTTCACAAAATTCCTTCGAAAAATAAAGTGAAAGAAAATTCAATTTTTAAAGAACACTTATTTTTTTCTTTTCTAAACTGATAAAATTGTTTTTTGTTTCCCCCTATCTTTTTGTTTTCTTGACCACCTAGCTGAACATCACTTGACCTATTTGATATGTAAACACACGCATATATATTTTGTTTATATCCAAGGTTTCATCAAATTGGAGTTCTTTATTTTGTTCAAATCTCCACAATTCCACAGAATTTTCTCTTTCTTTTTTTTCTCTCCATTTTTTGGCTTAAATAAATTGAAGTTTCAACTTGACTAGTAAAGTAGAAGGTGAGGATAGACAAGTCCATAGAAAGTAGCTAGAAAGTGATCCAACAAATTTTTAATGTCTTGCCACTAAAGAAAAGTAAATCCTAGCTACAAGAGCACCAAAGAAAAGAGTTCCAAATTCCAAAGAATCCATAGACCAAATACATTCTTTCAATATTCCACTTTGGAAATTTCTTCCAATTGAAGTGTTAACATTATCTCAAGGGAATATATCCTTTTATATAGATAATATAATAGTCATTTAGTAGAATTTTGCTTCTACTCAAGGGAATATCCTTTTAATATATATATATATATATATATATATGTAAGGTAATTAAAGTACTAAGAAAACAAGATAGTGAAAGGAAGAGAGAGAGAGAGAGTCCAAATGGTGGAACAAAGAAAGGTTGATAGGCAAGAACAAAGAAAAGAATAAAAAAAAATTGTTGTTTTTTTTTTTCACAAGCAAAGATAAACAAACTAAATATAAGAAGAAATAAGGTCGACATCAATAAAATTAAGCAACCATTTAAACCACACATTTCATTCATATATTGTCGTCTGATTACAACTAATAGCAAACTTCCCTAAGCTATGAGTCACCTTGTACAACTTATAGGAGCCCATTGCAAAGTAAAAGTTCCATTGTTATTTCGGAGATGAACCTTAATATCTTAAAAAATCATAGCAGAAAGATCCTTTTAACCTTTTTTATGGTTATTGTATTAATAATCCACCAATTAAATGTCCCTTGAAATAACTAACTATGCTAAGAAAAAATAAAATTAAAATAAGGGCCTAAATCTCTTCCATAGAAGATATTGGGCACGTAAATATATATCACGAAATACTCTCGGTCAATCATTGAAAATGCTACGTTATATCTAAAAATAAAAATAAAAAATCTACTGTTATATCATTTTAAATTCAAACAGACAATTTTTCCAACACAAGACAAAGGGTCTCTAGCAGAGTAGCCATTTAGTCCAGTCAATCTTATGGCTTCCTTTCTTTGTGAAGAAAATATATATATCCATGAGAAAATTTTACAAAAAATGTTTGAACATTTTAAAAGAAACTTCTTTATACTTTCTTCAACTTTCTTTTGAAGTTTTGGAAGTAATTGGATGGTCCCATAAAACATCATCATTTCTGATCCAAAAGCAATTTCCCATTAACAAGAAGGGAAGGAAAAGACACATCCTTCAGTTTCCATTATTATGTGCAGATCCTAGTGTGTGTGTAAATTGTGCATGTATAAAGTTGTATATGCGGTATAGGTACGGGTGTGGAACATGTGCTTTTCTATTCACTCATGGATAGACATGTAGATCGGTCGGATTCAGATAGAATCTGTCACGTTTTGATCTGATCCGATTTGATAATCCGACGAATTTTTATTTAATTGATTCAAATTCAATTTTTTTTATTTTTGGATATCCGATTTGATTAGGTAAAAAACAAAACAAAAATTATTAAATTTTTTTTATACTATTTTTTAAGAATATTAAACACTAAATTATATATTTTACAATCAATGCTTATAATACATGATTATAAAAACATAAAAATGAAAAGGCCAAAAAAAAAAGATGAAACATAATTAAGCATATTATTTAATATTTATATATTAATAACATAATATATATGTGTATATATAAAATTAATCGGATCGAATTATTATCGGATCGGATTAGCATAAATCCAAATTCAATTTGTTAAGAAATTGGATTATCGGATTCGTATCTTAATCGGATTATCAAATTTTATTTTTAATCAATTTTCGACTAATCGGATCGGATTCGGAACAAAATCCGACCCATTGGGTGCCTAAGGATTAAATGGAATACCTTTTGTAATGTGGGGCTCTAATTATTTTAACACACACAATATCTATTATATAACTTGAATTTAATGGGAGGAAACAAACAAGAAGGAAAAGCAAACACAGTGGTCCTGTAGTGTGAAGAGCAAATTTTACTTTTTCTGGGAACTGAAAATGGGGAAAGTATTAGGGTAATTTGCATAGAATTACTACCGCACATACACGAGTTTGTTGCCATTTGTTTTGGGATAATTACACATACCTCCCCTAAACAAAGGTATAATTGCATGTGATTTTCCTAACGTTTCAATAATATCAGAAACCTCTCTTAATATCATCTAAAAAATTGGTCCACCAAGAAATAATAGTGAAATGACATATATACCCTTCTATCTTTAGAGATTTTTAGAGAATGTTCTAGAGGATGGTGAATTTACTACCTTACCCTTAAATATATCAGCGAAAATTATGTGTACCAGCAACTGTTATTTCATATGCGCCATTTATCTTTCTCAAGTCATGGTAGAAGGCTTGTAAAGAGAGAATGAGTGATTTTTAGAGAGAGTAAGTATAAACAACCACTCAAAGGGGTTTATATAGAATACATATGATGACATTTTGGTAAAAGGAGTTGGGGTATTTTAGTAATTTTGAGTGCAAAAATAAGGGTTTAAATGTAATTGCAAGGATAACAAGGGTAAAATAAGAAGTTTGGTCCATAATATGCCTTTATTGATCAATAAAGTAAATTTTATGCATTGACTTTGAACAAAATGGGTTAAATGTTACAACGTTTGTGCAATTAAGAGATGCATATAATATTATTAAAACATTAGAGGAACTACATGCAATTATGTCATAGTTTGGGGGAGGTTTGTGTAATTATTCCTTTTTTTGTTTTTTACTTCTTTCATCTCTCATTCTTTGTTTGTGTTTCTATTTAGACAGATTTTTAAGAACTTGTTTCTAACACAACTTCTTCTTTAAATAATAATAAAAAGGACCCAATACCTTTTATATAAAAAATAAATAAAAATTTCTTATATAAATTACCGGGTATTCGAGATATCATAACCATATAATAAAACTGTCTTAATCCAGTTTCCCTATGTGTTCGCTCCAAAAATAATCGGCCAAAGAACTAGGCCGATTTTCTTGTTCTATAAAACGCGGGCGTGCCAGAACTGGTGACGGAGTTTCAAAAGGAACGAGTCTTCGTCTCTTTTGAAGATGAAAAATAGAATAAGACGATTTACGAGAGAGAGAACTCAACTCGCATGAAGGGTTCTAATTGCCTCAACAAAGAGGACTTTTGGGTAACCGAAAGAAAATGACATGAATTGAAAGAAAGATGACAGTGAATTTAAATGACTTGGAATTGAAAAGATTTGCAAGAAAGTTAATTGGTATTGAAAGTGCAAGCCACGGAATTGAAAGAAACGATAATTGAAATTTGCAATAAATTAAAAGGTGCAAGGAATATAAAAGAAACGATAAAAAAGTAAAACATAATGGAAATAAAGACTGCTATTGTAGTATGGACATTTTGTATTTGGTGTTGGACCTCTAAAACAGAGGTTTACGTACATTATTTATAGCCTAAAATTGTAAAAGATAACCTAGAGATAAATAACTAAAAATAAAAGATAAAACAATATAAATTCTAAACCTATCTAAACACTAGCATCAACTCAACTACAACTCATTTCCTAACAGTGTCCAATACTCCAAACTTTGTAGTCTTGATCGGCAAAGGCTTTTCTTCACCAGCTTTGGGCTTCCATTTTTAACTTGGGCTTTCTTCTTTAATCTGAAACTTCTTGTCCCAGTTCACTTCATTAGATGGCCCAATTTCATCATTTATTAACCCAATCTCGGCCTAGTTCTCAGCCCATTGCTTTTCTGGCCTGTTCCAATTTTTCCATTCAAACCCACTTTCTATCCACCTGATGACTTTATTCTTGTGTCAACATTGGCCCATTCTTGGTCCATTATTTCGGCCCAGCCCACCTGTACCACGTCCATCTTTGGCTTGCCATGTGTTTTGGGTTGTCAACACTATGTTCATATTGATTATTAAAAGATGTACATTTATCATATATATGGTCTATGTGGGTTTGGGCTGGGCCCAAGTCTATTACTTCTCAGTCCAATTGCTAGTTAAGAAAGTATTATTAGGTTGGGCAGAAATGGTTTCAATTTCTTTTGGATCCATTAAACAGTCGTTGCACCAAGACCTGAATCACAAACAGGTTATGTATATATTTTTTTCTTTTTTAAAAAAGGTTAAGAATTACTCATACATCTTGTCTCCAGGAAGGCTTGAACCTTGGACCTCCTATTTGAGATGTAATGTCCGGTACCGCTTGATCATTACTCGTTTTCTTTGGTCATATTATGTATATTTGGAGTATATATATATATACACCATAGTTCTCAATATCATTTGATACATTTAAGTATTTTTTTGAAAGATATTAATAGCGTTACATAACAATATATCTTTTATGTAACAATATAGCGTAAGAAAATTCACAGAATGGTAGTGATCAACATAGCATGGGAAAAGTTATGATTCAAATTAAAGTATTTTGATTCATGAAACATTGAATTGTAATTCAAATTAACTCAACCCCACCAATGTACTTTATTAAGATTTTAGTTATTGGTACACAAAGTGCCACAATTCTTTCAAAGTAAAAACCTACCCACAACTCCACTTGAACTTATAACACCAGACCAACCTTACCTCAACCAATTTTTATTTTCTTTTTCTTGAAGTTAAAACGCTTACTCACACGCATTGTTTTCACTTAAGCTTGAACCCTTAACCTCCGAAATAAAAACAAGGAAAACCATGCACAACAAAGTCAAGTAATTAACCCATCATTTTCATCATTTTCTTCCAAGAAGGGCGGCTCGAGATGTCCATCCACCACTCATTCACATTCTTCCTCTCCCTCACCAAGTGCCCCATCCTGGCCTCATTCATCAAGTACCTAGTCCCCGGGAGGTGGCTGAGGTCCGCCAGAGAAAAGTTATCTCCGGCAAGGTACTTGCTCTCGGACAACCTCTCCTCATATATATCTAATACTTTCTTGAGCTTGTCCTCCGACGTATGGACCAATGACATGTCGCCACTTTGGCCCATCCCGGGGAGGATCACAAGTTGAAAAACTATAGAGAAGACCAAGTCATTGTAGTTGTGTGCTTCTACTTCGAGCCATTGGTCAATCAGGGCTCGCTCCTCCAAGGTGGTTCCTAGGAGATTCGGGCTTTTGTTGGCGTACTTGGCTGCATAGTAACGAATTATTGCCCTCGACTCTGAGAAAATCCAAACAAATAAAAGATTAAAGATTAAATATTAATGCCCATCATCCTTATTAATTAATTTTTTGCATAGAATTATTTGATAATTGTCACTGCTCCAAGCAATTTTTTTTTTTTTTTTTAGAATAATAAAAATGTGTTCTTTTTAGTGTATAGGCTTTTTATGATAATTAAAATTAACTTAGTTTTAAATAAATTAAATACTACTGGATTTTAATTTGATAATAATCACATGGAAAATTAATAATATCTTTAGTTTGCATTCAACAACTAATAATATTTATTCTTATATTTGATAATGATGAAGTGATTGAGAAGATCAGTGGTTAATCTTTGACCGGGTATGTGATGATATTGATGTCTACTTATTTTGCATAAAGAAACCAACTTAAAAGCTCATGAAATAAATTATTGAAATTTTAGTCAAATAACCATCCATTTGGTTAGGAGAATTAATTGGTGTTACACGCGGTCCGCATATTTTAATATCCCCTAACATTATTTGTACTCTTAAAAAAATTCCCATGTCGAAAATGTATGATAAAATTATTATTATGCTCACAATTGATTTCTCCAAATCAAGTGGACACTTTTAGTATACAAGAAAACTATATTAAAAAAACAACCCAAAATTCTGTAGCAAATGTTCTTACCGAAAAGTTTTAAATCTCCATCCACTATGGCAGGAACTTGTCCGAATGGCTACAAAATAATTAATAAATTAATGTTAATTCAGGTTAAAACAGATAACTAAATTCCAAACTGAATTGAAAAAAACATGCATACATATATATATATATATATATAGTTCCACTCTATAGGCTGATATTATTATTACGACTATAATATGCATTTAATATTTATATTGTTCGAATCTATTACATTAATATAATGAGCACGAATATGAATAATGATTAATGATACACATTGTACTACATTAATTTCAAATTCACCAAACTGATTCACCATACCAGAGGTATGGATTAATTCCAAGTTCACCAAACTGTGTTATGTACATTCGTAATATTTTTAAGAAATCATTCTTATTTTTAAGGTTGATATTGTCGAAAGCACGACTATTATTGTATATTGAGAATGAAAAATAAAATAAGCGTTGCAAACATTAATGTGCACAAAAAAATTGATCAATAAACATTAAAACACTGACCTGTCGAAGCAGAAACTCTGGACGTTTGTGCTCTCCGGTTTCAAGGTCAATATGTACAAGCTCAAAATCCACACCCAGCTCCACAAGGCAAACCATCACCCTCTGTGGGCAAGCAGCCTTAATTGAACCGTACACTTTCACCACCATTTTCAATATAGAGTATATATATATGTATATGTATATGTATATATGAAAATGTTACGAACTTTGATGCCTACTATCGAAGTCATGACTGAAGATTTGTTCTCTTATATAGAAAAAATCATGTATGATATGAACTGTCTGACCTTGTATTGTTGGTTGATTTGAACTAGCAAGCAACCCACCGGGGGTTGTGTCATGTGATTCTTGTGGGCCCACCCATTGTTATCAATTATAAATGGTGAATGTCAATTATGCAAGTTTTCACTTCAATTTATTCCCAATAATAACAAAATAAAATAAATTAAAATGTGATATATGTGGTATTATGTCATAACGGTTTTAAAAATTGTTGATACCATTGTCCGATTCAATTATTACGTTACATGCAATTATGAAAAATATGAGTATCGCAAATCATGATATGATTATAATTATTTGGTCTATCCACTTATGTACTATATATATTTGAAAAACATTAAAATAAATAAAGATTGACAAATTATTATCAATTATAATTATACGAAATAATATAATCTTGTTGTAATAATTTCTCATATTTACAAGTGCGCAAGTAAAGGCAAAATATTAGAAACAATTTAGGTGAAAAGTAAAAAATGATAAATAATTAGATAGTGGAACCTATTTGATAATTTTAGGCTAATACTATATATGTGGTAAGATATATTAAATTCTTCATTTGACAGTGTTGCTTAGAGAATATGCCGGTGCTAAAGAACCTTCAATAAAGAAAATAGTTTCAGAAGTTATTTGTTATGGTTGTGGCATGGAGGAGGAGACAATTTCTCACATGTTATGCCAATGCTCAGTTGCCCGAGTGGTTTGGAAAATCAGTCCCATTCGACTAACTTTTGAAGGCTCTAATTTTATTCCATAGAAACAACATTGTATTCAATTTTTAGAGGCATGGAAAGATCATAAAGAATCCGAGAGATACTTAAGTTTGGTTTCTTTCATTACGTGACAAATTTGGAGGGTGAGGAATGACTTAAATTTTAATGGAAATACTTGGTCTCCTCAAGATATTATAGATTGAACTCTTTTTAATTTTAATGAGTTTTGGTCAACAAGAAGATACCATACAAAGGCCTCCATTCTCCTTTGTCACGAAACCTACAAGTTTACAGTCTCCTAAAGCAGGGAGATTCAAACTGAATTTTGATGCAGCTTTCATCTCTTTATCCCATATCGCTGGGGGCAGGTGTATCCTTAGAGATGAAAAGGGCCGACCGATGATGTGTGCTTCTTTCTTTTCCAACAATATTGACTCTCGGCTGCTGCGGAGGTTTTTATGTTACGAGAGTCTAAAAGTTATGGCGTTGTGAGGCTATTCAAATGTTGATATTGAAGAGGACAACCAATCAATTATGTGCCTATCTCCTACGGATGGTTTTTCATCAGTTATCTTGAAAGATGTGAGTCTCATGGTTCATCAAGAGGGGTCTCGTAGAAGCTATCATGGATTTCTAGATCCTGCAATTCAATTGTTCATCTTATTAGTAAGTATGCTTTTAATTCTCATAGTTGTAATCTATATTGGGATATTTGGCATCACTGATTCATTTGTGTCATTGAGTCTAATGAATTAGTCCTCTCTTGAGTTTGTTTTCTTTAAAGCCAGGAATTTTTTATTTTTTTTGTATTGGGTGAACTTTTTTTTTTTTTTTTTAGTGACTTGTTCTTATCGATTTTATTCTTTGTCCGAAACTTTTGGGCACGTGCGTTTTGACTTTGGTAGTTGTGACGTGCTTGCATCAACCAGTTGGTGAAACTGAAAATATCTTGACTTAAATTGTGCTTATATATCTACTCTTTTGAACATTATTCTTCATATATATATTCTTTGAAGAATGGTTGGTACTTTCCGAAAACCGAGGAAATTCCACCATTCACACTTTCTATTCAGTTGCTATTTAGACTCCAAAAGTAGAGAAACCCATGGACTAGTTTATGTGTAAAAATTACTAGTTTATGTATTTGATCAGTCTTCAAGATTAATCAATCTTTTATTTATATATATATGTGTGTATTAGGATTTGATTATCAATAAGAATGGTCATCCTTCAACCACGGATACAGCTTAAATAATAATTGAATTTGAGAGTTTAAGGTAGTATTTTAAGACTTCCATCTGAAAAACATGATAATTTTTTTTATGTTGTATTTTTAAATAATATACAAAGAGAGACTAGCCAACCAATTCTTGTGTCAACGCCATTGTTGCTATGGGTTTTGCCCAAAAAATATGTTTGTTTAGACAAATATTGCTATTACGTAACCATATATATATGATACTTTTAAATGATCATGTATTGGATGATTCGATAAAAATCCTATGATCTTATGAGTATTAGATAAATATTGATATTACGTAAGATATATGATTCTTTTAAATGATCACGTATACACCTTTGAAAATACAACGATATATCTAGTGGGAAAAATCCTACCAGTTTGTGATGTTTTTATCGATTAGGAATTAATTATCTTTTCACTGCTTGAGAATCAATCCCACCCAAGATCAGACACACAAAATTAACAACTCTTTTATTAATCAATAAAAACACACAACAACAAAATATCACTCATGAATCTATCAATTTTTCTTTCTCTCTTTTTATTTGTATTTCTTCTACACAAAATCCTAGCCATCAGACTCCAATATATATAGTTAACCTGGATTGGTGAACAAGTCAATCCTAAAAGAAATCTTAAGATTACAATCTCCTAATAAAAAAGAAAAACTAAAAATCCGCAACTGGGTCACTGAGTACTCGGTGAGGTTTCTACCGAGTACTCGGTGAACACACAATCGCCACGCATTCTCGCACAAGCCTCTGGAAAATTTCACATTTTTTGCCTACCGAGTACTCGTGGAATCTCCACCGAGTACTTGGCGGTTCTTCACCCGAATTTCCGCATTTTGATTTCTTTTGCTCCAATTCTCTTCATCAATGTTATCACCCCTAATCATAACATTATCCAAGTACTTCGAATATTTTTTTGTAATATTTCACAATAGACTAATATATGGTCTCATTAAATTAAATACAATTCAACGAATACAAGACTTATCTATAATATTATATAACGTGTGAAATACTTCGTGATTCCATCCATCCCATGATTTGGACTAAGAACCCTCTAACACTTACCTTTTTAGAAATATTAATTTTTTTATTCATATCAATCTTTACAAGAAAAAACACTTCATGAGTATGCTATTAGAGTAGGGGAAAAAATGCTATTCTAACATTGATCAAAAATCAATTTGCACTGCATTACAACAACTTTCTGCTGTACATAGTTCTCCCCTATTACCTTCAATTATATATGTAATGCATCTGTTTTACAATTTTGATGATGTTATTCATGGGACATATCAAGCCTATGCTAGAACAGATGACCTTCTTGATGGTTGAACAACAGCTTTTACATATGAAACTGGCAATGCAAGTACCTTCTTCGGTTTGCTGACGTACGCCCTCTTCGTGAAGTTGTTGTAGTCGTTAGCTTCGATCTCATCCAATATTTGGCGATACAACAGCAACGACGCCCACACCTGCAATAGCCATGATCAATATGCTTTTCATATTTAAAAGGGTAGCTCAGATATTGCTAGCATGTACACAATGTGTAAGAAGTGTACCATTATTTCGTTAAATAGATTGGAATAGCTATTGATTAAAGGGTGTCAGATTTCGAAGACATCCTACTTAATGGTAGGAAACAAATATACATTTTTAGTTTTTGTTTTCAGGTATTTTTCCGATTTCATAATAAGGGTATTTTAGTAATTTTAATTTTATAGGTCCGTTAAGGCGGCATCTTGACAGAAGGGACCTATTTGAACCAAATCATTAGAACAGGAAGGGTGTTATATGCAGAATAAGCATACTTTGCTGCATTTAGTCCTCTACATTATCATTAAACCTAAATTGAAAGCAAAATGATTTAATTAATAATGTAGCATGACAAGATCATACCTTACACTATTATATAAGCTATTTAGAAGTAATTCATATTAGTATCATATATATATATATATATATATATATATATATTTCTCTAAAGCTCTCTACAGCCAAAGAAGGGCTCTTAGGCCATGTTTGATAGGCGGTCTTTCTGGTCTGGTCTGGTCTGGTTTGGTTCGGTTCGGTCTGGTCCGATCTGGTCTAATATGATCTGGAAAAGTCTGTTTGGTAAGCGGTTTGGTCTTACTATTTATTTATTATTTATTATAATATTTATTTATGTATTATTTATTTCTTTATTTATTATTTCTTCACTTTATAATATATTTTATTATTTATATATTAATTTATAAATATATTCTATTTATTTATTATTATTTCATTATTTAATTCATTTAATTTATAAATTATTTATTCATTTTTAATTATTTAAAAATATATTTTATTAATTTAATATTAATTTATTATTATTTTACTCATTTTTTATTATTATTATGAAGTATTTATTCATTATTATATTTACTTATTATATATTATTATATCTATTTT
This sequence comes from Cornus suecica, assembly GCA_963922005.1. Lineage (NCBI taxonomy): Eukaryota > Viridiplantae > Streptophyta > Magnoliopsida > Cornales > Cornaceae > Cornus > Cornus suecica. Next base: position 43,151,526 of record OY998248.1, read on the forward strand.
TTATTTTTTATTATATTTATTTATTATTATTTATTTCATTTTGTTTATTATTTATTATTTTTATTATATTTTTAAATATGTTTTATGTAATTTATTATTATTATTTATTATTTAGTCCATTTTTTATTATTATTATATTTATTTATTATTATTGTATTCATTTTTTATTATTATTATGTTTTATTTAATTTATTATTTATATTATTAATTATTCATTTTTAATTATTTATAAATATATTTTATTATTTATTTATTCATTTTTTATTATTATTATATTCATCTTATTATTATTAGGTATTATTTATTTCATTTTTTTATTATTATTTATTATTTATATTTTATTTTTTAAATATGTTTTATTTAATTTATTATTATTATTTATTCATTTTTAATTATTTATAAATATATTTTATAAAACGCAAGACCAGACTAGACCACCTACCAAACAGGCCTTAGTCTTAGTGTATCAGGCCTTAGTCTTAGTGTATCAGTAAATGAAGCTACAATATTAAAAGTTGTTGATACTTACTGGCCATCTACTAGCTGAGCTGAGCTCTGTTACTCCTTTCTCTGCCTCGTCGAAGAACATCCTTGCCCTCTTAATTTGACTCCTCATAAATTTCCTCCACTTATCTGTTACCTTCCCGGCAAATATGTCTTCGTCCGAAAGCCCTGCCTGTGCAAGCTCATCTTGTGGTAGATAAACCCTCCCTCTTCTAGCACTGCATGAAAACAAACATATAAGAATAACAAAAAGAAAAAGGGCGAAATTTTCAGAGCCATTTTTGTCACAAGGGTACTCTAATTAAAACCATGTTTCGTTTCGGTGATATTATTGGCACTTCCTATCGAGATTCATGAAAGAAAAATGGTAAAATTTCAAGGTTTCTTAGAATGCAATTTCGATGCAACACCTTTCGTTCAATTGTCCATAATAATTCTTCCATGGCAGTCACAACTTTACAAGTCAAGTTACTTTTGATCATGAAAACTCGAATAGCATTGATTATTCAATCTATTAAAGAACCTCTTTTATGGCTTTTGTGATGGTAGTTTAGATGCAATGCTACTAAGGTTTAAAATGATGGCTGTGTACTTACTCTTCCCCAACGTCTCTGAGTATGTTAGTCAACTGATTTGCAATTCCTAATGCCAAGGCAGCATTATAGACGCTCTCTGTTGTCGCCTGAGTTTCAGGCGCAATTCCCATAATTGGGACACTCATCAATCCAACAGTCCCGGCCACATAGTAACAATAGAGGTATAGCTCATCGAAGTTTTTGTATCTCGACTTTTTGAGGTCCATCCTCATCCCTTCAATCATATCTTTGAATGGCTGCAAAAGAAAATATCAAATAAATTAATGCACTGTGAAAAACAAGAATTATGATGACAAGTGCAGATGAATCTAGTAGGCAAGGATGTTTTCTAGGTAATTCGAGGTATAATGGCTTCTTATGTCTACTAAACGAGAATGCTGCAGTGTATTGAGGGAAAAAGAAAGGCTAATGAAGATGACGACGCTAGTGACCATGGCTTAATGCACCAGTTAAATGCTCGGAGTATCAAGCATGAAAATGCAGGTTTTTGAATCCAACAAGCAGCCAATTGGTGGAAATGTATCGAAGGTTAGGTCTGTATCCGAGTCCACAGCTCATGAGATACATGCTTCATGGATATCCCAGTTCTAGAATTCAAGTACAATTACTTTTGCAGTATGGTGCATCGAACATTAAACTGATATAAGCAAGAGTCTCGATTTTGATTGTGGTAAGTCATCAAATGTCGTCACCTCCTTGATAAGCTAGGCATTTGGCTCACCCATGAGGGAAAGTAAACCAGAGGAAGCAAATTCATTATACATCTATATATGTCTATATCTGATTTAATCCCGGCTTTATGCACTTGAGCTAACTAGTCTCCTAACGCATAGATTCTTGAATACAGAAATGGAGCAATACATAGATTGGGAATTTGGGAGCGCATGTACAACCTCCCACACGTGCACAAACACACAAAAATGGACAGGCATCGCGCTGTTTAGCCTAGATCGTCTTAATTTGTCAAGTGTAAGGAGTCCGTGAGACGCATTAGGTTATAATGTGATGCCAAAAGCAATAACATAATTCCTAACCTGGATGTCAACAGGAAACTTCATAACTGTGTCTGACAGAGCTGCATCGAGCATATCAAATGGTCGACCTTGAAAAAGATCTTCTAGCCTCGACTCCCACCTGTCCAAAGCTTGAGGTGTTATGTGCGACGCATTAGGCCCGTCAACAAGCTCATCTGTTCTTCTACACCACACTGTATAAACAGAGAAATTCATAAGAAGCAAAACAGTAGAGAAGTTTACTTTGTTTGGATTGTTCATGAACACACAATAATACGGTAACTACAATCAGTTTTTACCGGTATCAAGCTCCAAGTTTCAAACTGTCACTTCAATTCCATAAACATATATATATGTATATATATATGTATATTCCAAACCGCCAAAACTAGCTAGAGAATCATAATCAAACGCAAGAAAAGTGGCAGAAAATGTAAAGTCCCGAATTGGTGACCGTTGTCACGGTTGTCTCAATAGTAACTTATTCTGGTTAATTTATCAGATCAGCAGAAATCATATCTACTCCATTCATAGTACAAGAAAAATTCTTTATGTTAAAGAAAATAGCATAAGATATAATTATTCTGATTCACTTCTACAATAACATACTTTTTCAAAGCAGAAAATTTTAGCGGGAACTCTAAAATAAATCTTTCTTGGCAATTCACTTGAACATTATATCTTTACCTATCACACATGAAAAACATTACACACACAAAGTCTCAAAGCTTCCACTGTTTGGAAATTTATATAGGCAGACGTGGTCCACTAAAACACTTTTGTATTCTTTGACTTGACATAGTTTGGTTAACCATAAATTAAAAACTAGACTATGAATGTGTGGTTGCACATGGAACCACGCATTCAAGTACATAATATATACAAAACAATTCAGATTTCATATCACTAATTGAACAAAAAAAGGAACCACATGGTTATAATATTAGAGGATTGAAGATTCAGCTTCTATTCCCACCTTGACAAAGAAACATGAATGTGAAACACCATGTGTTTGTCACAGAAGCAACTATAGTTTATTTCAATAAAATGGTTTTTCCTTTGTTTTCTAATATTACATGAATTATTCTGCAAACCATTCACATCCCAGATAAAATCAGAACCTACTCTAGCATTTAAATTCTATTTCAAATCCATAACTAATGAAGTAGATTGAAACTACACTAAAAAAATTGCATGAAAAATTAAATTAAAAATGATAGAGCCTCACCATATATTGCCCAAATCGCTCTTCTCCTCTCCGGTGTCATTAGCAAAGTTCCTGAAAAAGAAAAAAAAAAAAAAACCAGAATTAATACTAATAACACCTACAAAAACAATAATAAAAAAAATCCAAATTGGTTGTCTCAAGTGAAAATATAGGGTCGGTCACATGAATTCTATTTTTGCATTCCGATTTAACCCTAATAACACCAAATTCAAAGTGGCCCATCAACTAAAATTGAATTAAACTCAAGAACATGATTTAAAAAAACAAGGCTAACCCAAGTAAAATGTCTTGGCATACTCTGCACAAACTTCACCACAACGGTCATAAGCCTCACTCAACAAACTGAGAGTCCCCGGAAGAACAATATCTGGCTTCACATCAACATCATCATTGGACCTCAGTGTCTTCTTCATCAAAGCAGCTTGCTTCAACACCACATCATACACCTTCTGCTCCGATGTCGCCACCATTTCGTGGGCAGGGTTGGCCACCATGCTCGAAAGCACCGGAAATTTGGCGCCATTGCCATTGCCAGAGCCAGACTCACCCAAACAAGAGTACCTCAAATCACCATATAGAGTGTTGCAATTCCATTTCTGCTTCTTACCCTTTTTGAGCCTCCCATTATATATCATGTTTGGTGAATCTAATAACCCTTTTGAGTCTCTCACTGATTCTAAGAATCCAAAGCCATTGGAGACCTCAGAACTTGGGGACACAACCCATAACAAAGCAACAGACATGTTGAACTTGAAAAGTCTACTTTTTTGGGGGCTATAAAAGACTCTTGAAATACTCTTTGTGGCTTATATTATACAAAACTGATTCAAATTTATACTCCTTCAAGAACAAAACCCAATTCACAGATTACAAAAGAACCCCCAAAAACAGATTCAAAACAGCTTATGAACCAAAAATCAGAAAACCCAAGAACTCAATACAAGTTCTACAGAGAAATGGTGTCAAAAAAAACAAACCCAAGAAAATATTTGAGAGAAGAAGCTCAAAGATTGGGAATTTAGGAGTTTGTAGTGAGAAATTTTGGGTGGAAATTGAGAGGAGAAATGAAGTAAGTGGAGGCAAGTGTTTGGCACTATTTTATTGGGTGACTTGGGTGTACACTATTTTTGGCAGATTTGATTAAAATAAGCACAATTTTGATAATTCATAATTTCATATAACACTTGGGATGTTAACATTGGTGACAAGTAACAATTAAATTGGTAGAAAATAATGGAAAATAGGAAATCAACCAACCTGTTGTTTGGTCCTAATTAATCAAAAAAAATTTCAGTTAATTTAGGCAAGTGTTGAGGCATCAACATCACAGAAATGGAAGAAGCTGTGGCCACCCAAATAGGTGTCCTCACTATCTGACCCACCCAATTCCACACTCTTCCATTTTCTTACAAATTGTTGTCTGTACTCTACTCTCAATTGTCATTTCTTGAATTTTCACTTTTTACATAAATTTCAAACTATGAGGTTGGACGGTTCGACCAAACCCGGATTTTTATTTCTTTTAATACATTGAAATTTGGTAAGTTTATCAATTTTGATCAAAATTTATCAGTGTGATTTATTTTTAATTTAAGATGAGTATTTCTGCATATACAATTTTATACCCACTAGAATTGATATAGAATCAATCGATTACTGATAACAATTTTTAAATCTACATTAGTCTAATGCCCCTTCTCTACATTAGTCTAATGTATTTCTATTTAAATTCAAAATCATGTTTACTAATTAATTGTGGTATATAATGGATACCGAGAACTCATACCCACCCGAATTTGATGACCCGACACCAGGGGTCCACTAGCACCAACTCTTTCTACAATACAAATGAAAATCTTAGTTTGAAAAAGGCAATCCAAGCAAGCTGACACGTGGATCAACCGCCCAATCAAATCAAGATAACGCTATCAAAAAGTGCAAGTGATTTCTCCACGTGGCAGCTGATAAATGAATCATTAAAATTGTATACTACTAAAATACCCATATTGGACCTTGTGGGACCATAGAAAATAAAGCGAATTGAGTGGGACCATGTGGGCCCACTTTGTCCACAAGTGGGAAAGGGTGTCTGAAAAGACCACATCGTAGGTCTCGTGTCAACATGAGCCTTCGAAGGCCAGCTTGTTGACACGTCATCACTTTCCACTTTCTCTAAAAATCATCCACTGAGTCTTTTAAGAGCCACAATTTAGTGTAGAATGACTTCAGTAGGACCGAAAATGAATCGAGCTCTTTTAAGAAAATAAAATATATTTAATTATTATTTTCAAACTTGTTTAATAAATAAATAATATTTGAACAATGATGATTCAACTTGTATATATTCATGAATATCAGCTGGTATAAAATTTTATGAATATAAGCTTGTATAAAGTTTGTAATTATATATTTAAATGGGAGAATGGCAGTAAACACTCATGAGATTTGAAAAATATGCAGAATTTTTTTCTAATAGTTTAAAAACATCCCTCAAGTTTCAAAAAGGGGCGTTAAATACTTTCAAACACCTTTTCCGGTGACGGAGACGGGAAATTACTTTTATGCCCTTATTTAAACTGTTTAAATTAAATATGATAAATTATTTTAAACCCCCTCAAGTTTACTCTCTTTCTCTACTATACCCCCTCAACTATGAAATGAGCTTAGAACCCCCTAAAATTTCATAAAGGTTTCAATTAGACCCCCTCCCATCATTTAATAATTTAATTTGTATTAAATTTTTAATATATATATAAAATTCGAAAAAATATATATTAAATTTTGAAAAATATTATAAATTCGAAAATAAATATAAAATTTAAAATATATATAAATTTCGAAATTATTTTTTTTTTCAAAAAAACATATTAAATTTGGAAAATAAATATAAAAATCACAAAAAACATAAAAAATTTGAAACAAATATATAATTTTTTAAAAAATATATATAAAATTCAAAAATATATATTAAATTTCGAAAAAAATTATGAAATCGAAAATAAATATAAAATAAAAAATATATAAAAATTTTGAATTTTTTTTAAAAACATATTAAATTCAAGACAAATATATAAAATAAAAAAAAAACCATATAAAATTCAAATAATATATATTAAATTTCGAATATAATTATAAAATTCGAAAAAAATATAAAAAATTATAAAATTCAAAAATATATATATTAAATTTAAAAAAAATACTAAATTCGAAAAATAAATATAAAATTAAAAAAATATTTAAAATTTATTTATCTCTCTCTCACACACACACCTCTGCATGCGTATACATATATACACACACACACACATATCTATATATCTATACCATCCCCTCCCACCGCCTCCCCCGTCGGCGACGCCCCCCTCCCACAACCACCACCCCCTATTTTCGACCGAGGGGAGGTGGTGGTGGGAGGGGAGCGGTGCCGACGGGGGAGGCGGTGGAAGGGGATGGTGTAGATATATATATATATATATATATATATATATATATGTGTGTATATATGTATATGTTTGCGTCTGTGTGTGAGAGAGGGAGATAGTAAACTTGAGGGGGGGTTTTAAGCAATTTACTAAAGGGGTATGTTAGTCATTAGGCAAGGGCAATTTTGAAATTTAATTTTTTTTAAGTCATGTGACCGAAAAAATTGTCGGAAGAGTGTCGCAGGGGTGCAAAGTGCCCAATCGGAGGATACTTTAGGGGGTTATTTGCACAAAGTGAAATTGAAGGAGGTTTTCTGTACATTTTTCAAAACTCAGGGGTGTTTAGTGTCATTCTCCCATATTTAAGTTGAATTTTTTTGTTCAATAATATTTTAAAATATTTTTTATATTTTATTTAATTGCAAGTGATTAAAAATATATAATAAAAATATAATTGTAGTAAATGAGATTGAATCGATTTTATACATTAGTAAAAAAGAATTTATTAAATGAGCGAATTTGAGAAAAGCCCAAGCTTGTTTAAGTTCATGAGGAGTTTAAGCCTAATCATATATTTTGGAATTCATCATGAATTCGATACCAAATCCGAACAGACTTATAAACAAACGAGTCAATCGAATAACCCGAAACTCAATTCATTAGCAGCCCTAGATTTGTGCCATCCACGTGTCATTTTGGACAGAATGAATGGACGGTGATGCTAAGCTTACATGGGTTGAATTAAAATTCGAATATTGAAGTGGCGGTGGTGGTATATGTGTTGGTTGGTTCTATGCCATGAATAGGGTCGTGTATTGCGTAAATGTAACAAATATTTAGTGTCAAAATGATGATAATAATATTTTGATCCCTGTACATGTGCGATGTTAGCTCATGCCATGCATCATGTGCAACAAATTTTTATGTATCTAGAAATAAAATCCATCCGTAGGTCCCACACGAGGTGGATCTAAATTGTCATGTATCTCAATTCTAGTTTGATCGCAGATCTAAATTGATTTAAATTCTCACACTTCGGCCAAGAAAATTTTCGTTATACATTTTAGCATTACAACAATTCCGGTTCTATTACAATTTCTAATAGCATATTCTACCAAATGATTTTTTTGCTTTGTAATTGAAATCGATAGTTTTTGCTTTTAACTTTTCACAAAAAAAAAATAAAAATTAATTTGAAAAGCTAATACTCACATTATTTAAAAAGTTTCAAAATAAGCCACTCTAAAACTAAAACTATACTATATTTTTAAAAAAAACAATTTAAAACACAAATATGGATGATTATTTTGGGAGGAAAGGAGTATTAATAAGAGAAATGAACGATTGTCATTAATTTTAAATAAAATAAAATCTTAATTGATATGGATATATTACTTATCATTTTGGTTAAAGACCATTTGAAGTCTTTTTATTTTCATTTATCAAAGTTAATATTTTATTTAATTAAATATTTGTTTCATAACCACATTCATAATTTAATTTTGAAAGAATTTTCGTTTATATAAGTGTAATAATTTTGAAAGAATTTTCGTTTATATAAGTGAATTTGGTGAGAGAAATGACCAATTATCATTAATTTTAAATAAAATAAAATTTTAACAAATTTGGTTAAAAGGACATTTAAAATCTTTTTATTTTCATTTTTCGAGACAAACTTTTTAATAAATGTTTAAATGTGTTTTTATTTGAATTTTTTAAACATATATAGATATTCAATGTTTTTACAAAAGAATAAAATCGAGTCACTTTTTAAATACAGGAAGAGCAGTACGGGCATATTGATTTTTCTCGAAACACATGAACTAAATTAAATTTATGTGAAAGAATAGTGTAATCTAAAATAGAATATGCGAAAAGACAAATTGCGAATCAGAAACATAACGACTGGCTTTGATGGGCCACATCACACTCATACATTTCTATTCACATTTGCCAATTGATTCAGAAATAAAAAAAAGGAGCCCAACATACCGGACCTGGACCAGAGGTAGTGGAACTAGGACAAAAATAAGTGGGCCCAATATTTGGCTCGGTTGGAGAAAAAAAATAAAAATTTAAAGAATAAAGACAAAAAATAAATAAAGTCGCCGATGTGGCAACTTTTATACAGTATCACTACTGACAAAATTTGTATCAACCAACCACATGCCTATGGTAGAATTATATCAGCAATGAAACAAACAATGATGGAGCAAAATTAATCTTTAAAATTAAACAACTTCAAAAACTGTTATTTGAGAAAACACAAGTCAATTCCCTTAAAGCAGCTATTTCAATTTCTGTAATTCAACAAACAATACAAAACAAACTAATAAATATGATTTGCTTAATTAGCTTCTATAAACCAACAAAAATTGCAATAAAAGCCCCCAAAAGAGTACTAGAATTTCAGAATTTAATAAATAATTACTATTTGCATGATATGTTTAGAGATGGATCAGAGTCCTGGCTTGGATTCTCAAAAAGAGAACAACAAAAAGCGCTCAGTGATTTCAGCTTCGATCATCTGGGGAAATAATCATCACTTCCAATCTCTACCATATCATCAAATTTGGTTCTTAGAAAACAAAACAACAAGAACTGAAAGTATTGAAAACACATGAAAACAAAAATTTGTAAGTATAGGTATGTTACAAGTCTACCAAAATATGTATAGAGATGGATCAGAGTCCTGGCTTGGAGTCTCGATTAAGAGAACAATAAAAAGCGCTCAGTAATTTCAGCTTCGATCATCTGGGGAAATAATCATCACTTCCAATCACTATCATATCATAGAATTCAATTCTTAATTTAAAAGAAACAACAAAAATTTATGGGAAAACATATGAATTACACAAAATCTGCTTTTAATAGCCCTATAAATATCAATAATTACGAGGCAAGAATGAGTATAGTAACATGTAAAATGGTCTCAGCAATAAAGACATAAATCAACAAAAAAAATCATGAATGTGTTCATATACTAATCCAGAGCACTTGCAACCCAATTGATAAAAAATATTTTTAAGCAGAACCCAATTGAAAATAATAATAAATAAAAAAAAAACAGAACCCAAAATGAGAAAATAAATTTTCATGTGCTTATGAAAAAAATATATCTATAATCAGCAAACAAGTCATGAGTGATGGATCAGAGTCCTGGCTTGGATTCTCAAAAAGAGAACAATAAAAAGCGCTCAGTAATTTCAGTTTCGATCATCTGGGGAAATAATCATCACCTCCATCAACAACTTAACTTTTCAAATAAACATAAAAATTAAAAAAGACAAATAGTATAAAAAAACCACAACTTTAACACACACACACATATATATATATATATATGCACATATCACTTCCAATCTCAATCACACCAAATTTCTCAGAAATTAACACAAACAGCAATAACAGTTGATGTAAATCTATATATACCGAAATAAAAGAATTTCTCCAGATCTACTCGGAAATAGGCTCAATCATTAACACTACTATATCTTTAGGGCAGAAATGGAGTATATGTAAATATAGCGTCGGCTCATACGCATCACCCATTTATTTTGGGCACTGGTAATCAGTATATCGACGCCAATAAACAATATATTACATATACAAATCGAATATATTATATATATATATATATCGTATATATAAACATCTACGGCAGCAAAACTTAAAGGATTTAGGGTTTAGAGAGTGACCAGCAACACCGAAGGGGTTTAGAGATGTATATATAGAGGCGTTGAAAACCCTAATTTTAATGGGAGCCGTAATTTTTATCATAGCCCATATGGACGGTGGAGATTTGTTTACTATGTAAGATGTTAAAATAGTAATTTTATTTTCCAAAAACCACATATTCTAAATAGTAAAATGCATGTATTACACACGTGGGAAAATTTAATGCCCTTTTTTTTTTTGTTTAAATTTAGATGTGTCAATTGATCGAATTTTGATCCTGATCCGAATCCGATCCGATTAGCTGGATATGGATTGAAAATAAAATCTGAAAACCCGATTAAGATCCGAATCCGATAATTCGATTTCTTAACAAATTGGATTTGGATTTATGTTAATCCGATCCTATAATAATTCGATCCAAAATTAATATATATATATCAATATATATTTGATATTTTAATGTGTATATATTTAATATTATACCTGTATATAAATATTAATTATTTATTAATAATGATTGATCATTTATACCATTATTAAAAATGTGAATAATTTCAGTGTTGGAGGCCCCAAACTCGGAACTAAATGTAATTATTGCAATTTTCAAGGGCAGCTATTGTAATTCATCCTAATTTCAATATTGTAGTATTATAATGAATTGAAAATTTAGAAGGTTAGGTAGAAGTGAAATTGGATGTTTGTAAAATATTCTAAAATAACATAAGCTTTGTAAGAATCTGGATATTTAGATGGAAATATTTTAAAAATAAATCTCAGCTCCCTAGTGTAGTTGTGTGTGTATATATATATATACATATGATTGTAACAAAGGCATAATCCATTTGTTAGTTATGACTAATTTTTGACATGGAAACGTGCTAAAATAAATTTAACCAAATGATAACATTTAAAATTGTGACTAGTTTCTTGTCTCCAAATACAAAATTAGCCTTACTAAAACAAATTACAGAGACATGGTTGCTTTTAGATAGTGATGAAAACCAATGCCTCTATCTTGTAATGTTTTTCTATAAATAACTTAATTTAATTACTTGTTTTCTATATTTTTTTTCTTCTTCCTGTTTTCTTTAGAATGTGAGTGGTTTTATTTTTAGCAGAACAAAACATCTATTTTCTTATGATCTTACTTCCCCCCCTAAATTTACTCTTTATTTTTTTGTTTGGTTTTTACTAGCTGAGTAGATATCTAGATGTTAAGAGATCATCATTCATCAGTATTCTAGAGATAGAAAGAATAATGGCATCAATAAAAAAACTCTATAATTGAGGGACAGTTTGGGGTTAAAATCAAGTTAAACTAATGCGCTCTTGCGAATTTAGTAACAGAGTTGGCATCAATATGGTGTATTTGATTAGGGATGACAATAAAATCCGCTCTGCCCTGTTTATCCCGGGTTTGGGGCCCCAATTTACCCGCCCTGCCCTGTTTATCCCTGATTTGGGGCCCTGATTAAGTTAATCGGGGCGGGAAAAAATCTCTGATTACATTCAGGGCGGGTATGGGGAACCCCGCCCAGATTAGCCGTCGCGTTTAAATTATTTACTAAAATACCTTTATATATATTAAATATTACAAATATACCCATATATATTATATCTATTACAAAGATACCCATATATATGTATATTTTAACATTATTTTTATTTTAGGATTTTTTTTAAAAAAATAGTAACTGGGGCGCGGGGCGCGGGGCGGGGACGGGGAATTCGGGGCGGGGCAAAAAAAACGGGGCAGGTATGGGGCGGGGAAAAATAACCGGGTTCGGGGATGGGGATCCCCACTCCGCCCCATTGTCATTCCTATATTTGATGCAATTGAATAGTACAGATGTCAAAATAAATCTTTTTGTTGATAAAAATTGATAGTATATGGGGTTTTATGAACATTGTCCAAATAAAAAATACGGTAAATATATACCTATATATATTTTTTAAGGTAAGAAACACACTGCCTCACTGAGCAAGGGCGTGTGTCATTAGGGCAAAGTTTTCCTCTAAAAAACTAAACAACTACTTAGACAAGACTAAAAATTTGCCCTTTTTCTTCCTATTTCACCCTTCTGGCCTTGTATAAAAAAATTCTCTCGTAATTATATAATAATCCAAAATATCGTATAATATTTTTTTTGTAACTTAATTAATAATTCTGTTTCATGGTATTCACTTATAAGTAGTACTATCCTTAATAATCCTCTTTTGCTAAAGAGACTGGTTGGATTTGTGTTTACGAATTCATCCGTGGATAAGATCAATTCCCTTTTTGTTTATAAATATTAATTATTATAATTTAATCAAGTAGTCTCTCAAAATTAAAAAGTAGTAGGAATATAAGATACATGTAATAATACTCTTTGTAAAAGAGATCTAATACACAACCACTTATCAATCCTCTCTTGTCACTAGTAATTTTTTTATTTATTTTTTTCTCCCACATCTCCACATTCTTCAAAGAATGAAACTTGTGCAAGAACATAGAGGAAATTACAAATTTAATTGAATATAACCAAGTCAACCTCATAAGGACATGGGTATATCTGAAATGAGACAATGAAAAAGGCATTGCCATATAAAGTGTTCTTTTCTTGTATAAACAGTTTTGTCATCTGAAACCCTCAATGATGTATTCCTCTCAATGATATATTCCTTGCTTATATATCTTTCATATATTTGTTAAAATTGCAAGGAATGTTCTTTGTCCTCTCCCTACACCTATTCTTTCCTTTTTCTTACAAAAATAAATCAAACTACATCAACTGTTTTGATCTATAAATGTACTAAACATCTCACCTTGACATTACAAACAAGTCTCTTGACATTAACAAATTTGCATTTTTTTTCGAATTTGTGCTCATCAAATGGCTGCTTCTTCTACGACACCAGCTGCGTTAAAGCGATCAGAATCGATAGCAGACACAATGCCAGCGGCACTGAGGGAGAGCCGGTACCATATGAAGAGGTGCTTCGCTAAGTATACCGAGAAGGGAAGGAGGTTGCTGAGGCTTCACCATTTGATGGCGGAAATGGAGCAAGTGATCGATGATGTGAACGAGAGGACTCAGGTCTTGGGAGGCCTACTTGGCTACATTTTGTGCAACACTCAGGTCTAATCTCATCTCTCAGTCACAATTTAGTACTTGTTTATAGCATTTCAAGAATGTTATGGTCCTGTTTGGCCTAATTTCTGCTTTTATTTAGAAAAAAAAAAGAGAGAAACACTTGTCTTTTACAAAAAAAAAAGAAGCAACACCTTCTGTAAATTTTGTCAAACACTATTAAGACAGTTTTAACTTAAAAAAAATCAAAAACAACGTTTGAAAAGTCAATCCAAACAAAACCTTATATATGAAATTGTCACATTGATGTTTTATGTTTTTTTGTTGATGGAAATTGCAGGAGGCTGCTGTTGTTCCTCCTCATGTTGCCTTTGCCATTAGACCAAATCCCGGATTTTGGGAATTCGTTAAAGTGAGCGCTAATGATCTATCGGTAGACTCCATCACTGCCACAGAATACTTAAAATTCAAAGAAACGATCATCGATGAGACTTGGTATAAATCACCTACATTTACCTTGTTTCTGATTTCAATCTTTTCCCACTTGTTTTTAATCATGTTTTCATGTTACTATGCGAACACAATCAAACACAAAAACTAAACAGTACTAGACAATTCCATCAAAGTTCCACATATGAATTTATTTTTTATACTCTGTGAAATGCACAAGGAATAATAGTGTTGTTTTTTTATTGCAGGGCAAATGATGAAAATGCATTGGAGATCGATTTCGAAGCATTTGATTTATCTATGCCTAAACTGACCCTTTCGTCATCGATAGGAAATGGAATGAATTTCGTTTCGAAATTCCTTACATCTAAGCTGAATGGTGGCTCAGAGAGTGCTCAGCCTCTCGTCGATTACTTAGTCTCACTAAATCACCAAGGAGAAGTATGGAAACTATACATTGCTAATGCAAACAAGAAAAGACATTGAAATTAGTACTACAAATTTTCCTAAAAAATTATTTAGTTTCGAATTGATAATTTGTTCTAAATTTGCAGACACTCATGATCAACGAGACGAATAACACTGCTTCAAAGCTTCAAGCTTCTCTAATAGTAGCTGATGTGTCCCTCTCAGCACTGCCTAAAGATACACCATATCAGGACTTTGAGCTGAGGTAAAGTCTTTGTGTTTGTGTGAATTGGCTTAGACATTGATATCTACTACAAAAAAAATGTTCTTTTAAGTGACAAAAATTTAGTGACATACTACAATTGTTTGCCGCTATAGCATAAAAAGTTGATTTTTCTATCTAGGAGATACTGCGACTATAACCTAAAAAACTTTTAATGTCGGGATTTTAGGTGACAATTTACAGTCCACCGCTAAACGTTATAACTGCAGTTTGTACCCCTTTTATTTCTTGTAGTGATCTAACAAGTAACAAGTCATATTTTGCAGGTTCAAGGAGTGGGGTTTCGAGAAGGGATGGGGTGACACAGCAGAGAGAGTTAAGGAGACAATGAGGCTGCTTTCAGAGGTACTCCAAGCGCCAGACCCTTCAAACATGGAGAAGTTCTTCGGTAGGCTTCCAACGATATTCAACGTCGTGTTGTTCTCTGTTCATGGATACTTTGGCCAGTCTGATGTCCTGGGCTTGCCAGATACTGGAGGACAGGTACACAATCTATGATCCTATTAATTTTCCAAAAATAAATAAATAAATTCAAATGTATTTTTTCCATATGTGCAAATCTAAACATCTTTTTTTGTTGTTGTTGTCAAATAATTCAATAGGTGGTGTATGTTTTGGATCAAGTGATTGCTTTTGAAGAGGAATTGCTTATGAGAATTAAGCAACAAGGGCTTAATGTGAAGCCTCACATTCTTGTGGTAAGTTGCATACAATCACAAGAATTGCTAGATGAGCTTAAAACAACATTTTCACTCATAATGTGATTGGTTATGTATATATATATATATATATATGATAGGTCACAAGGCTTATCCCTGATGCTCAAGGGACTAAGTGCAACCTAGGGCTAGAACCAGTCATCAATACAAAGCACTCCCACATCCTTCGACTTCCATTCAAGACCGAAAATGGAGTGGTTCGCCAATGGATTTCCCGTTTCGACATTTATCCCTACCTTGAGAGGTTCACTCAAGTATGTATCTTATAAACTATCAATACTAAGACTCGTTTGGCAAAGCTTTTGTTTATGCTTTTACACATGAGAAAAAGAGAAGCAAGAGCCTTTTCGATAAGCCGGTACCAATAGCTTCTTCAAAACGCTCTTTCAATACCAAAAACTCTTTTAAATATTTTGTCAAACGTAGTTCAAAGCGGGTTTTCATTCCAAAAAGGCAAAAACAACGTTTAAAAAGCTAATTCAAACATGGCATCACTCTTTGAAATAGCTCCTACACATTATATAACCAGTTTCAAATATTTTCTGATTTTTTTTTCTTTTTGTTTTTTTTTATTGTCACAAATCATTAGGATGCCACAGCTAAGATCCTTGAACTCATGGAAGGGAAACCAGACCTTATCATCGGAAATTATACCGATGGGAACTTGGTGGCATCACTCATGGCCAGCAAACTTGGGACAACTCTGGTTTGCTCATTTTTCCGCAAGTTTGAATTTTTTATTCTTCTTATATTTAATAACAAATTAACAACTTTGTGAAATAGGGGACTATTGCACATGCTCTAGAGAAGACTAAGTATGAAGATTCAGACCTCAAATGGAAGGAGTTTGATCCCAGGTATCACTTCTCATGCCAATTCACAGCTGATATGATTGCAATGAATTCAGCAGATTTCATCATCACAAGCACATATCAAGAAATTGCTGGAAGGTTAGACTATTTGTCACATTAAAATGCGACAAAAAATAAAATTTGGAAAATATCACAAAAAAATAGCATATTGTATTTTGTATTGAATTTAGATGTTACTTTGTTTTGCAGCAAGGACCGGCCTGGACAGTACGAAAGCCATGGTGCATTCACAATGCCTGGACTTTATAGAGTTGTTTCGGGCATCAATGTCTTCGATCCCAAATTCAACATTGCTTCTCCCGGAGCAGACCAATCCGTCTATTTCTCATACGCGGAGAGTAGGAAGAGACGCACAGAATTTCGTCCAGCCATCGAAGAACTACTGTTTAGTAAAGTTGACAATGTTGAACACATGTAAGAGCCTAAATCACTACGAAAAAAATATGCCTATAGCGACAAAAATTTAGTCCAAGACTAAAATTATCTGTCACTATAGCACAAAACGTTGACTTTCAGTTTTTACCGTCACTATAGCCTAAACTTCTAATATCGGGACTAGGTGGCAATCCACAGTCCGCCTCTAAAAGTTACAGCTGCAGTTTTTACTAGCAGTTGCGACCATCAGTAAGGTCCTTATTTCTTGTTGTTCTCTAAAGTATCTAACACTTCATCTGTACTGCTTCCTAATGCAGTGGATATCTAGAGGACCGAAAAAAACCTATAATCTTCTCAATGGCAAGACTCGACACAGTGAAGAACATCACTGGACTAGTGGAGTGGTACGCGAAGAACAAGAGGCTGCGAAACTTGGTCAATCTTGCTGTTGTTGCTGGTTTCTTCGATCCATCAAAATCGAAAGACAGAGAAGAAATAGCCGAAATAAAGAAGATGCATTTGTTGATGGACAAGTACCAACTCAAGGGACAGTTCAGATGGATTGCAGCGCAGACAGACAAGCACCGCAACGCTGAGCTCTATCGCTGCATTGCTGACACGAAGGGGGCGTTCGTGCAGCCTGCGCTGTACGAAGCATTCGGCCTCACAGTCATCGAGGCAATGAACTGCGGATTGCCTACTTTCGCCACCAACCAAGGCGGGCCAGCTGAGATCATTGTTGATGGCGTTTCGGGCTTCCATATTGATCCCACCAACGGCGATGAGTCAAGTAATAAAATTGCTGATTTCTTCCAAAAGTGCAAGGAGAATGCTGAGTATTGGAATGTGATTTCGGACGGAGGCCTAAAGCGAATATATGAATGGTAAGACAATAAGCGATACTAAGGCCTTGTTCGGCAAAGCTTCTTTTTTTGCTTTTACATAAGCCGTTTTGAGAAGCTAGTACCCTCTAGCTTCTTCAAAACGCTTTTCACTCCAAAAAAAACAAAAAAACAGTTTTTGAAAAGTCGATCCGAACAGGGTCGCTAAATCAATTTGACTTGGATAATATTTAGCTCATTTCAGCTGAAAATGCTCTATGTTTGAACTTTGATTCTTTCAGCTACACATGGAAGATTTATGCAAACAAGGTGTTGAATATGGGGTCTATATATAGTTTTTGGAAGCAGTTGAACAAAGACCAGAGACAAGCAAAACAAAGATACCTACAACTATTTTACAATCTCCAATTCAGGAAGCTGGTATGTTGCTTTAATGAATTTGACACATATTGTTTACATATATATATATATATACTGAACTTTTATATACCATGGGAATGGTAACATTTGCCTATATGACATTGTCACAGGTGAGTACTGTGCCTACCTCAAAGAAGGAAGAAGAACAAAAAGTGCCCCAGGAGGATAAAGCCAAAGCACAACCCCTACAAAGGCATGTTAACTAGCAATTCACACAAATCAAAATTTTATTTTTTCCACATTAACAACTTTGGTACCACATATAGTGTGATTGAAAATAAAAAAATACCCTTTTAATTGTTTAGCAGAAGCATCCATATAGGGCCCTATTCATTTCTATTCAATGAACACATTTTTTGTATAGTAGAAAGATTGCTACATTGCTGTCATGGTTTCTTTTGTCGGAAAAAAATCTAAATAAAAATTCTATATAAAATCAAATTTCTTGTTTTGGCTTTCAAAGGTAGAAAAAAGGGAAAAGACCCTTGATTTTATATGGAAGCAGACACTTATTACACCAGCCATATATGCATATATATATATATATATATATATTTCAAGATTCATATTTGTCTTAGTTTTCTGAACTTGCTTTTCAACTAATATTATGTTGTTTTCTGTGGCTTCAGGCGCCAGTCCCGGTTGCAAAAGTAAGACTGAACTTCCAATTTCTTGATTCTTATAACAGTTCTGGTCTTGGTTAAGCGGTTCATTTTACTAAAATCATTTTCACTTTCAGGTTGTTTGGAGCTTGAAGGTTCAAAAACTTTATGCAATCTACAATCATACATCTTTTTTTTTTAATTTGTATCACTTTGCAAATCTACAGAAAGTGATTTGTATACTGAACTAATAACAGAGAATCTGGTTGTGAATCTGATGCAGATCATGGATTCTTTGATAATGCGAATTTTTTTTATGTTTGATTATGAAGAAATGTGAAAAAAATTTCAATTTGATTGTAGAACAATATGATGAGTCTATCTAATCCACTCTGCTAATTTGGTAAATATGTAGCATCTGCTTTTATGGGAATGAATGCATGAATTAATATTCAATAAAACATTATGCCACTAGCCATCCAAATCGAAATGTTAAATTAATTGTTGATGCTGGTACTTATTTTTATGAGTTCAAAATCATCTCCATTCAAAATCTGATGTGAAATAAAAATTCAATTTTCTCTCAACCCTCACTTAATTCACCTTGGCTACTAGTCTATTATAGTGAGGAGAGAGATCAAATAACTTCTAGTGAATATTTGTTGTGACACCCAATTAAATGATTAAACTTATTTTAGCATTAATTCTCACCAAACATTTTTAATTCATTCGGTAATAAAAATGAATGATAATAATAACAATCATAAAATACAGTTTGATCCCTTCCATGTATGATATATTACACTCGCATCTCTTGTAATTTGATAAATTATAGTTTGATCTCTTCTAATTGATTGCCGTTCAATTCAGGTAACCAGAACTGTGAAATTACCTATATACTCAAACCTATTTTTTATTTAAAAGATGTCTTAACAAGTAAATGAAGGTATTGTAGTCAATTTACGTTCGATGAAGTGTTGAAATAAGTGTTGATCATGCCGAAAGAGGATTTTATTACTACTTACAAATTAAAGGAAGTCAAATTATACTAATTTTATTCCCTGTTTGGATTGACATTTTAAACGTTGTTTTTGGCTTCCTGGAGGTAAAAGTTGTTTTGAACGATGTTTGACAAAAATTTTAAAAGAGTTTCTAGGTCTTGAAAGAGCGTTTTAAAAAAGTTCGGATACCAACTTCTCAAAACAACTTTTACTTTTTTTTTTTTTTTGTTTTCGCGTAAAACCAAATGAAGCTTTGCCAAACAAATAACAGGTAGTGTGGATGTCATATACTAATTTACCCTAATAATAATGACGTGGATTTAATAACTCATGGTTTGAAAAAAAGAATAAGGAGTGTTACACACATAAAATAAATAAATAAATAAATAAAAATAATAATAATAAACATAAGAGTTAAATGGCTAATATAGTTGGGAATCAGTTGAAGAAAAGTCGTTACTTCCGGTGGTGGGTTTATACGCGCGATTAATGGTGATTTTAATTCAGCTTTTGAACCCTTGTTCGCCAAATCATTAGGGTTCAAACAACAAAACACATTCTAACAAAACCCAATCTAATTTTATAAAAACAAAATACTAACAATTTTTCATTTTTTTTCTGAAAACACCCGTTTCTTCCTTTCTTCCGATTATCTCTCTCTTCACCTGAATTCTCTTACGTGTGTATATATACATATATCGAACATGAAGACGGAGGGCACAGATGGAACCTCCCAATTTTCTTCCAATAAGAACTCCAAGAGACCCAAATGTACATTTCCTTAATCTCCTCTCTCTCTCAAATAAATATGTGTGTATACATATAAATGTTTTCATGTATTTGTTTTGATGTTTTGTTGCAATTTCTAATTGGGTATTTCTGCAATATATGTTTTATGTGTTTAAGGTGTACAGATGTGTGTGGAATTGTATTGGGTCATTGCCACACTTTGGTTATTTATTTACAAAGTCCATGGGTGTGTCTAATTAGGGTTTTATTTTCTGCAAATACCTGTAAGCTGTTAATCAAGAGTGCTAGATTTTATAATTTTGTTGATTTTTTTTGGTAACATCATTCACATTATATACCTAATTTGCTTATATACCCATGAAAATTACTCAATATAATTGGTCCCAATGGCCACATCTTTAAAATGCATGCATATAAGCTTTTTAAAATTGTAGATTTAATTTTTTTTCTAGTTGCACTGTTCTACGGAGATGTTTATAGAGTAGTGTGATGGCTATGTACACTAAAGATGATAAATAAAATGCAAACAAATTTTGGAGTTATCATGCTTGGTCTGTGTAAGGTTATGAAGAACTATAATTTTCCGTAATATACTTCGGAATTAAATAAATGTAGCTTATGTTGCATTTGAGAGCACTGAATTGGGGGCTCGGATTTGGAATAAGAGGAAAATTAATCAATTCCGGGATCGGTGCTCCCAAACGAAGCATTATTGTTTTTGTTCAATGTAAGAGAGTACTTACTCTTTGTTGATGTGAAGAGAAAGTGTGATCTAACTATGCTGCTCAAGAATTGACCCATGGAGGTAATTTCTTTTTTCCATTGTTTCGGGGATTTGGGGGGAGGCGGTTCACTCTGATTCTGGCGGGAATTCTGTATCATATTCATATATTCTTTGGCCTAATTTAATTACAATATTATGTAGTTAGTGAATGAGGAAGATTATATCAGTGTTGAGTACGCCATCTATCATTTGGGGCCGATAACACTCCTTTTTATTTATTTTATCTATTTTATTTTTCTGTACTCTTTATGTATTGACCATTTGGCTGATGTAAGTTTTATGTTACAGATTCCAAATTTACACAGCAAGAGCTTCCTGCTTGCAAGCCACTTCTAACTCCAGGAATTGTAATGATCCTACATTGAGCTGATTTTACCTTCTGTAGGGAAATTTTTTTTGTCCTTCCCGGAGTCATTTTAAAAATCTCTCTCTATCTCTCTTGTGGTTTCAGGTCATTATTACACTCATCTTTGTTGGCATAGTCTTCATCCCTGTTGGCCTCGTTTCGTTGTTTGCATCAGAGCATGTAATCATTTGAATCATTTTCTTAACCGACATGATTAAGTTTAGAGTCAGCATCTGAGTGAGATTTACATGCACTCTCTTTTTTTGACATGTAGGTGGTTGAAGTTGTAGAACGCTATGATGAGGATTGCATTCCTTCAGATTATAGTGAAAAAACGCTTGAATATATTCAAAGCACCGAAACCAACAAAACTTGTATCAGAAGCTTGACAGTCAGTCCTATTCCCTTCTACTATGAGTTCGAAGAATTTTGGGTTTTTGTGTTTTTCATTCATATAACTTGTCGGTTCTGCTATTTCTATCTTACCGACTTTTATTTGCACTAACTGGGGTCGTGAAATGATATACAGGTACCAAAGCAAATGAAAAGTCCCATTTACATATATTATGAACTTGACCACTTCTACCAGAACCATCGCCGGTATGCTATACTTGACTTGCAGCACACTTGTTAAAAGGCAAACTCTTTCATCATACAGGGACTTGTATTTGTATTTGTTATGGGAAAAGTAGAACTTTCTGTAACTGACTTGTATTTGTTTTCAGATATGTGAAGAGTAGAAGTGACAAACAATTGAGCAGCAAGCAAGAAGAGAATGATACGAAAACTTGTGGACCTGAAGACTTAACGGCAAAGAAGTCTGCGATAGTACCTTGTGGCCTCATTGCTTGGAGTTTATTCAATGACTCCTACAGCTTCTCATTGGATGACAAAGCTGTACATGTCAGTAAAAAGGACATAGCATGGGATAGCGACCGAAATTACAAATTTGGATCCGATGTGTATCCTAAGAATTTCCAGACTGGTGATTTGATCGGTGGCGCGAAACTCAACTCGAGCCTTCCTGTAAGTTCATATCTGGTTTGCTCTCCATCTTATTAGCTTATCTTCATCTCAGCTTTTCCTTAACCTTTTTTTTTTTTTTTTTGCTGCATGTAACAGTTGAGCCAGCAATTGGATCTTATCGTGTGGATGCGGACAGCAGCATTTCCAACTTTTAGGAAACTATATGGGAAGATAGAGATGGATCTTAAAGCAGATCAGAAGATTAAAGTTGAAATACAGAACAATTATAACACTTACAGTTTCGGGGGCCAAAAAAAGCTGGTTCTTTCAACAACCAGTTGGATCGGCGGAAAAAATGATTTTCTAGGCGCAGCGTATATTGGAGTCGGTGGATTTTGTTTATTTATGGCAGTAGGCTTCATAATTATGTATGTTGTCAAGCCAAGGTAAGTAGAAGGTTTCAATAATGCCTGAACAGTTTTGATTCCCAAGTGGATTAAGTTTACCTTGAATTTCCATTGCATTTTCATTTTCCTTTCTGATTCTCAAATGGTTCTAGGTTACCTTGAATTCCATTGCATTTACCTTTCCATTAGAGTTTCGAAGTAGAAAGTCGTAATATTTTGCATATGAGGTAGCATATTGTCATTCAATTCAAGTTCTTAGCTTACTGAGGCTATCGGTAGGGTGTCCAATGTTGTTACACTCTTGTTTCGACTATCAGATCCTATGATTTGGTTTTGTATGCCATAAGTTTTCCGATCTAATTCTGATCAACACCAAGGCTGTAGAAAGATCCCAGCTAAAACCAGTCAAGATCAATAATGTCTTGTGCATTAGAAAGTTATTTTATGGCATATAAAAATTGTTACTTTGAGACTAGAGAGACGATTGTTGATTTGGGAGAAATGTGATATTTTTTCGGGAAAAATGACAAAAATGAAGCACCTGTCGTGGGTTTTTAATTATGCATTCTCTCCTTGAATCTGAATTTTCACTGCTTAGTTTTCACCAGCTTGCAGGGTCCGACATATTTTCACATTTAATTGTATAGATAAAATAAAATTTGATGTTTCCATTGTGGTTTAATTCTAACAGCAGTTCAAAAGAGACAGTTTCTAAGTTTTTTTTTTTTTTTTTTAACTCTATTCGAGTTTGAGCCTGTTCTAAGTTGAGGTTTATGCCCAGTTCAGTCCTCCCAGACCCTTGATGAGAAATGAACTGACAGTGACTAATGGCCTTCATAAATTGAACTGTAAACTGAGCTTTAACGTGGTTTTCTTTATATTCATGCAGGCCTCTAGGCGATCCAACCTTCTTGTCATGGAACCGAAATCCTGCTGGTCAATTGCACTAGTATATATATTTCCAATAAATGCGTTCCCATCTAACGGGATGTTGATCAATGCAGTGCCAGATCTGCAGAATAACTCCGGAATTTTTCGTATTCACAAAAGAGCTTAACCTGGTAGAGCTGCTAACTTCTTTATATTTCAAGAGTACCATTATACATGTATATACTTTTGCGCTTATTGAATAGTTAGAATTTTACTTAAAGTGGAAAGGCATTGCATTTATCGTGTGCTAGATCCATTCTTATTTTATTTCACTCTCTTTTGAGTTGCTATTCTTCTACATTCAGGCAAACACTGATTCCATTTTCTACAATCTCACCTGAAGCCATGTATACATATATATATATATATATATATACATGCAAGTTGATTTCTTGAAGCATATCTGTATTGCATGTTACAAAAATTCTATATGATATTGACACTTCAAGTTGTTATAGATGAACATATGCTTTTTTCATTGAATTAAATTATGAATTGTGTCTTTGCTGTGGTTCAATCTATACTATAGAGGTTTGTTTGCCTAAGTTCTTTAGTTACATTGAAAAATTCAAGTACACGCAGCCATTGATCCCACCTCTTAAGGCGATGAACAGCCACCGTCTCAGGAATAAGGTCATGAGAGCACCTCCCATTAGTTCCAGGATAGTCGTACATTGCTGGCTTATTCGAAAATCGATTCTTTGCCTTGCCCCCTGTATTCAACCATCTTCCAACCAGCTTATCCTCCGGTCCATACGTATCATTTCCAGGAATATTAGAATTCGCAATCCACTCCACGAGGTCCCAAGACAGCAGAAAACCCATCCCCGACATGTAGTCAACGAACGCGTTCATGCTACCACAAGGTATGACAAAACCATAGTACATGTCTAACCTCGGTAATGGCTCAAGCGACAATGCCAATTGTGGGAGCCTTATGAAAACATCATCATCCGTCTTCATGACATAGTCGTATCGGTCTGAGAGTACGCGTGGGAGCGAAGAGAAGTAGGTGTAGGTCTTGCCACTGTTCATGTTCTCAGTGCAGTTGAGTATCATAATGTCGTTGAACCGAAGTATTTCAAGGGCTACGAATATTCTTTGCTCGTTTTTGGTGAGTTTGCAGAAGATGAATTTCACATCAATGGTAGCTATGGGAGAGGATTGGATTCCGTAGACGAGGCGGAGGAAGTGCCGCCTATCGTATTTATCCGGGCATGTCAGGATTCCGATCAAGAGGCTGAATTGTGCTTGAGGAGGAGGTTTTTCGCGACCAGTGATGGTAACGTTGGGGGAAAATACAGGAGGGGATTTTATTTGAATGTTGAAGAGGACAAAGATGATGAAGATGATTAGGGAAAGAGATGGCAATGCAGCTAGAATCATTCGCTTCCTCGGCATTATATCGTATGTTTTAGGTTAAATCTGTGTATTTTCGCGGTGAGTGAGGTTGATCTAGATTTAAGAAAGAAGACAATGGTGATCTATGTGAGGCATTTGGGAGGTGAAACTCATGCTTTCCTTGTTCCTGGCTTGACCCCATAAATCTATAGCTTCTAAGCAGTTACTACTTTTGCAGCTCTGCATTATACATGTGAGAAAAAGTGTCTGAAGATGTTTTTGCTCATGCTAACTATGATTGGAGTTGCTTAATAGGTGTGAAGCATGTTGCATATATATATATATATATATATAGTGTTGACATCCTAAACGAGCCAACACATGGCAACGGAAGCGGACCAAAACTAGGCCGAAAATTGGGCGAAACTGGGCTGGAATTCGGGCCTAAACTGGGCTGTTTTTCAGACTGGATTTGGGCCTATACTGGGCTGTTTTTTGGGCTGTGAATTGGGCCAGAAGTTGAGCTGAAATTGGGCTGCAAAAATGGGTTAGAAGATGTGTTGAAATTGGGTCAGATCATGAAGTAACCTTGTTGGTTAAGACTAGAAGATTACAAAATTTGTGGAGTATTGGACACTTTTGGAAAAGAGATATAGTTGAGTTGATGATAGTGTTTAGATAGGATTAGAATTTATGTTGTTTTTATCTTTTATTTATTTCTAGTTTATCTTTAGGTTATAAATAATATACATATATCTCTGTTACAGAGGTCCCCGACCAAATACACAAACAATGTTATTTCTCTGCGTTTAGCAGTCCTTTTATCATTATGCAATCATTTATTTTATCAGCATTGTCCCTTTCAATTCATTTAAATTCACAGTCATTTATTTGTTTTCTTTCAATACCAGTCTTTTCAATTCCATGCAATTGCACTTTTCAATTCTTTTCGCAATTTCTTTTGGTTACTTAAAAGTCCTCATTGTTGAGGCAATCAGAACCCATTCGCGAGAGTTGAGTTATTTCTCTCATCGCCTGATTTTATTTCACATGTTCAAAAGAGACGAAAATTCGTTCCTTTTGAACCGGTTGAACTCCGTCACCGGTTCTGGCACGCCCGCACCCTACGGATACGAAGAATATTATCGGCCCTACTATTCGGCCGATGATTATTATTTTTTGGAATCCTACGAAAATCAAGAATATTATCGGCCCTGCTATTTGGCCGGTCAATATTATTTTTCGGAGCGAACACATATATAGATAAATAGATAGTAGTTTGGGAAATTGAGATGTCTTCCAACACTAAGTAATACAAAATACAATAATTAATCTAGTAAGAGTAATTGTAACACATATTCATATATAATTGGGAGGAAAAAATCTTAATCACTGTATAACTTCACTGGCATGCTATAATGGTAGGCTCCATTGCAGCAGAGCTATCTCTGTCACACATTTCAGGACTAATGCCGATTACTTCTTCTTCCTGCATTATTTTAGACATCAATCAATTATAATGTATATATATATATATATATATATGTATGTATATGAATCATCAATCTTTCTCTAACTATTGGATCATAGAAAATCTAACCTTTGCAAGATTTCTCAAGTATGTTGTTGTGTAATTTCCTGACGGGAAGAGAACTTCAATGAGATCTGCTAGAACCAGTTGAGGTTGCGAAATCGCTCCGTCAAACCAGTCTGCCAAAAATTGAAAAAAAAAAAAAAAACCCAGAAATATTTAATACGAAATTAAAATAAGGTTGTGTTTATAGCTAGAAATAGAACTGTAGTTGAAAATTATATCAAATTAAACTAATGTTGTTCCAATTTTAGCCTTAAAATGTGGGATGTGAATTGTGGAAAAAATGAAGAAATGACAAGAAGGATAGCTTACCAAGGGCATTAGAGGACTTTTGGGCTCTTTTGTCAAATCTCCACAAGCTTTGATTTGTAAGGAAATCAAAACAAGATGTATCTTCAACATTGATATTTTGATAAAAGGTGGAGGCAGTGTAGCCAACTAAGTCCAAAGTATAGGTTTCATCAATCACTACATCCACAAGCTGAAAGAAGAAAATTAATTTTTAGGCATTTATGAGAAATCATAGGGATCATACAAAAACACTTGAACAATGTCAGTATTAAATGTGAATATCGATTGGATAACAGTTTCAATAAAAGTGTTATGAACTGAATGATACGTTATTAATTAGCATACGGCAAATTTTTGTATGAATGAGTATATATAACTAAGATTCAACATTTATCTCAGTATGTTAAGGTTGGAATGATCAATGTCCTCTCAAAAAGAATTTAGTGTGTGTGTGTGTGTGAGAGAGAGAGAGAGAGAGAGAGAGAGAGAGAGAGAGAGAGAGAGAGAGATTTGTTAATGAAGTGTAAACAAATAAGAAAAAGACCTTACACATAAGGTGGCATGAAGGTCTTCAAGGTCATCTGGTATAGAGATGTTATAGGTGAATTTATTTATGGAGTTGTCCACATTTTCTCCACCAGCATCTTCTACAAACTATGCCCAAATTTTACAAAAGCAAGTGATAAAATTTCATAAGATGTCATATATATATATATATATATATATTGTTTATTGAATATATTTTAACTAAAAAAAAACTTGGAACCCTGCAAGCTGTATATGTAGAATTAAGTTGGTACCTTTAATTTGTAGGGTTCTTTTGTGAAAGACCAAGCACCCTGCAAAAAGAGATATATATATATATATATATAAATAATTTGAATAATAGTGACACATTATTGTGTGATATCAATATATATAAGAAACACTAGGATAACAAAGAAAACCATATTTTCTTATATAGTTATAACAGCCATACATCATTAAAGTCCAACCAAGCTACTGTTGGTTTGAACTTAGTTGTCTTGCTAGCAGCAACTTTGGTCAAACACATATAGTTCTCTTTAATCTGCAAAACATGTAACAATTCTTCAGAATTTTCCACAAAGTAAAATTTTTTGCATAATGGTTTTTGTTTTTCAGAATTTTATAGATATATAATATAAAGAAAAAATTCAATGGGGCATCTGCCCCATCAGTCCGACTGTGGGTCCCTCCTTGTATATATAAAAATATTAATTCATATACGATTGTATAATGAGGAATATGCCATGCTTAGAAGTGAACCATGATATCCCTTACTGCATCATATACTTGATTTGCTCTGCCTTCCAGATTTGCAAAAATTCCCAAGTACTTGATCCACTCTGCTCTCTGAAAATATAATATAGTCAGATAGGTATTCAAGATAAAATTATAGGAATTAATTTTTTTCCCCTCTTTATATATATATATATATATATATGAGAAATGTTAAATATCCGAAACTCATTTAATGATATAATCATGAATAATGTCGTACCTGAAGGGGATTGATCTCTCCGGAAGGGACAAAAGTTGCGAAGTTGCAAGATTGTGGTTGATCAGTGTTGCCAATGAAATGTGCTGCGAATTGAGCAAGCTGTTGTGGCTCAGTTTTGTTGATCATCTCTATCTCTCCTTCATTGTATAGTTTAAGCACACACTCAGAAGTGACCAAGTCTGATGTTATGCCCTTCAAGCTTCCTAGTAATCCCAAAAGCTGCCCAAAAATATAAAACATGTATTGATATATAATATCAATAAATGAGAAGTCCTATAGGGGTATTAAAGTCACTTCATATGGAATTAAGTAGTATAAGGACCACTTAGGATCTGTTTGGATTGTTTTTTGTGTCTTATTTTTTACTATAACAAAAAAGTAATATTTTGTTATAAATCGCTGTGAATAATAGATGGAGATGGACAGATTTGATATCGTAAATTTGCTGTAAAAATTAAAATTATAAATCAAATATTTTACATTTTTTTATTTTGCTAGTGGAAGATTTCGAATAATATTTCAATTATGATGACTTACGGAAAGCAGCAATTCTCACCTCAAAGAAAGAAACTGCAAATTCAGAAATAGCAGCAAGTAAAAAAAAATGTGGTTATTATCAGAATAAGAATTAAAAATAAATGTGACCTTATTTTTCTAAAAAAAAAAATAAATAAATTTGTGGAGGATGAACTAAAATATTTACTTGGAAAATATAAAGTATTGATGGAGTAATTTGAGAGTGGGATGACAAATGATTTGATTCTTGCCGTACAATATTTGGACCTTGCTGCCATCCGTGTATTATCCTGCCAATATAACAAAGACGTTAATCATAGATTCTTCTATATATGAAGTAGACAAAATGTTTTTCTATATATATAAAGAGAATTTTAAGTGAAAAATGTTACTCCCTTGTCCGTATTTGACTTTTCACCATTTTTTTTTATATTGTTCTTGGATAATGTAGTATAGTTGTAATTTTTAGTGGGATTTAAGTTAATGAAAAGGAATGTTGGAACAAGTAAAACAAACAAAGTGAATAACTAAATAACTTAATTTTTTCTATAATAATAATTATTAATTTTTGGGGATAATCAGACCGTTCCTTATAAAGATACAAAAATCTCTTTATAAGAATTATAACTCAGAACAATATCAGTCTTAAAAGTACCTTCTAAAAATGTTAGAAATCGAAAAATACGACCAAACATGACACAGCCTAAACAACATCAATCACTTTAAAAAAGACAAGGGCCTTCACAAGGACTGAATTAGCATCCTTCTCCCGTAAAATGATAAGAACAACAGATCTCAATGACTCATTGAATGGCATTGCTCTCACCTATACATATGTGTGTGGAGGATCCTACAATAGTTTCTTCTTAATTTACATAAATAAAATGATCAAGGGTGTCCATTATTTAGCCCCGTGACCACTGTCGGCAAAAGGTTCCTAAAGGAAATTTCTACTACAATGCATATACTTTGTAGGACATGTTTTGATTTACCAAAAAAAATAAAAAAATAACCTCATATTTTGGAAAATTAGTAAAACAACAACATAATCCACCTCACCTCTTGCATCTTGTTTTTCCTCCTCCAATATCTTCTTCATTAATTCTCAAATAAAAATTAAGTATGTGTCATTGTCATTAAATTCACATTATTCAATAGTTAACAATACTAAATACTTAGACAAAAATTTAGTGCAATTTTTGTTTGCTAACACAAAAGGTTAAATTTTCTATTTAGAAGTTCCTATCTAAAAACGTTAAACCGAGGTGACACAATTGGGAAAAGGCAGAACATAGTGCATCAAGAAGCATTGAGTCTTATGTTCAATTTCTGCTGATTACAATTTCGTTTCAGTGCTCCGGAAATTAATCGAAGTGAGCGTCAGCTGACCCGAATATTACGATTACCCGAAAAAAAAAAGAAAAGATATAACAACAGTTATAGTGTACTAAAACACTAACGAACCATTCCGCATAATCAAGTGACTGAATTAGGCAAGTACTCACACATTTTTGTCCATTTTTGTTTGTGTGCTAATTCATGTTAGCCTATATTAAGGATTGATAGAAAAAATACAATTTGACTAGAAGTCTATAGATTGTGAACCATGGTATATATATTTGAGAGTACCTGGATAAGAAGATAACTTTTGCCATCCATGCTGTTCTTGATGACTTTGAAGGTGTTGCCATAGTATATATGAAAGTTTTGAGCATCTTCCACTTTTGAATTGTTGCCAACATTCACATTTGTTGCACCAATTACACCTTCAATCCACCAACTAGTGCAAAACAAAACAATAAACAAGAAAACTTGCAAACCAAAACCACTAGAAAATGAAGAAAAACTTGGTGGTGAAGACATGGTTAAATGAAAATAAAAAAAATGGCCCTCAAATGTAAGAAGAGTATTATATATATCTATATATAGCACTATAATGCGTATAGTAGAAAAAGAGAAAAAGTAACAACTACATGCCACTCAACCCCAACATGAAGGAGTGAGAGCAGCCTTTAGGAAGGTAGAGTGTATAGGGGCATATGGGGCAATGGTGTGGTAGTGGGGGTCATATTATTTCATATATATATATATATGTATATGTATATGTGTGTAGATATATATATATGTATATGTGTGTAGATATATATCTAGTGGTTAAAGAATTCTGACCCGTGAACTCCAAATGTG
The DNA here is from genome assembly GCA_963922005.1 of Cornus suecica. Taxonomy (NCBI): domain Eukaryota; kingdom Viridiplantae; phylum Streptophyta; class Magnoliopsida; order Cornales; family Cornaceae; genus Cornus; species Cornus suecica. Next base: position 43,182,647 of record OY998248.1, read on the forward strand.
ACTTGGTTGTCTTCTTCTTTTGATCCCATTTCTGTTTGTATGTTTGTTTGCATTCATATATTTCAACTCCTTGTCTTTGCAAACACCATGCGCTGTCACCACTTCTTTATATTCAAACTTATCATGTGCCTCCTACCCTATTACACTAGGCTCTAGCGTGTATATATATATATATATATATATATATATGTATGTATGTGTGTATATCAAATGTCTTCATCAACCTCACAACCAAAGTTGATTGAGTATCATTGATAAATTGCCTAGATATTTTTTTATTTTCTATTTTTCCAGTAACTCACTCTCACTCGTTGAAAAAGGTTTTCAGGTGGCTATATAAGTATAAAACACAGCCCATCGATAACATTTTTCTTTTCAATTTAAATTTTCATAGATCTGCAATCAAATTCATCAAACCGTGTTTATTTGTTATCCCTTTGTCATGAAAAATAGTATATATACTAACTTAACCGACATGCCATGAAACTATCACATTAGTTTTTTATTTGAAAACAAAAAGATATTACCATTGAACAATCATCTAAAGAAACTGACGAAGGGCTTGTTGAAGGGACCACTTATTTATTTATATATATATATGTATATGTATGTGATTGTGGAAAGAAACAAAAATAAAATTAAAGTTTGGCGAGAGTAATATTAGACATGAGATTTGGCACGTTCAGCCCACTTTAATTTCGTCCTCACCTAGCTGTGTATTCACAAGCAACATAGTTGTATATGTATAAAATTAAAATGATACGGCTACTTTAATTAAAGTCTTGTGATGATTCGGGGCACTTGCCCCATGATTGGCTAATTACCTTTTATATATGTATATTTTTCAAAAAATATAATGAGTTTTTTTTTTTTACCTATAATAGATTGAAAATACCCATCTAAAATTTCTAACTCTTAAAAATATCTTTTTTCTTTTTTTGGCACTTCTTTTTTGCTTTACTTTATTCTATTTTCAAAATTATGTATAGTTAAATCTACCTCTTAATTTTTTTTTATTCTTATTCTATTTCCTTTTTCCTTTTTTTTTTTATTATTCTATTTCCTTTTTTGGTTTTTTTACTCTTTCCTAAAAATATTTTTTTCTTATTCTATTTCATTAATTTGATTTTTTTACTCTATTTTAATATTTGTTCCTTTTTTTTACTAAATTTTTTTTCATATTGATATGCACCTCCTGAGATAAAACTCTGACTCTGCCCCTTTTGTGAGTCTGTGACCGACAAATTAAGTAATGCTCGTTAAAAGTGTAAAAACGAAAACAAATATATATATATTCAAAGTGGAGTTTGAGCTAACTATAAATATGATCATGTCAGAACTGCGTAACCAGGCTATGCTCCAATTCGAATAATCCATGTAAGTGGTCAAATATGGTTCAAAACTTCCAAATATTATCATCATTTATTTGAAATCGCCGATCAAACAAAAGTGGTTGTAGTCTAATGAGTATGTGATTAAGAGTTAGAGTCCTATGAAACTCATGGGGCGGTGAGTATTTATCTACCAAAAAAAATAAAACTATGTTATTTTAGCAACTTGATTATTACAAAATTGGTGTATTTTTTTTTTTAGTAAGTAAAAATTTTAATGAAAGAGAAAAAAACCCAAGAAGGGCACCAAACAACACAATCAACAAGGCTCAATGGGAGCAACCAGGAGGAGCTCCTAAACTAACAAACACATCTTAGAGACCAAGATACGTTATTGGTGTATTGTATTTGCATAATCCAAACACAAAAATTTCAAAAGAGGAGGTACTGGTCGTGATTTCATCACTCCTATAATACAAGTCTACGTTTTCATAAAGATAAATTTTTTCCTACTATATGTGTTTCAAACTAATTTCTAGGTTAAAAATCAAATTTGCTAGAAGTTTAATACTTTGGAAAAGTAAATTAATTTGTGGGAAATCTCATGATTTAAGGAATATAAATTGTATTGAGAATGATAAGTTATTTTTTATATAGTGATTTATAAATGTCTAGCACTCTCTTTGATGCATATAAATTTATGTACTTAATTTTTATTGTACTTAAGAAATAAGGAAAAATAAAATTTAATTTTTAGAGAGATACGAATTGTGTGTTCCCTTATATTCTCCTTCTTCCCTTAAGTGTCTTCGTACAAATTGGTATTCACATTCTGCTCCATTTTCTTCTTCCCTTTTTCCGCTGTGGTCCGTGGTCGATCCATATTCTTCTTCTTGCTCTTTTGATTCATTCATGTGAACAGATTCTTCTTCTTCCTCCTCCTCATTTCTAGCTTCCCCATCTTCTTGCTGCTCTACAATTTTGCTAGAATGTTCAGATTCAGAGACTTCTTTCACCTGGTGGTTTGATTCTTCTTCTCATTTGTTGTCACTCGTTTCATTCCATCTATGATACATGGACTAAAAATAATTTGTTAAAAAAAAGGGTAAATATATGGAACAAATTATTTTTGGCCCATGTATCCGAGATTGAATGAAACGAATCTGAGTAACAATTTGTAGGAAGGCACTCAAGAGAGGAAAAAGAATACAAGAGAACCCACAATTCTGTATAATTCTAAAATTTGGAATTTTATTTTCTATCATTTAACCATGTACATGCATGTATTTATATACATAAAGAGACAGTTGGAGACTTTAATAGATTGTAATATAATAAATAATCTTTTATTCTCAATGCAAGACTTTTCAATCTTCAACTTAGATTATATTTCCAAAACAATGAGATTTCCCACGAGTTTTTAATTTTCCAAGGTATGAAGCTTCTACAAATTTGGTTTAATCTTCCAATAAAACCCTTAAGAGTTAAGAGAGCCATTCAAAAAAAAAACCTTAAGAGAGGTCTTTTTATAATTTTGAGTTAATTTGAGGGAGTATTATACTTTGAGTTAACCAAACGAAAATGGTTACATAAGGGCATGTTTGGGAAGCATACTTTGCTTCCCAATTCTTACTTTGTTTTCAACTGTTCAAAAGTATTCCAATTTTGTGGGATGTTTGGTTGATACTTTGTTTCCCGAAATCAAAAAGCATACTTTACTTCTTGGACAATTTTGAGAATCACCAAAATAGGCGATTCTCCATACTTTGCTTTCCAAAATTATAAAGCATGTTTCACAATTCTCTCTTATCAGAAGCAAATACTTTCTAAATTCAAGGAGCACGCTCCATCTTCTTCACATCGTATATTTAGAAAAAATATATATATTTTTCAAAATATATTTATATATATTTAGAGAAAAAATATATATAATAATAATATATATTTTTCCAGAAATATATATATATATATATTTTTCCCAAATTATATATATTTTTTCGAAATATATATATATTTTTTCAATATATATATATATTTGAAATATATATTATACTTTTATTGTATGGATATGTGAACCAAATCCTATAATAAATATTTTATTTTTATCCAATATTATACTATTAAAATAAAATTTTAAATTCTTAAAAAATATATAATCAAACATTTCATAATTTGGTGACAAACTAGTGTACATATATTTAAATGTATTTTTATTTTTATTTTTGGATTTTTATTACAAATATATTTATTCAATGTTTTACCAAAAAAAAAAAATATTCCCAAAGCAAAGCATGTCACCAAACATGATTTACTATCAAATTTTGTGGAAGCACCAACTCCACCATATATGATTTGTTTTCATCAGTTTTACTTTTTCTCATATAAAAAACATCAGCACCAAACATGATTTGCTTCCAAAATAAAATCAAAGCATAGTACTTTGCTACGCCGCGCTTTCCTTTTTTTGAGAGCATAGCAAAGTACTTTGCTGCCAAACATGCCCCAAGTACATGAAGAAAAATGTAGTTTTCTTTTTCTTTTTCTTTCTCGGTAATTAAAATGTAGTTTTCTTGTACAAATTTCATACATAGATTTTTAAGAATATTGAAATAGTGATGTCATTTATCTTTTATTTTTTGCGTAGAACAAATTTTAAACATCTTCAAGAAAGCAACTGTATGCATTTTTATGATTACCATTACAATAGATTCATTCTAAAATTACTTTCTTGTCCACATATAATCACAAGGTGGAAAAATTCAAATCAACAAATATAAAATATTTTTTAAAGTGCACAAGTAAAACTACTAGATAATGTACTTCTCAAGATGTTATTTGTTAGTTCGTCTCCACGAAAAGAATCTGAAAGTTCTCTGCCGAGTCCTCACTCAAACTTCAAAGACTTTCTCGAGAAAAAAAATTGGAGGCAAAAGAAAAATAAATAAATTGAGACCAAAATAGTTGGCACCAAATTGGACTCTAAGAGCTATGCACATGATTAGAAAAAATTGTTTTCCAAAGACAAGAAAGAAAAACATGTTCATCTCCCTTAATAAACACATCCTTACTTTAATTAACCTAAAAAATCAAATACTTAATTTGTTGTTTGTTCTATGGGGGCCATGGATACTTGCACCTGAATTCTTACGCCGAATTAGTACAGTGAATACATATTTACTGTTGGATAGAGTATTATGGGACTCAAACATATTTATACTAGTTTATTTATTCAACTGTGAATATGCATTCATTATTCTAACTCTGCCCAACAATTCGGTGCAAGAATCATTTTCCTATATATATATATATATATATATATATACAGATAATTAGTCTGATTAAATAACAGTCATTCATTAATATAATGATGATAAAAATACAACTGTGTGAAAATATATTTGAATCCAAAGTTAGGGGAAGGCTAATTATGCCTCTCCTAATACAACTATGATTAGTGATACAATAAAATCACTAAGTTAAGGGAAACTAATTAAGGTGCAACATGGTGCACATAAAATGGTAGAAAGAGCCAAAACAATGGTGAGGTAAGGCCATATTCTGTTCCCTCCTATCATCTTAGCAAACCAAACCTTGTTTTTCATTTTCTTGTAATTAATCCACTTCACTCCACTTGGTTTCTTCATAATCTTCTTTTCCTTGGTAGAAAAATCTTCTTCCTCTATGCTCTTCACAACCTTTTTAGTCATGACACCAAAGTCATGATCTCTCAACTCTTCATCCTCCAAATGTTCCCAAATGCAATAAGCCAATACAAGTGCAATTACATTGACAATAGTGTACATAATTTTCTTCATAAAATAGTTAGTCATTTTGGAAAGGCCATGGACTCATTGAATAAACTTCTAGTCTTTGGCATTGTTGGGAAGTCTGGTTTTGCTAAATGATAGTACTCATGTAAAATCATTGGATATAGATGAACCTAAGGGCAGGTTTGGTTTTATATTTTTGAGACCATATCATATTTGGGAAGGTTGGTCTCTCAAAAATGAAACCAAACCACCAAGACCAAAAACCCCCAAAAGCCAGATTTTTAAAACCAACAAAAAAGTTTTTGTTGGTTTGATTTCACTTTCACCACTACCACCACTTTCATTTCCACCACCACCACCACCAGAACCGGCGCCACCTCTCTACACACATATATATATGTGTGTGTGTATATATTCAATAAAATTTGGAACCAGACCAAACCGCTTACCAATAGAGTTTCAGGTCAGCGATCAGACCAGACTAAACCAAATTAGACCAGACCAGACTGCTTTCCAAACTGTCTCTGAAAGCTGCGCAAAATCTCACCCAGCTATTCCTCTGTCTGATCAGCCTATTGTTCCACGCCTCCCGTATATCCCGATTTATTATCTTTGTTATTTGCATTGTTGTAGTTTGCTGTATAAATTTCCCAAAATACAAAGAAAATAATGATTTGGGAAAAGCTTGAATTAGTGTAATTTTCTTTACCAAAAAGGAATAAGATAAATAGTAAAGTCCAAAAACGTGCTTGAAATAACTCCCATGTTTGGTTTGTATTTTAAAACTTATTTTCAAAAAGTCTGGAAAACTGTTTTCAAATAATAATAATTTTTTTTTTAGGAAAACAAATAATTTTATCACTGAATTTTTCAAAAACAGTTTTGAAATTTTTTGACCAAGCAGGCTTTTTGTTAATAATTTTCAAATTTTGAAGAACATAAATTTGATTTTAAAAATTGCAAACCGAACAAGTCCTATGACTCTATGGCATGATAGAATAAGAATCATATCAACCAATTTTTCACTTTCATAAAATTTTAAATTTGGGTAAATTACAGTTTCACCCCCTCTTGTTTGGGCATATTATACTTTCACCCCTCTTGTTTGAATAATTACAGTTTCCCCCCTCTAAGTCATTTAAGGTGACCGGTCATTGGAAATTACTAAAATGGCCATTATATTGTATTATAAATTTAATTCAAGAATATATAAAAATTACATTTACCTATTTGCCCTTTTAAACTTTTTCAATCTATCCCCAATTACATCATTTAACACGAATAATAATGGAAGTATCAAACCTAACCCTAAACGGAGCATTCCCACTTGTCCACTTCATCTTCAATCAATTCCTTAACTTCGTCCTCTTCATCTTCAATCAATTCCTTTACATGATTCCCTAGTAAAACAATAGGAAGTAAGAGGTGGGTGGTGATGGGCAGGTATTGGATCTGGAGACGGCGGTCAAAGAAGGGATTTTGGGCAGCGGAGGTGGGGTGGTTTGCGGCGTAGCCACCGTGGAGAAATTGGATTTGAAGGAGATGATCAAGGCCGCCATAGGAATGGAAGCGTCGGATTTGGATACATATACATATATATATATATATATATATATATGGATATGTATATAATTTGTGGTTGTTGGATTGATATGTTGTTATAACTACTTGATCCAAGAGATGCCTTAATCATGGCTTTTCTTTTAGGGCCCGTTTGGGAACTTGGTTATTCTTTAGATACATCAACTTGAAATCTTACTGATTTCGTTCTTTTTGTGGAGTTATGGTCTGAGATTTTGTTTTCACTCCCTGTATATATATATATATATGTAAATTAATATGGAATTTCTTCTTCTTCTAATTTTACATCAAATTCCTTTTTTATAACTTTTATAATTTTTATCTTTTAAAATTAAAAAATAATATTTGCAAAACCCTAATGGAAGAGTGATTTCCTATATTGAAACCCTAATCCATTCTCTTTACATTCATACACACATATATATATATATATATATGCAAGGGCATTTTGGTCCACTAAAGTGACGGGCAAAAGGGTCTTTTCAGTAACTGAGGGTAATATAGACATTTCCCCTCTTAAAATGTGTTTGACCGGTGTTGACTACGCCTGAGCTCAGATGGAGGGGGGAAAGTATAACTCAAAAGCAAACTAGAGGGGGAGAAACTGTAATTATCCAAACAAGAGGGGGGAAAGTGTAATATGTCCAAACAAGAAGGGATGAAACTGTAATTTACCCTTTAAATTTTAACTAGATCAACAATTTTAGGGCTAGCCTAATAATTTCTTGGATTAACTTGGTACCGGGCATACCAAGCCACTGGTATTGCCCCGACTCACCCAAATATCTCTCTACACTTCAATTGGAGAGCCGTTATGCATACCCGAATTTCACTGTGTGTCATGTTGAGAAGAATGTTTCGCGCCAGATTGTTTTCAAGGCGATTCATCTATGTTTGGAACAGACCCTTTTGCACCACCAACAAACCCACCTACCACCACCACCACCATCAACGACAACAACAACAATGGAAGTGCCAACTCTTGTTTGACTGAACACGACGACGCCTACCGTCAGCTCGACAAGCTCGATTTTCATGACTGCCGCCAAAATTCTCTTTACAACTCCTCCCAAGACGAAGAAATTTGGGTATTCATATTCATCTCTCTTTTCCCATTTTTTGAGTTCTTACAATATTTATATATTGATGGAGCTTTTCTTAGGCATTTCGTCGAACATGTTATCTTCAATGCCCGATAAATCTAGTGCTTCACTAATGTCTACACATTTATGAGTGCACAGTTCATATATTTTTGTGGTTGCTTCTTTAATTTCACTTCTGCACTTAGAAATCGCTTTTCAAGCCCATTAATTTCTCTGGGTAAAGAGTCCTTAATGTAATAATGCGGGTTTCTGCAAATTAGGTGTTTCGGCTTTTGTTTATCCAATACTTAAACTAATCTATTTTCGAGACGCTGAAGAAATTTATCACTAGTAGAAAATCTTCGTTTGTAGATTTGTGGCTATTGAGGATCAATAAGGTGCTTATGCCACGGAAACATCCTACAATACACAAAAATATGAATGTTCAAACAATATATAAACTTATGTACTCTTACTTATGGTCATCGACCTCCTATTCTCTTTCTGAATTGTACCCATGAGCCAATAACAAAGGGGTGTGTGGGTATATATACTATTTTTAAAGCAAACACGCTCGAGAGCATCGGCTAGTGGAACCATTCCTGTCCTTCTTTCGTATCCGAGGTGGTTGGGATTTGAACTATGCCTCTGTCATTTGGAATTACAGAAGAGATGACAGAATGTTTCATATGCATGAAGCCAAATTGTTCTTTTTGTCTCGTCATATAGTTAGAATGGGATGAATAAATGGGATGAATAAATGTTTTGTTATGCGCTATTCCGGGATGCAATGGATATGAAATTCTAATGTATTACCCATCTTATCATCCTATTAAACACAACCTGTTTCAGATACTGTAACACCCCGCTCCAACACTTGGTATAATATTGTCCGCTCTGGGCCTAGCCCGCACGGTTTTGCTCTTGGGCTCCTCCCAAAAGGCCTCATACCAATTGGAGACAACACTGCACATATAAGTACATCCCCAGACCTCTATCCGGGCGATGTGGGACATCACAATCACCCCCTCTTGGGACCCAGCGTCCTCGCTAGTGTTACCCACGGGCTTGTGCATGCACCCACACTTAATTCCGGCCAGGCTCTGGCTTTGATGCCAATTGTAACACCCCGCTCCAACACTTGGTATAATATTGTCCGCTCTGGGCCTAGCCCGCACGGTTTTGCTCTTGGGCTCCTCCCAAAAGGCCTCATACCAATTGGAGACAACACTGCACATATAAGTACATTCCCAGACCTCTACCCGGGCGATGTGGGACATCACAGATACCGATACCTTTTAAACCAACCCTTCATAGCTTCTATGTGCTATTCAACACCCACTTATTCTTGAGTCAGGTGATGTTAAAGCATGTTCATGACAGGTTTTCAATGACATGGTATCAGTGTGAACTATCCTTTTATTTGAGAAATACATACAAAGAATTCTAAAGAGATTGAGCTGTAATGTGTCTGTAACCATGGTGCATAAATGTCCATCACGCATGTTGGCATGTTTTACAATTATCTATCATATTATGTATTGCTCAACAGGGAGAATCACATGCAGTGCTTTTCCATGTGATTTGTTTGCAGCTGGAATTGTAGATCACTTCCCTCAAAACGTCACTAATATTAAGAAAAAGTATTAATCTTTCTACTCCTGTTATCTGCATGGTATCTTTATTTGAGTTGTTGGTACATTTTCTTATGCGTGTGTCTCTCCATGCCAGGATTGATTTCCATCTGGTACAACTCTTGTTTCCCCGCATGCCTTCACTAAGTATCTCTACTCACATGCTTACAGTATGCCATCTTTCATGTTTGTGATTTTTTTGAGTTTGTTGCTATCATCTAAAACATCATGGTTTCTTGTAACAGCTGTATATTTGGTGGCTAAATATGCTCGCTACGAAATGAGAAGAATGGAGGCGGTAATGAAATGTCTGTTATATTCACCCATCTTTCTAAAATAACATTTTTCATCACGACATAATATTCTTCCTATGCCTTTTGCCATTGGATCTAATGGCTGTAAGAATAGCCCGCATCACAATAAAGTTTGCCACAGCAGAGTTTGGCCACTTAAGTTTTGCATTTACTATATTTATTCAGTTAACAACACCTTAGAATTCAATATATCTTGATAATAAGGGAAAGAAAGGCTCCAAGCATTTGCCAGCTGCTCCTCCCGCTCAACTAATCTCAATACCAAGGCCTCCTGTAAGTTCCAATACAGCCCCTGTTCGCTCCCCTGAGTAAGACAATGATAGGAAGAATTAAGTTCACATGCTTATCAGATAAAAGCAAAAAAAAAATTTTTAATTTTTTTTAAAAAAGAATCATGCACAAATTATAAGGAGTGGTTTCCTTTGTGCTAGTTTCCATTTTTCCTTTTCTGGTGTTGCTATATTTTGCCTTCAGGTGGGTAAAGAAGCAGGAGAGAGAACCCGTGCCGGCGATCTCTTCCTTTCGCTCTTCCGCACGCCCTGGGTCTTCTTTTATCAAGTATCTCCCATGATACTGCCATATATCAAAAAAGAAGTGATATATTGCCTTCGTTAACGAATTCACCCCATCCACAAGTGGTTCTCTTAAAAAAATGGTGTGTCTTGTGTTCGACAAAATGCCGCAGTCGCTAATTAGGGTTCGGGAAAAGTGGTTGGCCGGCACGGGTTCGAGTGGTGAATTGGCGAAAGACGGAAGAGACAGGCTAGTTTGAGGGTTAGACTATTTATGTATTCGTCTTCACAGAGCTCCAATTCTGCAGGCCAATCAGAGATTTATGATATTGGGTTGGATTTCATGGAGAGACTTGTTGTTTCCATGGGTGGGTTCTTGATGATCAAGATGGCTTTAGATGTGGTACCAGAGTGCTTGAAAGCTCCCGAAAGGGAATGGGAGAAGCGATTCGCATGAATTACTGCCCTTTATGTGGCTGCAAAAGGAAATTCGAGGGTACGCAAAAAACGTTGTGTTTCTTACCTCTTCCCGTATTTGTTGCTAACTCCTTGACATTAGATAAACAGTTGGAACTAATTGCTTTAAATGTCTCCATCCTTTCAAGAGCTGCATTCCCATAATTCTTTTTTATGTTCTCAACCTCACTTGCATTAACTACTTTACTCTGCATTCCTATAACTCACTGCTGCAGTTGCTAGCTGAACAGCTTTATCAATCTGTAATACTGGCTTTGGACTTCTTACCATATCGTCATGCTCGTGTTCGTTGCACAGCTATTAATGTGTTGTTAACCTTGGAGTTTGGTTCCACATTGCCAGTTTACGATAAGTTGATTTTGCCACCTTTAGCTGAAGCAATTGGGGATTTTCAGTGTATCCGCACACAGGTAGATATATTTCCTTACCTTTAGATTATATTTCATTTTATATATTATGCATGTCAGTAGTAATGAATCACATTTGCATAGTTGTGCACTTTCATTTATTCTTTTATGATAAACAATTCCTAGCGGCACAGGCTACTGTGGCAATAGTATGTCAGCAACTCTCTTGAAAGAAATAGTGTGTAAACTGCAAGTGCTCCTGGAGGTATTATTAATATAGTGCTTAAGCATCGTAGTTCAAGTATGTGTGCATATAGATGGCTTTGATGTTCACTAAATGTAGGTGGAGCCTACTGAAATTCTATCTAATAGATTATACTATTATGGTGAGAGGTTTTTTTTAAGCTTCACAGAGGAACCACAAGTCACTTGTTCTTTAGTTCCAATTATGTTGATTTAGTTAGTAAAAAATAATGAAGTGCCAGCACACAAGTCAGTATAGCCAATTGTGTGCATCTATACTTGTCTTTAGTTCCAATTATGTTAATTCTCAGCGTCAGATTTTTTTATTGTCCCTGCCATCTATCCACATACCTAAGTTTGCTTCCTTTTTTACCTGCTGTTAGGAAGGGATCCCATTATTACAAGAAGATGCTTTGGTGACTGGCATTGATTGCAGATTCATCAAAGGTAATCTTTCAGAAGTGTTTATAGTTCACATTTAATGGATTTCATTTTTATATGTTCAAGGATAAAGTTAATTTATCTAACAAGATATTTATCTGTAGGACCAACTTCAAAAGCACCATGATTCTGTCTTTCGTAACCTAAAACACATCATGTCGGATGCGCTACTGAGACGTCTAAGAGCACTTTGTTTGCAAAATCCTTGGAGTGCATTTGCGCAGTGATGATGGCAGGTGGAAAGAAAATGTTTCAGAGCGACGCTGAACAGGTAGTGTGTAGTGATCTTTTGTGTGCCCTAATGTGGCACTTGTTTGGAGATATTTTCGTGAGGCTTCCACTTAAATCACTAACTGAATCGAACAACAATGAAAAAAAATCCATTGAACAGAGTACATGGATTGAATAGGAAGATATTGTAGTTCCTGTTCCCTTGGATTCTTGGGTTAACTAAGAAAAAGTCAAGAAACCCTTTTGTTTGGATTGAATCAGAGAAATGGGTAGTGGTGGTGGCCTTGTGGGCTCACTCAATTCTTTTCTTTTCTATCAGACACTTGTGTGCATTTTTTTTGTGCTTTTTGTATGATGATTTACTTGCTTTACTCAACTAGTCTCTTCTGCTATGACTCCCAAACGCAGTATAAGTTTTGGGATCTGTTCTGTTTCTGGAGCTAAATTTACTGGGTCCCCCCCCTGATATTTGTAATTGCTTCTGAAATGGGAAAGAATGTGTTTGAGGTTTGTAGTTGGATCATTTGGTAGTTTTCTGAACTGGGTTAGATTTTTTTTTTCCTGTCCTCTTTGTTTTTTTTCTTTTCCCATTCTTTTAAGGCGGTTTGGATGTTTTAAATCAGGTTTTTTTTTAGGGTTTAGTGAAACCTTGTATAGTACTTCTGTGTGCTTTAAGGTTTCAGACTACATGGATTGAGGTGTTTTATTAGATTGTTGGCTTATGCTAGACTGCAATTTTCTCTCTTACTATGATCATTAACAAGTGTATTTGTTATTATATAGCTAATGATTTCTTCTGTTACTTGGATATATTATGGGTTAAGTATATTTTGTAAAGACCATCAGTCTAACACTATGTATTTTCATGCTAGGTTCTGGAAATCCTTGTATCATCAGAAACATCTCCTATGGAGGGAGATAACTATAGGCAAACGAACATTTTCCAAGTACGTATTAAATGAATTGTTATAAACAAATTGCCTAGTGCTTTCAGTTACGTTATTCAATGTAATAAATTTTATTTGTTTTCAGTCATTGTCTAGATTCTGTGAATGCCTGGGATTCGATTTTCACCCTAGTACAGGAGTTACGATGCCTCTCCACTGCTACATATTGTTCAACTTGGCTCTAACATGAACAAAATCACTGCGGAAACTGGTGGTGTCAGTGATAAATATAATCGCAGGTTTGCCTCTGGACAAAGAAGTCCATCATTCATATTTAGATGTACTCTGATCATTTGGTGGTGTATATGTATTTATGTAATGAGCTCTGATATATCTTAGCATTAAATAAACTTGGAAGTGTAGACATTTAATCCGACAAGTTTTACATTGGACTGCAAGTTCAGTTACAGAAACCATTATGGGGAATCCTATATTTATCACATACCAAAAGGGAGCTCTGTATAGTTCACATACTAATAATTAAAGGGGGTATGTTATACTAAACATGCTAACAAAATTTAGCAAATCGAGAAATGAAGATATCTACGGACTTGATCATTCTTTAGCTATAACTGTTGAGATCTCCTTTCCGAACTTGCAGATTGTGAAACAATCCCTCTTAGTTAAACCTTGATGTCTGCTTCATATCGTTGGGCAATATTGAGAAGCACTGGATGATGAGGCTTGTTGTGGAGTTTGATCACGAGGATTGCATTGGAGTATTTGGACAGGTCCAACTACCAGTTCACCGGTCGGACTATTAGTGAATGGAGAAATTTGCCTAGCATTAAAATGGACTGGTATAATTTTTAGAGGTGGATCGGTTGAACGTTGTAGGTTTTGGGGAGTTGGCTACTCGATTGGTCCAGTAAGAGTCCAACGGGGCAGAAGATCGTGGATTGTGATTTTGTTACACCGGACCAGTTCGATGGGACCTTGACAGGTCCAACTTAGCTGGAAGGTGTGGAAATTAGTTTCATTCGGTTGTAGGCTCTTCAAATAGACATGATTTGTGGTGCAGTAGAGTTCCTTTAGAGGGACTATTTATATAACTCCTAACCTGATTTTAGGGTATGGTTGATGCGTGTGAGACACTTAAGAGAGTTGCTTCAATTTTGAGAGGTATGGCTCTACACAAGAGATGGAGGGAGGGAGGGAGTGAGAGAGAGATTGTGAGGAAGCATTCTTCCTTTTAATGCTTGAAAATTCTTACTGATATTTATTTGGTGCTCTCTATGGACATAGGACATAGGTTGCTTTTGACTGAACTAGTATATCTTGTGTGTGATTGTTTCCCTACATTATTGCTTTTTTGTGTTTTGATTGAACCATTCCCCAACTCTACTCCTTCAGCAGCCCGGAAAGGAAATGAAAGCAGATTAGTGTTTGCTTCAGTTGTATCAAACTAAGGGCCCGTTTGGAATCCCATGTTTTTGTTTTTGTTCTTGCCTTGTTCTGGTGCAATTTTAGGGAAAACGTTTTTGTGAATAGTGCTAAGAACAAAAACAAATTTGGGCCAAAATCAAAGAACACCGATTTGGTATTTTTTTTTTTTGTTCTTTGTTCTAACTCTTCTCTCAATTCAACCAAATACACAAACATATATATACACACACTCCCACCGCCACCCGCCACCACCACCACCACTGTATATACACATACGACTACCACCACCACCACCGGAATCCTAACCCTAACCCCCAATTTTTGCCACATGTATGTATGTGTGTGGGAAAGAATCAAATATAATTTTTGCACCAAACACATATTTGTTTTGTTTTTTTAGGGAAAAATACAAAGACAAAAACAAAAATATTTTTTGTTCTTTCATCCAAAAAACAAAGGGTTTCCAAACGGGCCGGCATGTACTTGGTGAAGATAAATATTTTTGAAAGAAAATGCAAGAATGTTCAAATACTATCCAAGCCCCTAGGACAATGATTTCCTTCCTTTCCTGTAGGTAAAATTCCCATTTTGGTGGGCAAAGCCAGCTTCTCTAACTATTTATTGGACAATCAACACCCATTTTGGTGTTGTGTCCAGGGGAGAGAGGTTTTGATTGATTCCTCTTGGGATCAATAAATAGAAAAACTAAAATGTTCTGGCATCACATATAGGGTTGTAAATATACAAACATATAATATATATGTAAGTGTATATGTATTTATCAGTGTATGAAGGGAACTATTGAAATTTGGAGAGAAAAACAAACGTTTGGTTAGATAGTGAGGTGGCGGATAAGCCGTGGGAGAGTGACATGGGTATAAAAGCAATTGGAACATTTACAATATGTATGTATGTGTGATTGTAAAAAGAAACAAAAATAAAATTAAAGTTTGGTGAGAGCAATATTAGACATAAGATTTGGCACGTTCAACCCACTTTTTACTTCGTCTTCACCTAGCTGTGTATTCACAAGCAACACATTTATATCCTTTAATGTGTGTTTTTCACCTATAGTAGAATTGAAATACCCCCTAAAATTTCTCACTCTTAAAAGATTTCTATTTTCTTATTTTCCACGCCCTTTTTGTTTTACTTTATTTTATTTTCAAAATTATATATAGTTAAATCTACCTCATATTTTTTTTATTCTTATTCTATTTCCTTTTTTTTTTTTTTAATTATATTTCCTTATTTGTTTTTTCTTTTTAAATTCTTCTTAAATTTTTTTATTCTTATTCTATTTCCTTAATTTGATTTCTTTATTCTATTTCAATATTTATTCTTTATTTACTCTTTTTTTTTCATATACATGTACACCTCCTTTCTGGCTTCGCCCCTCTTGTGACTGACAAATTAAGTAATACTCGTTAAAGTGTAAAAAAAATTATCTTTATGAAAATGATATCTTGCTTCGTGGGGAGCAAGATAATCATATTCATTTTTCATATTGACTATTAGATGTGATTGACATAAATAAATGAGTTACCATTTAAAATTTAAGAATCATATCTAACCATTAATATAAAAAGTGAGTATGTCTATCTTGCTCCCTGTGGAGCAAGAGATCATTATTCTCTCTCTCTCTCTCTCTATATATATATATATTCAAAGTGGAGGATGCGGAAACATGTGGCCTAGAAAGTGTGAGCTAACTAGGGGTGAACACAAACCGGATTGATGATGTTTTGGATCCGATCCACTATTACCGGATTTTCAATTTTCGGAATCAATCCAATCCATTTGTCTAACAAAATCAATTCAAACCGGACAACGGTGAACCCAATTGGTTCGGATCTGTTTCGCGGATTGAAATATAAACCTATATTAACTAAAATGAGGACCAGAAACCTGCAGTAGCACACTATAATATTATAGCACAATATTATTTGAAATTGCAGTAGCTAAAATGAGGACCAGAACAAAACATAATATTATTTGAAATTGCAGTAGCACACTACAATGAAACCTGCAGTAGCATAAGGACTTAAACAACAATATTCAGTAGCACACTACAATGAACCACAATATTCAATGAAACCTGCAGTAGCATAAGGACTTAAACCACAATATTCAATAGCACACTACAATGAACCACAATATTCAGTATCACACTACAAAGCGATATATTAAATGCAGTAACATAAGGACTTAAAAACACAACCATGAAAACTACAGTAGCACACTACAATGAAACTGTAATAGCACACTGAAATGTTAATCCAACAACTCAAAAAGAATAAATAAAATTACAAATATAACAACAAATGAAACTGCAGTAGCACTCAACTCAAAGTAGTTAAATCGACTTCAATTTAGTGAAATTGATAAAAATTCCCAATTTAAATTAGTGAAATTGACTTTAATTGAGAGAAATTGAGTAAATCTTCCAATTCAAAGTAGTTTAATTGAGTTCAATTGGAGTGAAATTAAATTCAATTGAGTAAACCTCCAACTAAAAGTAGTGAAATTAAGTTCAATTGAGTAAACCCCCAACTAAAAGTAGTGAAA
Source organism: Cornus suecica (assembly GCA_963922005.1). NCBI lineage: Eukaryota > Viridiplantae > Streptophyta > Magnoliopsida > Cornales > Cornaceae > Cornus > Cornus suecica. The sequence continues at coordinate 43,199,511 of OY998248.1, forward strand.
TAAAGTTCAATTGAGTAAACCCCCAACTAAAAGTAGTGAAATTAAGTTCAATTGAGTAAACCCCCAACTCAAAGTAGTTAAATTGATTTCAATTAAGTGAAATTGATAAAATCATCAATCTAAATTAGTGAAATTGAGTAAATTCTCCAATTCAAAATAGTTTAATTGAGTTCAATTGAGTAAAATTAACAAGACTCTCAATTTTAAATAGTGTAATTGAGTAAAATTAAGTTCAATTGAATAAATCCACAATTCAAAATAGTTTAATTGAGTAAATCTCAATTCAAAATAGTAAAATTGAGTGAATAATAAATCACATTTTTAAAGAAGATATAAATCTTTAAACAATACATTATTAATAGTATATTTTAATGAGAATATTATAGATATACATAGATAATTATTTAGTGTAAAATATGGTATTATGATTTAGTTTGAAATAGTATATTAGTGATATAAGATAGGGTTAATTTCAGTAAACCCCCCTATACTATCCAGATTAATCAACTAACCCCTTGTGTGTCCACTTTGCCCCCTATACTATTTAATTTCATCAAATTGCCCCCTCACATTTCAAAATGCCTAAACTACCATCAATAGTATAAGGGGGTTTAGTGAATTATTTCGGAAAAAATAATATATACTTTTTGCAAAAAAAAAAAAATTCGAAAAAAAATCATATTTTGTTCCAAAATATGAATTGTTTTTCCGAAAAATATTTTTTTTGTGAAAAAGTATATATTATGTTCCAAAATATGAATTTTGTTTTCGAAAAATATTTTTTTTGCGAAAAAGTATATATTATGTTCCAAAATATGAATTTTTTTTTCGAAAAATATATTTTTTGCAAAAAAAGTATATATTATGTTCCAAAATATGAATTTTTTCTGAAAAATATTTTTTTGCGAAAAATATATATTATGCTCCAAAATATGATTTTTTTTCCGAAAAATATTTTTTTTGCTAAAAAGTATATATTATGTTCCAAAATATGAATTTTTTTTTCGAAAAATAATTTTTTGCGAAAAATATATATTATGTTCCAAAATATGATTTTTTTTCCGAAAATTAATTTTCGGAAAAAAAAATCATATTTTCGAACATAATATATACTTTTTCGCAAAAAAAAAAAATTTCAGAAAAAAAAATCATATTTTGGAACATAATATATATTTTTTGCAAAAAAATTATTTTTCAGAATAAAATCATATTTTGGAACATAATATATATTTTTTGCAAAAAAATTATTTTTCGAAAAAAAAATTCATATTTTGGGACATAATATATACTTTTTTGCAAAAAAAATATTTTTCGAAAAAAAAATCATATGTTGGAACATAATATATACTTTTTCGCAAAAAAAATATTTTTAGAAAAAAATTTCATATTTTGGAACAAAATATGATTATTTTTCGAAAAAAAATTCATCTTTTGGAACAAAATATGATTTTTTTTCGAAATTTTTTTTTTTTGCAAAAAGTATATATTATTTTTTCCGAAATAATTCACAAAACCCCCTTATACTATTAATTTCACTAAACCCCCTTATACTATTGAGGGTAGTTTAGGCATTTTGAGAAGTGAGGGGGCAATTTGATGAAATTGAATAGTATAGGGGGCAAAGTGGACACACAAGGGGTTAGTTGAATAATCTGGATAGTATAGGGGGGTTTACTGAAATTAACCCTATAAGATATTATCATTTAGTTTAAAATAATATATTATGTGATATTATTAATATAAATATATTAAAATATATGTAAACAATGTCAGACTAGACCGGATTAACAGGATTATCAAAAATGGAATTCATAATCGATCCATAAAATACCGGATTCGGGATTTTTGGATTCATGTCTAATCCAATCCATAATGAAATCAATCCAAAATATTCAAACCGAATTGGTCGGATTGGATTTTCGGAGTGGCCGGATTTTTGTCCACCCCTACAACTAACTATAGTTTGTCATAATCCATGTAAGGTGGTCAAATATGGTTCAAAACTTCCAATTATTATCATCCCTGAATTGAAATTGTCACTTATACTAACAAATTATTTTAAATCACTTCTATAATAGAAATTTTAACAGAGGAGGTAGTGACCGTGATTCCATCGCTTCTATAATTGAATTCTACGTTTTCATAAAGATAATTTTCCCCTACTATATACGTTTTTGAACCAATTTCTAGGTTAAAAAATTTTTTTGCTAGAGTTTCATACTTTAGATAAGTAAATTGGGGAAAAATTGTATAGAGAATAATAGAACTGAGAAAAGAAATATAATTTTAACTTTTAGAGAAGTATAAAATTGAGTTCTCTTGTATTCACATTCTTCCCTTGAGTGCCTTCCTACTAGACCTGTCAATGGATTGGATTTTGATCCGAATCCGATCCAATTAGTCGGATTTGGATTACAAAAAAAATCCGATAACCCGAATATGATCCGAATCCGATAATCCGATTCCTTAACAAATTGGATTTGGATTAGCTTAATCCGATCCGATAATAATCCGATCCGATAAAATATAAATATATATATATATGTGTATATATTTAATATTGTACATGTATATAAATGTTAGTTGTTAATTATTTTATTATTTATTAATAATGATTGATCATAAATACAATTATTAAAAATGTGAATAATTTTAGTGTTTCAGTATTTATTAATATTTGTATTTTTTTATTTAAATATTCGGATAAGATATTCTATAATGAAGAAATTTGAAATCGAATTAATTAAGTGAAAATCTGTCGAATTATCGGATTCGGATCGCGGATCGGGAGTTTTTGTCATCCTTATCAATAGACTTATCAATAATCCGATTATGATCCGAATCCAATCCAAATCCGATATTAACCGGATATGGATTGAAAATAAAATCCGATAACCCGATTAAGATCCGAATCCGATAATCCGATTTCTTAACAAATTGGATTTGGATTTAACTGATCCGATCCATTGACAGGTCTACTTCCTACAAATTAGTATTCATACTCTGCTCTATTTTGGGCTTTTTTTTCTTCTTCCCTTTTTCGGTTGTGGTCGCCATATTCTTCTTCTTCTTCTTTCTCTTTTATTCATTCATGTGAACATATTCTTCTTCTTCCTCCTCCTCATATCTCGCTTTCCCATCTTCTCGCAATTCTACACTTTCGTTATCACTTACGTATAAAAATTCAGAAACTTCTTTCTCCTGGTGTTTTTGACTTGTCTTCTCATTTGATGTCACTTATTTCATTCAATCTTGGGGAAATAAAAACAAGTTTGTCCAAGTGGATTGAAAGAAAGTGAATGTGAAACAAATGCCAACAATTTTGTATACAATCGTAACTACAATCTTCTTGTATTCTTCTTTCTCTTGGATAAGATTGATTGAAACAAGTGACAACAAAGGAGAAGGTGAGTCAAACAACCAAGAGAAAGAAGTTTTCGAATCTAAACATGCAAGTGATGGCAAAAGTGTAGAGCAACGAGAAATGACATGAATGAATTAAAAGAGCAAGAAGAAGAATATGGCGACCACAATGCAAAAAGGGAAGAAGAAAAAGAACAAGAAAAAAAAAAAAAACTGAATACCAATTTTTAAGAAGGTACTCAAAGAGAAGAAGAAGAATATATACAAGGGGTCTGTTTGGATACGAGAAAACAGTGTTTGTTTTTTTACTGTTCATCCAGTTAAAAAAAAAAACACGTTTGGCAAACGCGTTTACTGTTCAATTTTTTTTCCCAAAAAAACTGTTTTCTGTGAATAGTGTGTAAAAGTGGTGAAAACAACAAATACAACTTTTAGTTATTTTTTGAGTTTTTTCACTGTTTAGAGTACCACCTCCGCCACCGCCGCCGCCAGTAGACCTGTCAATGGATTGGATTTTGATCCGAATCCGATCCGATTAGTCGGATTTGGATTGCAAAAAAAATCCGATAACCCGAATATGATCCGAATCCGATAATCCGATTCCTTAACAAATTGGATTTGGATTAGCCTAATCCGATCCGATAATAATCCGATCCGATAAAATATACATATATATATTTATATATATGTGTATATATTTAATATTATACATGTATATAAATGTTAGTTGTTAATTATTTTATTATTTATTAATAATGATTGATCATAAATACAATTACTAAAAGTGTGAATAATTTTAGTGTTTCAGTATTTATTGATTTTTGTATTTTTTTTAATTAAATATTCGGAACAGATATTCTATAATGAAGAAATTCGAATATGAATTAATTAAGTGAAAATCTGTCGAATTATCGGATTCAGATCGCGGATTGGGAGTTTTTGTCATCCTTATCAATAGACTTATCAATAATTCGATTATGATTCGAATCCGATCCGAATCCGATATTAACCGGATATGGATTGAAAATAAAATCCGATAACCCGATTAAGATCCGAATCCGATAATCCGATTTCTTAACAAATTGGATTTGGATTTAACTGATCCGATCCGAATCCGATCCATTGACAGGTCTAGCCGCCAGTCACCCACCACCACCGCCCCCCGCCACCGCCGCCCACCAATACCATTTTATTTTTCAATACAAATTTTCATTTAAACGCTTTTTTGTTTTTAGTTTTTTGCTGAAAAAACAAAGACAAATACAAAAACAGTTTTAATATTTAAAGACAAAAAACAAATACAAAAAACAAGTTTTCCAAACGCACCCGAGAACTCACAATTTGTATAATTCTAAAATTTAAAATTGTATTTTTCTCACTTCTTAAGTAAAAAGTAGGCGTTGAAATCCAAAGAAAGTGATTTGGATATTTGGCCTTCTGGCTTATCTCTTTGATTCATGTTAATTTGGACTTTGTTGCTGTTATATTGTTTGGTGAAAAAAAAAGTACAATATAAACCAAGTACATGCATGTATTTATATGCATCGAGAGAGAGTTTTAGACTTTCATATATAGATTACAATATAATAAATAATCTATTATTCCCAATACAAGGCTTTTTAATCTTCAAGTTAGATTGTATTTCCAAAACAATGAGATTTCCCACAAATTTACTTTTCCAAAGTACGAAGCTTCTAGTAAATTTGATTTAATCTTCCAACAAAACCCTTAAAGGAGGCCTTTTTTTAAAATAATTTTGGGTTAATTTGAGGGAGTATCATACTTTGAGTTGATCGAACGAAAATGATTACACAAGTTCATGAAGAAAAATGCAGTTTTCTTGTACAAATTTCATCTTTGCCTAGAACACATTTTAAACATATTTTTCTCTCTTTTATTTTTGTCAAGAAAGCAACTATGGATATTTATGATTACCATTTCAATAGGTTCATTATCACATTACTTTCTTGTCCATATATAATTACAAGGTGGAAGAGTTCAAATTAACAAATTAAAAATAAAATATTTTTATAAGTTGCACAAGTAAAACTACTAGATAATGTACTTCTCAAAATGCAATTTGTTAACTACCTAAAAAAAATGCAATTTGTTATTCATCTCCACGAAAAGAATTTGAAATTTCTCTGCCGAGTCCTCACTCAAACTTTAAAGACACCCTCAAGAAAAAAAAAATGGCGGCAAAAGAAAAATAAATAAATTGAGACCAAAGTAGTTGGCACTAAATTGGACTCTATGAGCATTTGCATATCATTAGAAGAAATTATTTTCCAAAGACAAGAAAGAAAAACATGTTCATCTCCCTTAAGAAACACATCCTTACTTTAATTAACCTAAAAAATTAAAACTTAATTTGTAGTTTGTTCTATGGGGCCATGGATACTTGCACCGAATTCTTACGTCAAATTAGTACAGTTGGATGAAGTATAATGGAAACCAAACATATCTATATTAGCTTATCCATCCAACTGTGAATATGCATTCTAGCCTAATGGTATAACATATCTCCCCAAAGTGTGACTGTGTAGGAGGTTAAGGGTTAGAGTCTTATGGAACTCATGTGGGTGTGGGTGAGTATTTACCTACCAAAAAAATAAAACTATGTTGTTTTAGCAACTTAAATGTTACGTAATTGGTGTATTTGTTTTTTGTTAAGTAAAATTTTTATTGAACAAGAAAAAACCCAAGAAGGGCACCAAACAACACAATCACCAAGGCTGAATGGGAGCAACCAGGAGGAGCTCCTAAACTAACAAACACATCTTAGAGACCAAGAAACGTAATTGGTGTATTGTATTTGCATAATACAAACACAAAAATTTCAACAGAGGAGGTACTGATCGTGATTTCATCACTCCTATAATACAAGTCTACGTTTTCATAAAGATAAATTTTTTCCTACTATATATGTTTCAAACTAATTTCTAGGTTAAAAATCAAATTTGCTAGAAGTTTCATACTTTGGAAAAGTAAATTAATTTGTGGGAAATTTCATAATTTAGGAAATATAATTTGTATTGAGAATGATAAGTTATTAATTATATTGTAATTTATAAAAATCTAGAACTCTCTTTTGATGCATATAAATATATGTTCTTAATTTTTATTGTACTTATTTTAGAGATACCAATTGTGTGCTCCCTTATATTCTCCTTCTTCCCTTGTTCCGTTGTGGTCCGTGCTCGATCCATATTCTTCTTCTTGCTCTTTTCTTTTGATTCATTCTTGTGAACAAAACCTTCTTCTTCCTCTGCTCTATAATTTTGTTAGCATGTTCAGATTCGGAAACTTCTTTCTCTTGGTGGTTTGACTCTTCTTTTTATTTGTTGTCACTCGTTTCATTCAATCTCTGATACATGGACTAAAAATAATTTGTTAAAGAAGGCGAAATTATTTTTAGTCCATGTATCCGAGATTGAATGAAACGAATCTGACTAACAATTTGCAGGAAGGCACTTAACGGAGGAAAAAGAATACAAGAGAACCCAAAATTCTGTATAATTCTAAAATTTGGAATTTCATTTTGTCTCACTTTTTAAGTACAATATGAACCATGTTCATGCATGTATTTATATATATCAAGAGACAGTTGGAGACTTTAATAGATTATAATATAATAAATAATCTTTTATTCTCAATGCAAGACTTTTCAATCAAGGCAGATTATATTTCCAAAACAATGAGATTTCCCACAAGTTTACTTTTCCAAAGTATGAAGCTTCTACAAATTTGGTTTAATCTTCCAATAAAACCCTTAAGAGAGGCCTTTTTATAATTTTGAGTTAATTTGAGGGAGTATTTTACTTTGAGTTGACCAAACGAAAATGGTTACATAAGTACATGAAGAAAAATGTAGTTTTCTTGTACAAATTTCATACATAGACTTTTAAGAATATTGAAATAGTGATGTCATTTATCTTTCATTTTTGCGTAGAACAAATTTTAAACTTCTTCAAGAAAGCAACTGTATGCATTTTTATGATTACTATTACAATAGATTCATTCTAAAATTAATTTCTTGTCCACATATAATCACAAGGTGGAAAAGTTCAAATCAACAAATATAAAATATTTTAAAAAGTTGCACAAGTAAAACTACTAGATAATGTACTTCTCAAGATGCTATTTGTTAGTTCGTCTCCACGAAAAGAATCTGAAAGTTCTCTGCCGAGTCCTCACTCAAACTTCAAAGACTTTCTCGAGAAAAAAAAATTGGAGGCAAAAGAAAAATAAATAAATTGAGACCAAAGTAGTTGGCACTAAATCGGATTCTATGCACATCATTAGGAGAAATTATTTTCCAAAGACAAGAAAGAAAAACATGCTCATCTCCCTTAAGAAGCACATCCTTACTTTAATTAACCTAAAAAATCAAATACTTCGGTTTGGAAACTTTGTTTATGTTTTTGTTTTTGTCTTCTTAAGAACAAAAAACATTATTGTTCATGTCCTTGTTTTCTACCTTAAAAACAAAAAAACACAATTTTTATTTGGGACAAAAAAATAAAAAACACAGTCTTCTTCTTCTCCCACACACACATGAACACACACACACACACACACACGATTTGCAGTTACAATTACAGATGTTGTCGAATGTGGTGGAAGGGGTTCGATGGTGGTGGAATTGCAGTTGCAGATGGTGGAGAGGGGTTCGATTTAGGATTTACAGAGTCGATTTAGGGTATTGGATGTCGAATTGGGGTTTCGATTTAGGGTTCGGAAAGTCGATCTAGGGGTTGTGGTGGTGTCAGCGAATGGTGGGATGGTGGTGGTGGTTGGTGGTTGTGGTGGTGGCGGCGGGTGGTGGGGTGGTGCCGATTGGTAGTGGTGGCTAGGGTACTGTGTGTGTGTATATATATATATGTATGTGTGTGTGTGTGTATGGGTATTCAATTTGGGGGGTTTGATGTTGGTTGAAGGTTGTTGTTGGGGGTGGTGAAGGGTGGGGGTGGTGGCGGCATTGGTGGTGGTTGAGGGTGGAGGTGAAGGGGTGGTGTCGATTGCAGAACTGTTCGTAACAATTTTCAAAATTTTTTTTTTGGAAAATCCCAAAGAGAACAAAAAAATAAGTTTTTGTTGTTCCATTGTTTTTTCTACAATTCACGAAAACACTTTCCAAATTAAGAACAGAATGAATAGTAAAAAGGATTACCAAACACATTATGTTCTCATGAACAGTGCCAAAAAACAGAAACATAACAAAAAAAAACCTTTCCAAACGTACGCACCACTGTTGGATGAATATTATAGGACCCAAACATACGTATACTAGTTTACCCATCCAACTGTGAATATGCATTCACTATTCTAATTCTGCCCAACAATTCGGTGCAAGAATCATTTTCCTATATATATACAGATAATTAGTATGATTAAATAACAGTCATTCATTAATGTAATGATGATAAAAATACAACTGTATGAAGATATATTTGAATCCAAAGTTAGGGAAAGGCTAATTATGCCTCTCCTAATACAACTATGGTTAGTGGTACAATAAAATCACAAAATCAAGAGAAACTAATTAAGGTGCAACATGGTGCACATAAATGGTAGAAAGAGCCAAAACAATGGTGAGGTAAGGCCATATCTTGTTCCCTCCTATCATCTTAGCAAACCAAACATTGTTTTTCATTTTCTTGTAATTAATCCACTTCACTCCACTTGGTTTCTTCATAATCTTCTTTTCCTTGGTAGAAAAATCTTCTTCCTCTATGCTCTTTACAACCTTTTTAGTCATGACACCAAAGTCATGACCTCTCAACTCTTCATCCTCCAAATGTTCCCAAATGCAATAAGCCAATACAAGTGCAATTACATTGACAATAGTGCACATAATTTTCTTCAATGTCTTCATAAATTGGTTAGTCATTTTTGGAATGGCCATGGACTTATTGAATAAAGTTCTAGTCTTTGGCATTGTTGGGAAATCTGGTATTGCTATATGATAGTACTCATGCAAAATCATTGGATATAGATGAACCCTAACTGTCTCTGAAGGCATGAGTACATGAAAAAACGTCTCGGCAGCTTGGCGAGTTGATATAAACATTCCATGATTCACTTCAGTTTTCTCATAGACTTCGAAGGTTGTAGTGTCGCAAAACTCATCTACGTCGCCATCTTCTAAAAAATTGTCACACGGGTTATCATCCACGAATTCAAGTGAAAAATCATCTTCTTCTGGCTTATTGATTAGATCATTGAAGCTTTCATGGTGATGGGGTTGATCTCCTGCAATAATTCATCAATTTCTTGTCAATGAATAGAACAAAGGAGAAGTTAGAGGCTTGTCAATAATAGGAAAAAAGTGAAAAATGTTGTACTATGTATAAATATATATTAATATATGTACCTTGAACCTCATCCTCTCTTCTATGCAAACTTGATATGTTCTCTATTGGAACTGTCTTGTACTCTTCACTAAAGCTCTATACAAAATACAAGATGAGTTATAACTAAGATTGTTATCTTATTTTTCACCACTTAAAGAATTTGCATGATTTAATCTTTTTTGAATTCAATATTGCAATTTTATTGAATACTTCAAAGCAAAAAATGATGGAGACCAATTAGCAATATGGAAGTAAGTTGATTTAGTAAGATATAAACATATATATACATATAGTAATTTACCTTCTCTAGATCTTTGCTTGACATTCCCACCCATCTCAAGTTCTCAATAACTCTCTCACTTTGAAATTCTTCATGCAAATCTCCAATTTCTATAGACCTAGTGTTCTGGTACTCCATAACTTTTGAAGAACCCATGTCATGAATTTGATCAGTTTGAGCTAGAAAAGAAAAATCATCAGCAGTTGCACTATTTCCATCCCAAGTGTTTTGATTTATCAGCTCCTGAGAAGCATGAGCAACCGAAAGAATTTCCTGCAAGATGTCTTCATTTCCTCGAATGGAACCTGACATTGCCATTTTAGGTTCAACACAGCCCATTGGAGGGAAGTCTTGCACCTCCAATGGAGGCATCGAGAACCGGTGCTGCAATCTTGCACACTCCAATGCTATATCAACCTAAAAATCAATAGCGTGTTTGAAAATTAATTGTGAATTACATGATTGAAAATACAGAAAATAAGGGCTTTCGTGGCAGTAAAAACTGTTGTTATATTTTAGATCCTAGATAACAAACTCAACTTTTTGTGTTATAGTGACCGATAATTTTAGTATGCCATTAAAGTTTTGATACTATAGTCACATTTTTCGTAGTGAAAAATAAAAATAAAAGGGAGTAAAAGCATGCATTATCTATTTATTTATTTGTTTATTGTAATAGTTGTGTTACCTTAGATGGGGGATATGAAATGGTTGCATGGTTTGAAAATGGTGGATTAGCAAAGCTAAAAGCCTCTTCTGATAAGTACTGCATCCATTTATCATCATTTCCACCATGAACATTGTGGGAAGATCCACCTTGGATGATGCTAGGTGAGCATGCATCAAATGGCATTGCATGATGATCAGAGGTCTCTAAATCTTCATATCTTCCCTCAGAATATAGGTCCATACTGGATGAGTGATCACTGGACATCTGATTAGCAGCTACAGAGACATAATGCTCTTCAATCCCAGGGCCGATTGCGCTCTTCTTGAACACGCGACACAACGCGTATGCATCCTAAATATTATTAAACAAAAATAATTGTCAAGAAAATAAGGAGAAATGCTTTGGATAATTATAACTCCACAACTGTCTAATCTCATCTATCTATTGGATATAGTTACTAGTACCAAAGGCCTAATGGTTAAGCGGTACCAGCCTCTTACTCCCAAATGAAAGGCTCGCGGTTCAAGCCTCAGGGAGGCCGTGTGAGTAGATGCTTAACTTTCAAATATATATATATATATATAATTATTGGTATGCATGCAGTCATAACAGTAACTCAATAAATATTATTTTCAATCTGCAATTTATATTATTGTCAATAATTTTCGATTTGTTGTACATGTTAATGTGGCTATTCCCTGGCAACGGTGAATAATATTACGAATGTAGCAAAGTACTATTGCCAAGTGAAATATATATATATATATTGAGGAGTGTATTGATCAAAATAAGATGTTGAAGGTTTGCACCTGCAAGCCAGAGGGAATTTCACATTCACTCTCGTCTAGGCGGTACTCATGCATGACCCAATCCGTTCGAGCGCCATGGGGTGCTCTCCCTCTGTAGTAAACTAGGGTTTTCTTGGAGCCCACAGCCCTCATATGCGAGCTCACTTTTCGATCCTTCCCTGTGGCCTTCCAGTAACCAGCTTTAGTTGCACGATTAGTTCTCGAGCCATTCGGATATTTCCTGTCTCGAGGACTAAAGAAATACCACTCAAGATCTTTGCTTGGCAATAGTGATTTTCCTGTGAATTTTTCAAATTATTCACAGGAAAATCAGATGAATGTAAAAGAAGAAAATCAGATGGAAGCAGCTTTTATTGACCATGCATGATATTTAAAAAACATAATTGAGCTTTCGCTAAAAAAAACTCATTATAGATAAAAATGGGCTAGCTTTCCATTTCATGTGGCATTCTCATCTTAATGTCTTTATATACTTGTGTGTGTGTGTGTAATATATACACAAATTAATATACATATAGAAGATCCTTAGATAAAAACATTGGTCCATGCACTTACTCTTGAGGGGAACCTTACATTTTATTCAACAAAGTTTTTTGGGTTTGTGAAGAATTCAATAATGAGGCTCTATCTACAAAACATGCTATTGATACAAACAACAAGGGACAAAAATAAAATTCAATAAAGTTTCCACTGAGATGCAATAAGTAGGAAAATAAATAAAGTTAGAGCTCATATATCTGAGAAAAAATTGCGAACCCTATACTTTCTTTGTTGCTTTTTGAATTCAATTCTTCACCTAAATACATATCTTCTCAATTTCTGTTCCTAATAGTAGTTCAAAAGATGTAGGGACCATGCCCCTAAAACTTAGGCAACTTTATTTTTCTGTAAGGAAAATAAACTTGAGATCATATAAGATATTTCATACTAAAGTTGGTGATCTTTGACTACTAAAGCATGTTCAATGCAAATCACTTTAATTCCATAATCAGATGATTAAACCAAAAGTAGGTGCATCGATCACGCGTAAGGGAGCATATATATATATATGCGGCACCTCTAAGAAGAAAAAAGGAGGAAAGAAAAAGAAAAAAAACAGAAAAAAAAAAAAAAAAAAAGAAAGAGAAAGAGAAAATGGAACCTCCTTTGGCTTAGAGTTTTACTGAATGACTTTCAAGTATTAATATTATAATTTTCTTTCCATATCCTTATGATATGTAAGTAATAACTACTAAATACATTCATATATAGACTGTGTGTGTGGTCCTTAAATATACATTTCTTCATCATATATATGTAGTCACTTTCTCAGTAATCTTTTTTTTAAGGTAATGGGTCATTTTTCTTCCCAAACTTTAATAACAATTTAAGCATACATTTCAACTAGCTTTTCATTATATATGAAAAGATTGAAACGCTTCAACTAAGAAGCATATTAAAGATTAGAAGATATAAATATTGAAGTTATACCAACTATTAGACTTGAACTTTTATAGTCGATTATAGTTACATATATTTGATAACCAGTAAAATAGTAATAATAATAAATAAGAAAAACGAAATTAGAAGCCTCTAAATCATTTGTCTCTAAAACTCATGATTGTAGTCTTCATAAAAATGACAACGGATAAGAGAAAATGCATGATCTCGTAATATATGACAATCTTTTTTCTTTTTTCCTTTTTATAAATATATTGATTTACGGGGGGAAAAAAATGCATGATCTCGTACCTGGTAAGTCCCATGGCTCGCACTTGTAGAGATCAACTTCGGGGATGATCTCGAGCTCAATCCTACGCCCATTGATCTTTCTATTGAGATAGTAAGCGACAAGTTCTTCGTCCGTGGGGTGAAACCTAAAGCCAGGAGGCAATGAAACTGGCGCCATTTCTCTCTCTCCGCAACTTCTTCTTCTTCTTCCTCCTCTTCTTCTGATCTCTCGAATTGGAACTTATGTCCAAATTTCTGAGACCAGCCTATATGCCGCAAGAAGTACTATACAACACTGCACGAAACCCTAAAACGATATTAGCCTTAAAGCTTACTTATAATATATATATATATATATGTAAGAAGAAGAAAGAAGTCATATATAGTTTTAGAAGAGAGGAACATTATGGTAAGTATTCATTTATGTTCTTTCAAACAAAAATCTATACATGCATATATATGTATATATATATATATACACACATAAGGAGAGAGAGAGAGACCTTAGGCACTGCAGAAGAAGTTCCAAAGAAGAGAGAGAGAGAGAGAGAGAGAGGGGTTGAGAAATAGGGATTGAATGTGGTTTTGAGAAGAGAACAAAAAGAGCAACAAAAAAGAAAAGAAATGGGAGGCTGCCACCCCCTACCACTCCTTTACCTTTTGTTTGTGACTCAATTGATTCTTGTTATCTTTCTTTTGAAGCTCAAGCTCTCTCTATCTATCTATACCTCTGTCATATATATATATATATATGTGTGTGTGTGTGTTTGTTTCTCTCTCCAATGATCCCATGCTTCAATCTTGTCCTATCTAGGAATCTGCGCTCCACGTGCTTTTTGGTTTCTGTTAGAAGGATCTTAGTTATGATCTAACTATAAACTGTTGGGAAACGAATTGGCGGCGTCCTCTCTTGCATGCAAATTCGCATATATATATATATATATATATCCCTCGCGCGCTGTATATAAAAACTAGGGTTAATAGCAAAAAAAACCCTGAACTATACCCTCCCTCTAACTAAACCCCCCTAACTATTTTTTGTGCTGAAAATCCCCGTAAACTATAGTTTTTACTGCACAGTTATAACACCGTTAAGTGAAATTGTATTGGGATTCCCTGAAGTTTCTGTTAATTTTGCTCGCGTCCTAAAATTTCATTTTTCTTACAATGACACCCCCTTGAAGGGGTGAAATGACAAAAATGCCATTGTTTTGTCTCCCCTATTTCATGAGATAAATATCTAGGTGGTGAAATTACCTCCTTGCCCCAAGATTAGAACCCTATAATATTTGGGGATATTTCCAAATATTTTTTTTCAAAATATTTTAAAGGGTTAACACTTGTTGTTTGCCGAAATATATTTGTCTTATATCTTTACTCCATATTTTATGAAATATCCATTAGAGTTACATTTTAATTAATATATATTAATTAATTAATTTTTAAAAAATATATATGAAAATATTTATAACTCTTTACTCTATATCTTTTGAAATATTCATTAGAATTACACTTCAAGTAATGCATACTAATTAGTTATTATTATTATTTAAAAGTTTTGAAATATTTTCAACTTCTTTTCTTTAACTTTTATTTTGAAAAAAATATTTGGAAATATCCCCAAATATTATAAGGTTCTAATCTTGGGGCATGGAGGTAATTTCACCACCTAGATATTTATTTCATGAAATAGAGGAGACAAAACAAGGACATTCCGGTCATTTCACCCCTTCAAGGGGGTGTCATTGCAAGGAAAATGAAATCTCAGGGGGCGAGCGAAATTAACAAGAACTTCAAGGAATCCCAGTGCAATTTCACTTAACGGTGTTATAACTGTGCAGAAAAACTATTGTTTGGGGGGGTTTTCAGCACGAAAAGTAAAGGTGGTGTTTACTAACAGGAAACATTTCATGTTTCCTGTTTTTACTTCCTCAAATGAAGAAGTAAAAGTAAAATCTTGTTTACCAATTTATTTTTACTTTTGCCCTTAAGGAAACGTTTCCTCTAATTGTAAAGAAAAGAGGAAACAAGAAAAATGATACTTCCTCTTTTTGTTTTCTCTCGCCTTCAAAATGACCAAATTTCAAAGTTGTAAAATTGGGACTTTCATGTCTTTTGCACTAATAAATTTAAATATTATATATAAATAATAATTAATAATAAATAAATGAAATATTTTTATAAATTAAAAAATATATAATAAATAAAAAATAAAAAATATTTATAAATAAAATAAAAATAAATGAATAAATAAAAATAAACAATAATAAAATAGATTAAATAATACATAATAATAATAATAAATAAATAATAATTATGATAAATAAAAAATAAAAATAATAAGAAATACAAATAATAAATAAATTAAATATTTTTATAAATTAAATAAAAATATAATAAATAATAAATAAAA
The DNA here is from genome assembly GCA_963922005.1 of Cornus suecica. NCBI lineage: Eukaryota > Viridiplantae > Streptophyta > Magnoliopsida > Cornales > Cornaceae > Cornus > Cornus suecica. Next base: position 43,215,112 of record OY998248.1, read on the forward strand.
CAAAATATATTTATAAATTAAATAAAAATAATGAATTAATAATAATAAAAATAATAAAAAATTAAATAATAAATAAATAAAACTTATGATAAATAATAAATAAAAATACAAATAATAAATAAATTAAATATTTTTATAAATTAAATAAAAATATAATAAATAATAAATTAAACAAAATATATTTATAAATTAAATAAAAATATAATAAATAATAAATTAAACAAAATATATTTATAAATTAAATAAAAATAATAAAATAATAAATAATAAATTAAATAATATACGAAATTAATAATAAATAAATAAAACTTATGATAAATAATAAATATAAATAAAAAATATTAAGAAATACATATAATAAATAAATAAAAAGTAAGAACAAAATTTTTTAGTAAACATAATTTATGTTTCTTTATTTTTGTTTGTATACAAGATTTTACTTTTTGTTTTTCTTAAGGAATCAAAAATATAATTCTACTTCTTCAGAAAACGAAAACAGGAAATATTTCCTGTTAATAAACAGGCCCAATAGTCCAGGGGGGTTTAGTGCACATCAGGGGGTTTAGTTAGAGAGAGGGTATAGTTGAGGGATTTTTTTTGCTATTATCTCTAAAAACTATTATTACTAGGTACATGATAATGATATTTCATCTGATTTTTTGATGCAGGGGGATCCGAGTCAGACGATGCTGAGCTGTCAGATTGTTCATTAATGGCGCTGGATTACCTGGAGCGGGAGGATCAGCGCAAAGATGACAAGAAATCGTGATTTAGCCTAATTGGGGCGGTGTCCGTGCACGTGTCAGTTTTTGGATCATAATTGGAGTTACAAGTGTCCGATTAGCGCCCGTGACTCCAATTCGGAAAGCTAATTTCGGCGCGCACGTCGTGGCCACCCAGCTACGCTCGGTGCACATCGTTTCGAGCCCCAACTGATGCAGGGGGATCCGAGTCAGACGATGCCGAACTGTCAGATTGCTCATTAATGGCGCTGGATTATCTGGAGCGGGAGGATCAGCGCAAAGATGGATCCAGCGCCATTAATGAGCAATCTGACAGTTCGACATCGTCTGACTCGGATCCACCTGCATCATTTTTCCAAAAAAAAAATGATAATGATGTTTAAGTATATATATATTACTTTAAAAAAAAAAACATGTTTAGTCTATATGTAACTCATGCATGACTGACTCGTCCAAACTGCCCGCCAAAATACCCATGTTGCGCATGCATCTCTTCTTTAGTAAATAAAAATAATTTTTAGGGTCAAATAAGTAACTAATTTTAAGTCTAGAAAAAAAAAATTTGTTCAAAGTTTGACCATCATATATATTTGGCTGAGGACTTGTTTAAGATCAGATTTATCAACTTAATTTTATTTTGAGAGAGCATTAAATAGTGTTTCCTTCCGTTTTATTTGATATTAATAAGGAGATTAATCCAGTAGAGATTGGCTTACAAAGAAGTTTAGAAAGTCCTAACCACAAAAATAAAATTAATATATATAATGGGTCGAGCTTGAATTTCATTTAAAAGTAAGTTTATTGATTCTGTTAGGTAACATTAGGAATTTGATGCTAAAATAATAAATAAATTAAAAATAAAAATACAAAAAGGAACGCAAGATTGAAAGTGATTTTCTCTCACTTCAATTCTCCTAAACATATTGGAATTAGGGTTATGTGACAATATGAGGGTTGTACTCATACGGAGTTTTCTATGGTAGGTAATTTGTTCATAACATATATATCTATAAATATATATATCTATAAATGCACATTTCTGAGTTTGTTTCTATATGTGTATGTACAATCCATACACCGGTCGAGGGTGTTTCCTGTGTGTGTGTTTGGAGAATGAGATAACAAAGCGTGGAAGTGAAGGGCTATTATGGTCCATAACTTGTAGTGATGGGCCAGCTTTTGCCACGTGAAGTAGGGCTTTCCACGTGGCTGAACAGGATCAATTGACCAGTATTCTTCAATCTTCATCATTCTCTCTCTCACACACACACAATGCTTTTCCTTTTCATCAATCCATCTTTTTGTGCTTTTTCCCTTTTATCAGTTTATGCTTCTTCTTCATTATACTATTATTATATTACATTTTCTTTTATTTTCACTAATATGGTGCAACAATTTTAGCACAAACACGACCGTAGTTCTATTTCACATTATGAGAAAAAAAAAATGTGATTCACATTAAGAGGTTAATTTCTAATGATGGCATGATTCGTGAATATGACTTCTACAAGGTAAGTATTCTTCAAAAACATAAAATAAAGATATATAAATAATAAAAGACAATCATTACTATAAGAAATAAGGGATTTAGGTCATGTTTGGATTAACTTTTCAAATATTGTTTTTGGCTTTCTAGAGGGAAAATCTGTTTTGAACGGTGTTTAACAAAAATTTTAAAAGAGTTTCTGGATCTTGGAAGAACGTTTTAAAGAAACTGGGGTATCAGCTTCTCAAAACAACTTATGCTTCTCTTTCTCTTTTGCAGAAAACCAGAAACAGAAGCAGAAGTTATACCAAATAGGGCCTTAGTCGTCACAACCCCTACTAAAAAAGCTAAAAGTTTTAGTTTTAGTGACTGTTTAGCGACAAATTACCAATTGTCACCTTAAGTTTTGACATTAATTTTTTTTACATTATAGTGGCAGTAAAAGATAATATTATACCTTAAGTATCTCAGATGAAAAATTTAAGCGTGCTTTGACGTGGGGTAGTATCAGGATTGGTGACTCCCCTGGAAAGTCTCTGGTTCGGGTAAGCCAAAAGCGGACAATATTGTGTCAGGATAAGGAGAGGGTTGTTACAAATGGTATCAGAGTCTGACCCAGTCGAAAGTCTGCCGACGGGAACGTCGGGCCTCCTAGGGAGGTGGATTGTGGCGACCTATGTGAGCAGGTGTGCTGTGGGCGGGTGCAAGTGACACTGACAGGCTACCACATTGGGCAAGCTACAGGTGCACAATCTCACAGCACCTAGATAAGGAATGGTTATGTGTCATATGTAAATTTTATACCCTTTTATGACACGATGCGTTTTAAAATCGTAAATTTGATCTATAAGACCGGCCAATTTTATTGTCACTGAATTCTTGTCATATAGGTACATTTTTTTTGTAGTGATACTTGATTAAGATGATCAATGTTTTCTTCTTTCTCTAACTAATTAAATTTAAATCTGCTGGTAAACAAGTGTCAAAACTTTTAAATGATTTAGATACGTAAAATTATAAATGAAACTAATATTTCATTTTTGAATAAATTTAACTAAAGATCAATGATCGATATGTTTGTAGGATAAATGCATCTGGTACCATATGTTGTTGAAAATAAAATAAAAAAAATTACATTAAAATTTCATTTTGAATATTATAATGAATTGATTCTGGCATGGAACAAGGAAAGCACCTTTGAACACATTCAAAGCAGTGACGTAATCCCAAATTTTGTATTAGTATATTGTTATATATTCTTTTAAAATTTAATTATGTATTGTTAATATAAAATTCAACAAGACACTCTGGCCGAAAGTACATATGCCCCTCAAATGTTCCTCTTGTGGTCTGACTGCCCAAATTAGCTAGTTTCATAGTCCAAAGTCACATGAATCTACAGCTCCAAAGAGGAAAAGAAAGAAAATTATTATAAAAATTCATAGGTCTGATTAATTATATCTAAAGATAAAAAGCACCCCATGTTAATAGCTTGTGTTAGTGGGTCGTGTAAGCTTGTGTTAGTGGGTCGTGTTCGTGTTGAATTAAAAAAAAAATTAATTAATATACGTGTCAAATATATTCAATCATAATCCAACCTACATGTTATCCGTGTCGACCCGTGTAATTCATTTAGACTATTTATTATAATATTTTAAATTAAATTTGACACAATCCAACACGAAGTGAACTATTTAACCTATTATCAGTAAAATTATATTGAATTTGACACGATTCATTAATAGTTTATTGATATATTTCAACCCATGACCAATTAGAGAAGAAAAAAATATATATAAATATAATCGTATCAAACGTGTTGTATTCGGGTCGACCCTTATATTATCGTGTCATGTTCGGGTCGACTCTTATACAACTTCAACCATTTTATGGTCAACCATAACCCTTTAATTCATGTCGTGTACGTGTCGTATCTTGGTTTGCCAACTCTACTTGTTATTGTTTATGTTAATCAAGCAAATCCCAATCTTTTTGTCTTGATAAGGTATAATTTCATTACAGCTATACATCTACATACATACATAATAGTACACACTATATCGTATGTAAACTCTTCCTCATCTAGTAGCATGGTTTGCAATTGTGATATTAGTTTTTGTTTGGTCATTATAATAGTGTAACTTACCAAATTTAAAAGTGAGTATCGAATGAATATCAACGTTACATAATAATATTCTTCGATAAGCATTATGAATCTGGCAATACGTGTGTAAGTAATTTGGTATAGAATTTGATTTTTCCAAGTATATGTACACACTAAGGCCTTGTTTGGTAACCGGTTTAGATTTTTAGAGACCAGACCATGTTTGTGTTGACATGGTCTCACTTTTTGGACTCAGAATAAATGAGACCAGAGATGACCAAATTGTGTGTTTTTTTACCCAACAAATTAATGGGTCCAATTGGTCTGATATGGTATTTGGTTCAAATTTCATAAACCGAAACACAAAAATAAATGAATAAAAAATAAACAAAATAAATTAAATAATACATAAAAATAATAATAAATAATAAATAAAATAAAATAAAATATATTTATAAATAATAAATAAATGATAAATATAAATAATAAATAAAATAAAATATATTTATAAATAAAATAAAAATAAATGAATAAATAATAAATAAAATAAAATATATTTATAAATTAATTAATAAAAATAATAAATAAAATATATTTATGAATAAATAATAAATATAAATAAAATATATTTATAAATAAAATAAATTAATAAATAATAAATAAAATAAAATATATTTATAAAATAATATAATAAATGAATAAAAAATAAACAAAGTGAATTAAATAATACATAAAAATAATAATAATAAATAATAAATTAAACAAAATATATTTTATAAATAAAATATAAATAAATGAATAAATAATAATATAAATAATAAATTAAATTAAATATATTTATAAATTAATAAAAATAAATGAATAAAAATAAACAAAAGAATGAATACTAATAAATAGTAAATAATAAAATATATATTATAATAAATAGTAAATAATAAATAATAATGAATAATAATATTTTTATTTTTATTTTTTAAAACCAAAAAGCTCATACCAGACCACTTTACCAAACATGTTCTGGTTCCATTTTTCTCCGACCGAGACCATCAGACCAGACTGCTTACAAAACAGACTTTCAGTTTAGGGACCAGACCAAACCGGTTACCAAGTTTGCCAACTCATCATCTTAAATACAAAATCCAGTATTTTATACAGTGGATTGAAAAGAGTAAGGGCCAATTAGGGCATATTTGTTTTTGGATGTTCTTTCTATTTTTTATTTTTAACTATGAAAATTCATACAAAATAAAAAAATAAAAATTACATTTTCATAAACCGTGTTTTCTAGTTTACTGAAATAATTTTTATGTTATCTCAGTTGTTTTAAAAAAATATTTTTAATGAATCAAACAGATAACAAAATTCCTGTTGTGTTTTCAGCCTAAAATTATCTCTCAGTTCCAAACATATAATTGATATATATCAACTACCAAAAAAAAAACAAAAAAAGACAAAAAAAAAATAAGGGTAACCTTGGTCTATCATATGGACTATGGAGTAGATGTTTTAAACTGACCGGCTTGTCAAGCAATAGAACAATGTACATTGAAACTTAAGAAAAATCGCCTTGAATTTTTCTTCATTACAATAAAGAGTGAGTCAGATATGTCACTTCTTGTTAACTTGCTCATTGATAACTATACAAACACTGAATCAGACAACTTACTTCCTAAGAAAAAATACCCAAAACTAATATATATATATATATATATATAAAATCACACTTCTCTGCAACACTTCATTGTACAATGTCTGATAATCCACCAAGCTGCACAACACTTCATTGTACACATGACCATATGAAAAAAAAGAAAATTATCTTTACACTGAATTCTGGGCAAGTTGTGCAGCATGAAACCTATTCTAACTCTGCTAAGAAGAAATAGTTAGCATTTCATCATGTCTGATTTCAGCTCTGGTATCCTTCGATGTCATACTTCTCCGAAAGTTCTACTTGATTTTCTTCCCACCATCGCTCTGCTTCCTTAATTGTGAATTTATTCCGACTGCAATTCCAAGGTCCCGTGTTTGATCAAAGTTCATAACAATACGATTAATACTACTAAAAACATCGAACTTAAAAAAACAATGCTCGTGAATTTGATTCGTTTTTTTTTTCTTGAGAACAAAAATTCGAAAAATTATTCGAAGTATACTTCGTTGACAGTTTCTGATAACTGTTTTAAAAAAATTAAAGCTAGAATGCTTGATTTCAAAGAACTGTCTTTTATAGTACAAATTTTTTAATTTTTTTTGTGAGTGACAAATATTTTCTCTCATATTGGCGCATGTGAAAAATCGAAAATGGAAACTTTCGAATATATTTGAAACAAATGGATAAGAAGTTTACCTGAACCTCACTCGCTTGAGAACCTTATGCCCGGTGAGCGAAGTTGTGCATGTGAGGTATACACCAGGTTCATATCGTTCTACCCATTCCACATTTGATGCCTTTGTTCCATTTTTTTCCTCCTCAGTTCTTCGGCCACTTGATTCATCAGCTGATGTACTCTCTGCACGGGTTGTGTCTCCATCGCGCATAGGTTTCAATTTATCAGAGAACATGACAGGAGTACTACACAGACTACCGAATTTTCTATATTCTGGAAGTCCAACTTCAGGGGGCGTATCGGGAGGAACAAACACACAGTTCACGCCCTTGACTGCCGTGCTTTCATTATGCAAGGATGTGATTTCGGGTAGAGATGTATTTAATCGACCGTTCACTTCCCTTGCAGTAGATATATTCTTGGACATTGTGTGAAGCTGCAACAAGTAATATACGGATCGAATGAATTACTTATTGTGGAAATATACGCAAAATGACTTGTTAGAAAATTTAGTATAGGCTCATTTCTGTAGTGTGTGTTGTGGTATATTCATCATATGAATTGTGGGATCACTTGCTGCTCTGTTAAATGAACTGAGTGAAGGTATTCCAGCCTACTTCTGGATGGACGCAATCATAGAAGGCGATCAACGTCTACAACAATTGCATTGATTTCTTATTTTATATTTCATGCATTTCCATTCATTATTCTGTCGAAGTCTTCCATAACTTCTGCCTTCTTTTTTTTTTCCTCCAATTCCTTTGGGATTGTGTTTAAATACTGTTTTTTGGCTGCAATTTGTTGTTCAGCACCAATTTATGCTGCTTAATCCATTTTATATTAGGCAAGCCGATACCTAATAACATGGATACCGGGGACCATGTTTCTCAAAAGAGCTTCTCGTAGCATGATGTTCATCATGGCCCGAAATTAACTCTACAAGTTATCCCTTAAAACATCACATCCATACTAGGAAGAAGTGAAAGCAAGCCTCCGAAGGGTTTGGGGGTGTTAGCTTTGCTTTTATGAGTTAATGTTATTAGCGACCTTCCCTCCATACTACTTATGAGGACTGAGAAGTTAAGGTTGATAATCGCTACGTCTTCCATTTAAGGATATAGTTCTGTTTCTGAATTAATGAATTTAGAATTTTCAAAACAGGAGCATCTCCTGTTGACTGAGATAAATAAAGAAACAGAAAGGACACATGCAAAAATCAAGGCATTGAAATTTGAAACGTAAATATTACCTTCAATGTCAAGGCTGTTATAACATCTTTTGCTGCTTTACACTTGGCAGCTTCCTCCTTTGCTAGCGACCATGTTTCCTCGATTCTTTGATGACAGTCTTGAATCTTCTCCCCTCTTGTTTTACATAACTTTTCAAGAGTTGCCACCTATTAAAAAGGCATGGAACTCAGTGAGAACAGAAGAGTGCACGAAATTTTATCAACTGCACCGTCTTCTAAAGGAAACATATTGACTAGAGAAAATTTTTAAAGATCTTAATTGCAGATAATACACAAAAAGGATAGGTAATGAAACTACTTGTGTGAGATTTACCGGGGGGAAAAACAGAAATTCTGTTTAATATAAAAATTGGAGATGTGCTATAGGCATGCTACTTACGTCGTCATATTTGTTATTTCCCAATCTCTCTACAGTTGGCTCGACCAATACATAGTTCTTTTCCGCTTCCAGGAAGCAACATTTTAGAGAAGACATACCAACCATACCTAAAAAGGGTACGTACTATCTCAAGGTAATATGAAACGTTCAATCCAAGCGCCTCTACATTCAATATGAAGAACATGAAAACCAAATGCTTCACAAAGAAGCATTTCCAAATAATATATACCTCATCAATGACATTAGCAACTACACCACCGAAAAATGTTCAGAACAACATATAGAAATGACAAATGTATGCAAAGATGGATGCCATGCGTGAATAAAAAATATGTCATGACGAATGGTTTCTTCATTTCAGTGAATACGGGCTCGAATTGCATGTATATTGGCTGAACTTGTAGTAGAGATTAACTAACTTTATACGGACAGTAACACTAAAACAGGTGTCTGTGTTTTGGGGACGGGGAGGATCCACCCCTCATAAAGAAAGTCATGGTCAATGTTAAAGCACCATAGTTTTCAAGCTTACGAAAATAGAGTTATTATTTATTACCTCAGCTCTTAATTTCTGAACTTCTTCAGTGAGCATCTTATTTGACTCTATAATGTCTTCCTCCACATTCAAGGGGGTGGAAGTAAAGTTAGATCCCGGACTCTCTTGCACACAAACTGGAGGAAGGGAAGATATTTGATTTTTCAAAACATGGGCCACCGAGCATTCTCTACAGTCTGATTTAAATGATTCGGGGCAGGGGACCTGCCCCCACCTTGGCAAAACGTGCAACAAAGACAAATTTGGATCCAAAGGCTGCTGATTTTCCCTTTGGTTTTTCATGGTCTTTCCTTCCCAGCATTGTTTATCCTCAACACGTGGCCATCCCATTGACAGCATTTGACTCTCTTTGCTGTTTGCATCTCCCAGGTCCTCTCTCATATCAGTGAGCACCTTATACGTGGTCGATAATAGTCTTGGACTACGACTTTCGAGATTTGACATCCTAACGGAATGTGGAATTCTCTGCAGCTGGTTAAAGCACGGATCACACACTCGAAATGGCTTGCATTTGTTTGGCCCCAGAGATGCATTTGCAGCCTTATTGCTACTACATGCATGACAAAATGAAAGACCGCAATTATAACAGCTATGCTTCTTCCTTGTAAATCCAAAAGACATACTACATCCTCTACAAGCAGCTTGATCTATGCTCGAGATAGATTTGTGTAAACAAATTGCAGCCGTAGAATTTGATCCACAAGTTATACTTTCCACTTCTCTATCTCTCAAGGCCTTGACCAAGGTTGGAGAATCTCTATCTACATTGTATCCTAATCCTAGTTGTCCATTCCCACCTTTTCCCCATGTATAAACACGTCCGTGCTCTGTGAGGACAGCAACATGATAAGATCCCGAAGAAATTTCCTTAACGGACTCGCCTTTGAGCTTCCCCTCTACAGCCGTGATTGATCTATCTTTGGCTTGTGGATTCCCCAGCTGCCCGTGGACTGCACTTCCCATTGTATAGACAATTCCCTTATAAGTCCGTCCAACAGTCAACATTCTTCCACATGACACTTGAACAAAACTACGATCAACAAGTTGTGCAACACATGTTGGTAAGAGCTTCCTCTCTTGATTACCATGACCAAGCCTTCCCTTATCCCCGTCTCCCCATGTAAACAGTTTCCAAGGGGGGCCCTCATCATCCACACTGGAGCATTCAACCATGACGTCCACAACTGCTGCTGTATGCCATGGTCCACATGCAACAGATTTTACCCGTAAATCCTTGAGAGACTCAACTTCCTTTGGCTGAGAAATGCTTCGTGTATTTCCATGTCCGAGCACACCAAAAGTTCCGTCTCCATAAGTAAATAATTGTCCATTGGTGGACACTATTGCCATATGCCATTCACCACAAGCGACCATCGATATACTTATACAATCCAAAGGACCATAGAGTTTATGTGGTATCCACTGGTTGCTTTTTCTATGCCCACTTATTAACTCAGAACCATAGCAATTGTCACCCCATGTATAAAGCTCACCGGAAAGTGTCACAGCACACGTTTGATATTCGCCACAGGCAACTGATGTTACATAGACCCCACTAAGGGAATCAACAATTTTAGGACAGGGGACATCCATATCGGCTTTATGCCCGAGCCTTCCTCCTTTTCCCTCACCCCAGCAAAAAACTTCCCCCTGTTTGGTAATTATAGCAGCATGCCTCGCTCCTAAAGATATTTTTTGTGCATCGAGCTTCACGGTGGACTTGAGCAATTTCGGATATAAAGCATCCAATTCAAGTCTACTGTGATTGGCGAACTTATCGACTCCGCCTCCCAAGCACCCTCCCTCTATTCCTTCTCCCCATATCAGAACATCCCTGAGAACATTGTTATCTGTCTGTGGTGACCTATGAGCAGATGTCAGCATATTAGTTTGGATTTCTGTACTGCCATATACTGCTCCCCTTCTTTTGAGATCATCTTGTTCGATATACGCATAATTTGGAATTAAGACATCCTTTTGCATTGTCGAAAGACTCGACTCCAAACAAAAGCTATTTGAAGAGTATGTTAAGCCACCAGAAAAACACCTCTCTGAAAGTGACTGAGTGGGACTCCCGCATACGCTGTGCACCTTCAGAAAGTAGTACAACATTGTCACAGGCTGTTGTAATGTACAAAGGAAAATACTTCATTTGCTCATTAGAAGGAGCACATATCTTATCATATTCTCATTACGTAGCGCCAGGAAGACAAAAAATTAAATACATTAAGAGAGGAGAGGGAAAATGAAACTTTATCTTCAGAAAAACATGATCCTATCTCTCTTCGAACTCATGGAACACAAACATAAAAGGGCTAAAAATACATTTCCATTCTTGTTTTAAGAGACTTAGTTGTTTTCGTGTGTTCCGGTGATTTACAACAAGAATTATATATTGTCGAGCCAGCAGTATTATGACTTTCTATTTACCTTATTATCGCTCCAACAACCTTTTAAGCAATTTGAGCAGCTATAGCAGTTTGCTTTCAAATACTAAAATAATCTGTAGATTCCCATTTATGTCCATTCTCAAAGATAATAGAAGTGTGTTGATTCACCTTGGCTTCTAGTCATTTTTTTTAGCTTATCTAGGGGTCAGCCTTTCTACAAAACATGCAGCCAATAGAGGATGCCTGGAGATTGTCCTGTCCTGGCAAGAGCAACGGGTGGACCCCTTTTCTCAGAGTGCACCCATTGTCGGCATCGACGCTTTGCCATGCTGCCTCTATCTCCAGGACAATCAAAAAGAGCATACAATAGGTAGGAGAGGGAACGGGGATAGAAGAACCAATGGAGGCCAAGTCATTTAACGAAAATGAAAAGCTTTTCTAGAGAAGCATGGCAAAGGGGAAGTGTGCAAACACTGATGCCACATCGAGAAACCACAAAATAGCCACCGAGCTTCTTAGAGAAATAGTTGAAAGGCAAGCATGGCCATGTAACACATTTCCTGAAGGGACTAATATTTCTATCATCCCATTATCTAAATACTGTAACCACTTTTGCACATTTAATCGTAGATAAAACCAAAATTCAATATTCTTTCCGAGTCTGAATTGCTACAGCTTTCCCGATATATACCTAGTATGGGCCACAAAGTGCGATTTTTTTTCTATTTTGTTAGTATAATTGTTAATATCTTGGACTACTAAGCAATAAAGAGGGCAGTTAAGAACCTGCATATTTTTGGAGGGCTCCTCTGCAAGACCTAGATTACGCTTTCTTCTCGTAAAACCAGCTGGACTATTGACACAAGATTGAGCACCTCTTCGGATTCTCAAAGCTCCCAAAGCTTTAGGATGGTGACACCTGGAGATTACAGCTCTCAAGCCAACAAACCAACAATCAGCCTCCGCTCGGTCCTTGCATATCTATGTAAAAGATAGATAGAGAAATAAAATAATGATGCTACAAATCTCATCAAACTTATGAATGTACCTAAAATTGCAGAAGAATATGAATTACAAGAATAGAGAACCCCATAATTACCAGATCAAGAGTTCGTTCACCATTCCTATAGACTAGTGAAAAGGACTGACTTTCCTTTTCTGGTTGAAGTTGCCTCTGAAAATTAACCTGTAACAAGTAGATGGACCATACATATACAAATTTTTAATCACACCGCTACATGTAGATCATCAATCGCCTATCAATATATGAAGTTGATTTATTACTTACAGTCTTTTGTCCCCGAATAAGCTTTGTATCCAAGCTTAATCTCAATTGTTTTTCCTCCTGACCAGAATACCAGATCAAAAATTTCTCGTCCTGAAATCCATAGAAATAAGTTCTCGATTATATGGTAGAAAAAATACAAGTCAAAAAAGAAAAAGCTGGATGATGTTACTACTAAGAATTTAAGAGTAAAGGACTTTCTTGTGTTGAGATCAACACATTATATAACTATTGATTTTCGAAGATGGACAATAGAAATAAAATTAGAATGAAAATTGTTGAATTCAAAGTGCCCCAACTAAGCTTCATCCTAATTATATAGTCAGCCGTTCCATCACATTTAGAAGAAAAGAGGAGAGTGTTTACCAAAAATCCGAATACTGCAAGAGGGACGTGTAAGAAAGCAAGCAAGGTTTCTATTAAGAGAAAATGTACCATGCAACCCCATCCTCTAAAGAGCTTTTTTACACTTAAAAAGACCGTCATCACGGCCAACTTAGGAACTTGTAGAGTTCACAAAAAGGAATAAAAATTGTGAGATGTCCCCACATCAATGTTTGAACTAGCAGTCTCATCCATTACTTTTATCTGTGACTGTTTCGCGTAACGTAACAACATGGTGCTCGAATTAATTTCCACCATAGGAGTCTCCCGGAGTTAGAAAGTCTAGCACCTACGTAAACATCTAGCACAGAGGGCTACTGTTTCTTCAATGACAGCTAGAAAAAAGAGCTTACTTGCACAAATCTTAAATATAGTTAGTGCACAAATTAGATGAGATAAAGCACGACTTGATACATGTCACTATTTTCATACCGTGGATAACCTGAAAGGACAGAATTTGGGTTTTCCCCTCCGTCCATACTTCAAAAGATGTGCGCCCTTTTTCAAAGCCACAATCGCCTGTACAACCACAAAATGACTTGAGGAATATATAAACCTTCGGTTGAATGAAAATAAACAGCAATATCAATTCTATATGCAGTTAGTGTTTGAAAATAAATGGTGTAATAAACATAGGTATTAAAGCCATAGAAACTACAAACACAATTTAGTTTCAAATCACTCTAAACAGCTACGGCTTAACTACTTTTGGTTTCAAACACGGAATTCTATATATGCAACAATAGCTAAATTCTGTTTCAACCAACTCAGTCATTCAGCCTTTACTGCAAAGAACTTTAACATACTCGAAATGAAGGCAAGGCGTGAAATGAAATGAATCAACTGATGTCATCTTGGTTGCTTTTGATTAAAAGTGAATGAGTAATTTGAAATATCCATGTCAACTAGAACCATAAAGAAAGGAAAACCAGAAGCGTAATGACATATAGTAAATTCAAGCTGAGTAACAAATTTGAACGAATATAGGAAGCCAAACAAGGTTATATTATACACCATTAAACAAGATAAATCACAATGCACGCAATCTTATTGTTAGATACGCTGCCTTCAAGTTCATTAACTGAAAATCTAAGCATAAAAAAGTTCAATGAATCCACTGATACGCTTATCTTGAAAAGATGCAATCACTACTACTTCACGAATCACAACATTGAAGTAAAATCTACTCAAGAAAACAACTTTAATAGTACATTTACAGTAATATTTGAGAACATAAAAGTGAGGCCTCTTCATCCCATTCTAAGTACATTAGAATGTCGGGATGCGAGGCGGCACAATAGTGACTAAGCATGCCTAATTTTCTCTTTGATGGTGAAATTGACTTCTTCTGGAATATATAGCAAGTTAGAATTTATGCTGTTTAACCAATATATATATATATATATATATATATATATATACACCATTGAAACCCATAACTAGACACAAATGTTATACCAATTAAAAGAAGAAAAATGTAACTTTTCTAACTTCCTATTTTAGATTCTGCAAAATTCAAATGAAATGACACCTTCCACAGATTTCATTGAAGCAAACCATAAAGTAAAGTACCTTGGTATATTCAATCACAAACCAATCCTCACCTTGTATCTCTCACAATTTGCCAAAAACCACTAATCTCAACCAATTGACAAAGAAAATATAGCACAATTCAACTCAAATTGCTTGAACAAGACAATGCACACACAGATCAGGAAAGCAATGGCTTAAAATATATATATATATATCTATATATATAAGAACTAACCCAAAAAGAGATCAATGCTTGGATCATCCACATTGCAAAACCCACATAAAATAGAAACCAAACTTGTGATCTTAATTGGGTTTCGAATTTCTCCATCATCTAGATCATCACTTTACTAACACTAAATTAAAACAGAGATTTCACCCAAAAATTAAAATTAAAATCAAGTGAAATCTATATATATATATATACATCATTACTTTGAATCTAAAATGGGTTTTGAATTTCTCAACCATCTCAGATCAGACCACTTCACTAGCACTACAATGAACATAAAACACACAAAATAAACACATAAATAATGAAACTGACTAAATGAAATAAAAATTAAAAAAAGACAATTACTTTGAGAAAAGAAATGAAATTAAGTGATTGAAACAAAAATGTATGACCTGTTCAAGTGCTCTATCAGAAGAGGGTGTGGGTGTCTCTAAAAACTCTTCATCCATTTTGATTTTCCACAGAGAGATTGAGAGAGAGAGAGAGGAAATGGGGAGAAAAGAGGGAGACAAGGGAAACAGAAGAAGGATTTGGTGTGTCCTCGCAATGGGAACTAAGGAAGCACCAGATTTTAGATGCTTCTGCTTTCTCTGAACAGAGTATATATGACAGAGATATATAAATATGTATATATATATAGAGAGAGAGAGAGAGAGTAATAATAGTAGTAGTTTGCAAGTCTTAGAGAGAGATTTTTTGGGGGGATTGATTCCCCTTTATTTGATATCTCTCTTTTTGTTAGTGATTCTATTCTTCTTCCATGATTACTATTGTTCACTTCGTGTGTTGTGCACAGAGGAGAGAGAGAAACAGAGTCAGAGACAGAGCTTTAATCAAATCTTAAACCCCAATCCCACGTGTTCTGTATAACAACAGCTCTTTATTATTTTTGGTAATCTTGATTCTAATTTTATGTATATATACATATACATATATTATGTATAAAAGCCTCTTGTGTTAATTTTTGTTTTTTTCGTACTTTGAATCTCCTCTTGTGTCAATTTTTGTGAGCTCATTTGATAACAACTTCACATAGGTTACAATATAAATGTACAACTATTTTATATTATTAATTCATAGTTTTTGTATTCAAACACAAGATAATAATAAAAAGTATAATTTGCAGTGACACTACTTGATGTTGGAGTCAATTTCACTAATAGGCTGTTAATTTTTTTTTAACAATGATATTCCCTATTTATAAAGTATTGCAATGACACATCCTTAAAGGTATGAAATGACTTAACTACCCTTATTTATATTAATTTATAAGCAAAATATTTAAGTTACCCTCATTCCCTAAACTTCACTTCACCCACTACACTAACCTTAATTTATTCTTATTATTTACATTTTAAGTAATATTTATTTATTTTTATACAATTTTTCATTTTCATTTACTAAATAATATAATTATTCATTTATTTAATATTTACACTAAATGTTACAAACGAAGTGTATTAAATATTAACAAATTCAATTAAAAAATACTTACACCAAGTAATACAAACAAAAAAAAATTCAACTTCCCACAAAATACATTGATTATTACAAAATCTCACTAAATTATATACTACTTAAAATACCAAAGTCATATTTATTTTTTATATCAATTTTTTTTTGTTTAATCTTGTTACTTATTTACATAATTATACCTATTTATTTATTTTATATTGATACTTAAATGTTACAAAACTCTTTCGACATTTCCACTAAAATTAGTAACTAATAATAGATATAATTAAATTATCAAATTTCACTAAAATTGTTGATTGGTTATAGTATTTAAATAAGTAACAAGATTAAACACACACAAAAAAAATTATAGAAAAAATAAATACGGCTTTGGTATTTTAAGTAGTATACATTTTAGTGAGATTTTGTAATAAAAAATATATTTTGTGGGAAATTGAAAAGAATTTTGTATTAGTTGGTGTAAGTATAGAATAATTGAATTTAGTAATATTTAATACATTTCATTGTAATATTTTGTGTAAATGTTAAGTAAATGAATAATTATATTTATTTAATAAAAAAAATTACTTAGAACATAAATAACAAGAGTAAATTAAAATGGGTGAAGTGTAGAGTTTAAAGAATGGGGATAAGTTAGACATTTTGCATGCAAATTAACATAATTAAGGGCACTTAAGTCATTTCATGTCTCCAAGAGGTATCATTGTAACACTTTACAAACCTATCATTATTAAAAAAACGTTGACCGACAATTAAGTGAAATTTACTCAAATCTCAAGAAATGTAACTGCAAATTACCCTAATAAAAATAATAAATAAATAAACTACAAGAGGGCTGTTGATTATATTTTTGTACTTGCTGCAATATTTGATTTTTTTTTTTTGTTAATGGTCTAAAGATTTTCACTCTATATTACCAAAGCGGCTGCATTTTTTTAGACTATGATTTAAATTTGAAATTTGAAACAAAATAAGAATCTATGAAAAAATCTTTTTCGCAACAAGATTATCACAATTTACCAATATTAGCTTCATCAATTATTTACATTCTATTTATTATTACATGCCAGTGTTTAATTCGTTTATCAGATTTGAAAATCAAAAAGAGGCAACTCAGTTGGAGGTAAAATAATGGTTTATTATGTGATAGAAAGTTTAATAAATGAAAGCTATTTATCACAAGCAAAATTGAAGGAATAGACATTATATATTATATGGGTTTTTGTTTGATTATAGTTTTCCTAACACATTGTTCCCGCGGGTGTAGTGAATATAGTTGGAAGGAGGAATTTTTAATGCTTGACAAATTATATTTAGTGTACTAAGTGTGAGTTTAAATTTATATTCCTCCACAAGCCTCCAATTTCATGTTAAACGGGTGATAGGACTAATATAAATTTATAATTTAATATTATACGAATTGTGAGATCCGCCCTATAATACTTTCAAAAATACTCATCCACGAGATCGTCCAGCAGGGGTAGACATTTTTTCAGTTCCCTAACACATCTGTTCACAAAGGTTTTGATTTATAAAATTGCTTCGAGACTCAAAAGTCTAAAATGAACAGAGAAGTAGGTGAAGACAAATGCATGGGTCTTTCCCACTGTGGTTTTCTCTTTATTGAATAAATTTGTATTTTTCTTGTCAATACAAGCCATTTTTCCTGTTTGTATATAATTTCTTAAAAACCCAATTTTATATATTTCATCTCACATGTGTATGTACACATATATTGCTAGTCAATTCACATCTTATACATCCTCTCACATGAGAAAGAGATATTTAATTGCTAATCAAATTTCAATGCATTTGACTAACAATGAAATATGACTAATTTTGTAAAATACCCTTAATTCCAAATTTCCATGTCTTAATCAATATAGTACTACAATAAAATGAAATATATATATATATATAAATAGTTTAATTCATGACATAAAGTTTTGTCTTTGAAGTACATAAAGATGACCCTATAGAGAAATAGACCATATAATTCAGACCATAAAGTTAGCCTTCCCTCAAGTCACTTAAGTCCCTCTCACCCATGATATAGAAGCCTTTTCTCTTTTTTCTTCTCCCTTTGTTTTTGTGTGTGTATTTGTGTGTGAGAGAGAGGATAGTGTAGCTTTTGAGGAGTGGGAGTGTCAATTTGTTGTCAGGAAGTTTCATTGATAAAAAGCATATCTCTCTCTCTCTCACACACAGTAAAATTGAAGTGGTTGCAAAATTAGGTGGGGGCAAAAGTCAGCTACAATCTGCTACTATGCCGCCCATTTAGGACCATTTCTTTCTCTTTTTTTTTTTTTTTTTTCTTTTCAACTTTTTATCATTCTTAAAAATGAATCACTCAAAATAAAAAAGTACTATTAAAGTGAGAAAAAGAAACAAAAAATTAATTATAGAAGGTGATTGCAATATGAATCTCAAGTTTAATAATGATCACGGAGCAATTATTTTAGATGATATCAGTTACTTCTCATATATTGATTCCACATAAATGGATTCCAAGAAAGAAAATCTCAGACTTTCATTAGTTGATTTGATCTCTTAATTTTTTAATTTTTGAGTCTTGTAATTTCATTGTAGTTAGATTTTGAAAATAAAAATAAAAATTAGTAGTTCTTGATACCAAACATTTAAATTAGAGATTGCATTTTTTTTCATTTCACTTGTGAATTAAGCCAATGTCTAGGTTAAATTTAGAAATTTTGAAAGAAAGATTAGCAAACGACATTTGTGTGCTTATTCTTAATATATGGTAACAAATTATTTGTAGAACTCACATTCATAAATATTGATGAATAAGTTGTGGATATTCTTATATTGAATTTTTTTATTTTTCTTATAAAAAAAAAAAAGAACATGTCAAATGTGGCTGTAATTTCACGATCAAAAGTACCAATTTTCTTTTGGTCTTGCCTTGTTTGAAAATACAAATCTCTCTGACTCGTTTCATATGCTTGGTGGACCAATATGTCAAAGCACATTTATTCCCCACCGCTATTTCCATTACACATATAGTCAACACATACATATAGAGATATATTATAATGATCTCCGGCTTTCGGGGACCATGATAAATATACTATTTTTTATATTAATTGTTAGATATAATTTTTAAATTTTAAATATTAATTTTTTTATTTATGTCATCTAAAAATTAATATAAAAAATGAGTGAATTTATCTTGAGCAAGAGAATATTATCGTCTGTATATATATATATATATATATATCCATTGCATCCATAACTAGTGTGTATATATATGTATATATATATATCCATTGCATCCATGCTACAACTAGTTGAACATTATTATAAAATTAATCTAAGATACGAAAAGATGTTGTGGGCTACAAATGTAGGTCTGTCCCAAAAATAATCATGCTAAAAATGTAACCTTAGCCACACAATTTTAATACTATAGTCCTAAAACTTTTGGACTTGCTTTTGCTACTACTTAACTCTCTAACTCGTAGACACATTAACATAGGACGCTACTTTATGTGAGGAACATGTGTGCCACCCGTCTCAATTTCTACATTTAAAATTTTATTCATTTTATATGTATTACATCACAAGTATATAACTTTTCAAAAAATAAATTAAAAAAAATTGATATAATAATAATTTTTATGAATTTAGAGATATTTTATTATAATTTTACGGGGGGAAATATTTACACATACGAGTATTCTCAAAATTTTCCATCTAAATGTAGTAGGTCACAATTTGAAACGACTATTATCGAGTGTTAAATTAAAAATGATTCAATTATAATAAAAATAATTTATTTAGCCAAGTCATTTTTCCTTTGCCACTCCTTTATGTTGAATATTTTAGAATTTTTTTTCCAATGGAATAAAATATATTATTAATCAGAATGTAGTACATAAGGTCCTTTAATAAGTATCAACCAAAGTAACAATAATATCAAAAATGTCATCTTCGTAATCATCTTCGCATTTTTGTTGTAAAGTTAAGCATGTCACCTTGTAAGCAACTGAGTTAGTTTTCCTGTAAATGAATTGTAACTTAAACTCCTCAGGAGCGAACAACAAGATACTAATATCATTTACTATGGTAGCTAGAAGAGTTAATTTCCAATCAACAACCAAACAAATGGCCTTTTGGAGAACCAAAGCTTTAGCCATATCAGCTCCTAACATATTCAAAAAATAACAATAGGTAACCTTAACAACTTGTCCCGAATGATCTCGAATCACAATCCCGCCACCTACTTCTTTACTAGACTTCGAATAAGTTGCATCTGAATTTATTTTAACCCAACTTTCATGAGGAGGTGACCATCTACAATGTATTTCTCTTCATTATAGAAAGACTATCTCTGACCTCAAGTGAAGTAATATCTGAAGATACTTGGGCATTTCTGAACTCTCTGAACTCCCAATATAACAATACAATATTTGATGCAATGTCGAACTCCTTCCACCACCTCCTGTCTTCAAAAACCCATGCATTAAGAAATTATTCCTACTTTTCGTAACCTTTTTATATTCCTATTAATTCAAATTTTTTATTCATCACACTTTCATTTAATAAAAATAAATAAAAATTTTTATTTAAATGAGTTCAAACTTTGTTCCTAATGTTTGTTCATCACATATGTTGTCCTAATACACTCTCACAAAAACATACGTCACATATTGATCAATCACATTCATGCATGCGATAATGTAAGCTAATGTACAAGTGCAATGATACATGTCAGAGTGAAAATTCCAACTTCTTATCGATTTGGTAAGCTAGCCATCGGTACAAGTATGCAAGTACTTAAATAAAAAAGAAGATTAAATAAATGTTATTTTGGGACAAGTGAAGCCAAAACCATGCCATGTGAAACTAAATCATTTCATGCCATAAAAGGTAGAAAATGTTAAATGATTTATTGTGGGCCCCTTTTGCAATTAACAACTTATTGATTAAGTGATTATTGTAATTGGATTAACATGTAGTAATCTATTGAAGGAACAACACTAGGGTCCATAAATTCTGGGGGCTACTACAAATCACTAGTATTACTTTGAAAGGAACATGACTTTTATATATACAATATTAATATAGTAATAAGGACATTTGTCTTTAGGCGTTATTATAAGATAATTAGTCCTTTTTAGTTATTTTTGCATGATTTTGGAAAATTAATCTTTGTTTATGTGAAGGGTATGTGAGCATGGAAAACAACACACAAGAGTCCAAAGTTTTGATTAAAACAATAAATCCACATGGGTTTAGAAAATTATGAATATATAAAGTTGTCAACAAATGAATATTTTAACATCACCCCCAATTGTGAAAGGTAAGGGTTGGAGAGGCATTGTGGTTATACGGTGTGTGAGGTCCTTATTATTAAAAAAAATGAATATTTACTAGGGTCAATCATCATTTGATATGAATAGAGAAAAAATTGTTAGTCTCAATCACTTTAATGCTAGATTATGAAGGAAAATGAAATTAATACTCCATGAACTATTTGGCTCTTGAAAATAATTGAGAATGAAATCTGTCTCATAGTCGGGATAAAAAAAAATTAAATACAATTTTTTCCACAATGTTTTAAAATCTAGGATTCGTTTGTTTATTTGAATGTAAATTTTTATTTATTTATTATTATTATTATTTTGAAGTGTTACAGTGGAGATGAAGATTCAATATGGATGTTCATTCAGATGATGAAATTTTTATTTTTGGTGTTCCAATAGGGTCCATAAGACATTTTAAGATTTTTTTCTTCAAAAGTGATGATATTTTTCTAAAAATCTTGCGTTATGAATGTTTTATTTCATATGTGAATTTTGAATGATCAAATCCAATCATCACAAATTTGAGTAGAAAATTAAGTAAGGTAAGAAGCTAGTTACAAATTTAGGAATAATATAACTATAAAAGTACAAAACAAAAACAAAAAATTATATAGTTACGTGTTGCGAGTATTTGTTGTTAAATTCTAAGGTGTTGATCTCTAAATTTGCTATAGAGCTGAGAAATATTTTAGATTGAGACTATAACAGAATGAAAATTTCTAATATTTTGTACACCAAGTGTGGGTCTATCTACCTTTATAAATAAAGAAAGAAAAAAAAAGTGTGGGTCTATCTATTGTTTAACCCATAGATTGGGGGTGTCCTGTTGGGATCATCTTGAGGATGGGCATTAGTCTCTTAAGTCCCAGAAATGATATATGTATATATATATATATATATATACACACATATGGTCATGCCAGGTAGGTCCTTGCCTTGATTGTCCCCCTAGCGTCCACATTTATATGGCAACAACGAAGACGTTAACAAAACATCATGTAGGCTTTTCTTACGAACTATATTAGACATGGTAGTAATTGATTGGCCTCATTTAGAAAACTCTTGCTCGCTCTCAAAGTCTTAAATGGTTACGTCCACCAACTGTGACTTTTTACGTGGTTGAGATATATAGTGATGATAAATTGCTTATACTTAAAATATTGTTTTCAAATCATGCGAATTGAGTCAAATATTAATAATATCATATTTTGAGTTTGAACAACCTTTTAGGCTTTTACATATCAATTCGACAATGATATTTATTTTCAAAAACTCTCTTAATGATTTCTTCGTTCTCATAATCTACTATTTTACTTGACAAGCCAGACTCATTTGATAAATAAATGAATGCAAATCAATCTCTTAATAAATCAAACCCGGTTCTGCTGATTTTAACCCTATTCAAAATCATCGAATTAAAAAATTGAACATTAATTCGGATTTATGTGAGCAACCAAGAAGCCCATAGTAGGGTCCATTCAACCTCTCTCATAGACACATTGGGTTAGGAATTAGGATGAATACATTTTCTTGTGGTGGGAAATGATTTGGAACATGTAGGTGTTCTCTTCATAGAGAACAAGGCTAGGTGTGTTACCTAAGAATAATAAAGGTCTTTGGACTATGTGGGTCATTCACATGACATGGCTGTCACTACCCGTTACAAATTCTTAGGCATAGATTCATAGAACCATTGAATTGTTTATATTTAGGGTTGACAATTCGTATATGTCGGTTGTGTTTGTGTTGGGTTGAGATTGTATTATGTTGAAAAGATTTGGTTAATATATGTGTTAAATATGTTCAACTCTAACCCAACTCATATGTTATTCGTGTTGATCCACGTGTCGACTCATGTAATCCATTTAACCTATTTATTATAATATATTAAATTAAATTTGACATAATCCAACACGAAACGAACTATTTAACATATTTTCAGTAAAATTAAATTGAATTTGACATGATCCAGTAATAGTTTATTGATATTTTTCAATTCATGACCAATTAGAGAAGAAAAAATAAATAAATATAAATATAATCGTGTCAAACGTGTCGTGTTCAGGTTGACCCTTATATTCTCGTGTCGTGTTCGAGTTGACACTTATACAACTTCAACTCTTTTATGGTCAACCATAACCCTTCTAATTCATATCGTGTTCGTCTCATTTTGTCAGCTTTATTTATATGACACTAACATTTGACCAACCATGGACAATGTAGCTAGTGCTTGTCACCACTATTGAGCTTTCAAAAGCAATCCTTGGAGGCCCTTAACACTCATTATTGTTAGGTTTTAATGATGTTTGACAAAAAATTTAGAAGAATTCTTGGATCTTGTAAGAGCATTTTAAATAAACTGGTACACAATTTCTCAAAACAGGTTATGTTTGTCTTTTTCTTATGCGTAAAGTCAGAAGAAGCAAAGTTATGTCAAACACATCCTTAGACTACAAAATAATATATGTATGTGTATATATATATATTGATATGGATATTAGATAATGTCATGTGGGTGGCTTCTTGATAGAGAACAAAGGCATGAGTGTATTATATGACATACATAACCATTGTGGACCATGTGGAGTCACTTTCATATAGAAAGGTAAATGTCAAAGACCATGGGCTAAAACTTTGTAGCATATTGAACCTAAGGGTCTATGTTGGCATTTTCATTTGTATGGGTCCAATAATAGGCAACATGTCCACATGCGCTTATAAGATGTTACAAAACATTTGGTTGTCCTAGTTGCCAAAGGATAGGAGACATGCTAGAAAATTGCTTCACCAATCACTATTAAGCTATATATGCATTTATAGGAACCACCAACATATATGCATACTAGATATGCGATTTTCAGATATTTTTCCGAATCCATTGTTAAAGTATAGTGTTCTCGTCTATTTAAGTGAACACAGTTATTTAGTAGAAATTTATTATTTGGACAGAGCTGTATTTTGGGCGAAACAATAGTTTTGAATCTGTTTGGTTTGAAGGACATACGAAGATTGTTTATGATGGTGTTTCGAGCACATCTTCTAGTCTTTCTAAGATTTCAGCCATTATCGTTAATATTCAAAATTCTCTGCTATGATTCTCCATTTACACCAGTATAATATGATCTCCCATGTAATTGTTAAACTTTGTAATACTCATCTCTTTAAGAATGAGGTCCTTGTAAATGTTTCTATGCATATTTTGTAGCTTACTGCCAATGACAGTAACTTTTAATGGTTTTACCTTTTATTTTTTATTTTCTATCATTTTAAAGAAAAGAGAAGAAAAGAAAAAAAGTTCCTTGGAGCCCTCCTAGAGCCTAGAGGCAATAGTACTATAGGTCTATCCTTTACCGGAAATTTCAAAAAGAAAAAAAAAATTTACTTTTGTTGACCAATGACCATAGATGTAAATGTAAGTGTGCGCGCATTTAACTGAACTTATATATGTGTATTTATATAACAGTGAACTTGTTTGACATGATTTGGTCGCCTGCTTCTTAAAAGCAACTCCACCCATGAGATTCTTTACGATCCATCCCTTCTCATAATAAATATATGTAGTAATGATAATAACAACCATAATATACAATATCTAAAACATGAAATTTTGGAGGAATTTTGTTTTTAAGTTGGTGTCGTTTGACTATTCATGAATTATTTTTTAAAATAATACTAGGTGTTACCATTTGTATTGTCATTTTCATTCAAGTATTAATAAATGAGAATATGACCTTGCTATCGTATATCATATATACATATGTATATATATATATATATATATATATATATATATGTATATGTAGTATTTGGGTAACATATATGATTGAGAGTAACAGCTATGATTTGCTGGGGTGTGGTCACACATGAAGATCAAAACAAATGAAAGCAAACATCAATCAAAAGACAAACACTTTACAACTTCACATATTTTCCACTTCCTTTGTTTTCTCTAGCACAAAGATCAAACTAAGGAAAATCAAGGAAAATTATTATTACCCTTTATTTTTCTTCCATTATTCTTCTCCTCTAGTGGCAATCAAGCACCACCAACACCCAAAAAAAAAGAAGAAAAAAAACTTAAAAGAGGAGATAATTAAAAGCCCCGAACACCCTAGATTTCCAAAAAAAAAGGACTCAACCACGAGCCAAAAACCACACTACTCAATGCCATTCATCTTCCTAAGAAGGACCACTATGTCATAAACCTTTTGATAGCATGGAAGATATTTAGCACTCTCTCTTTCCATGCATTTCTTCATCCAAGCTGAGAATTTGGGACAATGGTCTTCAACCTTGAAATCCCCAAATTTCTCTAAGGCATAGAACCAAGTGGTCATGGGAAGTATTATGATGTCCAAAAATCCAAATATGTCACCACCAAAGTAGTCATTTTCACCCAAAACTCCCTCTAGTTGCTTCAAAATCCCTATGAACTCCTCCTTTGCCACCTCTATTTCCTCCCCTTTGCCCTTCCATATTTTGCCGCTCGCCTCAAATACCTGGTAAAAGCCAAAATTACTTAATTTAAATGCTGATACGTAATGATATGACTTACTGAAAAAAAAATACATTCTTACTTATGTAACAAGATACATTTGATTGATAATATCGATAACATATATAGTATCCCCTGTGAATGGAATCTTTTATGCGTAACATCATCACGCCTTTATCACTAATGCATGGCACACATGCACACGTAAACATGTTCATAGTTTCTATGTGTAATCATATATAATAAGGGTTCTTAAAAAGTTAAGCATGCAAATTTCCTAGAAGGGTAAGTGTTCAACGCTATTCAAGTTTATACCATATCTAACTGTTTAAGTTTTTAATGTAAATATTTGTTTAACATGGTATTGGAGTTAAAGGTCCGTGTTCAACTTTTATGCACGCAGATTGTGTACAAAATATGATGTGTTAAAGCTTTGAAACATATTTAATGAAATAACAAAAACTTGAACTCGACCTTCTTGTCAACGAAGTCAGCCCAAAACCGCGACTGGGCGCGCCCATATGCACAAGGTGGCAGCAATGGCGGCGAAGGCCAGGCCTCATCGACGTAGGCAACAATGTTGGTGGACTCACAGATAGGTTTTCCGTCGTGCAAGAGCACCGGGACCTTTTGGTAAATAGGGTTTGATTTGAGGAGAAGCTCACTCTTGCCTCCAAACAAGTCTTCCTCTTGAATTTCAAATGCCACACCTTTCTCAGCCAATGCAAGTCTCACCCTAGTTGCAAAAGGGCTCTCCAAGAAATCCAATAGAACCACCTCCGCTGTTGACATCTTTGTCAATATATATATATGCTATTGTATTATCTCTTTTTGAAGTGATGTATGTGAGATAATGCAACATGAGTAGAAGATATAGGTATATATAGGAAAAAAATTTGTATCATAATATGAATTTTTTAGGGTTTCATTGGTTACTCCTCCAAAGAAGCATAGGTATTGTCATATTGACAGTCCAAAAATTGGCTTTTTGTGTTTAGAGGCTTTAACTAGGGTTGAAGCATCAAATAGTTTTGACACATTCTTGGTTAAGTCAAATTCAACTACTATATACTAGGGTGAAAACAAAGTAAATATAGATTAAGTTTGGTTCAAGTTGACTCAATTATATGTTTTTTTGCTCATTAGGATAATGTTCATAAAAGCATATTATAATTATACTTTAAGCACTAGTAGTACAAAGTCACTTACATCACTGATGATGTCAAAGTATTTATCGGATTATTAAATTTAAAAATATTATCACAAAACTTCATATAACCAGTCATTTAACAACTATCATAAAACCTCCCATTATTTGTAACGACAACAATGAACACTTGTATTGCTTGAATGCAAATGAACTCCCACCTCCTTATATAATATATGTGCCTGGGGCCTTACAACGAACGTTCGTGATCAATCCATGTGTTAATGATCTAATGGTTAGGAGAATTCTAGAATATGATTTTAGAATACTTCATACAAATATCTAGCATATACAAGAGAATGTAAAATATACAAGATGTATCTACAAGCTTCTAGAGAATTCTACAATGTCCAGAATGGGTCTAGGTAGTACGGGAGAAGTGTAGAGAACTTTAGAAGTATTCTGGTCCATGCAGTCGGATCATATTGTGCTCATGCGTGGCGCTTGCGCCATATATGAATAAAATGTCCCTAAACAACCCTTGATCTCTCTTTTTTCAATAAAAACCTTAAAGTCGGAAAAAATATAAAAGACAATTGATAAGGTCATTTCAAGTAACATTAACGGTTCCCTAACAAAATAGGGGCATTGTGATA
The DNA here is from genome assembly GCA_963922005.1 of Cornus suecica. Lineage (NCBI taxonomy): Eukaryota > Viridiplantae > Streptophyta > Magnoliopsida > Cornales > Cornaceae > Cornus > Cornus suecica. Next base: position 43,242,887 of record OY998248.1, read on the forward strand.
GAGTCTATACTAGAAGGGTAATTTATAGCAAAGAGGATTTTATGATATTTTTTGTGAGTATTTTTTAATTTTATTTTTATTATTATTAATTTTTTTGTTTGTTTGTTTGTAATAATACCCTTGAGTTTACAAATATTAGTCATCTTCATATTTAGTTAGTTAACATGTTTCATCCCTGACGAGCTCAGTAATAAGGTCATCATAATCAAGCTTTTGTAGTTGGGCTCAAAATTTATTTATTTATAGTTCATTTTATCAATTAGAGATGTGTCTGCAATTGCATTTCGCAGCAAAAACTTCACCAATTGGATGGGACTAGAGGTTCCTCTCCAGGATTTCAAAACTGTAATTGAGTATTTTAAAAGAAACACTGCATATATATATATACTGAACAATTAATGTATCACTTTAGGCTAAATTGAATAAAAGCACTAGCATCGAGTTTCCATTCTTAAAAGAAGGGGCATTCAGAGGAATGAGAAAACTAACTAAATATTGACAAATTTAATTTTCTGTACACTTTCTGTACAAGGATGAGAGATTTCCTAGAGCCGGAAAATAAGGTTAATGAAATGATATGGTGCCAGACATGAAATTCTACGTGTCACGTAGCGATTGGTTCATTAATTTTAAGGTAAACACAAACATGAAGATAGTACTCAGGGTTCATCAAGTTGTTCACCACCCAGGTAAAAGGAATCTCCAATTTTGGCTCAATCCCTTGAATGCGAACGAGTTTGATTTCAGCAATATCCGATGGGCAGCTTGACTCCACTTGTTTACATGATGTTTCCCCCTCTTCCTCCACTTCTGTTCTCGATATTTCATTGTTGTTCGAGGAATTGTTGTCAAAAAGCTCGGGCAGAAGACTTCTCAGTGCATCGCGCAAGGTGAAGCTCTTGGCTGCAGACATGAAAATGTAATTAAGACAAAGGAGAGAGAGAGAGAGAGAGAGAGAGAGAGGAACATATTCACAGGCACAAGATGCACTTCTGTTCAGAAGATACACATTTCCTCACTCGATGCGGCAAATGCAGCTAAAGAACATTAGACAAGATCCCAAAACAATGGGGAAAAGAACATAACTTTTTTCTTTTACTGCACCATTCTTGGAATTTAGATCTAGAGTCCTTACCCAAACCATGAGTTCTTATTATCTGAACTTTTAGCATTCATACTTTTGATTCAATGTGTCAAATGCAACCAAAGAACATTATCAACTTTTCCTGAAGAGTGGGGGAAAGAATATGGCGAAAAAAATAAAATACTTTTTCTTTTCGTGCATTTTTCTGGGAATTCAAATTCAGAGTCTTCGCCCACACTTTGTGTTCTTAGCATAAACATTTCCTTGCTCGATGCGGCACTAGGCAAAAGAATGAAAAGAATATAAGAGGAGACACTTTTTCTTGAAGTTTTCTGGGAATTCTCATCCAGAGTCTTTGTCCGCAAAATGTGTTCTCAGCATCTTAGCTTCACATGGTGGAAGCCACTAAGAAGAATCTAACTACTGAAAAACTTCATAAGTGGATAATTTTTAAACCATTTGATGTGAGGGCAACTTTTATTATCCCGATGACCAACTAGCCACAAGGAAAAGTAAAACAGAGCCCCAGATGTCCAAACCACCATAAAAGATGTTTTCAAGCGCTCTGCACAAAGGGTTCTTCCTAGTTTACTTTAGCAATCGCTGAAGACAAATTCCGTAAAGGAAGTGAGATCTGAAACTCAAGCTTTATACTTGATTAATTGCATCATAATTTATTCATAATAGATCGCGAGGTAGGGGGGTTGTTAACATGGATGGATCAAAGTCCCTAACAGAGTTGGTCCACAGCTGATGTGGAAGGAAGTGTAGGCATGTGGACAAACCATAAAGCCTTCAACAACAGATGGGCAGATCAGGAAAGCCAGATCACTACTCTATGGAAAAGAACTTGATGTGCGGGCAGACCATGTAGTTGGTAATGCCAATTTTGAGGAAACGGTCCCATCTATATATCAAAACTGATGCCAACCACCTTGAATGTTGCATTGTGATTGGTTGGGCATACCATCCAAGTTCTACTCCTACTCTCTGAACTACCCTTTTTTGCTTTATTTTAATCTTTATTTTTGCTTTTTTTTAAAATAAAAAAGTAAGAGAGACTCCGTCCACATGAAATGATTTTTCTCCACATCTGTGTCTAAAGGATTATATATTTTGACACAGTGAAGGCAACAACTAAAATCACCACATGCATGCACTTCAAGCTACGGATTCTGTAAAAGAGGGAGGGAGGGAGGGAGAGGAATAAAACTGAATGATGCAGCTAACCTTTTCCATGCATCGCAACGGGTCGATTTATATAAAAGATTTTGTCCCAACTATCAATAGCAGCTGCATCTTCTAGATCATCGAAATCTTCATCGATACTCCACACATACAATCGAACTGGAATTCTACCTGACCAATGATATAAACCATAAGAAAACAAACATCAATAGAACTAAAATTACAAAATTTACCAATATTTAAGAAATGAAAAAAGAAAAGAAAAAAAAAAAAACAATTGACACTAAGATGAGGGTAGGGTCACTGGTCACTGGTCACTCTTCAATAATTTCAAATCAAAGATAAATGGCATGAATTTTTAACTGCAAAGGCAAAAACTTATATTGAAAATATAATAGACAACAATCAGGAGCTGAAATAAAATTCTTGAAGTAACTGTAGTTGTTCTACTCATAAAGAAAACAGGACTGGGGAGATTTGTTTTCCTCCAAATGATCAAATAGAATTTTCTCACCTGTTTTGACTGGTCCGGTAGTATCTGTCTCAACTGTGCTTTGTCCGGTTTTCAAAGAGGATGAGTTAGGTTTAGCTAAAAGTTCCTCTCGAGCTGTTCCAAGTTTGAGCTTAGATGAAACCTGCAGGTAGGGTTCCAAGCTCCCTGCCACAAATTGTGTTGGAATTTCTTAAATGATCAAATAAAAAATGATGTATCCAAAACCTTATAATCAGGTCCGTATAACTGTTTCGCCACCCTGTTTTTACGAATAAAGTGGTTCACCAATGCCGTGTCGACATATTAATGACATAAGGTCCCGTATTCACATATGTACATATTACATATAGACATGAAACCAGAGCATACCAGTCATAAACCATTCATACACTACTATTTCCATTTATTGTCTCTACATTGTAAGAAAAGTATTGCATGTATTTGACTTTCTCCATAAACAGCTTCACTGTTTATTTGGGAGCAATTTCTACTCTACATATTTAACTTGTAAACCCCAGAGAGAGAGAGACCGTTAGTCCCGCAACTGCTACAAAACCTTTTCCAGATAAAAATATACCTAATTGACAGACTGACTCCAGGATCCACAATTTTAAACAGATTCACACGTCCCAATAGACAGATTGACACCAGGATCCACAATTTTAAACAAATTCATATATCTCCCTTGGACTGAAAATTAACATGCAATTTATTTAACCTGTTTGATTCGGTCTAATTAATCTCCTTCTCCAGTGTGAAGCTCCTGATTAGTTTACCATATTCTTATTTGTTCCCAGCTTATAACCTTATAGCTTTGTTGCATCAGCTTTAGCATAGAAGAAAGAGCTTTGACAGTAGATTTGGCTGTCATTACGACTATTATTTTGAATATGGAAAGCTTCAACCAAGTAATTTGTCATATTTGTGGTGTAATCCTCATAAGAAGATGAGAAAAAAGAAAAGAAATACATATAGATCAAACTAAATAAATGTAACTAGTTCTGAGTGTTTAGTATGCATACCATTCAAGACAGCTTGCCATAGTTCCACTTCATCAGCTTGGGGCATACTCATGACATTCTTGCAGTTCCCATTGATTATATATGCTGCCTGTAGATAAATCTAACTATTGTTAGAATCATAGCAGTCAATCTAAGTTGAAAAGGCATAATCATTAAATCCTTTCGGCAGATTAAAATGCATATGATTTAGAAGCTGTTCTATGAATATTACTATAAGCCGCATTAGTTATCAAAAAGTTCCAATAGAGATGCAATTTACAAGGGGTATCTCCCTAGACCATTCAAAAAATTGCTATCATCACCAGAACAAGTACTACATTCTTCCACATTCAAAAGTACGAGTTCCACCTCCCAAATGGTGAAGTACTCAGAAAATTAACTACATCTAATTGTCAGCCTACATAAAAGTGACCCGAAAACTATTTACATATGGTCAGCCTACATCAATAAATCAAAAAGAAAATTTGATCCCAAATTAAAACAGAAAAGGTACAAAATTAGAGGAAACAATTATACACTAACCTCTTTCAAAGAATTTCTAAAGCTGTGTTTGACACAGTCTTCACCCTCGCAAGGGGTCAATACAGTTCCTGGATATCCTCTAAAATGTACCTGTTAAAACAAGATCCTAAATTGAGTTCCAACAAGCAAAATATTGGGATAAATTACAGATTTGTTTCATCATTTGGGAGGTTATAGAATTTCAAGATTATGTGCAGCAGATGTCCCGCCAACTTCAAAGTAAATAAGTAATAGACAAAGACAATATGGCTTTGGTAATTGATTTACCATTAATGCTTAATGCTAATCACTGACAGTGCCAAATCAGACTTTAGGATAAAAATATTTGCATAATTTTTTTTATATATGGAACATTTGGATAGAACCAAACCAACTCATTTTGTTAGTTAGAATGCAGAAACATTCATTTGCTTCTGGCAAATTTTTTTTTTTAAAGTATTGTACAGAAAGCACTCAAAAGGGGAGTGCATCCCTTAGAACAAAAAGGGTTGCCCTAGGAGCCAAGCGAACCCAGAAAGTCAATCTTTTCATCTATAGATGTACAATATCTACACTCCACCCAATAGAAAAGAGAAGAAATAAAAACATCCTTTGATATAACCAACCGGGGACTCAATCCCCTCAAAGCAACACCTATTAATGGCAATTGAAAATTCTGGTGCGCAACATCTATAGAACATATTTAGGTATTTGTGAGAGACCATTAATAAATTGAAAATATAACTGCAAATTGCTCTCGGTATTCTGGAATGAAGATTTAAAATGGCTCCATTACGAAAAGTATATCATGCAGTCAACTTTTATGAGGCTCTTTTTTAAGTTGGATTCTTCACACTCGATAAGTAAGAACTCAAAAAAAACATGTAACTAAATATTTTTAAATTAAGAAACAAAATATACATATGTTTCGCTTCAACGTGTATGAGTTCCATGGCCCATAAAACATACAAACAAATACAAACATATCTGTGTCTAGCTCTTGGGTACATGTATGCAATATATATGAATAGATACCATAATTGTTCAAGGTTCCGTAGATCATATATGAACCTATTATGCAATATTGTCTTCATGAATTGTCCAAACACCTCTCCAATTTTTTGGCACAATTAATCAGATTAGACATTCACCCCCAAACCCCAGACTGAGCCGCCCAACTACTAATTCCCAATCGGTCCCTTTGCATATCAAGAACTCATATGCTGGAATCCTTGTCAAAAGTATTTTGATATACAGTTGACACATATAATTGCAGCCACATGAATCTCCCCAAATATGATTTTCTTTCCCTTTCTGGTAATTACTTCGATATAATATTTTTCAACTGTCACGCGAAGGGTTTATAGGCGATAGTTGATATACCAGCAACAAGGTTAGCTGTTGTGCAGACACCTTCAGACTAAATTCCTTTTCTGTAATAACCTGACATAATGCGTCTCCTAATGCTAAAGGCACTTTTTCATTGGTTTTATTTGTTTAGCAACTTTCTTAAAAAGAAAAATTTGTGAGTGATTAACAGAGTTGCCAAGATGAATTTAAGAAACTTCATACCGTTAGATTCCATGGTCTTTCCGGTTCTGCACAAAGAAGATCAAACAGAACTCCTGTCGGTATATACCTGAAAGAAGCATGCATAATACTAATCAATGAAAGCACCTCTCAAGAAATGATATTACAGATGCAACTAATATAGTGTTTTCACAAAAGAATGTGTACAAGCATCAGGGAGTACTCTAAACTACTCGTCATAAAAAATTACAATACACAAGTCCTTCACCGAGATTTTTCAATGTGGCAGACATGATAAAGTAACATTTGCTGTTAATGTCAAATAGCGAATACTTTAACTCAAATGGAAGCTTACATCATAAAGGGTATACTTACTCAAATGGCTAGGAAAACATCAGAACAGCTGATTAACGTAAATTTACCTTTTGTTTTTTTCAACTAGACAGCTATCAAAAAAATTCTCCAGTAGTCGGGATACTTCTTAATACACACCATAAGGTTCCTTTATCATGAAGCTTTCTGAATTTATAGACAAGAAGCTTACTAGCTGGAAAAAAAGTCCATTCCTGAGCTTTCTCTCTTTTCTTTTTTCCTTGTTATTTTTTTCCCGGCTCAGCTAATCATTTATTAATTGTTGGTAAGTATATTCTTCAGGATTAATCCATGAGCAAGGCTTCACTTATGACTTCAAGCTAACCATACTGTCTAATATAGATAACACCAACATCAACCTTGCAGTAGTGCAAATGATTATCAGCCTAAGAAACCGCAACATTTTGATTACCAGCCTAATAGGTAAAAGTCAAACAGACAGTGATGAGCATGATATTGAAATAAGTATTGAAATTTCAACCTGACTATGCCCATTCACCAACTGAGCAGTTATGTTCAATAATAGGGTTTCTATAGGGGTGTGATTCGTATGAAATTTTACGCCAAATGAACACAGTTAACTAACGAGCATCTCAGCAAATAATATCCAAAAGATTAATAGGAAAAAACTCTCCAATTTCTCCTAAACACTGTCCAATATTTGTTTGACACAGTTTCGGCCACATGATTATGCTATTTTTCAACTGTTAGTGAATCAATCTCATACTGCTAAGTGATTTCTATAAAGTACATGTTGTGTTTTCGCACTCGGTAATTAGTAGGATTTTTGTATGTAAAACGATAAACTTAAATAAAGCTTTCCCAATATACAAAATTATCATACCACTTCAGGGGCAACCCTTTGTAGTCAAACCATACAGTATCTACCCCCGGTGGAAGTGTACTGCTGAAGAAGGGCTTAATCTGTGGAACTAACAAGGGCAAGTATCCAATCCGTGGAGCTAAGATCTGAAATCAAAGTTGAAATCAAAATTTAAAAACCTGAAAAATAAATAATTAAATGTCTAACAGATATGAATGCCATGCTCGAGCAAATTCTTAAAAAATGTATATGCATATGCCATGACAATAGAATGATATCAATATGTTTATGGGCACATTGGTAGAGATTGTGTCATCAATAAGGTAATTAGAAGATTTCTTATGTTTGATGATTAATATCTATGTATACTTTATGGATGTCATATGACATGCGTGGGTGGACAAGACATACATTGAAGCAAAATAATAAGCACTCTTTGCATGCTATACCGCTGCTATTACAAGTTAAAAATTCTGCTCAAACAAACACAATCGAACGAAAGTGCAATTGTTATTCAAGTACAACCGAGTAACATTTTCCCACATTAACATGAACTACTAATCCTATCATTTGATAAAATTACACTTGTATATCAAATCAATGATGGCATTAGTTCAATGTTAGAGTCTTTGCCCACTATTACAGTTGCCATTAGACTTAAAAAAAAATCACTCTAACAAACATCATACGATAAAACTATTAAATCCTACTACATGAACTACTAAATCCTATCATGTGATAGAATCACACTTGTATATCAAATCAATGATGGTATGAATTCAATATTTTAGAGTCCGAGTCATCGATCAACACTCTTTGCACACTATTACAGTTGCTAATAGACTAAAAAAATTCGCTCTAACAAACATCATACAGTAAAACTATTATATCCTACTACATGAACTACTGAATCCTATCATATGATAAAATTACACTTATATATCAAAAAAATTATGGCATGAATTCAATTTTCGAGTCCGAGTCATCGATCAACACTATTTGCACACTATTACACTTGCTATTAGACTTAAAGTTTTCGCTCCAAGAAACATCATCATACCCACCCAAAAAAAAATATGCAAAAATTCAGAGATAATTCAAGCAATAAATTAGAACGGAACACAAAACCAAATTTAATTCGATATGAAGTAAAAACAAAAACAAAAGAAACAATAATGATCAGATGTGAATGAGGATTGAATTTGGGGATGAAATTGGGGTACCAGAGCGGGTGGAGGTGGAGGGTGTGTGGTGATTTCGGCTTCGGCGAGATGAATCTGGAGCGGAATCGCTCCTTTCCATACGTATCTCTGTGCTTCGGTGCCTGTTCTCTCCATCTCTCTCCTCCTCCTCTAGGGTTTCTAGAGAGAGAAAGAGATGATGCTTCCGCTGTTCACTTCTCTTCTGTTCTTCACGTTACTTCGTTTCGTATATATATATATACACAACTACACAGGGTCACAGTAGCAAATTATGCCACCGTCTAAATACCTTTTTCGAAATTAGTGTTATTGGATAAAACCAACTAAATTAATAGTAGTATTAAGTTTTAGGGAAAATTATACAAACTATCTTTAAATTATGATCTAATTGCACGTGGTATTCCTTATATTTCAATAATATTATAAACTACTCTTAAAATCACATTCGTTGTAACACTTAGCCCCTTCTTTCAAAGTCAACGCCTGAAACTGGTCAATAAAGATTGTTTTTGTAGTGAACTTCCATATTTGCCCTCATATCATTGCATGTTCCAACTTTGCATACAAAATTACTTAAATACCCTAATTTTTTTGAATTTACATATAATGTTCCAAAATATGAATTTTTTTTTTGAAAAATAATTTTTTGCGAAAAAATATATATTATGTTCCAAAATATGAAGTTTTTCCGAAAAATATATATTATCTTCCAAAATATAATTTTTTTGCAAAAAAGTACTTATTATGTTCCAAAATATGAAAAAAAATTCAAAAAATAATTTTTTTGCGAAAAAGTATATATTATGTTCCAAAATATGATTTTTTTGCAAAAAAATATTTATTATGTTCCAAAATATGAATTTTTTTTTCGAAAAATAATTTTTTTGCGAAAAAGTATATATTATATTCCAAAATATGAATTTTTTCCGAAAAATATATATTATGTTCCAAAATATGATTTTTTTGCAAAAAAGTACTTATTATGTTCCAAAATATGAATTTTTTTCCCAAAAAATACTTTCTTTGCGAAAAATATATATTATATTCCAAAATATGATTTTTTTGCAAAAAAGTATTTATTATGTTCCAAAATATGAATTTTTTTCCGAAAAATACTTTTTTTGCGAAAAATATATACTATTATGTTCCAAAATATGATCTTTTCTAAAAAATATTTTTTTTTGCGAAAAATATATACTATATTCCAAAATATGATTTTTTTTTGAAAATAATGTTTTTTCAAAAAATATATATTATTTTTTCCGAAATAATTCATATTTTGGAAAATAATATTCTCTCTCCGAAAAATAATTTTTTTTGCAAAAAATATATATATATTTTTGAATTTATAATTTTTGGGGCAAAGTGGATACCGTGGGGGTTAGTTGATAAAACTGGATAGTATAGGGGTTTTCTTGAAATTAACCCTAAAATATAATATAAAACAAGAGCTTTTAAGCAAATTCACGCACAAATCTGACTAGGGTTGTTCTAAGGAGTAGTAACTGATATTATTCAAACATTAGGGGTATTCTCTACAATTAGGTCATAATTTAGGGATAGTTTATGTAATTTTCCCTAAGCTTTATTGCTTTGGTATTGATTTTAGTTTTTATTTAAAAATAAAAATAACACCTAATGGCACTAATTTATAAAAAGAATAAAAAAAATGGTCCTCACCCACTCAAACAATGAAACATAACATAATATGGTATCATTAAATATTTTTGGGTAAATCCCAATTACACCCCTTTTAATTTAATCATATCTCACTTACACCCCCTCTACTATGGTATATCCCAGTTACACCTCCTCAGTTTTGGTTTCGTGTATCGAACACCCCCCTCCATTAGTCAACCGTTAGTTGTTGACCGTTATGTGTTGATGTCATCAGTAAAAATGTGATAAATGGTCTATTTTGCCCCTTGTAGTCAAATGATTTATTTAACCTCCTTGCCTTCTTGAAAATTCCAACATACTCTTGATTTAATTTTAAAATTACAAAATGTCAAAAAAAAATTAATTTTAAATTTGAACTGAATAATAAATTTATACATCTTTGACACTTTAAAATTAAAAAAAATTATATTGAATTTTTATTTCAACTAAATAATATATCTATATATTCTCTTAACTTAGATTTAAAATTAAATAACTTTTTTTTTTTTGTAATTTTTAAAAATGAACTATATAATTAATGTTTATATTATTAACATTTTAAAATTAGAGAACTTTATATTTTTCTAATTTTTAATTTAAGTTGGGATATTCCATAGTAGAGGGGTGTCATTGGGATATTTCATAGTAGAGGGGGTATAGCTGGGATATAGGCAAACCAGAGGGGGTGTAAGTGGGATTTACCCATTTAAAATGTTAAAATAATAAAATATTGAAGGATAAAATAGACATTTCACACAAATCTGTTAGTTGGCCTGACGGCGTGTACCTGGGATATTCCATAGTAGAAGGGGTGTTGTTGGAATATGGTCAAATCAAAGGGGGTGTAAGTGGAATTTACCCAATATTTTTCTATCCAAATTAGTTTTTTAAATAAAATATTTAAATTAATGGTACCATGATACTAATTATATGTATCCACAAACTCATGAAATTAGATATTTATTAGGGTAAATAGTTAAAAATATCTCTCAACTTTCTTCTCTTTCTCTATTATACCCCCTCAATTAATTATACCTCCCTCAACTTTCATTTTCTTGCACCATGGGTTTGCCCTCAAATATTTTTACCCTTTTACCCTCCAATTTTTTTGTATTTCCACCTTACCTTTAATCTTATCCTTACTATTATATTTCTTAATTCTTTAAATTACAAAAATATTATTTCTTTTAGTTACAATATTAATTATCCATTTACCTTTAATGTATTAGACTAAATATACCCTCAAATGTAATTTTTTTTTAATAAGTTCTAATTATTTTATTTGTAAATCAATTAACTTGGTATTAAATTTTAGTTTGATTTAAATCATAAAACTCAATCTTAATTAATATATTCATAAATAAATCAAATTTATGAAAACAATATATATATTTTGAACAAAATATATATATTTTCGGAATATATATATATATATATATATATTGGAAAATAATATATATTTCGGAATATATATATAATTCGTTAAAAATATATCTTTTCCGAATTCTTTTAAAAAATATGAATTTTTTCCGAAAAATAATTTTTTTGGAAAAAATATATATTATGTTCCAAAATATGATTTTTTCTAAAAAATAATTTTTATTGAGAAAAACATATATTATTTTCAAAAATATGAATTTTTTCCGAAAAATAATTTTTTTTAGAAAAATATATATTATGTTCCAAAATATGATTTTGAGTCATAATACCTAAACTACCATCAATAGTATAAGAGGGTTTAGTGAAATCAAACCTTCAAAGAAATTATTTTTTGAAAAAATATGTATATTTTGGAATATATATATTGGAAAATGATATATGTTTCGGAATATATATATATATATATATATATATATGATTCGTCAAAAGTATATATTTTTCAAATTGTTTTAAAAAATATGATTTTTTTATGAAAAATATACATTATTTTCTAAAATATAAAAAATATATATTTCGGAAAAAAAATCATATTTTGGAAAATAATATATATTTTTCGGAAAAAATCATATTTTGGAACATAATATATATTTATCCCAAAACTTTTATTTTTTGGAAAAAATTCATAATCTTTTAAAACAATTCGAAAAATATATATTTTTGACGAATTATATATATATATTCCAAAATATATATCATTTTCCAATAAAACTTGATTTCATTTAAATCATAAAACTCATTATCCTAATTAATTTTTTTTTTGCCCAAATGAAACTTTCTTTTCATAAAAATATATTCATAAATTGTTATTTATTTATGAATATATTAATTATGATTGAGTTTTATGATTTAAATCAAACTAAAATTTAATAACAAGTTAATTGATTTACAAATAAAATAATTAAAACTTACAAAAAAAAAATTAACATTTGAGAGTATATTTAGTCTAATACATTAAAGGTAAATGACATAATTAATATTCTAACTTAAAGAAATAATATTTTTGTAATATAAAGAATTAAGAAATATAATAGTAAGGATAGAATTAAAGGTAAGGTGGAAATACAAAAAGTTTGGAGGGTAAAAGGGTAAAAAAAATTGAAGGCAAGCCCATGGTGCAATATTTTATGAAATTTTAGGGGGTTCTAAGCTCATTTCATAGTTGAGGGGGTATAGTAGAGAAAGAGAATAAAATTGAGGGGGTTTAAGCTATTTACCCTATTTATTAGTACGAAAAATAATCTCTTATTCACGTAAATAAGAAATTATATTTATTTATGATAATGACAATGACAATGACGAACGAATGTGATTAATATAAATAAAAGAAATAGTATTTAAAATTTTAAAATTATATTTAATAATTTTGTAATTGATGAGTATAAATTTTCTTGAAAAACAAGAAATCATTGATCTACATTAGTAATTCACCAAAATGCATAATGCAGCTCATATATGTGGATGAATTAACAAATCTAACCCAAATGAAGGAACATTTTATATAAGATTCATATACCTGCTTAAAGTCAGAGGTGCTATTGGAAAAACTAAACGTTAATTATTGAATAAATTTAGAATTGAATTTAAGTACTTAACCTTTTAAGTAATGTTTAAAAAAATTATTATTTTTGACATATGATCAATCTTCAATCCATCCAATGACTTAATATTTTGCCCTATTTCAAGTGTTACTTTATAATTTTAGAGAGATTAAAATTGTTTATCAAACGAATAAGTGTTTTATTTGTTCAAATACTTAATAGAGTTTTTAAACAACTCTTAAGTCACTCATTTAATATTAATAATTAATTAAATCATTTATTTTTGAGATTTGAACAAATCACAATTATTATTAAGCTCGTTTGTTGGTTTGTTAGAATGTAATTCAAGTGCAAGGGGTTAAAAATACTCGTATATCAATATTATATAATAAGGTAAAGTATTATGAAAGGAAGAGTTCATGGTCCTGGGCCACTATTTTTGTTTTACAACCCTCAAGCTCCCTCTTATGTCACTATTAAAAATTGGAAGAGATATATTATAAATTTATATTTATATCTATATCTATAACAAATATGTATATATTTTCATTAAACGTATTTGGTCCATGCTAGGCTTTTATGCTTGTCAATTTCTTCAAAATCAAGGTCCCAAAGCTCAAGCTTGGGCGGCAGAGAAATTTCCTATTCTTGTTTTGGGGTTTAATATTATTTTTCGTAACTCAAAAATTAAAATTAACTTTTAACAAAAAGATATTTAAATTCACTTAATGAAATTTATGAATCAAAAGCTGAAATAAGTCTTTAATTACACTTAATGAAATAATTTAAACTTAAATTCTAAAACTTTCTCATATAAATATAAGTAACTAGTATAAACATAAATCTAGTTATGAATTGATCAGTTTAGTCTTAAAAGAGACATCTCAATACGATTTGTAGATGTTGATTAAATTTTGTATTTATTATTAAAATATATTACTCTATATAACCTTCTTCTTTTAAAATTAATATTCTCTTCCCACCCATGAAGAGTTTAATATTATATTTGCCACCGCCACACTGTTACAAACGTTTCCTGTAGAGCTTACAAACATCTCTCACACAGTAACACACACTTGAGGTGCATCTCTCTCTGCATTTCACACAATACACACACACAATACACACACACATACACATTTCAGGTTGTTCTGTTGTACCATAGCCATCACTTGGACCACTCTCTTCATTCACAAGCAATACATCCCCAACCACCGAATCACCCCCAAACCCTAACCCTAAAAAACCCAATTTCAGACACCTTTTTCTCCATCTCATGATTTGCATACACAAGCACAGCAATTTTTGGATAAAATCTACAAACCCTAAAAAATCCAATTCCTCACACCCTTTTCTCCATCTCATGAGTTACATACACAACCACACCAATTTTTGAATCAAATCTACAAACCCTAACCCTAAAATACCCAATCTTTGACTCCTTACTCTTCATTCCTCACACCCTTTTCCCCATTTCATGAGTTACAGACACAAGCACAACATTTTGTGAATCAATCTACAAACCTTAAAAAACCCAATTCATCACACACTTTTCTCCATCTCTTGAGTTACATACACAATCAATAGAATTTTTGAATCAATCTACAAACCCTAACCCTATAATTCCCAATCATTGACATGGGGGTTTCTGTGATCTGAAAACCCTAACTTGAGATATGTTAGGGGCCGTCCAATTGGGAGCATTGGCGGCCTGTATTGTCCTCTTCGTGCCGATGGGAATGGCCGGGTGGCACCTGAGCCGCAACAAGATGCTCTTCTTCAGCGGAGCCCTGTTCATCACTCTAGCGGTAGGTGTTCATCTCACCCCCTATTTTCCCGCCATTTCCTATTTTCTATCATCTGTATCATTATCATCATCGCCATTGTCATCATCAGTAGTAGTGTTAGAGAATCGCGATTCGTGCATTTCGTTGCTCCATGATGTTGTATACGATGTGAATTTGAAACCAAGTAGGGTGGTTGATGTTGTTGATAGTGAACGTTATTCAAATTTGAATAATGTGTCGAAATATGATGAAATGTGGAGTTGGGAGAGGTCTGGGCCAGTTATGGCATGTGGGTTTCAGAGATTAGGCCGGTCTGATGCGTCCGATCTGCTTAACGGGTCGTGGGTGGTTGTTGCCGGGGACTCGCAGGCGCGGATGGTGGCCGTCGCGCTGCTGAGCTTGGTTCTGAGCTCGGAGGAGATGGAGGGGGTTCGGAGTGGTCTGGCATGGCACACTGATTATCAAACTGTGGTTGATGAGATTGGAATGAAGGTGGATTTCAAGTGGGCGCCTTATGTGACGAATATAACCGATATGATGATCGAATTTAAGGAAACTAAGAATTACCCGGATGTTTTGGTGATCGGTGCGGGGCTATGGCATATGTTACATGTGACAAGCTCGACCGATTATGGTGATTCTTTGCAAATGTTGAGGGATTTGGTGATCCCTTTGGTGCCTATTTCTCCTGGGTTTGAGAGCAATGGGGGATCCGTTTCGATTCAATCCCCGCACTTGTTTTGGCTCGGTATGCCAATGCTGATAAACTCGATGTTGAATACAGAGGAGAAGAGGGAGAAGATGACGGACGCAATGCAAGTTGATTATCAGAACGAGATTTATAGAAGTAAGCTCTTGCGTGAATCCGGTGGCCCTCTTCTTTTGCTGGATCTTCAGTCTTTGAGTCGGAAATGTGGAATGCGGTGTACATTAGACGGGATGCATTATGATGAACCGGTTTATCAAGCGGCTGTTCAGATATTGCTGAATGCATTGCTTATTGAATCTCATCAGAAGCTATGACAGAATAGTGTTGGTTACTTGTGGGATCTCTGAGGCACCAAACTGGTTGGAGGACACAAATGGGTGCTCAACAAATTAATTACATCCCATATACATGATTCTTTTCAGGTTCTTCCTTCGGCTACAAAATTAACTCAGTAGAGAATTTTTTGTTACACTTTTTTAATTTGAGTTTCAATTTGCACTCTTTTTGTATGTATGAAATATGAAATGAAATACTCACAACACTTGTATTCTATAGTTCATGTCTGGCATCCAATTTCAATGTGAACAATACAAAAGATTATGTATGAATATTTCATTACATGTTTTGCAGTTTCGTAGAAGCAATTGAAACTTTGTCGAATCATTTCAATTTGATTGATAAGAGTTGCTTTGATAGAGCTAAATTTCGAAAATGTGGAGCACGTCCAGTCTATATATGGTATTGTAATCGGAAATGCTGTCATGTCGTATCTGATATACGCTCTTGCTTACATTTTATTTCAAGAAAGTTGATGTCTATTATTTTTTGACAGTATTTGCATATTCTTTTGTTTCTCTCGGTTGAATTGATTCAAAGTTTCGATTTAATCCTCATGTTGTTGGTTGTGGAATAGGGTTCAAAGCTGTCTTATGGATTTATGTTTTTTTGTAATCCAGTTGCGAAGCCGAACTCTTCAGATGTTAGGCCATGTTTCAGTAGGCCCTCGCTTTTTAATCCAAGATGTTAAAGATGTTAGGCCAATTTAGGTTTGCCTTAAATTTCAGTAGGCCCTCGCTTTTTAATTTTCCCATCTAGATTTCCTGAAGCCGTCTATTTACCTTACAGCGCGTTGTGAATTTACGTTATTGCCTTTTCATTAAGGCTGCAACATTGGTGGGCCAGCCCAGTCCGAAATTTTCGGGCTTGGACTGGGCTCGGGCTCAATTCGGGCCAGTTTTGGGTTGGGTTCATGCGGGCTTCAGCTTAATTCGGGTTGGGTTCAACCCGACCCAAAATCCGAATTTAGGCCATGTTTGGTAACCGGTCTGGTCTAGTCCCTGAATTGAAAGTCTAGGATCGGGTGTTTTCACGTCTCACCATAGTGCCTGGTTTGTCTTGATTTACAAACTAGAGTGGTGAAACTGTAAATATTCGAATGAAAGGAGGTGCGGGTGTAATTTAGCATATTTCAAGAGGATAAAAATATAATTATCCCTTTAATTTATGGTAGAAGTAGACATGTTAATTGATCGAATGTTTTAAATCAAAATCTAATTTGTTAAGAAATCGGAATATTTGGATCCTAATCGGGTTATCGAATTTTATTTTCAATCCATATCCGGTTAATATCGGATTCGGATCATAATCGGATTATTGATAAGTCTATTGATAAAGATGACAAAAACTCTCGATCCGCGATTCGAATCCGATAATTCGACGAATTTTTATTTAGTTAATTTATATTCGAATTTCTTCATTATAGGATATCTTATCAGATTATTTAATTAAAAAAATACAAAAATACAAAAATCAATAAATACTGAAATACTAAAACTATTCACACTTTTAATAATTGTATTTATGATCAATCATTATTAATAAATAATAAAATAATTAACATCTAACATTTATATACATGTACAATATTAAATACATACACATAAAAATATCAAATATATTCAAATATATATCGGATCGGGTTATTATCGAATCGGATTGTCATAAATCCAAATCCAATTTGTTAAGAAATTGGATTATCGAATTCGGATCCTAATCGGTTTATTAGATTTTATTTTCAATCCATATCCGGTTAATCGGATCGGATTCCATTGACAGGTCTCGGTAGAAGTAGTCAAGAATTCATTTAAATGTGTAAACAATGTAATCAAAATATCAACTCATTTTAGATATTGAAATGTGTATGATTTAAATTCTTATATTGTGGCCTCATCATCTCATATTATTTATGCTCTTATCTCTCCACTTTGTGTCTAATAACTAAATCGACTATTTAATCAACTAATATTTTGTGTTCTGTAATCAAAATTAACTACGTTTAACTCCATCTTCTGTGATGACATGTTTAAAAACCAAATACAACATTAATTTCATTCACAAAAATTATAGATTCTTTTGATCTCATCAACAAACAAAAATTCATACTGGATCATGCTAAAATATTTTTTGTATGGAAGAAATTAATCCTAAAATATTATATCTTACTATTGTTCCATCAACATCCATTGATAAATTGTTGTTCGGTTTTCTTAAAGTGATCAAATAACACCAAATGTACTCCTTCAAGTGTCTATTTTCATAATTTTATCCGTCCCAAAATAAGTATCCAGTTTCGAATTTTAATGCAATATAATTTTATACTTTCTCAACTTATCTCTCTTTATTAACTTTTTTTAGCACCCCCTAAGGTTTAGGTCAATGTCACTTATATGTTGGTTAATACTTTTTCGGTTCCATAGCTCCTTGAGGTTTCAATTTCGTTGCAATGACACCACCTGGGCTGGTGAAATGACTAGTATGCCCCTTTAATTGTTTCACTTATTACATTAGCGTAATATATAAAGTGTGAAATTACACATACACCCAAACACTTCACCCCTCTGAAATTACTAATTACACTTCCACCCCTTATTACAAAATATATATATATATATTACGAAAATTACAATTTGATTTTTTTTTTCTTTATAAAATTCTAAATAAACACAAAAAATTCGAAACAAACATATAAAATTCGAAAAAATATATATAAATTTTGAAAAAACATATAAAATTCGAAAAAATATATAAAATTTGAAACAATATATAAAATTAAAAAAAACATATAAAATTCGAAATAAATATATAAAATTCGTAAACAATATATAAAATTCGAAAAACATATAAAATTCTAAAAAATATATAAAATTCAAATATATATATATATATAAAGTGTGACTGAAGTTTAAGTGGTATAGTTAATCGATTAATTTTTTTATTTAGAATTTTATTTTATATAATTTTGATTAAAATATTAATATATTTAATTTCAGTTTTTATTTTATATAACTATACCGATACCGATTAAAAGGTCCCTTGGTACCCAAATCTAGGGGTGCACACAGTCCGGTTCGCTTCCGATTCTAACCAAAACCGGAATCGAACAGATACTTTCGGTTCCTTAAAAATGAGAACCGGAATTGAACCGTTAATTTTGATTCAAATATTAATATATTCACGGTGCGGTTAACTTTCGATTCCGACCGAAACCGGAATCAAATTGATACTTTCGGTTCTTTAAAAATGAGAACCTGAACCGAACCGTTAAATTTAATCCAAATATTAATATATTTAATTTTGATTAAAATATTTAATAAATTATCGGTTCGATTCCGATTTCAGTCACCATCGTGGCCATTGAAATAGCTCTGCAGAGAGTTGGAGAGGATCCGTTACCTTCACTAATAACTCTGATGTTTGTCCACTCAAACTTCAGTCACACTTTATATATATATATATATTTGAATTTTATATATTTTTTAGAATTTTATATGTTTTTCGAATTTTATATATTGTTTACGAATTTTATATATTTGTTTCGAATTTTATATGTTTTTTTTAATTTTATATATTGTTTCAAATTTTATATATTTTTTCAAATTTTATATATTTTTTCAAATTTTATATGTTTTTTCAAATTATATATATTTTTTACAAATTATATATATTTTTTTGAATTTTATATGTTTGTTTCGAATTTTTTGTATTTATTTAGAATTTTATAAAGAAAAAAAATCAAATTGTAATTTTCGTAATATATATATTTTGTAATAAGGGGTGGAAGTGTAATTAGTAATTTCAGAGGGGTGAAGTGTTTGGGCATATGGATAATTTCACACTTTATATATTACCCTAATGTAATAAGTGAAACAATTAAAGGGGCATTCTAGTCATTTCACCAGCCCAGGGGGGGTGTCATTGCAACGAAATTGAAACCTCAGGGGGCTATGGGACCGAAAAAGTATTGACCAGCATATTAGTGGCATTGACATAAACTTCAAGGGGTGCTAGTGCAATTTATCCTAAAAAAAATATAGGTCCCACTAAAAACTAAAATATACTACATTTTTAAGAACAAAATTGGAAACACAAAATATCCCAATTTATTTTTTGAAAAGTCAAACGTGGACAGTTATTTTGGGACAAAGAAAGTATAAGGGTATACTTGGTTTATTAAAAAAAAGTTTATTGTTTTATGAAAATTGAGAATGAGAATAGTACAATGAGTAATTTTTATAAAAAAAATATTTTCATAAAATTCAGTTCTAAAAAAGACATGTTTTAAGAGAAAAAAATCAATTTATACTTATAAGATGATATTTTTTCAACCTAGCACATAAAGTCCAAAATACAACAACTTGTGCCCCCTGGTAAACATATCAGCATAATTGATGTTTGAAGATTAACTTATCTTTGGCAGTTTCATTGAAATGATGGCCCCAGATGTGTTATTCCTATGCTTTGTACTCAATTTGATTGCAATGCTAAGGATCCATCTGTATTCCATTTTGTTTTGTACGACGGTGTGAAATATTATATATATATACATATAATCTTATATATGTATATATATAATCTCTTTTAGAACGGGAAAGACAACCAACAGCTCGTATCTTATATTTCACTAGTAAAAGGATTATAACATGGGAACGTCATTTCAAGCTACAATGAACTTTTCTTTGTTTACTTGTCATTGAATCATTTATGTATGTTCTCCCATTGAATTTTACATCCTCCCACCAAATCCTTTGCACCCTAAATCATGGTTCGCAGACAACTTTTGGAAAGTGTCAATACCATTATAATTCGATACTCATTTTCAAAACCGATTTGGAAAGTGCCAATACCATTATCAGTCGATACTCACTTTCAAAACCGATATTATCTGAGTCTGTAACACTATTACCATGAACCGAGGGCAAACCATGCCCTAAATCTATTCCTCACCCCAAAAATACCCATCAACACATACACCTGCTCTTCTAACACAATAAAAAAATAATAATTTTTTTTTTTTTTTGAGAAAAAAGTTTTTCTGTGAGTGGAATTTGAATGTGTGCGTTTATCAAGATTGAAATTGCTTGCCTTCAAAGGCTTGTCCAAAATCCCAATTCTTGGGAGCAACACTGTAAGATGTGAGTGTGACACCATCACTGCTAGAGACCTCAAATGAAAGAGGCTGGTTCTTCAAATCTGCATTTATATGCCAGTTTTGGCCCCAATTCCTACCCATTGGAAGCCAACCTGTTCTTGAACCCTTAATCTTCACTGCCACTACGTCTCCGGCACCAGCAACGTTGCTAATCAATACCGACATGAATATTTGTGAGCCATTGATGGTAAACCGAACGCCTCCTTGCTTTCTGCACTTGATCCTGTCCGAAAAATGAAAAAAGAAGAGTGAAGTGGAGAATTAGCAAATATAGAGGTACTAGAATCTTTGTGATGAACAAATGAAAGTTTAATCATTAGTAACCATGACCATAGCATATTTACTTAGATTAAACATAACCATAACTAATCAAATTGGCTCAATAAAGGGAATAATGTACGGTAGCGATTTGTTTACTGACAATGATGGCTTTAGAAAGCTTATGTGTTTACTGACAATGATGGCTTTAGAAAGCTTATGTGGTGATTCTTGGGGGTATATTGGTCTTTGGCAGACTTTTCGAGTAAAATGTCTTGTAAAAGTCCTTACCTCTGTCCTCTAGATCAGATGTTCAGTAGGGAGAATTCCCCAGAATAGTCTCATAATAAAGGGCCTTACAAAGACAGCTTCTTACCATGGTGGTAAATTCGAAATTCGATGGGATTAATTACATAACCAGAGGACCGTAAGGGGAAAAAATCTCGAGGAAACTTGCAGAGAGATGAAGTAGAGAAGATGTACTTATCAAGAAAATTATATATATAGACTTAAAGCAACCGGGAAAGATAAGCTGGAATTGGTGTTTAACAGAAGTTCTACGCTAGGAACCCCGGGAAGGTATCACGAATCCTATACGAAATGAGGGGCTGCCTTGGAATAATGATAAAGGTGTGTCGAGACAACATGAGCCTCCGAATACAACATCTAGCATGGATGATGTATTTAGTAATCAAATGCAGTAATGTGCACAAACAGAAGAAAGTAACCAAGATAATGAATTGCATAGTCCTCGTAATTTCAATCTTCAACAGAATATAGCTAGTTAGTCGATGCAAGTCTACAGACCATGAACCTGGCTTTATGACTTCTGTCCTGCCGAGAACGATGGGTAATCTACCAAAATACAAACCTTGCTTATACAACGTCACTTCCAAATAGCCTCTAAAAAAACTAGGCATCCTAGAAGAAATGTCACAGTAATCTCGCAATACAAAGCTACTCTACTGCCCTAGATATAATCTACCATACATGCCAAAGAAGAGTATTAATGCCTCTACATTTTAGCAACCAGACGGTAGAGGAAGAACTCGAGACGTGATTGACAAATCCAACTTAACTTACAGGTGCAATAAGGTAAGAAACTGGTGACAAATTCATGATCAGGATTCATCCTGCATATTCATCTACTGGCAGAAAGGAACTTTCGACACATATTTCGAGTCCTATTTGTACTTCAATCCTTTGGTCAGAGGACTGGTATCTTACTCAGTGGAGAAACTTTAAAAAAAAAAATTGACGACTCCAAAACGTTTAATAACCCCTTGACACCTTCATCCAACCTCTATTCATGCTCCATAATGTATATAATAGTGCCGAAACCCTCAACATGTTATGTAGTTTCTGAATTTACAATCCTTAGTTATAGAAAGTTGGAACATTATTTTACTGAGCCACTCAGCATACTGTTCCACCTAAGCATTTTTACTTAGGTAATCCTTCCATTTAACAGTATGTGCCTATAGGCCTGTTTGGTATAATTTCTGCTTCTGGTTTCCCGCAGAAGAAAAAGAGAAGCATAAGCTGTTTTGAGAAGCCGGTACCCCCCAGCTTCTTTAAAACGCTCTTCCAAGACCCAGAAGCTCTTATAAATTTTTTGTCAAACACCGTTCAAAACAGTTTTTACCTCCAAGAAGCCAAAAACAACGTTTGAAAAGCCAATCCAAACAGGGCATCTATAGTATCGGGAACTGTAAGAATAAAAGATCACCTCCGGTGTAGTTTTCTAAACCGCGACACTCTAACTACAACGCCATCATTCCAAACCACAGACTGTTTTCTCATTTTGAAGACCTTAAAGTCCACTAGCCCTGAGAGGAACAATCCCAACACCCTCCACCTCCCTGATCTTATGAATGAAATTTAGTTAGCAAGATGTCACTTCTATTCAATCCTAATATCTACTGAAAAAATATCTTTTCACATTTACGTCACGGTACTTGTACGCTATTGGTCATTGAGGAATACTTAGGCTTAGAGGGTGGTCCCCGTTTCTCGCGTAAAGGCGATCAGAATTTGAACACGCCGCGTTTTACCTTACCGGGAAGGATCGGACCATGGGAAAGAATCTACAGGGCTATCACCTTCTTTGGCCAGATCATCCAACCTTTTCACAATTACACAATTACAGTTCACTGCGCATGCAACTAATTTTAAAAGCAATATGCCATTGTATTGACAGCTTAAGGTATGCAACAAATTGCACTAGACCTAATCTACCTAATACAGTTTAAGAATTTAATATGCTCAATTGTGCATCTACCTTTGACACTCATTTAAGATGCAATAAAGGAGACAATGATATAATTGTCTTAAAGATCCTAAGCTCATGTGCCTAGCTTAGCAAAACAGGGTGTCCTCATGAGGCGTGTATTAGCATCAAAGAATCTATATACATGTGATGCTTGGGGTACCTTTCCTTGTTCTTTTTTTTTCTCTGTTTTCTGTGCATTGTCCCCAAAACACCCCCAACATTTTTTTCTCTTAAAAACCGCCAAAAACTCGAAACTAAACCAAACCAAACCTATGAGCTTCTAAGATTTTTTTTAAAACAAAATTACTGCTTTTGTGTGTAAGAGATGAAATGGGTCACTTTATCTTCACCCCCCCCCCCCCCCAACATAAATATTCTTACACTCTGCTAGTTTCAGTCCTTGAACAAGAACTCAGGGGTATTTTTGTCCAAAACAGGTAAAGGTTGGTTAACCTCACTCCTGGCGCACGTTAGCACCAAACCAAAGATCCAAGTAGTAAAGACAAAGGAAAATTACGCCAAAAAAAATATATACTCTCGCTGAGATTGACATTGACATGTATAAAATATACATATATATATACCTGCGATATTGTATAGGCATGTTGCCAGCTTTCCAAATCGCGATCTTCTCGAAGGCCTCGATGGGGAGGACGAAGTGGATGTTGGGCGGGTTGCACCGGCCGCCGGCGTCCGCGGGAAATCCGTAGTTGGGCACGCAGAAATTGGTGGCGGTGACGATGATCGACGTCCCCGGTATGCACCACCGGAGGTCGTCGACGCACCGCACCTCGAAGCACGCGCCGCAGATCTGGCCGTTCTCGAACATGGCGCTGCTCAGCCCCGCCGTGGCCAGCCCGTACCCGCCCTTCACCAGGTCCCCGTACCCGCACGCGCCGCCCACCGCGTCCCGCGGCTCCGCTGACGCGTAGTAGGTGGCGCGCGCGGATCGCCACTCCTCCGACGGAGCATATGGGGGCGATGAGGCGGAGGAGGAAGAAGAGTAGTGGGCGTTCACATTGAGGAGTGTGAGTGTGAGTGTGAGTGTGAGGATTTGAAGGAGTAACGGATTTGTTTGGGGAGAGGGTGACATTTTAGAGAGAGAAAGAAGTGATATACAGTCAAATTAGAAAAGCACAAATGGATGGGTATCCTGAGTCTGTACTGTACTGTGTGTAGTGTGTGCAGTGCTTTTTTGAGTGTAGTTTAAAGTGGGAATATTGTCATGCTGGTTTTACTTTGTAGATTAGTGGAGTTACTAATATGCCCCTGCCAAGAACTATGAAGTCTGTGTAATAATGCAATAGGTTTAATAAAGATAATATCTAAAGTTAGAAGATGGATAGTTAGATTACAGGTTCACACGGTTCGGATTTCGGTCGAAATTCAATCATTCTAAATGGGTCCTTAAAAGTAGAAATAATTAGTGACATAAACCGAATCGTCTTTTTTCATGGTTAATTTCATTTACATCCTCTAAATTTTATTTAAAAAGTATTTTGACTCCCTAATTTTGCATAAGTCAGACCTCCTAATTAGACAAATTTTTATCAGTTTGACCCCCTTATAAACTTTTAGTTCATTTTCAAACTTGGAAGTGTGTGAAATGTCTAAAATGCCATTATCCCTATCTCTACTTCTTCCCCCCTTATCTGTACAATTTTGGCCTCATATATGTAATGTTTTATATCATTTTGACCCCCTCATTCAAGAGTAAGTTGAGTTTGGCACCAAATTGTACAATTTAGTAAATCATTTTGACCCCCTCACCATGTAACTTGTTTTAGGCGCCAATATGACATCTTTAATAAATCATTTTTACCCCATCACCATGTAACTTGTTGTAGGCGCCAATTTGACAACTTTAATATGATTTTTTTTTTTTTGCAAAAAAAGTATATAATATGTTCCAAAATATGAATTTTTTTGCAAAAAAGTATATATTATGTTCCAAAATATAATATATTTTTTTTGAAAAATAATTTTTTTGTGAAAAAGTATATATTATGTTCCAAAATATGAATTTTTTTGCGAAAAATATATATTATGTTTCAAAATATGATCTTTTCCGAAAATTAATTTTTTGCGAAAAATATATACTATTATATTCCAAAATATGATTTCTTTTGCGAAAAAGTAAATATTAAGTTCCAAAATATGAATTTTTTCCAAAAACTATTTTTTTTTGCAAAAATTATATATTATGTTTAGAAATATGATTTTTTTTTTCCAAAATATGACTTTTTTTGCGAAAAATATATATTATGTTTCAAAATATGATATTTTCTGAAAAATAATTTTTTGCGAAAAATATATACTATTATATTCCAAAATATGATTTTTTTTTGCGAAAAAGTATATATTATGTTCCAAAATATGTTTTTTTTTGCGAAAAATATATATTATGTTCAAAAATATTATCTTTTCCGAAAAATAATTTTTTGCGAAAAATATATACTATTATATTCCAAAATATGATTTTTTTGCGAAAATAACTTTTTTTCAAAAAATATATATTATTTTTTCCGAAAAATAATTTTTTTGCAAAAAATATATATATATTTTTGAATTTATAATTTTTGCAAAAAATTTAATTGATTTTCGAAAAATAATATTTTAAGGGGGTCAAAATGCATTTTGACCAAAGTTCAGGGGGTGTAAATGAAATTAACCCATATAGTATTAGGGTGTTTGGGGATGGGTTTTACCTTAACCCTCAATTGGAATAAAGATATCCTTATTCCTGTAAATGGATAGGTTTATATTTAAAATACAGTTGTTTGGTAGAGGGCAAATTTATCTTTTCCTACCTAGTCAACGCCCAAAAGTAGTCAGGGGGTTAAACTGATGAAAGTTTGCTTAATTAGGAGGTCTAAATGCATTTATGCAGAGTTGGGGGATTCAAAATACCTTTTGAATAAAGTTAAGAGGGTGTAAATGAAATTAATCCTTTTTTCATACCATAACCGTTTCTTAGAGGGGAGGGGAGAGTTTACACTACAAAAATAAAAATTTTCCCTTATGCAAATAGAGATAATATTTAATTTTTCAATGGAAACTTTAAACTTAATATAAGCATATCAAAGTAATAAATATAGTTTTTTATATAATTGAGACAGATTAGATTAAGAAGACTGAAGATGTAAGGACTACTGGTATATGGTGAAATGTGAAATATTAAAATACTTATTTAATATATTAACAATATAAAGAGTATAATAACAAATAAATAATTGAGTACGGGGGAGGCGACCCTCCTCATACCCACCCCAAAATTAGTCAGATTTTTCTCCCACCCTCCGCTTCCATTTGTTTAATCGAATTTTCAAAATCGTATAAATCATAGCGGAGCAGGGTGGTTCCAAGACTGGAATTTTTGTCATCCCTATATATAGACCTGTAAACGGATCGAATTTGGATCGGATCTGTCCTGATCCGAATCCGATAAGTATAATCCGACTGATCCGATCCGATAATCTCACGAATTGTTACTTTTTTAATCCATCTTGCAAGATAAGAAAAAGATCTGTCCACCACAACACTAAGGAGACCACAAGGAAGCCAATATTCATGCCATAGAGATGTATGTTTTCCATCACCAATATGGTACTTAATGAAGGATCTAGCTAACCCCGAAGCTTCAAGAGTCTCCTCCGATATACTTAGCAAGTGTTAAATTTTTATTTATCCTTGACTAAAAGAGATTTTTATTTTATTTTTGTTTGCATAATTTGGTCAATTTTGAAATTGGGAGCATATGATTTTTTACGTTTGGAGGCCTTGGAATTTCATTGATGAACATTTTTTGACAATTCTATTACTATACAGTATTTAATTATATAATTTAATTTGGAAGAGTGAAAAGAATAGTGGAAAAAAAGAAACAAAAAAGAAAATTTTCAGATTTATTTCAAATCCATAAAGTAATGGTTGATACCAATCTATATTTTTAATTAATTTTAGCCATGTATCTTAAATTTATTGGATTAAGTAAGAAGCGAGGACCCAAGTATTATCCAATAATAAATAGCATGCAATTGTTGTAAATGGTTAACCAAAGCATGCTTCTGAATTTCATGCTGCTGCTGTAGAGTATGCATAGAAATAAAATTTACCTCGTCGATCAAAATAGCATACTCACAACAATTTATTTTTAATTTATGTTTATTTTTTTATTATCATATTTTTTTTTGCCCTTTTTTATGACCATAGTAAAGAACTTATTTTATTTTATTCAAATGTAATTTTTTACTTCTTATCTTCTTCTTTTTTTCTCTTCTTTTTTTGTTAGTCTTCTAATTTATTTATTCATTAATTATTGTTAAAGTCGTATCATATTGAACTTATGCTCACTTATGACGGAGAAGAAAATTCTCAACTAAGACTAAAACAAAAAAGGAAACAAAATCAATTGCCGACAGTCAAAGGTCTAATTATATCAGCGATTAGTTTTCTCCTTATTAATTGAAGTACTCCTTTGTAAAGTTTCCATGTATATATATACCCTGCTATATAAATTTTCCATGTAAAGTATGTACTATAATTGAAGTATTCCTTAGTAAAGTTTACAGGTATATATATATACCCTACTATATAAATTTTCCATGTAAAGTATCTTCGTTTACATTTACCTTATTAATTGAATTGCTTTTTTTTTTTTTTTTCTTTCCGTGAATTTAAATATAACAAATTAAAAATCAAAGTGGTCCGTAACCTACCTACCAAAAAAAAAAGTGTTATTTTTAGTAATCCTTTAGGGCCTGTTTGGTAGAGCTGTGTTTGTGTTTGTGTTTGTGTTGAAATAAACAAAAAACAGGTTTTTGGTTTTTTTGTTTATTCATCCAAAAACATAAGTATGTTTGGTAGGGATGTTTTTTGGGTTGAAATTAAAAAATTAAAAATCAATAATTAATAATATAAATAATAAATATAATATAATATAATAATAATAATAAATGAATACAATAATAATAAATAAATATAATAATAAAGAAATGGACTAAACAATAAATAATAATAATAAATTAATAAAATAAATAATAAATTACATAAAACATATTTAAAAATATAATAAAAATAATAAATAATAAACAAAATGAAATAAATAATAATAAAAAATAAATAAATACAATAATAAATATATATATAATAATACTAAATGGACTAAATAATAAATAATAATAATAAATTAATAAAAATAATAATAAATTACATAAAACATATTTAAAAATATAATAAAAATAATAAATAATAAACAAAATGAAATAAATAATAATAAAAAATAAATAAATACAATAATAAATATATATATAATAATAATAAATGGACTAAATAATAAATAATAATAATAAATTAATAAAAATAATAATAAATTACATAAAACATATTTAAAAATATAATAAAAATAATAAATAATAAACAAAATGAAATAAATAATAATAAAAAATAAATAAATACAATAATAAATATATATATATAATAATAATAAATGGACTAAATAATAAATAATAATAATAAATTAATAAAATAAATAATAAATTACGTAAAACATATTTAAAAATATAATAAAAATAATAAATAATAAACAAAATGAAATAAATAATAATAAAAAATAAATAAATACAATAATATATATATATATAATAATAATAAATGGACTAAATAATAAATAATAATAATAAATTAATAAAATAAATAATAAATTACATAAAACATATTTAAAAATATAATAAAAATAATAAATAATAAACAAAATGAAATAAATAATAATAATAAATAAATATAATAATAAATAATAAGTAAATATAATAACAAATAAATACTTCATAATAATAATAAAAAAGGAGTATAATAATAATAAATTAATATTAAATTAATAAAAATATATTTTTAAATAATTAAAAATGAATAAATAATTTATAAATAAAATGAATTAAATAATGAAATAATAATAAATAAATAAATAGACTATATTTATAAATTAATATATAAATTAATAAACAATAATATAAATAATAATTTAATAATATAAATAATAAAATAATAAAATATATTATAAAATGAAGAAATAATAAAAAAAGAAAAATAATAGTACATAAATAAATATTATAATAAATAATAAATAAATAGTAAGACCAAATTCATTTTTATATATAGTGGAGTGAAAAAACACCAAATTTTGGTTTTTTCATTTTGTACTAAAAGAGGCAAGTGTTTGTTTAATGTGGTTTGGAAACACAAACATAAAAATCCAACCAAACATGTGTTTTAAACCAAAACACACAAACAGAAACAGAAACCCTTCAACCAAACAGGCTCTTACCGTTTAGGTTTTCATGATGAGAAAGGAAATCCTATATGTTTGTTTGATATTTCTCTATATAAAAATTGTTATATTTTTATTTTGCACCATCAACTAGAAACAGAAAGACGGGGACAGATTACAGAAAGTGCTAAAGGTATCATATGCTTATTCTTTTTCTTTTCTTCACAGTTGAGATAAGTATGATGATTTTTTATTATGCAGTTTTATAGTTCTTGATTTTCTTGTATTGTATAAAATCCAACATTATTCATTGAATATAGTGTATGATAAAATAATACTCCAATGATAAGAAATCTGAAGATGACTATTAATTGCAAGAGTTGACGTATATGTATATGCATGCCTCACTCATATTTAATCCAACTACACGAATACGATTTTATTGAAAAAATTGACTTAATTTTCTAAACGAAGTAGTTATTTTTTATTTATTGCCCTATATTTTATTTTAATTTTTCAAAGTATCAAAGTCCAAACACCAAAAAAGGCCCAACAATGGTACCAACTACAGAGGATCATTCCTCTGTCATCTTCTTTCAAATAGAACCGAACACAGAAATATACAAATCTCAAAGAACCGTTCAGAGCTTCCACTCTCTCAACACTTCTGCAACCAAAAAAAAAAAGAAATAATGAAACCAAACAGGGTCTTAATCTATTCTCTTCGAAGCTCATAAACAGAAGGGAAGGAAAAGAAAAAAAAAAGTGATGCCAAACACGATCTTAGCGAAACCATTCTTTTAGACAAAAGGGAAAATAAAAATAACAAAACACTTTCTTTCTTTTTCAAATTTCATGGCGATCACCTTTTTCTCTCCGGCGATCAGATTTTTCTCTCGCGATCGCCATAAGTATGTTTTATATCACCTATACTATATATATTTATATGTATACATCACCTAGATTGTTTTTCATTAACCTGAATTTTCGTTTTTCCCTTCGCCATAGGTATGTTTTATATCACCTATACTATATATATTTATATGCATACATCACCAAGATTGTGTTTCATTAACCTGAATTTTCGTTTTTCCCTTCTTAAAATTCAATTTTTTTTTGTCCAGAGATCAGTTTATATATATATATATTTATATCATGTTAACAGATAGAAAACAAAGAAGAGAATAGAGAATCATGATGTGTATGTGTATGTGTATATATATAAACTGTTTTTGTGTTTTGAAGTGGATGGGTGGAGCAAGTACTAGTTGGGATTTGTCCTGTTTTTGTTAATTTTTGTGTATTTGTATATGTGTATGTGTGTGTATCTTGTATTTGGAATGTAATGCTTCTAAATCCATGATAACAGTGTTTAATTGTCCAATTTGTGTGACTTTAATTTCTTGGTATACCTTCGCTTTGAATATGCTTATATCGTGTACTTTTGAAGTTATATTGCTGTGATTTGGCGTTTACTCAATTCTTGTTTTAAATAGTGTATCTATGGTGTGGTATGTGATATTGTTTATGAAGTTCGATGCTTATAAATCTACGGACTTATGGTACATTTGAATTTGTATTTCTTTGATTTCATTGCTTGCTTTTCTAAATGGAGATTTGATTTGAATTTGCTTCACATTGTGTACTTTTTAAGTTATATGGTGTGCCTTATGGTCCTCTTAGAATAAATTAGTATGAAATGAATTTTTCCAAGAAAGGTAGTATTCTGTATAGTGTAGAAATATATAACTCTTTCCATTTTCAATGGTGAACTTAGTAAATCAAACGTAGAACCACTTGGAATACTGTTTCCCACGGTTGTCATTGTTGTATATTTAAACAAAATTTTGATCCTAATCATATCTTTAGGATGTCAGTGGACCATAAATACGATCCAAAATTAAATTGTTCTCGTTTAATTTTTTGCTAGATTCCGCAACCTGAAACATGTCGTCGAGGATGCTAGCAGAGCAAATGAGGGAATTCAACACAAAATATCGTCCCAGAGCCATAGCTTGGAAAAGAGAAATCATTAAAGTTTCAAATTGCCTCTTCGAGGCACTAAAAATTCCGAAGCAATTGAGTAAGTTAAGTTACTCCTCTTTTAGTTGTTGAATAGTATATTCATGTTTGTTTTGATATAACTTCTCTGAATTGCAAACGTCAGCAATGACGGTGTTTTTAAAGTGACAAGAAGAACAAGAACCACACGACGTCGAAGAAGGAGAAACGTTGATGCCGTAGAGGGAAATGAGGGAGGTGTTGAGATTACTCAGGAGGCTGGTGTTGATTCACAAGCAATAGGTGCATTAGCAAATACTGTAGGGACTACCTCGGCGAGTGTCGCGCCTATACCGGTTTCTACTACAACTAGGAATGGAGTTGAAGCAAGTGCCACGCCTATACCGGTATCTGCTACAATTAGGAATGGAGCTGAAATAGGTGTCGCGCCTATACCAGTATTTCCTACAACTAGGAATGGAACTGAAGCAGATGCAGAAGAAACAACTGAAATTGACCCCAAATAATGGAGGAAGCACTAAGGGACACTGAATTTGAAGAAGGATCATACAGCCCTATGGCTGATTTTGACGGCTCCGTTAGTGAGGAATCCATGCAACACGAGGCTGGTGTTTCTGCAGAAGTAGCCAAAGATACAACAACTGAAATTGAGCCCCAGATAATGGAGAAGGCTCCAAGAAACGCCGGACTTGAAGAAGGATCACACATACCTATCGCGAAACCGATAATGACGGAAATAAGGGATCCATGCAACATGAGGCTGGTTTTTCTGCAAAAGCAACCAAAGATACAACAACTGAAATTGAGCCCCAGATAGTGGAGAAAGCTCGAAGGAACACCAGACTTGAAGAAGGATCAGACATACCTATCACGGAACCCGGCAATGATGGAAATGAGGGATCCATGCAACACGAGGTTGGTTTTTCTGCAGAAGTAGCGAAAGAGAAGGCTCCAAGGAACACCAGACTTGAAGAAGAATCAGATATACCTATCGCGGAACCCGGCAATGACGAAAATGAGGGATCCATGCAACACGAGGCTGGTTTTTCTGCAGATGTAGCCAAAGATACAAACAACTAAAATTGAGCCCCAGGTAGTAGAGAAGGCTCCAAGGAACACTGGACTTGAAATAAGGATCTAACAGAAACGAGGGATCCATGCGACACGAGGCCGTTGTTGTTGTAGAAGCAGCAAAAGATACAACTGAAATTGAACCCCGGATAGTGGAGGAGGCACCAAGAAATACCGGAGTTGAAGAGGGATCACGGACACCAAGAAATGTCAGAGTTAAAGAGGGATCACACAGACCTATGGCAGAAACTGGCAGTGACGAAAATGAGGGATCCATGTGACATGAGGCTGTAGGAGACGGTGTTGGAAATCAAGACGGATCAGTTAGTGAAATTACTAATGTAATACCAACAGATCCCACTATTAGTGCACTAATGGGTGTAATTGAACAGAATCCCGGAATCTTACCGGAGTCGGTGTAAATAGGCTACGAAGGCTTGCATTAGTAATTTCACTAACTGGTCCATCTTGATTTCCAACACCGTTCTCCTACAGCCTCGTGTCGGATGGATCCCTCATTTTCGTCGCTGCCAATTTCCACCATAGGTCTGTGTGATCCCTCTTCAACATCGGCATTTCTTAGTGCCTGTGATCCCTCTTCAACTCCGGTATTTCTTGGTGCCTCCTCCACTATCTGATGGTTCAATTTCAGTTGTATCTTTTGCTGCTTCTACAACAACAACAGCCTCGTGTCTCATGGATCCCTCGTTTCTGTTTGATCCCTATTTCAAGTCCGGTGTTCCTTCTAGCCTTCTCTACTATCTGGGGCTCAATTTTAGTTGTTTGTATCTTTGGCTGCTTCTGCAGAAAAACCAGCCTCGTGTTGCAAGGATCCCTCATTTTCGTCATTGCTGGGTTCCGCGATAGGTATGTCTGATTCTTCTTCAAGTCTGGTGTTACTTGGAGCCTTCTCTTTCGCTGCTTCTGTAGAAAAACCAACCTCGTGTTGCATGGATCCCTCATTTCCGTCATTGCCAGGTTCCGCGATAGCTATGTCTGATCCTTTTTCAAGTCTGGTGTTCCTTGGAGCCTTCTCCACTATCTGGGGCTCAATTTCAGTTGTTGTATCTTTCGCTGCTTCTGCAGAAAAACCAGCCTCGTGTTGCGTGGATCCCTCATTTCTGTCATTATCGGTTCCACGATAGGTATGTGTGATCCTTCTTCAAGTCCGACATTTCTTGGAGCCTTCTCCACTATCTGGGGCTCAATTTCAGTTGTATATTTGGCTGCTTCTGCAGAAACACCAGCCTCGTGTTGCATGGATTCCTCACTTACGTAGCCATCAAAATCAGCCATAAGACTGTATGATCCTTCTTCAAATCCAAATCCATCTTCAAATCCAGCGTCCCTCAGTGCTTCCTCCATTATCTGGGGTCAATTTCAGTTGTTTCTTCCGTGTCCGCTTCAGTTCCATTCCTAGTTGTAGGAAATACTGGTATAGGCGCGACACCTGCTTCAGCTCCATTCCTAATTGTAGCAAATACCGGTATAGGCACGATAACAACTTCGGCTCCATTTCTAGTTGTAGCAGATACCGGTATAGGCGTGGCACCTGCTTCAACTCCATTCCTAGTTGTAGTAGAAACTGGTATAGGCGCGACACTCGCTGAGGTAGTCCCTACAGTATTTGCTAATGCACCTATTGCTTGTGCATCAACACCAGCCTCCTGAGTAATCTCAACACCTCTCTCATTTCTCTCTACTGCAACTGTAGCAACTATGGCATCAACATTTCTCCTTCTTCAACGTCGCATGGTTCTTGTTCTTCTTGTCACTTTAAAAACACCGTCATTGCTGACGTCTGCAATTCAGAGAAGTTATATCAAAACAAACATGAATATACTATTCAACAACTAAAAGAGGAGTAAATTAACTTACTCAATTGCTTCGGAATTTTTAGTGCCTCGAAGAGGCAATTTGAAACTTCAATGATTTCTCTTTTCCAAGCTATGGCTCTGCGACGATATTTTGTGTTGAATTCCCTCATTTGCTCTGCTAACATCCCCGACGACATGTTTCAGGTTGCGGAATCTAGCAAAAAATGAAACGAGAACAATTTAATTTATATTTATGTTCCACTGACATTATAAAGATATGATTAGGATCAAAATTTTGTTTAAATATACAACAATGACAACCTTGGTTAACAGTATTCCAAGTAGTTCTAAGTTTGATTTGCTAAAGCCCCGTTTGGTAACTGGTCTAGTCCGGTCTGATCTGGTTTGGGCGATGTTCTGAAAGTCTATTTGGTAAGCGGTCTAGTCTGATGATCTTAGTTTGAGAAAACTGGAACCATACCATGTTTGATAAACTGTCTGGTTCCAAACATTTTTTAATCAGACCATGTTTGGTAAAGTGATCTGGTCTGAAATTTTTAAGTAGTTGTAAAATTATTGAATATATTTTTCATGTTGTAATAACCTTAAAAAACCGAAAATTGTCTACTAAACATTTGTTAAAGTAGATTTTCAATTTCTAATTATTTATTTTTTACATGATAATGTCATATTAGTTTTGAAAAAAATTTGAGAGCACCTCCCCTTAAATTGTTAAGAAATTGATTTTATACCTGTCACAATTTATTGCATTGGTGAGCTTATTTAGCTAGTGAACTACAAAAATGGCTCTCAACATATACATAAATATTGCACCCAAAAACAACTTATTTAGCATTAATCTAATTCATTACAAGAAAATAATATTTCTTTACAACAAATGTCTTTGTATCATTCACTATTACAAAAATTAATAAGAAAATAGATGCCCAAGTCAAAAACCTACAAAAAAAAATAAAAAATACAAAAGAACATTAGCAGGAATCCCTCATGTATAGGCAAAGTCTTTGAAAAAAATAATACTCCATTCAGGATGTTTCCTGTCTTACATTTTCTTCGAATCCAAACAGATATTAAAACAATCATACACATATAAGCAACCAAAAATAAAACCAAGAACCATTATGTAACAAAACAATTGAAGTTGAGAGTCTTGAGACCCAGTGACCTAAAACAATTACAAAGAGATTGGGAAGGATTGTACCAGGAGGCTAGATTATTTCCCATTTCGGCCCCAAATTTACACAACCAAAACACCCAGTCAAAATTCCCAATTTTGCTCTTTCCCACCCAAACTCGGATGAAACTCAATCAATGAGTAATGAATAAAATAATTCTATTATCTGAGCATCAATTCATAAAACAAGAGCAGCTCATTATTTAAAATCAAGTAACATCAGCAACTACATTAATCGATTAGAATGCAAGTGAACTTTGCTTCGAAACCCTAATTGAATCTGAAAGTGCATATACATACATATATATAGAGAGAGAGAGAGAGAGTGTGGTGATTGCTGACCAGGTTGAGGATACGAAAGTCGGAGAGCTGAGAAGACGGTGAAAAATACTACAAGGTGTTTGAGCATTGTGGCTTCTGAGGCCCTGTTTCAAAACCACATTAGGGTAAGTGGAACCGAAGTTGTATATTTCTACAGGGTCAGGTGCGAAAAAAATTTGCAATGGTTTGCAACATGTTATTTGACACCTCATTACGTGCGTTTTGCCTCCATTTTTAACAAGAATTATCTGAAATACCTTAGCATAATTCGAAAAATATTTATAAATTATGAAAAATTATATAAATTTCGTAAAAATATAAATAAAATTTGAAAAAATATATAAAATTCAATAATATATATTAAATTTTGAAAAAAATATAAATTTTGAAAACATAAATATAGAATTCGAAAAATTATATAAAATTTGGAAAAACATATTTAAATTCAAAAAATATATATAAATTTTGAAAAAATTATAAAATTCAAAAACATATCTAAATTTCGGAAATATATATATAAAATTCGGGGAAAATAAAAATTTTGAAAAAAATATATTAAAATTTGAAAAACATATAAATTTAAAATATATATATATATAATTCGTAAAAAAACATATAAATTCAAAAGAAAACTTGTATTTTGGCTCTTTGAAATTTTAATTAGTGTATACTTGTATAGTTGTCTAGCCTCTATTCATGGTTTTCTAATTTATTTGACTTTAAATGTTGTTGTGATGTGTTGTACTTTGGTTACTTGTGTTTTTTATACTTTTATTTACACAACTATTTTAATTTTATATAATTTTTATGAGTTTTATATATTTGTTTCGAATTTTATATGTTTTTTTTAGAAATTTAATATTTATTTTTTGAAATTTATATATATATATATTGAAATTTATATATTTTTACGAAATTTATATATTTATTTCCAATTTTATATGTTTTTTTTTCAAAATTTATATATATATTTTCTAATTTAATATTTATTTTCGGATTTTATAATTTAATAAATTTATTTATTTTATTTATTATATTTTTATTATAGAGTATTATTATTAATTCAATATTTATTGTGTTTATTAGGTTAGAAGGGGTATTTTAGAAATTTCATTTCGTTTTGGGGGTAAATAGCACATTTTTGAAATATAGTAGATTTATACATACATTTTGAAACTGTAGGGGGTTTTTCGCACCAGGATGAAACTCCAAGGGGGTTTTTCGCTCATAACCCTATTTCTACACTACACAGAATAATACTTTCAATTTACTCTTCCCCGGAAAAATTCATTTCATACTAATTTATTCTAAGGGGACCATAAGGCACACCATATAACTTAAAAAGTACACAATGTGAAGCAAATTCAAATCAAATCTCCATTTAGAAAGCAAGCAATGAAATCAAAGAAATACAAATTCAAATGTACCATAGGTCCATAGATTTATAAGCATCGAATTTCATATACAAGATCACACACACACCGTAGATACACTATTTAAAACAAGAATTGAGTAAACTCATTTTCAGTACAACACCAAATCACAGCAATATAACTTCAAAAGTACACGATTTAAGCATATTCAAAGCAAAGGCATACCAAGAAATTAAAGTCACACAAATAGGACAATTAAAGAGAGTTATAATGGATTTAGAAGCATCACAATCCAAATACAAGATACACACACATACACATATACATATACATAAATAAATACACAAAAATTAACAAAAACAGGACAAATCCCAACAAGTACTTGCTCCACCCATCCACTTCAAAACACAAAACAGTATATATATATATATATATATATATATATATATATATATTGAAAATAGTTTGAAAAAAAAAGTAATTAAACCCAACTTTGAGCTTAAATAATTATGGGACCCGAACTCTGAATTTAACGAGACCAAGCACTAATGTGTTCTCCTTGGTGTGGAGATCAAGTTGGTATAATTACATGTTCAAAACTATTAATTATTGAATGAGAAATTATCTCTCAAAGTGATCCACTTGAACTTGAGTAAGGATGGTTGTCCCACATTGGAAATAAAGTGAAGTGTAAAGGTGTTTATATATGGTTGCATTGAATGGATGACTTGAATAATTAGAGGCATAGGAGGAGAGCTAGACCATGCATGAACCATGCAAGTCTTAGCCTAACCACACACGCGTGCCGCCCACCCGGTCCGGGTCGTGGCGCGATGGGTTGGTTCTATCCAAATTAGTTTCATTTTTTGCCAAAACTGCAAATGTCTCTTCTGAAGAGATACGTCTACAGTTTTACATAAACAGTTTCAGCACCCATTCTTTTTATTCTGCCAGAAAAATACTCTCTCTACATTCGCATATACACATATACATATACATAGGTCTGGTTTGGGTTTGAGTACAAACACAGAACTTGAGTTCGTCGGTCTTCACTATTGCAGTGCTGCAACAGTGAAGGCGAAATTCGTTCTATCTTGGGAGACATTTGTTCAGAATCCTTAAGCACCGTAGAGGGAGCAATTTTGCCTTAAGGAAACTGTGGTATCACACAGAGCTCGGATTCTTTTTGTTCTTCTGCGATTATTGTATTTTCGGGTCAGTTTCCTTTAATTATTGCAATATATATATTTGTATGTGTGATATCTGTTTATATATAAATATATCAGAATAGCATGTTTTTGTAACAATATATACACATGCACATACACATATACATCATTATTCTCTATTCTCTTCTTTAATTTCTATATGTTAACATGATATAAATAAATATATATATATATATATATATATATATATATATATAAGTTGCTCAATTTGTAATTTATCCTCCATAACTCTACCTATATATATATATATATATGTAGTTTTTTCCTTTTTATAAAATTACGTTGGGTTAAAAGATCAAAATTGATAGCATAGGGGAGTTTTATGAAAATAGAAAGAAGCATTTTGGAAATATATGCTACCAAGTTAAAAGAAAGGCCATTAACAAATAACCCCCTATGGTTTCAAATTCTTGACAAACACCCCCCTGAGGTGTTAAATAACCCCTACACTTTTCTCTGTTAACAAACATCCCCCACTCCGTTAACAAATACCCCCCTACCGTTAAAATTTAATATTTTCTGCCCAAAATACCCCTAAAATAAATTGGTAACTAAATTAAGATTTTTTAGTAAATTACAAATTCTTTTTTTGTTTTTTTGTTTAAGTTTACTTATTTATTTAAATTCAAATCTAAAAATATATATTACTCCCTCTATCTTAAATTATAAGTCCCTTTTGGGGAATTCAGTTTTTTAAGATGATGACTTTTATTGTAGTGTTAGTGAATAAAATATCAACTTTACTCGCGGTCCCACTATAATGATGTGATCATTTATAAAACATATATTTTATAACTTTAATGCATTTACAAGGGCAAAGCCCTTTTAAAATTTCTATGCATCTATTATCTTAAAAAAAAATTATTAAGTGTATTATTATCAATAATGATTTTTTTTAATAATTTGTTCTCCCTCCGTCCCAAAATAAGTGTCCACTTTGAAAAATCAAAACAATTTATTTGATCAATTTACCAGTTTAACCTTCAAGCATTAAAGTTATAAAACATATATTTTATAAACGATCACATAACTATAGTGAACCACATGTAAAGCTGGTATTTTATTCACTAACACTACAATAAAAAGTCATTCTCTTAAAAAATTGAATTCCCCAAAAGGGGCTTATAATTTGAGATGGAGAGAGTAATATAATTTTTCAAATTTGAATTTAAACAAATAATTAAACTTAAACAAAAAACAAAAAAATAATTTATAATTTACTGAAAAATCTTAATTTAGTTAAAAGAATAATAATTTGTAATTTACTAAAAAATCTTAATTTAGTTACCAATTTATTTTAGGCATATTTTGGGCATAAAATATATATTTTTAACGGCAGAGGGGTATTTGTTAACGGAGTGGGGCTGTTTGTTAACGGAAAAAAGTGCAGGGGGTTATTTGACACCTCAAGAGGGTGTTTGTCAAGAATCTGAAACCATAGGGGGTTCTTTGTTAATGGCCCTTAAAAGAATGTGAGGATACAAATACTTGAGGGTATAACAGTAAAATAATAATACTCATATCTTTTAAATTTAATAATTAATTAAATAGCGGGGTTGATTTAGGGTTTGTTTGGATGGACATGAGAGAAAAGAAAAGAAATGATAACATTAGTTATGAGAGAAAAGAAATAATAGCAATATTTTAAATTTATGTTTGGATAGATTATGAAAGAAAAGAAAAAAAATGATATCATTCTTGTTTGGATAAACTAAATGAGAGAAAAAAAGAAAAGAAAGGATAATAATTAAATTACTAGTATATTATTTAGTTAATAAAGTTGTTCTTTTAATTATATAGGATAGTTTTGTCATTTTAATACTTAAAGTTGTTATCATTTCTTTTATCTTCAAATCTTCTAATTTTTTTATGGATAACACCAAAGGATTTTGTAGTTATAAGTTTATCCCTCCAAAACCTTTATTTTCTTTTTAATATGTCAACACAAACACATAGCACTATCATTTCTCCCCCTCCCCCCAAATTCTTTCAAATCTCTCCTACCAAATGAAGCCTTAGTATTGTTGTAGTATTACTTTTCCACGCCAGCAATTGTGGAGGGGGTAAATGAAAAAACCAAAAACTTCATGGACTTAAATGTTTACTTTTATAATTTAGAGGGTTTTGTGCAATTTGGTGATATTTTAAAGGGTTATTCACATTTTTGCCTAACTAATATATATTGGGTAAATTATAATTTGATCCCCTCGAGATATGATATATTATACCCGCATTTTATATTTTTTTGAATATTTATAGTTTTACCCCTCAAATTGATCGCGTTCAAATCAGGTGACTGAGAATATGAAATTACTTATATACCCATATCTATTTTTCATTTAAGAAATATCTTCACAAATAAGTGAGGGTATTATAGTCATTTCATCTCTAATCAATTGACTATGCCAGAAGTTCGATGTAGCAGAATTGACTAAGCACTTGCTTTATGCTTAGTGTATATATACATAAGCATGGACTATGCCAGAAGTTCGATGTAGCAGAATTTTTATTAAGTTTAATTATAGTTACACTGCCTCAAAATATGATATATTATATTTGCACTCCCTGTTGTTTGAATAATTATAACTAGATCCCTTCATGTTTGTAAATTATAAAAAATACCCCACTTAGTTGAACTTTTGGCGTAGTCAAACACAGTTAATGCGTCATCACTTTTTCAGAGGTGAAATATACAGTACCTTCAACAAACTTCTAATTTATTTAAACCCATACAAAGGAGCTGTAAGTAAATAAGTCATCTCATAGCTCCAGTCACCTAAATTGAACATCGATGACCTAGAGGAATGAAACTGTAAGTATCCAAACAACAGAGGATACGGATGTAATATGTCATATCTCGAGGGGGTGTAACCATAATTTATCCTTTTTATTACTACTTACAATCTAGATAAGGTTAAAATATAATTTATTAAAAGACAGGGGGTGTTGGTATAATATATGAAGGGGGTCAAACTGATTATACTCATACATATATTTTAGGTTAGAGAGCTAGGGTTTTCTTTCCCTGAGTCGCTTCACCCACCTCTCCACTCCCATTTCTGGCCGACGAACGGTCAGCAATTTTTTTAATTTTTGTGACTTCCACATCAAGCAATCGGTGACACTCTCTTTTGCTCTGTTTATTTACCTGTATGTGAATAAGGTGTACATTCTATGTCCATATATCATTCTCTGTCTATATATGTATATATCTATCTATATATATATATATGTATACATGTATATGACTATGTAGACTGCAAACCCCCTCAATGACAAAGATCATTTCTTTCCATTTCCAGAAAATGTTGTAGATAATTTGCCCCAAATTCACATTATGCGAGTTTCCTGTGGGCAAAACATAGTGAATCAACTATATATCTGACCGATACATGTAAAATGTTTGTCCGAAACCCTTCAGAGCAACAAAGTCTTGTACAAGGTATCAAATTCTTATGGGGACAATTATTGCCATAAGTTATAGCTGATTAATTTTCTAGGCTCTGCTAAGCCCGTATTCAATCTCACATGGTTTCGAACGATATAGTGAAATATATATATTCCATTCATTTTCTTTCGAGTAATTTCATTTCGATGTTATTTCGATTAATGCAATTAACAATTTCAACTCTAAGCCTTTCATTCCCCTTCGATCGGATATTGCACCTTCATTACTAAGCTTAGAATTGCAATAGTTCCAAGTCCTCGTCTTTAAGGTAGTTTTGGCCCTGATCTTCAAAACCCAATAGGGAACTGTTAATGGGATACATGTTTGACCTCCCCGTTTGCATTGCTTTTAGATCATTTCATGCTCTCATTTCATCATATAGGCCACTATCTTGGAGTCTAATACACTGATCCTTTTCCCAGCAATTTGGGAGCAGGAAAGAGTTTTTTTTTTTTTTTTTTTTTTGTTTGGGTAAATCAATATTATTAAGCCCAAAGGAGAAACAAAAGAATACAAAGGCCAGAAAAAAGGAAAATACAACTCCCAAAAGGAGAGCAACCAAAGCTAAAGAACAAAGCCAAGCCCAAGCGTGAGGCCCAGACTAGAAGCTAAAAGAGCAATTACAGGGCTAAAGATAGTCGAAAGCTCAAAGCTACTAATGAAGTGGTTTTAGTAGCCCAGAAGGAGGAGGCCCAACCAATAATATGAAAGAGAGAAGGGTCACCAATATAGACTCCACATTGGTCTTGACAGAAGCGCCAAAGCTTAGAGGAGTAGCTACAAGAGAAAAAAGAGATGGAGGTGGTTTTCAGGAGCAACTCCGCAAAGGGAACAAGTAGGGTTCAGAGCTGGTGGGAGAGCATGGCTTATCCTTGGTGTTAAGCTTCCCCGAGACTGCCAACCAAGCCAGGAAGGAGTGCCTGGGGATGCACTCAGAGAACCATAGAGAGTGAGACCAGGGGCAAAGGATAGAAGGAGGGAGGAGGGCATGGAAAGTCTGCTTGAAGTTGAACTAGGGGAGCTGGACCTGAGAACATGAGGAATTCTCCATTGGTTACCTCATAATTCTCGATCCGTTCCGATCTGATAATCTGACAGATCCAGATCTAAATATTTGATATTCGGGATATCTGATCCGATAATTTGACAGATTTTTGCTTTCTTAATCCAGATCTAAATATTTGATATTCGGATATATGATCTGATAACCCAATTTGATTATGAAATTTTTTAAACATAAAATTAATAAAGAATATTTATTTTTCATTATTATTTTATGACGCTAAAAATAAAATAATGTATTTATACTTATAATGCATCAAATAACAAACAAAAATTTAGAACATAATTAGATATACTAACACCATATACAACTAATAACATAATTATATATATTAAGTATGCGATATTTACTACTCAACATTTATTTATTAATAAATAATAATATTGTTCATCAATCATTATTAATAAATAACAAAATAAGTAATAATTAATTTTATATATAGTTATAGTACTAAATATATATACATAAAAATATTAAATCTATATTGATATATATTATATGATTCGGATCGGATTAAGATAAATTCAAATTAAATTTATTAAAAAATTAAATTATTGAATTCGAATCTTAATCGGATTATCAAATTTTATTTTAAATCTATATTCAATTAATCAAATCGAATTCCGATTAAAATCCGATACATTTAACATGTTTACCTATATACAAGATGGCCACATGCCAAAGCTGAAATGGATCCCCCAGAAAATATTGGGCTAGGAAGTTTATATCTTAACTAAGCCCAACCTTTAGGTAGACATCTAGGGGTAGGCTGAAATTGACCCAGCTTGTGGTGAAGTTTTTGGATCTGGACTTAACCCAACCTAA
The DNA here is from genome assembly GCA_963922005.1 of Cornus suecica. NCBI lineage: Eukaryota > Viridiplantae > Streptophyta > Magnoliopsida > Cornales > Cornaceae > Cornus > Cornus suecica. The sequence goes on from OY998248.1 coordinate 43,286,882, forward strand.
TTTAACATTATTTCAAATATATATATATATATACATACACTAAGCATAAAGCAAGTGCTTTTACACGTGTCCAAAAATCAACAATAAATAAAATATACAACATATATATTGAATTAGTTTATTTTAAATGAAAAAGGGAAAAAATTATCTAAAATCTATTAAGAATTTAATTTATAAATAAATTCTACCACTAAAAAAAAAATTCATCAATAATAAAATATATGAATTAATACATGCTTTGCACGGAATTAAAAATATTTTACAAAATTACATTTTACTTGAAAAAATGTTATGCTAAAACATTTTTTCTTCTTATAATCGGAAGAAGAAATAAAAAAATATTAATTATTGAACTTCAATCGTCCACAAACATTTTGATATCTTTCACAACCTTGTAAGAAAAAAATCATAATAAATCAACTGATTATTATAATTGTAAAAATTTATTAATGCAATAGACCCAAGCATATTAGTATTTAAAAATATAGTATTTTCGCTACAATAAAACAAACAACAAATAACAAGTGTGCATTATTTTCGAATCAAATTTGTATAACCGGAAAATAGAAATTTAAGAAACACAAGCATACACAGAGAAAAAGTAATAGACTTGTGGATTTATTACCTGAATAAACTTGTTTACATAATCAAACTCTCTTTGCCGCTGCATAAGCACAATAACAAACAAAAATCATCTTCGTTCAATAATCTATTAATCTTCCTCACTTTTTTATATTTATATTCAGAATCATATTGTAAATAAGTAAAATTTGAAAATCGTCTCTTGTGTGTGATATGTTTGGTCATGATATAAAACAGAAAAAAATAATTACAAAAGGAACGGGAAGTGATGAAAAACTATAAGAGAGTGGTAGTGTAAGGTTGGGATAACTGATGATAATTAAATACAGAAATAACAATTTATGAAAATTAAATAGGGGAATGGAAAGTCAAGAGTTGTGTGACTCTTGAAATACGTAAATGAAATTATAGATGAAAAAAATTAAGAAATATAAGTGAAATCAATGAAATCTTATATACAAAAGGATAATAGTATTATATATATACATATAGATAGATAAGATAGATAGATTTAGACATAGATATAAATAGATTTATGTGGGTGAAAAAGGGAAAAATGGAGAGAAGGCTCCACTAGCAAGTCAGAACAAAGATGTTACAATCCATGATTGAAAATCTTAAGCAAGAAGAAGGAAAGAAGAGGAAAGAATCGGTGGAGAAGAGCAAAGAGTGTAGCCTTATCACAGCTAGAGAATGGGTAGTGAGCATTGATAGATCTAAGACCATAAAAAGCCCCAAGAATGAAATACCCCCAAAATAGCTAAAGACCAAGAAGTGGAGAAGAGAGAAGCAAGTAAAGGAGAAGGGTCAGACGTGAAGAAGGCGAAATCAACTCTCTATGGCCGAAGCACAGAGGAAGCAAGAGTAGTGAAAAAAAATAGTAGTCGTCCTTGGAGGAGTAGCCTCCAAGCAAAGAGAGAAGAAAATGAAAAAGGGAATGTTGTGAAAAGAAAGGAGTTTACAAAAAGATGGAGGAGAGGATCCCTAGGCAATGCACTATTGCCCTCTATTTATAGGTGACTTGACCTCAAATGTTGCCCTAATTGTAGTGGTCCCCAAGTCCTATCAATGCTCCACTTTTCTCTAATAAGGTGATGAGGGCCATGATGTGGGCCTATAAGGAGAATTCTTTCCACATTATGAATAATGGGTAGAATCCACATTATGTGCATTTATCATGACTAAACTACACTCCAAGCCTCCATGCCACATGCTCTTTCCAATCCCTTCATAATGTGAGGATGGTGTCGCGTTGTCCACATGTCACGGCTACGCAACATCTATGGCCACAACCGGATCAGTCGTGCAACGGATCACTCCCCAATAGCCTTCGCAGTACATGCATATACCGCTAGAGCTGTGCATAAATGGTGGTAAACGCCCTTGAGAGACTGTTACGTCATCAGGACCCGTAGACCATGGAGGTACTACTCCCGTGTACGCTCTTCAGCTCCATAGGTGCGCTGCCATAATAGGACCACCTTTAGAAGGCTTTTGAGTTACCACGAGTAATCCGCCTAAAAGTCGGACACATTGGGTCAACCCGTATACCAACTTCGGTGGGGCGGGTCCGAGGCTCTACCCAGTACCCTAAATAAGACCCTTCTACGAGTCGAGTGCACCCTAAAATAATATATATGCCTACAATTTGCCCCCTGTGCATGCGAGGCACCACCTCGAAGTTGGGCTTGCATGCACACAGCAGGCCCCATATATACAATATATATATTCCCATTGTCCCTATTTATATATATGGATACATATTTATAGCGTACATATATATATTAAAAATATGTCATGAAAAGTAATAAACACAATAGAAAAGTAGGGGTGATCAAATGAACGGTGAAGACGACAGCAAAAAGTGAAAATAAGCAAGGACAATGTAAAAATGAAAGGAAATTAAAAAGAAAATAAATGATGTAAATATGAAATTTGAAAAATGTGAAATTGATAAATAAAATATATAAACAAGAAAGAAAGGAGTAAAACAAAACAAAGACAAATATATGAAAGGCAAACAACCATTTTTTTTTAAATACACACATTTTTTGAAAATCACCTGGAAGGGTATAATAGTAGTCTTCAAAAGGGAATTTAAATTTGATTAGTAATCACCATAAGTAACATGGTAAAAATGAGGAAATAACTAAATTGCAATAGTACATATATATATTCTTTTTGAAATAAGCAAGGTTTTTTTTTAAAAAAACTGTACACGTGTACAACCCACGTGTGTATATAGATATATTAGTATATAAAAAGGAGTAAGTTTAGAAATTTTGAACCAACAGTTTCCTTCTCAAAGACGAACTGGTGCCAAAACATAGAAGTGAAAAAGGGCAGTGAGACAAAGCAATAATGACAGCCCCCTGCAAAAAGATGCCTTTTGACGGGTTGAGATTTGATGATATTGTGTCGTTGTTTCACCACACCCCGATCAACAAGAATTTATACCCACTAATATTTTACTTAAAATAGTATAGCAATAAGTAGGGTCGAACCACTCTCAACTTGGAACTCGTTTTGAGACAAGGATCCAAAACTTTACTTTTCGAGATAAAAAGAAAATTACTTAAAACAACTCTTGAATTTTTTAATAGTAAACTAAAATAACTAGATAAAATTATCAAATGGTGGAAAAAATCTCAAGGGAAAAGAATCCACCACCCGGGTCTATACAAATAATGTTATATATTTCTATCGCAAATTCTCCTCCAACCTATTAAACATAAACATAGATATTAGTAGGCATTCCCCGTATTTCCATTAATTGGTAATCACGAAGAATCCTCCCTCTAATGTTTTGGTTTAAATAAATTGTAAATAGTAGTAGGCATTCCCCGTATTTCCATTAATTGGTAATCACGGGAAATCCTCCTTCTATTTTTTTAGTGTCCAACCTCTATTGTAAGGTTTTTGTTCATTGAGATTCATATAATGAATACTCTCGGGACGAGAATTAAACAATACGAAATAAAATAAAAATTATTTATATCTTACCCATGGTGGCTTCATCACCCCCTTGAGAAGAGTTTTAAGCTAGCATGTTGATAAAAAATTGATACAAGGTAATAGAATAAAATTCCATTGATAGAGCAAAAATTACACAAAATATGAAAATGGTACAAAAATATTCTAAGCTCTCATTCCTCAACTCACCATCCTCCAGCCTCCCTTCGCATCTGAATTGTGAAGATATATATAGGCATTTTGCAGACCCAAATGATCAATGGCATTTAATGGCTTCTGTGCTTTTCAACTACCACTATTGAATTGTGTGAAGCACTAAAAGCCTCCAACCACTCTTTCAACAACAATTTCTCTCTCTTTTTCTCTTACCTTATTTAATATTCCTCTACCCACTTACACACATATACACACGTACACACTCACACACACACACATATATATATATATATATATACATATATATATATGTATATATATATATATATATATACATATATATATATGTAGTTATTACATTCTCCCCCACCATTTTCTCTTTTTCTTCATTTTCCTCCTTCTTGCTTTCTTTTTCTTTTCTTTTGTAAATCAACTCCTGCATGAAATAAAAATATATACATATTAGGACATTATGCTAGGTAAATTACTCTATTTTGTGCACTTATCACCTTTTCGCCGCCCCCATTATAGCGACGCTTCGCTAGACGCCACTCCCCAGAATTGGTGCAGTCATGGTTGGGGAGTGCGCAGAGAGGTGACCTACAAATACCTCTCCAGATTATGGAAATGTGACAAAACAATCAAGTGTATGATTCTGCAATTACTGATTTCACTGTGAGAGAAAGCAAAAGCTTGAAGAGAGAGTGAACCAGAGAGAGAAAGAAGGAAATCAAGAGAGAAAGAAGAAAGAGAAAGAAAGAGGAGAAAGGAAAAGGGAAATACCAGAGAGAGGAAGTGAAAAGGAGAGAAAGAGAAAAACCCTTTTTTTGCAAGAGCCATGCTACCCTCGTAGGCGCACGACGGCACAGTTCCAAGCGATGACGAATGGCGGCATGCCCCTTTTTTCGGCAAGGAGGTCGACTTCTTTTGGCACTGAGCCAGGCATTACCAACCAAACTCTGCAATTTTGGGCGAGCCCGTGCTGTTAGAAGGCGATGCCCCCTCCACGTCAGGTACCCATTGGAAGCCGGGGAAGAGTATGCGGTTCCCCATCGAGAGGGGTGATTTCCCCTACTCACACCTCCAATTCGAAGGCCACACAACACCAAATTCAGAGTGGGACTACTGGTGCTAACACATTCTTTCGAGACTAGAGTATGTGGAAACCCTCAGCCATGCCTCAGTCCTGACGGCCATTGATTCAAGTCGCCGTGTCAACATTCGGCGCTCAAACCCCTCTTTGCAAGCCCTAATTTCTCGCTGGAATACTGACACCCATACCTTTTCTACCGCCTGGGGTGAGTTTACCCCCACGCTAGAAGATGTGAAATCCCTAATGCACTTGCCTCAAATCGGTGAACACAATTTCAGACCCCACACAATTCCTTCAGAGTGCCAAGCCACAGTAGACTTCCTGGAGGCTTCCTTTACTCACGTCGCCTACCTGAATACCACTGTGAAGAAGAAGGGCAAATGCAAATTTGCAAACTGGGCCAGGTACTTTTTCACCTACCCTGCATCAGGCCGACCTCTTAGCCCCGACAATACTCAAGGTGTGCCTCTGGAAAATCCCCATCATTTGGCCGCCTTTCTGGCACTTTGGTTTGCACGCCATGTGTTCGAAGGGCGTCCCAACGATTGCATGAGTAAGAGGGTCTTCAATTTGGCGGCCCAAATGGCTCTTGGCAGGACCATCGCCCTGGGACCACTTTTCCTTGGGACACTATAGAAGAGGCTCGACTCAGTGGTGGCGGGGATGCGCCGCTCAATAGGCCGCTGTGAAGTGAAAGCGCATGTGTCTAGCCTTTTCCTATCTTTATTCATAATGGAGAGTTTTCCCGAGTTCTTCCCTGCGCCACACACTCTAGAGGCTGCCAGACCGTTTGAAGATCCTTGGGGCTTTTGTCGTGCCCCTAGATGGTCCGACATCGTCCTCCGGGATGATCTTAGCCTGGTGTTGGACCTAAAAGATGAATTCCAATTCAGACCCTACTCTACAACACTGCCTGGATTCCCTGTTCAGTCCTTATTCGGTGAAGAGCCACGCATGCTCAATCCTGCTCCCAACTCACCCCTTTTAGATTTCGAACTCCTGTTGGTCCTGAGAAAATGTACATTGCCTGCCTGGTTTGAGGATAGTGTGCCTCTTACAAGTTATAACCCTCATAGAGTCGCCAACCAATTTGGTTTTGACCAGGGCGTCCCTTCAGCCCCAGCCGCTGCTCTAAGTTTTGCCCTTAGCTCAGACTGATTTCTTGTCGGGAACCTGCCATCCCTGAACAATCCTTCTCATCCACTTGCTATCATCACGCCTCCGTCGCGGTGACATAACATCGTCATTTGGCATTTTCTGGAGGTCAAACCTTGATGCCCTGCAGGCCTTTGTCCAGTCATCGGCTCGCAGAAGTGAGCATCGGGTTATCGACAAAGACGACATGGTGGTGCACTACTCTACTGCCTATTTTTCCAGAGGGAGTCCTAGCTATGTGGTGGGACATGTTATTGTCGACGTGCCGACGTTTTCTCGCGATATGTTCCTGCCAAGACGAAGGTCAATGTCAAAAAGGGTAGTTCGCACCATTCCCTTGGAACCTTTTGATGTACCGCTTCCACCAGGCCAGGCTCCTGCAGCCCCTGTGCAACCAATTCCTCAAACTACTGCAGCGCAAAACCGTCCGACTCCGTCAAGGAGAAAACATACCCAGGATGAAGCGGGGCCCTCAGTTCCTACCTATAGGCGTCCCAGTGCATCTGTCAATGTAAGATATCTAAACCTGTACTTAGAATAAATTTGTTAGTGCATTTATTGCCCCCTCTTGAGTGGGGCTTTCTTTATATTATATATATATATATACGTACATGTGAAGAAGGAAATAAATATACACTTGCAGAATTTTTAAATAAACCTTCTTCCTCTTTTCTCCCTTTTTTTTTATAGCCAAGTGCCTCCTCAGGGTCGCAGACTCCTTCAATTGCGAGCATGACAAGATCGTCGAGGAGAAGGGCTGATGCCCCCGGCCTAGCGGTTCCTCCTAACAATATTGCTGACGTTTTTAAGGATGTAGACTTGCTTCGTATTGAGACTCCATGGGGCGCGGCGCAGAGGATCCCAACTTCAGAAGACTTAAATGCGCTAACCGGTTCCTCCTTAAATGCAGGATCCGGCGCTTCGCATTTTTCAGGCACCCAAGAGTCCATTCGCTCAGGTATAAATACCCCCTCCCCTTACCTATTATTTCATTCACATTTCAAACACAAGTGTTAGGCATTTTTAGAGAAAGAAAAATCAGAAAGAAGTCCATAAGTTTAGAGAGAGAAAATGAAAGAAAGAGAGAGAGAGAAAAAAAATGGTGGCCATGGGGAAGACCAATCGTCCCCTCTATACTTCTTCCTCATCCTCAAGTGATGATGATGTTCCTCTTACAGATCGCTACAAAAGGAGTGCCCCTGCCAGGAAGACCCCTATTCCAGAGGAGGGGGACAGTTAGGATGAAGTTCCCCTTGGCCAACGGCGCCCCAAGAGACAAGTGTCCCCAACTGCTCCCAGTCCGGCAATGAAGAAGCCAAGGCGTTCCGCCCACAAATCCAGTGCATTCAAGTCTCCTTCTTCAGCCCCTTCAGGCTCTGTTCCTGTTGAAGTATCCTCTGATGAGGAGGCGGCCGATCATTCCAGGGGTGGCCGTTCGGCTTCCCCTCATGTCCCAGTAAGTCCTCCTCAACAAATTCCTGTAGATCTTCCACACCAAACCACCGCCATGGCTCCTGGATTCGGCCCTGCTCCAGGTGGTTCATTCCCCCGGACTGGCAATCCCATGCCTAACTGTGGACCACCAGACCTGCCCAGATGGAGGGGTTTCTATTGCAGCGGAAGCTCCATTCCAACCCTTAATCGCCTAGCCATCGCCCACCCTGGGATGTTTGATGGCTTCAATATAGCCTTCGAACAGGCCCAGGCTCCTATGCTTGATGGGCTCGCTCGGTATTTCCAGCAGGTGGTCAGGTCCACCGTAGGGGATGTGACTCTGCAGGCTTTAGAAGGTGCCCGGAGGTTGGCTTCCCAGGCTGTACAATTTGGCATCAATATGGATTGGTTCCTGGAAAGGCTGAATAAAATTGAGACAAGGGATGACGGCGGTGTCCTGCGCCTTGCCGGTGAGAATGCCCATGGCGAATCAGTGCAGCTCAGGGAAGAGGCAGCCCAGATGAGGAGGGACGCCGCAGCGCTACTGGAGAATGCTGCAAAGAACGACGCTGAGGCAGCGCACAAGGAGGCGGAGGTCGTTCGGCTGCTGGAGGCCGCAGATGAGCAAAGGGTGGTGGATCGTGTGCGAGATACCGACCATTTCCTTTTGCCCTGAAGATCTATCATGCTACCTAAACCCTGCAAACTCTTAAGAACAATCTTTTTTTTTTTTTTTTTATGTTAGAAACATTTCACACATTTTGATAACATATTTTTGGGAAATGTAAGCATTAACACAGGTACAACATTGCGTCTGCCTGAAGGCGGGCCTTATTTTTTTGGAAGCGTGCCTTGGGCATGCTTAACCTTGCGCTCTTTATGAGCAACACATTTTTTTATCTAACAGTTTATCTAAATTAATGCCTATTTGTGAATGCTGCTTTGGTTTTGCATATGCCTTATTTGTTTTGTTTTTGTTTTTAAATGTGCAGGTTGTAGCATGGAGGGCGTTGGCTTGACAACTGCTCACACAAGTAGATAAGAAAAAGGGAGACGCCGTCGTGGCACACGAGCCTTTCTCCGAACCTTGCACGGAAGAGAAGGCTGAAGCACACGTTCAAGGCTACTCTTCTGTATTGAAGTTTCGCCTTAGTAGAGGCTTGAGCCTTGCCTTATGTAATTTTTAGTTTTTTATTTTAGAATGGTACTTGTAATCAGGAAAATGTAAAGCATATGCCTTTTTGCAAATAAAATACCTTCCATTAAGTAAAAGATATGTTCTCTATATATTTTTTTTCTTTTTGTTTTACATGTATGCCCTTATATATGTTGCGACTTGTTTGTGCCAATAACCTAACTATAAAGAAATAATCACAAGGAAAGAAGGTTAAGTGGAAAAGATCCACTCCCCTGTCAACCTAACTGTCTTAAGCAAAAGAAAATAAGAGAATAGAGAAATGAATAGCAGAAATAAGACGTCTTGGATGAGGCGAGGCGAAGTCAGAGGTGGTCATATGAGATTTCCCTAAGGATAAAATCTTTTAATCCACTTGGCGTTAAGGGGGCCAGTCCTGAATCCGGTACCAACCTCAGTCAACTCATAGTAACCATTAGGTGAGGCTTTGGCTACGGTGTAAGGTCCTTCCCACTTGGGTGCAAATTTCCCTAGGTTCTGGCCCCTCATCACAGCGCCAACCGTTTTCAGGACTAAATCTCCCTTAGCGAAAACCCTTTCTCCGACAGAAGTGTTGTAGGCCCTTGCAATCCTGGCCCTATACTTTTGTGATGCTACCGAGGCAGCATCCCTTCTCTCATCCAATACTTCTAACATATCACCTTTGCTGACTGCTGTCGGCCCACATGCAGCCGCGAAACGTGCAGAGGGTACCGCCAACTCCTCGGGTAGTACAACATCGATCCCATACACTAGGGCGAACAGAGTCTCCTGAGTCGCCCATCGCCTAGAAGTGCGATAAACCCATAATGCAATTGGTAACTGATCAACCCAACCCTTGCCATGATCGTGCAACGTTTTGCTCAGGATCCGAATCAGTGTCTTGTTGGTGGCTTCGGCCTGGCCATTACCTTTGGGGTAGTAAGGCGTGGAAGTGTGGTGTAGCACCTGATACCGCTCCAAGAGTGCCCCCACGTCCTTATTCACGAAGGGCATCCCATTGCCTGACAGAATGGTGTATGGCACCCCGAACTGATAAATGATTTGCTCCTTTATAAATCGGACCACAACAGCCGCAACGGTTCGCCTTAGTGGAAAGGCCTCGACCCATTTGGTGAAGAGCTTGGTAGCAGCCAAGATCTAAGAGTGCCCTCCGGACTTGGGGGTGATAGGTCCGACGATTTCCAATGCCCAAGTATGGAATGGCCAAGGCGTAGATAAATAACGAAGGCTAACGGCAGGTGCATGGATAAGGTTGCCATGCTTCTGACAAGCCTCACACCGCCGCACGTGAGTAGCAGTGTCCTTCTCCATCGTAGGCCAGTAATAACCACAGGTAACCAAGTGTTGGTACAACTTTGCGCCGCCCTGATGGTCACGTTGGTGCGCCTCCGTCATGACAATGGTGGCCTCCTCACGGTTGATGCACTTCAACGGCCTCCCACAGAATCCTTTGCGATAAAGGGTGCCCTTATGGAGGAAGAATCGTGTCGCCTTCTTCCTGACAAGTGCCGCATCCATTCGGTGGTCGGGTAGCTTGCCCTCCCGGAGGAAGTCGATGTACGGCCTCCGCCAGTCAGACAAGTCGGCCTGAAAAACACTCTCACCACCTTGAAGGGTGCGAGCACAGAGAATACAACTCCTTTGAACGTCCTTGGCGGTCGCCATCATACCGGGCCAATAGAAACCTCTGCGTTGGATCCTTCGGTAAAGAATAACGTCCTCCACGCCGCATACAATCCGGTGAGTCTCCTCAAGAATGATGGCACCTTCCTCCTCGGAGACACATCGAGCCAGTACGCCTTCAGGCCCCTTAAAGTAAAGGTCCCCCTTGATAAGTACAAATCCCTTAGTCGTTGACCCGTCGAAATCCTCATTTGCTAAGCCTTCTATAATAGAGACACGCCAATCATCAATCTTTACCAAGTCGAAACCTTCCGCCGTCGCGGGGGTAGAGCATCTCCGCACCTCCAATGATAAGCCTTCATGCTCAAGTCTGATTTTTTATGCCAGAGTTGCCAGAGCGTCGGGGAAGCGATTCCTACATCTAGAAACATGGGTGAACTCCACGGCGTCGAAATACTTAAGCAACAACTGCGCCTGGGTATGATAAGGAGCCAGATTGGTCTCCTTCACAACGAACTCGCCTGTGACATGTTTGATGATGAGCTGAGAATCCCCCTTGACCTTTAAACATCGAATTCCCCGTCTCTGTGCCTCTCTTAGCCCTAAGAGCAATGCCTCATACTCAGCCTCGTTGTTGGAGCACGGGAAATCCAACTGATAAGAAAGATGAACCTGAGGCCCGCCGCCGCTCGGTGTGAGAACAATACCGGCCCCACCATTACTGGCAGTGGACGCTCCATCGAATGACAGTTCCCATTCCTCGGCTTCAGCCATGAACAGGTCGGTCGAGTCCCGACCACAAGAAGAGTGAGTTAACAGATCTGCCAGAGCCTGCCCTTTGATGGCCGTGGGTCGCACACACTGGATGTCGATACCTAACAAGCCCATCAACCACTTGGCCAGACGTCCGCCGGAAGGAGGCTGGGTCACCATGTAGTGCACCGGTTCCCTTTTGGCCATCAGCTCCACAATGTGCGTAGACAAATAATGCCAGAACTTCTTTGTGGCGAAAACCAACGCAAGACACTGCTTCTCAACTGCAGTGTACCGAAGTTCGGTGCCACGAATGACCCTACTAGCATAATAAATTGGACCATCGCGCCCATCCTCCTCCTGGGCGAGGATTGCCCCCAGTAAATGGTCGGTCGCAGAAACATAAAGTCGGAGGGGCACTCCCCGCCTGGGTGCAGTCATGGTATCCGGTGCAACCAAGATCCTCTTGATGACCTCAAAGCTCTGCTGGCACTCGGGGGTCCAAACATAAACAACGTTCTTCTTAAGAAGAGGTAGAAATGGCTGCATGATCTCGGCGAGATCAGGAATGAAGCGTCGCAGGTAGGAAATCTTGCCAATAAATCCTCTAAGCTGTTTTAACGAGCGGGGTGGATCCAGAGCGATGATAGTGGCCGTCTTTGTCACCATCGAATTCAATACCTCGCTGATGCACGACAAAACCCAAGAAGTTCCTTTTCGTCACGCTAAAAATGCACTTGGCTGGGTTCATCTTCAGCTGGTAGTGCCTGCACCTGTCGAAGACCTTCCTCGAATCATCAATGTGGTTCGTTGGCTGCTTCGACTTTACCACCAGATCATCAACATAACATTCAACAGAATCATGAATCATGTCGTGGAAGACAACAGTCATGGCCCTTTGGTAGGTCGCTCCAGCATTCTTCAGTCCAAATGGCATTACGGTGAAATAAAAATTCCCCATTGGAGTGCGAAAGCGGTTTTGGGCGCGTCCTCCTCAGACATCCTGATTTGATTGTAGCTACTGAAACTGTCCATAAAAGAGAACATCCCGTGGCTGGCAGTGACATCCACAATGACGTCGACATTCGGCAATGGAAACTCGTCCTTTGGGCACGCCTTGTTGATGTCCCTGAAATCGATGCAGACCCTAACCTTTCCATTATTCTTTCGTACAGGTACCACATTGGCCAACCAAGTCGGATGCTGAATGGGCCTGATAAAACCGGCCTGCAATAAATGTTGGACCTCCTCCTTAATCTGACCTTCAATCTCTGGTGCAAAAACTTGAGAATCCTGCTTCTTTGGTACGGCTCCTGGTTCAACATTCAAACGATGCACAACCAGGTCGGGGTCGAGTCCCGGCATCTGGTCGTAGCTCTAAGCGAATACATCCTGATACTCTTTAAGTAGGCCCACCAGTCACTCCTTAAACTCGACGGATAACTCGCGATTGATAGAAACCATACGAGGCTGTTCCCCTACCTTGTCCAGATTGACCTCCTCAACACCCTTTTCTGGGCTGCGGCTAGACCTGATTGCTGGTCATCCTGCCTTACTAAATCCTCGATAGGAACGGATGCCTCCGCCAGAAAATGGTCGTTGCAGGGGTCATGCGTATGCACTGGGGCGTCCGGCCCCTCGCACTGTCACAACTGGTAAACGTAGATTCCATCAGCCTTGCGTACTCTCCTGTAAAGATCCTCGTCATTCTCGACCTTCCGCTTGCCCTTCTGAGAAACAACCACCATAACGTCGTCGTCATCGGACTGGGCAATATCCTCCCAATCGGGCAATGGGGTAGTATAAGCCTCGCCTTCCTCAAGGCCCTCGTCCACAGCCGAAAAGTTGGTGAAGTAAATAGCATCGGACAAATGAACCTCGCTGAGAGAGAAGGGGTTCTTTGTGGCCTTGATAGTAGTAGTCCCAGTGCCCCAATTGGCCTTCATCACCTAATGATATGAAGAAGGGACTACACCGTGGAGATGCATCCAAGACCTCCCCAGCAGAACGTGGTAAGACGGCTCCCCCTCAATGATATGGAATCGGACAGGCCCTCGGATGTCCCCAACCTGTAGGTCGGCAGTGACATAACCCAAGGTCCTCTGTCTTATTCCATTGAAACCTGAAATGTCAATTGGCCTCCCGGTCACGACCTCGTCCTTAATACCGGTCTGCCTCATGACGGTGACTGGCATGACGTTGACATAAGCGCCATTGTCCAGGAACGCCCTCTTGAAATCGACCCCGTTAATGGTCGCAGGTACGTACAACAGATGGTTGTGGGGGCCCTCGATAAGCTTGTCCGCCTCGGTGAAGGTGACCTCCCTAGTGTGGTCAGACTTCGCCGAGGGGGCTGGCTCATCCCTCCGGACTTTCGCTCCTGCCTTGCTAACAACCTTAAACATCACCTTAGTTATCTCAACCCTGGAGTCTGAGTCAAGTTTGAGCTTGTCAAAGAACTCCCTCATGAGGCTAGCCATTTGTGCCATGTGGTCCTGAGTGCCCCTTTGAACTTGCTCATTCAACCAGGCTACCTCCTCGCCTTGAAGCTCCTCCAATGTGCCACGATCCTCACATGAAATGACATGAACGCCTGCATCGTGGCGTGGGAAAGGGTTGTCGTGCACATCCTGCCTCTTCAAAAGCTCCAGCTCCCCAGACTTTATCTTCCTTTGAAAAAGATCGCGCAGACTCCAACACTCCATTAATGGATGCCTGGTACCACGGTGGAAATAACAAAAGCGTGGGTCATTCACCAAGTCCTTATGATTCTCCTCTAAAGCAGGTGGAAGGCTAACGACCTTATCGTGGATCCACTAGTTCAGCACGACAAGAACCTGCCTACGGCTACAAGGGAAATGCGGTGGATTCGTCCGAAATCACTTCCTTTACTGGTCAGCCGACGCCATGAAGGCATCCTCATCCTCGGCGGGCTCCTCAGAAAATTGTTCCTCATCCTCAACAACGGCTGCTGTAATAGAGACATGGCGTGGTGCTCGCCAAACACGACCTCCTTGGGGACTGGTCACCCGATCAGCCAAACATCTAGTTTTGACCATAAGATCGGAAAATGTGCGGATATCTAGGGCGACTAGATAGAGGAAATACTCTCTATCCATCCCATCGATGCAAATCCTGACCAAATCCTCCTCATTGGCGGCATCGTAACATTCCAATGTGCGCTCTCTAAATCGCTTCACATAAGCCATCACATCCTCATTACTCTTTTGAGTGAGCTTAGTGAGGGATAGCAGAGTGACCTTCTCGTCAACCTGGTAGTACTTGCTATAAAACCGTTGTGTCATCTCCTCCCAACTGGTCACCGACCCAGGCTCGAGGTTGTGATACCAAGTGTACGCCCGGTCAGTTAGTGATTTGGGGAACTCCCTCAACTTCAATGCCTCGTTGGAGGCATGGTCCCCCAAATGACTAACGAAACGCCCAACATGCTCCTTGGAATTGCCTTTCCTTCCATCAAACTATCGGAACTTAGGCGCAACGTACTTAGCAGGGTACGGCTGCTAGAGGACAGAAATAGGAAATGGAGGCAACGGGTCACCAATAAGATCTGCCCCGGTCGAGACACGTCCCGACCCCATTATGGCGCGCAACTGATTGAACGTGACGTAGGGGGAAGCGTTCTGCTAAGCCGAGCCAAAAGGGGTTAATGATGCCGCCATAGTGTGGCCCTGGGTTAATGCTGAGGTTGCATGCGGGGGTGTCACCATAACGTCACGACGAAGGATAGATGTCGGCGCCATTGTTGGCGTGAGCGCTGCACCAGTGGCCGCGTCAGGCCTGACAAAGGCAAATATTGTTTTCTGCTCCTCCCACATTTGTTGTTGGGTGGCCTGCATAGTGAGCAACGTTTCCATGAGAAGCGCGTCGCGGTCGCGGTCGCGCCTGCCAGCTGACCTCGAGGTGGCAGTGCTATGAGACCTGCCTTGAGCCGTCCGGTGGTGCTGCGTCCTGGTGACAGTGCGGCTGGAAGAACGAGCATTGGTCGCCTCCTGCTCGCGGCCGACCGGGGGATGGTCGAGCAGTGGCTCCCTGAGCTGTGGCTCCGTTGCGGCGATGCCCTGGGGCTATGGCTGGGACGTCGTCGGACCTGGTGGGGGTCGATTGATCTAAAGGAGCCCTCGTGGAGGCTGGCTCGCTTCTCCAGGAGTGTGGCTCTCAACTCCAATAGGTGCGGCTGACTCCTGCCTGGATGGAAGAGGAGGGGGTGGAGGAAGTGCAGAAGAAGAATGTGCTTGAGACGTTATGGCTATACGAGATGACCTTCTGGTCATGCTATATGGCCCGCCTTTCTCTCCCAATGTGATCGCCAAAAATTGTGGGTGAAAAAGGGAAAAATGGAGAGAAGGCTCCACTAGCAAGTCAGAACAAAGAGGTCACAATCCATGGTCGAAAATCTCAAGCAAGAAGAAGGAAATGAGAGGAAATAATCGGCGGAGAAGAGCAAAGAGTGTAGCCCCATCACAGCTAGAGAATGGGTAGTGAGCATTGATAGATCTAAGACCATAAAAAGCCCCAAGAATGAAATACCCCCAAAATAGCTAAAGACCAAGAAGTGGAGAAGAGAGAAGCAAGTAAAGGAGAAGGGTCAGACGTGAAGAAGGCGAAATCAGCTCTCTATGGCCGAAGCACAGAGGAAGCAAGAGCAGTGAGAAAAAAATAGTAGCCGTCCTTGAAGGAGTAGCCTCCAAGCAAAGAGAGAAGAAAAGGAAAAAGGGAATGTTGTGAAAAGAAATGAGTTTACCAAAAAGATGGAGGAGAGGATCCCTAGGCAATGCACTATTGCCCTCTATTCATAGGTGACTTGGCCTCAAATGTTGCCCTAATTGTAGTGGTCCCCAAGTCCTACCAATGCTCCACTTTTCTCTAATAAGGTGATGAGGGCCATGATGTGGGCCTATAAGGAGAATTTTTTCCACATTATGAATAATGGGTAGAATCCACATTGTGTGCCTTTATCATGACTAAACTACACTCCAAGCCTCCATGTCACATGCTCTTTCCAATCCCTTCATAATGTGAGGATGGTGTCGCGCTGTCCATGTGTCACGGCTACGCAACATCTATGGCCACAGCCGGATCAGTCGTGCAATGGATCACTCCCCAATAGCCTTCGCAGTACATGCATATACCGCTAGAGCTGTGCATAAATGGTGGTAAACACCCTTGAGAGACTGCTACGTCATCAGTATCCGTAGACCATGGATGTACTACTCCCGTGTACGCTCTTTAGCTCCACTGGTGCGCTGCCACAATAGGACCACCTTTAGAAGGCTTTTGAGTTGCCACGAGTAATCCGCCTCGAAGTCGGACACATTGGGTCAACCCGTATACCAACTTCGGTGGGCGCGGGTCCGAGGCTCTACCCAGTACCCTAAATGAGACCCCTCTACGAGTCGAGTGCACCCTAAAATAATACCTATGCCTACAATTTAGAAGTATAGATTAAAAGACGGTATTATTTTATTTTTATTTAACTAATTTAAAATAATATTAAATTTGATTTGTAAATAAAACTCACAAAAATACAAAGAGTTCTAATCATTTAAAGCACATTATGACCACAACTTAATGCTATTATTAAATAAATATCTTTGAATGAAATGGAAACTTATTTTATTTAAAAATTATAAAAAATATTTGGAAATATTCTAGGGGCAGTAGACTTTTAGAATATTATATAGATATATAGATAGATATGAACATAATTGTTAACTAAAATTAAATAATATTTTAGGTGACATGATGTTAACATTATTTAAAGGCGAGCACCGAAATTTGTAAGATATATATGTTTATACTTGAGAGCATTTAAAATTGAGTTGTAAAATCTACAATATCTAATATACAATTATATAAACATTATTTTGGAAACCCAATTTTCAAAGATATGAATATATTGAAGTATCTAAAATGATTTATC
This sequence comes from Cornus suecica, assembly GCA_963922005.1. NCBI lineage: Eukaryota > Viridiplantae > Streptophyta > Magnoliopsida > Cornales > Cornaceae > Cornus > Cornus suecica. Next base: position 43,303,769 of record OY998248.1, read on the forward strand.
AAATTTTGGATCCTTACCAAGGTTATTTTGATTTATATATACCAATCAGATGATTTATTTCCATTCTGAAATTCATATTCCATATATAGATATCAACCCTCTCTCTAATCTTCAAACACTCCTTTTATCACCAAATCAATAACCTTTCATTTTAATCTTTGTATAACAACATCAATCCCCATTTTTTTTTTTTGGTTCTCCCGAGAACATCATAGTGGTTCTCAATGGAGTATGCAGACATGGTGACATCTCATAACATCTATTTCGTTCTCATTCATCTATTTTTTATGTATATATATATATATATATATAAACATTTGTATTAATGGATTTATTAATGCAAGTTATTAAAATATCTCTTGGTTTCTGATTTTGTAGGGTTGTGTTTTGAAAGTGAATGCAAGTTGCGAGGCATGTAAGATGAAGGTGATGGAAGTTTTGGGTTCCATTTGCGGTATTTCTCTCTTATTTTGCATATTTTTTTAATATATATGTTTGTCAATGAATATAAGGATATTGTTAGAAACACTATTTTAATGTAGTAGTGAAGGTTTGATTAAATTAAACAATACACACATAATAACATCATATATGCTTGTAGTTTCTTGTATTCGAGACTTAAAAAGAGTATAGTAAGACTGAAATTTTATTGCAAACTAGCACTAAAGAAAACACTACAATTTAACATTTTAAACACATATATACATTGCAGAAATTAATACACATATGTGCAATACTCCTCTATAATATGTGCAATGTGTTTTGTAGTAGTAGTTAAGTTCTGTTACAATTAAATTAAATTAGTACCAATCCCAAAAATCTCCCATCAAGTGGAAAAGGGGTATGCCCAATTTGTGAAATCTGCTTCTGAGTACTAATATACTTAAATAATTCTAACGACAAAATAACACATAAATAAATATGGTTCAAAAAAGTTAGCTAAGGTTTTATTCAATTAGGTTATGTTTGGTAGGTGGTCTGGTCCCAGGTGGTCTGGTTTGGTCTTGCATTTTATGGGACCAGATCGTGTTTGGTAGCATTGGTCTTAAATTTTTTGTTAGACCAAGTAAGACCAAATCAGACCAAAATGACCTCATTTCAGACAAAAAAAAAAGGTGGTTCCTGGTGGTCCGGTCTGGTCTTATTAATAAAATATATTTATAAATAATTAAAAATGAATAAATAATAATAAAAAATTAATAATAATAATAATAATAAAAAATTAAATAAAACATATTTTAAAAATAAAATATAAATAATAAACCAAATGAAATAAATAATACCTAATAATAATAAAAAATGAATATAATAATAATAAATAAATTAATAAATAATAAAATATATTTATAAATAATTAAAAATGAATAATTAATAATATAAATAATAAATTAAATAAAACATAATAATAATAAAAAATGAATACAATAATAATAAATAAATATAATAATAATAAAAAATGGACTAAATAATAAATAATAATAATAAATTACATAAAACATATTTAAAAATATAATAAAAATAATAAATAATAAACAAAATGAAATAAATAATAATAAAAAATAAATATAATAAAAAATAAAAAATAGATATAATAAAAAATAAATATAATAATAAATAATAAGTAAATATAATAATGAATAAATACTTCATAATAATAATAAAAAATGAGTATAATAATAATAAATTAATAAAATATATTTTTAAATAATTAAAAATGAATAAATAATTTATAAATAAAATGATTTAAATAATGAAGTAATAATAAATAAATAGAATATATTTATAAATTAATATATAAATTAATAAATAATAATTTAATAATATAAATAATAAAATAATAAAATATATTATAAAGTGAAGAAATAATAAATAAAGAAATAAATAATACATAAATAAATATTATAATAAATAATAAATAAATAGTAAGACTAGACCGCTTACCAAACAGACTTTTCCAGATCAGATTAGACCAGACCAGAAAGACCGCCTACCAAACATGGCCTTAGATTTTCAAAAAACTACTTTCCATTTTTTGGAGTGAAACTGTTTTAAATGGTATTTGACAATTTTTTTTGAAGAATTTGTACGATTTGAAAAAGTGTTTTGAAGAAATAAGGGGATTTTATCTTCACCTTAGTTGTTATTTGAACAAGTAAAAATTATGTATTCCAAGTTCGAGTCAAGGTGATCAATTGCTAGCTAAGCCCCATCATATTCTCGGACTTCTGCTTCTATTTTTCTTGTGTAAAAGCATAAGCAAAAATTCTTTCAAACAAGGCCTAAGAGCTGAATTCAACACACTCATGACAATCTTAAATTCGATTGTTGAATTCTATACTATTTGTGTCTAATTTTTTGTTTCGATTATTTCCTAGGAGTGTATTCGGTGACCATAGACGCAAATGAAGGCACGGCAAAGATTTTCGGGGAGGTGGATCCGAACGTGCTTCTTCATGCATTAGCGAGGTCAGGGAAGCACGCGGAGCTAGTCTCCGTGAGGCTGAAAAGTGTGCCACCACAACTCCTACCAAGTCGAGGTTACTACAACTATGGATATGACCCTTATGGTTATAGATCAATAGATCAACCCTACCAATATGGCGGAAGATCAAGGGCATTACCGGAATATCATGCATATTGTGGTACACAGCCACACTACCCCATGAGAAGGGCGCCATTGGAGTATCCATATTATGGTAGCTACTAGTAAGTTTTAATTAGTGATGTTTATGGTATTGAATTGAAACTAGGGTTACAAGTTTTTTTGGAAAATGTTAATAATGGTATAACCTCACTCCCTAATAGGGGAGGTGAGGGGTTCGAGCCTCCTAAGAAGCATTGTGGGTGTGTGGTATGTGAGTTTCTTAACATTCAAAAAAAAATAAAAAATTTGTGAACTTGAATATTTAATTTGAACTTTGAAGTAACTTTTTGTTTGCTAAGAGAATATTTAGTATGTTAATATGACTTTCTTATCAAATCAAATTTGCTTTTGTGAGTTGGGCATAGAAATTAGGATTGCAATTTTAGTTGGTATTAATCGCAATTTCAAATTCAAAGATCAGACGAATATTTAAAACACAATTTTATTTTTATTATTTTTATAACTAAATTTTCTTCAATTTCAAATTCAAAGATATATTTAAAACACAACTTAATGCAATTAGCGTCTAGCTCGTCTTCCTTTTAAAAACAACTCACATAACTACATTAAATTGAAAATTCCACAACACTATATTATGAGTGTTGAATTCTCATGTTAACGGTTGCAATGTTGCAAGTTGATGTAATGAGGTATGAATTGTTTTTTTTGTTTTTGTTTCTGTTTTTTTCCCACGTTAAATTTACTTTATAGATAGAGATTGTATAATGTAAAAGTTGACCCAATTAAAGCTAGGGCCCAAATACTAACCTGAAAGCCAGAAACAATATGAAAGCCCATCCACAATATTGTATAAATTATTGTATGATTATTGTGTTTATAAAGGTAGCCTAAATCGCGATCCTATATCACACGATTCTACGATTCTAGAATCCCAAAATGATTCAAATTGCACCAAAATTGTTCATATGGGTAAAATCGTACCCGATTCTACCGATTATGCTATTTTAGGGATTTTTTTTGCTAAAATAGGTAGAATCATAGTAGAATCATGTAAAATCAGGTATAATCATACTAGTAGAATCGTTAGATTCTACATTATTATTATTTATTTATTTATTGTAAAAGGTAAGCTTTTCTCTCTCACACACACATCACTTTGTATTAACATATATTTTTGGTATTTTGTTGGCTAAAATAATAGTTTTAGGGTTGAGTCATCTATATGAGGCCTAAAACGTTAATGATTTAGTCAAATATTTCAATATGTAGCCAAATTTATGAAAAAAATAATTATAGGTCCAACATATTGAAAACAAAAACTTTAATATGCTTTAAACTTTCAAAATAAATATTTGGCAATTATGTTAAAAAAAATCATAAATGAATTACATTAAATAAATTATATGTTCCAATTAATTTTAATTTTTTTTATTTAAATTTGTAATTTTATCATATGAATTATAATAATTTTCTTTGTTTATTTGTATGCTTTAGTAAAGGAAATTCATGAAATAGATGATGATGAAGAATTTGGTAAGATGAACATTCATGATGTTGATAATGAAGAGGATAGTAGTTGTAAATGCCAAAAAATGCACAACACTACAATTGTGGTCTTTTATTAACTTTTGACTTTCCTTATATACATCTTCTTATTGGGCTTGAGGCCCATTAGGGCAATACCACATTGATTACATCACCATGACATCATTACTTATATTTCCTAAAGAAAGACAAAGATGAAATGGGTCTAATTATTGGACTTATAAAAGTCTTGTTGGGCCAACAACCTGATGGATCTGGTGCTTGATGGACTTAAGTGGGCTTGGATATTTCCACTCTTACAAAGGCCCGCTCCTTTATGATGGGCCGTCGGGCGATCAGGCCCATTAGAGAGAAGGTAGAGTGGATAGCAAGGTACATCATCCATGTCGGGATGACGTGGCAGATCTAATTAATGCGACGGCTGTACCATCATTCAAATATTTGAAACTTACGGTCCGGGTGGCCTCGATTGGCGAGAAGGGGGCTGATGAGGCGCACGTGAAGCGAGGTAACGCTTCGCTTCCCGAGCGCACGGCTTTTCAGGCGTTTCAGAGACTTCTATAAATACCCACTACATATGTTGAATGTTCACTTCATTTCAAAACTTACAACTTTCAGAAAACTCTTTGTACTTGAGATCTTTGATTTTCATTGCCAGAGTCCATTCTCTTTTCCAGGAAAGTGTCTGAAACCTCTTCGGGATTCATCCTAGAGTAAGTTTTATCCTTTCAGCTTTCGTGTCTTTCTTTTCAATATGTCCGATAGCGATGATACTCGGTCGGGTAGCGACCGCCTACCCTCCTCCGTGGACTCAGATGCTTCTCTTAGTTCACCCTCAGTAAAGGTGGTTAGGACAGTCGGGTCTAGTCCACCAGAGGTCAATCAAAATGTCGCAGCGGTTGGGGATCCGGCTGCAGGGAGTTCGGGAGACCAATTTTATGCCGACCCCCTCCCTCCTACACATAGGGTAGAAATAGTACTGAAAAGATTAATGGTCAAATGTGGGATACCAGATGGGGTAATCATTAAAAATTATCCTAAAAAATACGATTTCAGGAAAGGTGAGGGGGTCATGGACCATCAGATTTTACTGTCAGCCTTCCACCTTCAGGTTCTCAAATTCCCCATCCACCCTTTCTTCCTCTATACCTTAGCTACTTTAGGTCTGGCCCCGCTTCAGGTGGGGCCTAACTTCTTCAAGATAGTGGGTATGCTCCTGATAATTAATCGGGAGTTAGGTCTTGACCTGGGCTTAGCTGAGCTTCTGTTCTGTTACAAGCTACAGGACCAGAAGGATTGTAGGGGTTGGTATAATCTTTTTTCCTTAAGTGGGCGAAAGATTTGTGATGGCACCGAGAATTCCAATAAGGGGTGGAAGGAGAGAATGATCTTGGTGAGCAGGAATTGGAGGCTTTCTGGCTTAGCCGGATTCAAAGTCCCCAGTGAGTTTGACTGATCCTTATCCCTTTTTTCAAACCTTACCATAGAGGGTCTTGCTACTGTGAACAGTGCGATGATAAGTTGGGTCATCATGTGCTGGAGTTTCTAGGAACTCCTAACCAGTTTAAAACTCCAAAATACATAAAGTCCCGATTTGATATCCTTAAATAAAAAATTTGGGGGCAGCCCCTGCAGATATGTGGTGTTTTCCTGACGGGTTCTAATTTACAGGTGCTGACATCGGAAATGTTAAGAATCCCGCAAGTCGTGCTCAAGAACAAGACCAAACGGGCACTTGGCCCTCAAGCGCTCCCTCCAGTACCTGAGGAGGTTCAAAACGATCAGGGGTCTCAGAGTACTCCAATTCCCCCGTCTGGGAACACTTCTCCACCATCGATGAAAAACATTTCGGTGACTCTATCCATCCCGATGGGAAACATTCCTGTTACCCCGCCCCCTCCGTCAGGAGCTAGTGCAACCGGAGCACCCTTTGTTCCTTCTCCAGGAGTCATCCTAGTTCCTAGATCCCGACTGATTGAGGAAGAGGGTAGTCTGGCGGGGACACTACATCCCCAACCGGAGGAGGTTACCCCTGATCGGTCAGTTAGGCCTCGTCTGACCACAACACTGTCTCCAATCATAGTGGAGGAGACCGGGGCTGCAATTGGAGAGGAGCGACCCGTTCCATGGGCGCCAAAGATTACACTTCTAGGTGGCGACTTTCTGGTTGCGGGGCATGAAACCATTGACAATGACGTTGCCCTTCGGGCAATGGGTTCCCAGATCTGGACACCCGTTGACCGAAAGAAATTGAGACAGATCGATCGGGCAGAACTGGCCTTGACTGGTCTGGAGATCGCCATGAAGGTATTTCTTCGATATACTGTTTCCTCAATCATACTTGACATTTCTCTTCTTTACTCCTTGACCCGACTAACGCTTGTTCTTTTGGCAGATGTTGTACCTGACCCATGCCTACAATGCGAAGATGGAGGAGGATACTAAGTTGCTCCGCAAATCCAATGAGCTTCTGAGGCTGAAGGAGGATTCTCGGATGAGGGTTGCCACCCTGCTGTCCACAGCCAATGAAAAGCTGGAGGTTCAGACCAAGAAGGAGATCTCTGCAGAGCAGCAGCTCCGGGCCGCCTAAGATAAGATGGAGGCGGTCCGGCGGGCCATATTTGCTGAAACGGAGGCCCTGAAGGCTGAAAATGAGAGCTTGAAGGCTGAAAACGAGGGCCTGAGGGATTCTAAGGCAAAGCTTGAGGAGGACAAGGCTGAAACCGAGAACCTCTTTGCATTGGAGAGGTCGATGGTGGAGATGTGTCACCGGGGTGGCAACCAGATGTACAGACGTTTGTGCGACACATCCCAGTACCGTATTGGGTTCGGTTGGAGGTCATGCTTTAATGACATGCAGAAATCCGTTGAGGAGAGGGACTCCGCCTCGGTGGAAGAATTGGACGAGAATTTGGGCATCGCCCCTCCGTACGACGATCCGGTTGGAGGTCCTGACGATGTTCGCTTCTGTGAGTTCCTGACCAAAGCTATCCTAGGGACGAGCATTACGTCCGATTCCGACCCTCTAGTTCCTGATGGGGCCATTGTTCTTATGAACTCTGATGCGGCTAGCACTAGTGTTGTTCCTTAGGATTTTTTGTTTGTAAAATATATTGTAAGCCTTGGCCACTGGGGCCTATTTTTTAATAAGGATCATGGTTTTTGTCCAGTTGATTTTTTCAATGTTTATAATATTTTGATATGCAATATTATGATCTCTTCAGGATCAGCGTTGTGTCTTTCGGGCACTTCAGGCTATACGATAAACAATGCAACACTTGGTTTATTTTTTGCAAAATTTTGTGATCTCTTCAGGATCAGTGTTGTGTCTTCGGGCACTTCAGGCCATGCGATAGACAATGCAACACTTGGTTTATTTTTCGTAAAATTTTATGATCTCTTCATGATCAGTGTTGTGTCTTCGGGCACTTCAGGCCATGCGATAGACAATGCAACACTTGATTTATTTTTCATAAAATTTTGTGATCTCTTCAGGATCAGTGTTATGTCTTCGGGCACTTCAGGCCATGCGATAGACAATGCAACACTTGGTTTATTTTTCGCAAAATTTTGTGATCTCTTCAGGATCAGTGTTGTGTCTTCAGGCACTTCAGGCCATGCGATAGACAATGCAACACTTGGTTTATTTTTTGTAAAATTTTGTGATCTCTTCAGGATCAGTGTTATGTCTTCGGGCACTTCAGGCCATGCGATAGATAATGCAACACTTGGTTTATTTTTCGCAAAATTTTGTGATATCTTCAGGATCAGTGTTGTGTCTTTGGTCACTTCAGGCCATGCAATAGATAATGCAACACTTGGTTTATTTTTCACAAAATTTTATGATCTCTTCAGGATCAGTGTTGTGTCTTCGGGCACTTCAGGCCATGCGATAGATAATGCAACACTTGGTTTATTTTTCGCAAAATTTTGTGATCTCTTCAGGATCAGTGTTGTGTCTTTGGTCACTTCAGGCCATGCAATAGATAATGCAACACTTGGTTTATTTTTCACAAAATTTTATGATCTCTTCAGGATCAGTGTTGTGTCTTCGGGCACTTCAGGCCATGCGATAGACAATGCAACACTTGGTTTATTTTTCGTAAAATTTTGTGATCTCTTCAGGATCAGTGTTGTGTCTTCGGGCACTTCAGGCCATGCGATAAACAATGCAACACTTGGTTTATTTTTGTTTCAGTAGATATTTACAAGCTATTTTGCCATAAAAATGATTTTCTACTGATCAGGTGTTATAGCCTTTTTACAAAAAGATCAAAGTAAAAGCAAAAGTTGGCCCTTTAAGGGTAGTACCTCTTCAGGTGACAGGCGTTCTGGGAGTTTGGTTCCATTCCGCCATCAATATTTCTTCGAACGCGGTATGCCCCGCGACCGATGACTTCGGTGATGGTGTACGGGCCCTCCCAAGGTTCCCTGAGCTTGCCTACGAGCCCGATTTTTTGCCTAAGGACCATATCTCCGACCTGGAACTCTCTTCTTTTGACTTTTTGATTGAAGTAATTTCGGATGCGCTGTTGGTAGGCGACCAACCTAATCCCGGCGGCTTCCCTTCTTTCATCGAGTAGATCAAGATTTTGAGCCAGGTGCTGGTTATTTGGTCCTTCAACCCAGGCCTGGCTCCGGAGGGTTGGAACCCTGACCTCCATTGGGATCACAGCCTCAGCGTCGTACGCCATGGCAAAGGGGGTCTCCCCAGTGGGTTGTCTGGGAGTCGTTCTATATGACCAGAGAACTTCAGGTAGTTTATCTAGCCAGGCCCCTTTGGTTTCCTCAAGTTTTTTGGCCAGGGTGCTGAATATGGTTCAATTTGTCCTTTCCGCCTGCCCGTTCCCTTGCGGGTAACCGACGGAAGACGTATTCTGGTTGATACCATGCTCGGCAAAAAATGTTCTAACCTCTGTGTTGTCCAGATTTGTCTCATTATCCATCATGATTGTCCTTGGTAGCCCGAATATGCATATTATGTAGGTCCATATGAATTTGATGACGTGACCACTCTTGACGGTGGGATAGGCTTCAGCCCCCACCCATTTGGTGAAGTAATTCGTGGTCAAAAGGACATAAGCATTTGATCGTATTATTTTCGGGAGAGGTCCCACTATATCCATTCCCTATCGAGCGAATGGGTGTGGTACTATGGTGGGGTATTAGAACTCAGGTGTCCAATGGATAGCATCTCCGTGCATCTGACATGGCTTGCACTTTCGGACGTATTCTTCGATATCTCGCGACAGATAGGGCCAGAAGTATCCTTGGGAGAGTATCTTATGGGCGAGGGATCTACCTCCGAAGTGGTTCCCACAAGCTCTACTATGAATCTCCTGCATCACTGCTCTTGATTCTGATGGCGTAATACATTTCAAGTAAGGACCTGAAAAGGATTTTCGATAGAGTTGCCCGTTTATAACCGAGTATCGGGCTGAATTCCTCCTGATCTTGTGAGCTTCAGCTTTGTTCTCTGGGAGAGTTCCACTTCGTAGGTAATCCATCAGGGGATCCATCCAGATGGGCTCCCATGGGATAAGCATCACTTGTTCGGGCTCCTGAATACTTGGCATGATTATAAAATCCACAAGTGCAACCCGGGTCAGGTCTTCTCCGGCTAAGGACGCCTGACCGGCTAAGTGATCAGCTACAGAATTCTCGCTCCTCGAGATCTGTGTGAAGGTTATTTTTTGAAAACCTTCTGTTTCTTTTAAAACGAGTTCCCGATAAGACTCCATTTTCGGATCCTTTGCTTCGTACTCTCCCTTGATTTGCCGAATAACTAGTTGAGAGTCACTATGCACTGCTAGGGCCTGAATCTGGAAGCTTCGGGCTAACCTCAAACCAGATACGATGGCCTCATACTCAGCCTCATTGTTCATGGTTGGGAACTGTAGTTGCACTGACATATGAAGACGCATCCCATCGGGTGTCAAGATTTCCAAACCGATTCCTGATCCGGCACAGCTGGTTGATCCGTCCACAAAAAGCTTCCAGGTGTCAGGTTCAGTTTTTTGATCTGGCTCTTCGGTTTCACTTTCAAGTAAAAAGTCTGCCACTGCCTGTCCTTTGATGGAAGCCCAAGGTATGTACGTCAAGTCGTATATGCCTAACTCGATGACCCACTTGAAGATTCTGCCTGAGAGATTAGGTTTTGACATAATAACCCGTAGGGGAATGGTTGTCGGGACAATGATCGGGTGAGCTTCAAAGTAATGCCTTAGTCGTCGCTTGGCATTCACCAGTGACAAAACCAATTTTTCCTGCCTGTTGTATCTGGTCTCTGCCTCAGCCAGGGATTTGCTGGTGTAGAAGACTGGCATTTGAAGGTTTCCATCCTCTCTGATGAGGGTTGCATTAGTCGACACAGAAGATACTGCTAAGTACAGATGCAAGACTTCATCAGGAGTCGGTGTGGATAGGATTGAGGGCATGGTCATGTACTCTTTAAACCTCGCCAGGGCTTCAGACTATTCAGGACCCCATATTTCTCCCTTCTTTGCCTTGATTGCCCGAAAGAATGGTCTGCATCGATCAGTGAGTCGTGAAATGAATCTGCTAAGTGCAACCACTATTCCCGTCAAAACTTGAACATCTTTACGTGTCCGGGGCTCCTTCATTTCCATCAAGGCCTTGACTTGTGCCGGGCTGGCCTGGATCCCGGTTCGGTCCATGATGTGCCCCAGGAACTGCCCGGATGATACACCAAAAGAGCATTTCTCTGGATTAAGCTTCATGCCATGTGACCTGAGGGTGTCAAACACTTGGCGCAGGTGGGTAAGATGGTCCCCCTTCTTCCTGCTCTTGACCATAGTGTGATCGATATAGGCCTCAATTACTGTACCCATCATACCCTTAAAGATCCTGTTGACCAACCTTTGGAAAGTGGCACCTGCATTTTTCAGTCCAAAGGGCATAACTTTAAAGCAATAAGTACCTGTCTCAGTAATGAATGAGGTCTTTTCTTCGTCCATCAGGTTCATTTTATCTGGTTGTAACTTGAATAAGCATCCAGAAAAGTTAGATGATCGTAGCCAGCGGTAGCATCAACCATCTAGTCGATCTTTGGTACTGGAAAGCTGTCATTCGGGCATGCCTTGTTCAAGTCAGTAAAATCAACACAAACCCTCCATTTGTTATTCTTCTTCTACACGACCACTACGTTGGCAAGCCATTTGGGATACCTAACCTCCATGATAAAACCAGTTTGGAGCAATCTAGATACCTCATCTGCTATAATTTGGTTCCGATGTGCCCTCATGCGCCTCTACTTTTGCCTGATGGGTCTGACATTCGGGTCAACATGCAATGAGTGCTGGGCAATATCAAGATCGATCCCCGGCATGTCTGTATGCTCCTATGCGAAGACATCGAAGTTGTCCTGCAGCAATTGTGTTAGTTCCTTAAATTCAGGGTCAGTGAGGTTTGTACTTGCAAAAGTAACTTTTTTCGGGCTGCCGGGTACAACATAGACTGGCTGCAACGGTTCGACCACAATTGGGGCACCCGGATCCCCCTCCTTTAATTGTTATTTGGAGCCTGGGCTCTGCTCCTTGGAGTGGGGCGCCATTGGGACTTTCCCCTTCCGGATCTCTTTCAGGGTGACTGCGTAGACCGTTAGGGCTCATGCATCTCATGACTTGGTCATCTTTGATGTCAATGGTACCTAGACAGCCAGGGCTCATGCATCTCATTACTTGGTGAAGAGTTGAGGGCACACCTTGCATTTGGTGAATCCACCCCCTCCCCATGAGCAAATTATACGAAGGTTTGGCATCGACCACAACAAATGTCTCAGTCAGGGTCCTTTGAGCAACAGATACCGGTAACTAGACTTCCCCGATCGGCTCGATTTTCCTTCCATCAAAACCTGCAATTGGACACCGGGATGCCACAATTTTGGATGGGTTGATCTCGAGCTTTTCAAAAGCCCACTTGGGGATGATGTTGGCACTGCTCCCAGGATCTATCATGACTTTCCTCACAAGGCAGTTGACTACTATTAGGGTCACAACGAGAGGGTCATCATGTGGGGTCTGAATGTCCCGAAAGTCCGACATCGAAAAAATGATTTGCGTTTCTCCTGCCCTGTGGTGGATCTCATTGATTTCATTGATTCTTCTCATCTTGTGGGCTCTTCGCCCGTGACTCCGGCGGGATCCTTCCGTCTCTTTGGAGGTGGGGCCACCATGAATCATGTTAATGATCCTGAGCGGCTGTGCGCCTGAGGAGTGTTAGGGGCACGTTGATCGGTCCTCGGTCTTTCCCGTTGGACGTAATCCCGAAGTTCTCCGTGCAACAACAATGCCTCCACCTGTTGCCTAAGATTATGGCACTTATTTGTGATGTGCCCGAAATCACCGTGGAAAGCACAGTGCTTCGACTTGTCCATTTGGTCAAGTGGTTGTCTGATGGTTGGGGGTTGTTGGAAAATTCCCTTAGTTTTGTTCTCCTGGTAGAGCTTCGCAAGGTTGACCTTCAGGGGTTTCACTCTTTCTTCTAATCTGGAGTGCTTGAATGGTTTCGGGGTTGATGATCCCGGTGGAACTGATGATCCAGATGAAGTCGAACGTTTTCGATCAATTGCTCGATCCCTCGACTGGGTCTCAACGCTGACCAAGGCCGCCCTCTTCTGCCTGACGGTCTTCTCTTCTTTAATCCTCAAGTACCCCTGAGCTCTGGAGTTTATTTCCCCAATGCCCGATGGTGGGCGTTTTACCAGGAATTGGTGGAACTTAGTCCCTGGTATGAGGGCCATCCGGAAGGCCTCAACAATAAAGTGTCGGTCGCAGTTATCAACAGAAGAAGATTTGATGTTGAATCGGGATAGAAAACTTTTCAGTGACTCTCCTTTCTCCTGGATCATGGTGAAGAGGCAGGATATGGTCTTTTCTGTCTCTTATTCCCATAATACTGGGCAATGAAGAACCTGGTCAACTGTTACCAGCTGGCGATGGATCGGGACGACTGCTTCCTGAATCATAATAGAGCAGCATCGACAAGATTGGTAGAAAATACCTTGCAGAGCAAGGACTCGTTTTCGGCGTATATGGTCATTTTCTGGTGGATCTGATAAATGTGCTCTTCTGGGTCCTTAGTGCCATCGTATGGGGTGAACTGAGGCATAACAAATTTCTTTCTGAAAGGCTCTTGGGTTATTTCGGGGACGAAAGGTGACTATATCAGCTCGATCGACGCTTGGATGGCCATGTCATCGGTAGGCCGGGCCATCAAGTCCCCGAGGAATTTCCTTTGGAATTCATCCATCATTGCCTGAAGTTTTTGGGGGGTCATGGACTCGTCGGCTGCGGGAGCCTTTCCTGAGCGTTGGGAAGACTCGGCGTGCTCTTCCGGTCTGTTGCTATCTTGCTGGTTCAAGGAATGGTCAAGCGCCTCTACCAGAGGGTCGAGTATAACTACCGGAGGAGCAACTGCTGATGGAGCCAGCCTCGCTATGAGCTCCACATTCTGTTTTTCCGGGGCCAGGCTGTGTTCCTCAGCAACTACTAAGCATTGAAGGATTTGCTCCATGGACTGGGGACATCCCGCACGACTGTCCGTAGTGGTTGGAACGTCTGTTTGCGAACGAGTGACTGACATCTTTGCCCGAGAAGTAGTGGGTGAAGGTTTTAGAAGGTGGTGAAAGATTTTAAGGTTTAACAAACGAACTCAGCTCAATGAGATGGGAAGAAGGAGGCGATTTTACAGATCCCGAAGGGTAGATTTGAAAAATCGGGAGCTCCTTGAATACTTCCCACAGACGGCGCCAAAGTGTAAATGTCAAAAAATGCACAACACTACAATTGTGGTCTTTTATTAACTTTTGACTTTCCTTATATGCATCTTCTTATTGGGCTTAAGGCCCATTAGGGCAATACCACATTAATTACATCACCATGACATTACTACTTATATTTCCTAAAGAAAGACAAAAATGAAATGGGCCTAGTTATTGGACTTATAAAAGTCTTGTTGGGCCAACAACCTGATGGATTTGGTGCTTGATGGACTTAAGTGGGCTTGGATATTTCCACTCTTACAGTAGTAGTGATGTTGGCGATAATGATTTTGACAGTGATTGTGAATTGGATGAAGACTTTAACCATAACAATGATTTTATTTAACAGTGATGTCGTGTACGAGTAACTTTTTATTCTAAGTTGGTGGTTATTTATTATTTTGAGTTAGTATAATACATTGATGGAATTTATATTAAGTTTGTTATATGATATTTGTTTAAGCTTCTAGAAATTGTGTTTTAATTTTAATTTTATATTTTTAATTAGTTTTAAAGCTTTTAAGCAAGCAGTAACGTGATTTAATTCAAATATTTTCACATTTGTTATGACTTTAAGATGGTGTTTTTATTTATATAAATTATTTTGAGTATTTTTTGTTGTATTATAGAGATATTATTGTTTAAGAAGTGAAATTGAATTATTTTTATGACAATTTGGTAGAAGAATCGTAAACGATTATATGATTTGCGATTCTAAGGACCCAAAACGATCCTACCTAGACTCCCGATTTTGACAGTCTTTTTTAACTTTATAATATGATTGTTAAAACCGAGAGTTTAAGTAGGATCGTTAGAGGGTTCATAGAATCGGAATTGTAGAATCATAAGATTCTTTATTTATTAATAAATAATTTTGTTTAATTTTTAAAAAAATATATATTTATAATTTAGCAAAAATATACTCAAAAAATAAAATATAAACAAAAATATGAAAATTTTGGTTTTCTCATAAGTTTGGGCCATATTGAACTAAATCATTAAGATTTTGGCATTTCATATGACTGACCTAACCATCAAACTATTATTTCAGTCCGAAAAATTCTAAAATACATATGAATAGAATCGTGGTAAAATCATAAAATCATATAGAATTTCTATATAAATATGTATAATTTCAAATGGGAGGTCAAACCTCAGTGAATCAGTGTGTGTACTTTCCATATAAATATGTATTTTTGTATAATACTCCATCTACGTCTCTTGCATTTTAACTAAAATCTTTTGCTTTTCTCGAGTTTAGAGGTTCAATTTTTATTTTTTTTATTTTCCCTTTTTCTTGTCGGTCGGTAAGAAAGTTTGTATGTTCAATTTGAGGGCTCGTGTAAAGTGCTATGTATAAAGAAAGAAAAGTAGTATAAAATTTAAATTATACAGTAAATATCATAAACAAAACTTTGATAATTTCTGAAATGACAAACTTCAAATCGAGTTTGTTATAACATTATTTACCGTTATAAAATCAAATCACGAATATTTCAATGGACCCCATAAAAAATAAGTATTCAAACTTATTTTTGGAAATTTAACTTTTTGAGATGTTGATTTTTATTGGTGTGACAGTGAATGAAAATTTAATTTTTCCTTTGGTTTTACTAAGTGATATAATATTTGGAGTTTAAATATTTTATATGAAGAGTAATTTAGTAAATTAATTAAATAAAATAATATTAATTTTATTTAATTTAAAATTAATTTAATATTAAAAGTGAAAACTTAAATGAAAAGGAGGGACTATTAGAGGAAGATTTTAATGGACCCGCAAAATCAAAGCTGATTTTTTTTCTGCTTCTAGGATATCCAACAATAATCTAAAAAATATCTTATGATCCTTAAGTCCATGGTGGAACTTAGAATCTTTATTAGTGCCCTATATATATATATATATATATATATATATATATATATTTGAAAAGCTTTAGTGCCATATATTATTCAATATTATAATGTCAGAATTGAACTGATGAGATGATTCCAAAACCATACTAAATCATTCTCAGCCACTTGTTTCTCATTTCACATTGCTCTTTATTAGACCATACCTAAGTGGTCAACCAATGAAGCCAAAATGAAATGCCCCACCCACCACCCAAGCTCATTATCCAAATGTCATTTCCCAGGTCCCTCTCTCTGTAGTCTGTACATACGTGTGTATATATATATATATATACGTATGTATGTATGTATGTATACATATGTATGCACATTTATATATGCACCTGTGGAAAGTGTAAGTAGACTTGTCAATGAATTGGATTTTGATCCGAATCCGATCCGATTAGCCGGATATGGATTGAAAATAAAATCCGATAACCCGATTAGGATCCGAATCCGATAATCCGATTTCTTAACAAATTGGATTTGGATTTATGCTAATCCGATTCAATAATAATCCGATCCGATTAATTTTATATATACACATATATATTATGTTATTAATATGTAAATATTAAATAATATACTTAATTATGGTTCAATTTTTTTTTCGCTTTTTCATTTTTATGTTTTTATAGTCATGTATTATAAGCATTGATTGTAAAATATATAATTTAGTGTTTAATATTTTTAAAAAATAACATAAAAATAAAAAAAATTTAATAATTTTTTGTAATTTTTTTTTACCTAATCAGATCGGGTTATCGGATCGGATATCCGAAAATAAAAAAAATCAGATTTAAATTAATTAAGTAAAAATCCATCGAATTATCGAGTCGAATCAAATCGGATATAAGCTTATCGGATTCGGATCGAATCAAGACAAATCCGATCTGAATCCTACCCGTTTACATGTGTAAGTGTAAGACATGTATATCTAACCGAAAATTTCTTGACCTCTTGTTTCAGTGTTGGTTTAGTGTGGTTTTGGCCAGAACCTTCATCTTTATGACACGTGACATGTTTTGCAAAAGGTCAGTGACCAATTTTTCCATTTAACTTTTAATCATCTGCAACATGAATATTTGAATATTTCTGATTTATTGGGGTTGAATTTTGATTCTAAACTCAATTGCAAACGAATTGAACCAGCGTTTTTTAATAGATTTATGCCGATTTGAGTGTGACACATCATTCATAAAACATAAAAATGGTCGGAATTATTCAGCAATTATTTAATTAAAATATATTTTATTTTAGACATGATTGATGGTTGATTAAGTGATATGAATTTGGATTATTTCAAAAGACTAGTTTAATTTTGAAGTCAAATTACAGGAATTTATTCTAAATTACTATAGTTTCATATGTTTGTTTGGTTTGCTTGATTACATATGTGAAATTTTTTTTCAAAAATTCAGAAAATAAAATATAAAAAAAACCTTAGAAGCAGTTCATTTTGTAACTGAATTTTTTTAAAGCACATTTTTAAAAATTGAAATCAAGCAAAGAAGAATAATATATTTTGAAAAGTGAAGAATAATATATTTTGAAAAACATTAGAAGCAGTTCATTCATCAGCTAATATATTTTGAAAAGTGAAAAATAAAAAACGTTGACATATATGATATCAGCTGAATAATAGGGAGAGAATAAAAGGAAAAACAAAGTGGTAATATTAAATACTTTGAATTTATTTTGACTAATTCAAAGTAATAAATGTTTTATCATCTATCTATATATGATTTATTTAATTTTAGCACAAAAATTCAGTGACGAAACTTTAACAAGATACTAACATTATTCAAATATTAAGGAGTGAAATTTATGAATAAAAATAAATGAATAAAAGATGAAGTTTGATGAAATTAGTAATTAGCTTTTGAAACAATAATAAAATAAACCTTACCATCAAGTATCAACCTATAAATTGACAAGAAAAACAATTCCAGAAACAACTTGTGGCCACAATTACTTGGGATACACTGAAGAGAAGAGTCCAAAACCACATACGAGTGAGTGGTCCACAAACATCATCCAAAAGTCCCTCACTTTCTCTCTCTAGACCTACGTGGCAACATCTATCTACCTTTTCATTTTCTCTCTCTAGGTACACGTGGCGATATCTGTATGAGGGCGGTGAGTGGTGATGACTAGGCCAAAAGTGCAAAGATAAAGTCACAACCACTGTAGTTCTATCTTATCCACTCTTTTTAGTTTATCTTATTTACAGCAGATACATTTTAAAATCAATATATATACATATAAATATATATATATAAGTTCAGTAAGTCAATATTATTATTGTTGGACTCTAATAATTATAATATGATGGTGGCTATGTAAAATTGACCCTTTTTTTTAATCTTTTACTACTTATTTAAAGCCTCAATCCAAACTTGTACATCATTCAAAGTTGACAAAAATTGAACTATATTTTTCTAAAAAAATTATTAGAGTAATGGTGAATTGGTGAGGATAGTGAAAAATTATAAGTAATTTTCCTTTTCATTTTTATACAAGTTTATTTTCCATCAGTAAATAATATAAATAAATATATATCAAGATTTAAATATGTTAAACTAAGAGTATACTTTTAGATAGATTGAAATCTTTATTCAATTATGTCCACTTTTGCTCGGACATATTAATTTAAATTTGATTGAAAAGAATTTAAAAAATATCAAGTTAAATTTGAGTATGCTCAAATATACTTAGGACGTTTTCTTAAACTCGAAATGTATGTATTTATTATCTGACATTTGATTTAATTGTATAATATTTAATTTTTATCCAGAATTGAAAATTTGGGTTAAATTTTTTTATTTTAAATCAAATGATATAAAGTGTTACTTTTTTATTTAATTTTTTAAATTCTCATAAAATAAATTTTTACCCAAAAAACTGTAATTTATAACAGAATGGATATCACACAAAAATCAGTGATGAACTCATATACTCCATATGAATTTATGTAAATCTTAATACTTTCAAATAACACCTAAATTATGTTACTTTTTCTTGTTTTATTATATATAAATTATTAATGTAATAGCAAGTTGCAGAACTGACAGTGATATCGTGACACGTACATTCCTAAAATATACACTCGCGAGTATAGTCAGAGTCATATCAACACGCACCGAACTAAAAAAACACATTGATGTGGATGAAAAAGCCGAAGTCTTGACAAGTGATTGCCACGTGTCCGAGCTGTCCTCCAACATGAGCCACAAGATTCCTTCCATTTATCGATCTTTCTTCAAATATCTCAAAAATCCAAATATATATATATGTATATATATATTTGGGAAAATTAGTAAGAAGGGACTAAAATAAAAAATAATTGCTCAATAGAACCCCTTAAAGTTCCATATGTCTACAAGGGACCAATCCGATATTAATAGGATATTTTACATATAGGTTTGCCTTTATATCAAAAACCTCCTCTGAAGTTTGAGATTTATCAGGATCCTTAAAAATTAAACGTTTCATTACAAACACCCCAAACTAAAGGTCAACGCAAGTCAATGACAGTTTTTGCGACGGCACAAACTTATAATTTTTAAATCCCCAAAATCCCCCTAGTATATTAAATGATATATATAACCTTGAATTTTTCAGGTGAATTGACAAAACTACCCCTACCTCCATTGCTCTCCTTCCCGGCTAGGGGTGACAATTCGTGTCAACGGGTCGTGTTCGTGTCGGGTCGTGTTCGTGTCGGGTCGAAATCGTGTCGTTACTATACGTGTCGTGTTTGTGTCGTGTCGTGTTCGGGTCGACCCATGTAAATTATGTATATATATTTTTTTTAATGGTAAGATGATATAAAAATAAACAAAGGCCTAAGCCATACAAATGCTAATTCATTTAGTCTATTTATTATAATATTTTAAATTAAATTTGACATAATTCATTTTAGAGGTAAATTATTTAACCTATTATCAACAAAATTAAATTGATTTTGACACGATCCAATATTATTTTATTGATATATTTCAATTCATGACCAATTAGAGAAGAGAAAAATATAAAAATAAAGATAAATATGAACAGTAATCGTGTCAAACGTGTCGTGTTCGGGTTGACCCTTATATTTTCGTGTCGACTCATTTAAGGCCTTAAACCGTGTCGTGTCGTGTTCGTGTTCGTATCGGGTTTTCGTGTCGTGTCCAATTTTGCCAGCTCTATTCCCGGCCCAGCCTTACATTCCCACACTCTTCTCTCTCTCTATCTATATATATATATATATATATATACCATAAACATGTAAATATAGCAAAATCTGTTTTTAATAATAAAGGAATGCAATTGGCGCCCCCAATATTCTAATTTTTCCAAAGTAAATATATCAGGTTGCAAACCAGAGTCCCACATCCAGGAAAATAATTTCATCACTTGACTAGCATACCCATTCTGTGCATTACCTCCAAGCATTGCATTCCACATCACAATGTTTTTTCTATCTAGAGGATCAAACACTTTCTTCGCAGCTTCCACATCTTGACACTTGGCATACAAATTGATTAAAGAACTTCCCACATAAACATTATAATCTAACCTTTGTTTGGTTGC
The DNA here is from genome assembly GCA_963922005.1 of Cornus suecica. Lineage (NCBI taxonomy): Eukaryota > Viridiplantae > Streptophyta > Magnoliopsida > Cornales > Cornaceae > Cornus > Cornus suecica. The sequence continues at coordinate 43,324,171 of OY998248.1, forward strand.
CTGAGCATGAACCTGCAAGCCATAGTCAAGATTAGCTAAGCTTGCAATGGCACTCAAAACACTTCCCAATGTCGATCGCGTGGGTTTAATACCAGTTTTCCTCATATTCTGGAAAATTTCAACAGCTTCCTTCTCGCTGAGAGCCTCCACCTCGGCAACCTCCTCGGCCTCATCGTCCTCTCCTGGTTCATCCGCTGTGGCCACTCCGTCGTCACCCACCTCGGCGGCACTACCGCCCGTATCGGAAGAAAGTCTTTGGGTGGAGATGCAGATTAGGGTTGAAGAATAGGAATAATCAGTGTTGGTTTTCTTGGGATTTGATTATTCCTATTATTTCTTGGAATCAACATAATTTTAATAATAAGGGGTGTCTTTGTTAAATCAAATATTGAGGGCAAATTAGGAATTTCACATACTTCGTTAGATAACTTGACGGCCCGTTAGCTCCAAGGGAGATCGGTGATGAAACATTTAGTTTTTAGAGAGGTCCCTGATAAATCTCAAACCTCAGGGAAGTTCTCGATATAAGGGCAAACCTCAAGGGAGATATCTATAAAAAGTCAAATTAATATGACTGAAAATGGATCATTTAAGGGCAGTTTTGTCCAACAAAATAATACTACCCGTGGGGCCCACTACACACACATGCCCACTACCTCCCTCTGCAGATTACACCAAAACACATAACAATGTTGAGCAAATTTATTATTTGCTTGTTTAGAAGTCGGGGTTGTCCTAGTCTTTAGGATGTTCAGTTAGTTTGTTTTTTATTTACCTAGTCCATAGGAGTTTGTTTGTGCACATTGAGTAGTGCTTGTTTTCATGTTTATCAGTTGTGTATTAGCCTATATAAAGGCTGTTTGTTTGATGACTAAAGTTGTAGAGAAGTTCATCCCCAAATCAAAAGCTTTCATTTTCTTTTATTTTTCACAGTGGTATCAGAGCCATTTTTCAAGGAGACTAAAAGGTGCGATTGATGGCTTCCGACACTTTTGTACAACCAGCCATTCCATGCTTTGATGGTCACTATGACCATTGGAGCATGCTTATGGATAACTTCTTGAGGTCCAAAGAATACTGGACGGTTGTTGTTTCTGGAGTAGCAGAATCAGCAACAAGTGTTGTGCTGACAAATGCGCAAAAGACGGAGCTTGAAGGGCTGAAGTTGAAAGATCTCAAAGCAAAAAATTATCCCTTCCAAGTTATTGATCGTGCAATCTTGGAAACCATTCTTTGTAAAGAAACTTCCAAATAGATTTGGGACTCTATGAAAAAGAAGTATCACGGGACAACGAAGGCAAAACGGGCACAGTTTCAAGCACTTCGCACTGATTTCAAAACTCTACACATGAAGACGGGAGAATCGATTTCAGATTACTTCTCAAGGACGATGGTAATAATAAATAAGATGCAGATTCATGGCGAATAACTGAAAGACGTCACTATCATTGAGAAGATTTTTCATTCGATGACGACAAAATTCAACTATGTTGTTTGTTCGATTGAAGAATCTAAAGACACTGACGAACTTTCCATTGATGAATTATAGAGTTCCTTGTTGGTTTATGACCAGAAAATACAATGGCAAGACAAGGAGAAACAAGTGTTACTAGCCTCATCTAATAATCATCACTCGTCTTCAAAAGGAGTAAGTCGAGGAAGAGGAAGGGGCAGAGGCAAATGCAACACTGATGGTAGATGAAGAGGAAGAGGTGATGACAACAATCATTCAACTCCTTTTAAGTCAAAATCAGCAGACAAATCAAAAGTTGAATGCTTCAGGTATCACAGGTATAGACATTACAAGTCAGAATGTCGAACTAATTTAGATGAAGATGGTGGAAAATAATCTAATTTTGCAGAAAAGGAAGAAGAAGTGTCTTTGTTGATGACTTGTCATGTGAAAGAGGAAACCCACAAGAATTTGTGGTACTTAGACACGGGTTGCAGCAACCATATGTGTGGAGAGAAATCTGCATTCTCTGATTTGGATTAATCTTTCCGCGACTTTGTGAAGTTTGGTGTTGATTCTAAAGTCTCTATTATGGGGAAGGGAAGGTAGCAATTCAAACCAAGAGAAATTTTGTTCAAACTATCTTTAATGTTCTTTTTGTTATAGATTTGAGAACAAATTTACTCAGTGTTGGTCAACTTCAAGAAAAAGGATATGAAATCTCTATCAAAGATGGAGTTTGCAGAATCAAAGATGAAAAATTGAGCTTAGTAGCTTAAGTCAACATGATAGCCAACCGAATGTTTCCACTATATCTCCACAACACTACTCATTCATCATTCTCTGCAAGATTGAATGAGGAGGCATGGCTATGGCATTTTCGCTACGGTCATCTTAGTTTTGGTGGATTAAAGACTCTACATCAGAAGAATATGATGACAGGTCTTCCTCAAATTACAACTTGTTCTCAAGTTTGTGAAGAATGTGTTGTTAGCAAACAACACCGTAATCAATTCCCACAAGGAAAATCATGGAGAGCGAAGAAGGCATTGGAGCTTGTTCATTCCAATATTTGTAGGCCAATAATGCCATATTCTGATGGAGGTAAAAGATATATAATTACCTTCTTTGATGATTATAATCGTAAAATATGGGTTTATTTTTTATAAGAAAATTCTGAAGCCTTTATAGCCTTTAAATGCTATAAAGCGCTTGTTAAGAAAGAGGTTGGCAACCTAATAAAAATTCTTCACATGGATCATGGTAAAGAATATAACTCACATGAATTTACAAATTTTTGTGAAACCCATGGAATCAAGAGACAACTTATAACAACTTACACGCCCCAACAGAATGGGGTTTGCAAGAAGAAGAATCACACTATTTTGAATATGGTGCGAAACCTTTCGACAAAGAATGGTATTCCGAAGGATTTCTGGCCCGAAGCAGTTAATTGGAGCATTCATATTTTGAATAGAAGTACCACACTTGATGTTCAAAACATGACACCAAAGGAAGCATAGAGCGGATGAAGACCGGCGGTAGATCATTTCAGAATTTTTGGGTGTGCATATGCCCATATTCTAGATTAGAAGAGGAAAAAACTAGATGACAAGGGAGAGAAATGCATTTTTCTTGGTGTTAGTGATCAATCAAAAGCTTATAAGCTTTACAATCCAGCATTAAGAAAAATTTTGTTAGTCAAGACGTTGTTTTTAATGAAGATCAAACCTGGCCGTGGAATAAAAATGTTGTTAAAGAACTTTTTCCAACTAGTTTTGATGGAGAAAATGATGATGAAGCAAATCAGTCCCAACAACAACTTGTTCCAACAACTACTGCTCTTGAGAATCCTCAAAATAAAGCTCTTACATCCTCTGAAATCACACCAACAACACCAGAATGAGACGAATAGGTTGAAACAGCAGTTGGATCGCGTTCATATCGTGTTCGAAAGAGGCCATCATGGATGTCGGATTATGAGGTAACTGGAATTGATCAATCTGAAGATCCACTCACTCATTTTGCTCTATTTTCAGATTGTGACCCTACAGTTTTCGAAAGTGTTGTCAAATAACCAAAATGGCGAAAGGCTATGGATGCTGAAATTATAACCATCGAAAAAAATGATACTTGGGAGCTATCTGATCTTCCAAAGGGGCACAAAACAATTGTTGTAAAGTGGGTTTACAAGATAAAGCTGAAGGAGAATGGTGAAATTGACAAGTACAAGGCACGCTTGGTGGCTAAGGGCTATAAGCAAGAGTTCGGTGTTGATTACAAATAAATATTTGCTCTGGTTGCAAGGCATGACACAATCAGATTGATGATTGCATTGACAGCTCAAAACTCATGGCCTAACATCCAGTTGGACGTGAAATCAGCATTCCTCCATGGAGATTTGAAAGAACTGGTATTTATTGATCAACCTCTTGGTTATGTGAAACTTGGAAATGAGCATAAAGTGTATAAATTAAATAAGGCTCTATATGGATTAAAACAATCTCCACGAGCTTGGTATAATCATATGGAAACTTATTTTTTGAATGAAGGATTTCAAAAATGTCCTTATGAACATACATTTTTCATAAAAATTGAAGATGTAAGGAAAATGCTCATTGTTTGCCTATATGTAGATGATTTAATTTACACTAGAAGTGATAGAGCCATGTTTGAAAATTTTAAGAAATCCATCATGACTAAATTTGAAATGTTTGATCTTGGTATGATGCATTACTTTCTTGGTATCGAAGTGGTGCAGTCCTCTACTGGAATTTTTATTTCTCAAAAGAAGTATGTGTGATAAATTTTGGAGGTTTCAAATGAAGGACTCTAATCCCGTGAGTGTTTGGTTTGAAGCTAAATAAAGATAATGGAGGAAAAAAGGTTGACAACACTCTTTACAAACAGATAGTGGGGAGCTTAATGTATTTGATAGCAACAAGGCCTGATATAATGCATGTTGTAAGTGTCATTAGTAGATACATGAAATGTTCGACAGAGACTCGTCTATTGGCTGCAAAAAGAATTTTTCGGTACTTGCAAAATACTAAGGAGTTTGGGTTGTTCTACAATAAGGGAGAAAATACAAATTTGTTTGGTTTCACAGATAGTGATTATGCATGAGATTCAGATGATCGAAAAAACACATCTGGGTATGTTTTCATGAAGGAGACATGAGTTGTTTCATGGTCATCAAAAAAGCAACCAATTGTCACATTATCTACCACTGAAGTTGAATTTGTTGATGCAAAAACTTGTGTTTGTTAAGCTATTTGGCTAAATAAAATTCTTTATGAGCTACATTTTGAGCAAAATGGGCCTACTCTCATTTATTGTGACAACAGTTCAGCAATAAAGCTCTCAAAAAATTCTGTTCTACATGGTCGAAACGCATATAGATATGAAGTATCATTTCTTGAGGGATCTCACGAATGATGGAGTCATTAACTCTAATACCTCGTGTTGACCCAAGGATTTTCACCATGGGTAAACATGACATTTTGATAATAAAAAACCATTGAATGTGGTGAATTTAATGTCTACTTAAGTTATGTTTAATAGGTTGTTGATTCAAGATAAACTCAAGAGAGCTAGTAAATTCATGAGAAGATCAAACAAATGTGTTTAGAGCTCAAAAGATATTGGAGACAAGGATGGAGACATCAGCCCAAAGCTTAAAGAAATTGAAGATCAAAGAATTGGGTAAAGTAGGCTTGGGTGAGTGCTAGACTTAATGTAAAGTTATTTTTGAAATAACTTATTTGAAAGCTCAATTCTTGATAATATATCATATAGGACCATGCATATCATTTTTGAGTCATTGCATCATTAGCAATAGACTACGCACATTATTGAAGACACATTTATATGTATAGTCTTTGCTCAAGTTGAGTTAGTTCAAGCTTTCATAAGCTATGGAAGAACTCAACAAAGATGTTGTTCTAGAACTATTAACTTAATTCATATCACTTGAAATGGATTCTAGATGCATATTAAAGCTTTAAACAAAATTGTTAAACCATGAAAAACTTTTGTCTAATATTGAGAATTTGTTTAAATTGAAAAAATATTTTATGATCTCAATATTGACTTTAGGCATGTCAATGATCTTAATAAGTCTCTAAGACATCCTAGGAATGTGTCTAAGTCATTTCAGAAAAATCCTAAAAGATTTCACCAAAAATCGTCAAGGGAGTTAATTGTTTGAAATGAAGCATCACATTCAAACAACTATATTGTACTAAAAAATGGGTTAAATGGAGTGATTCAAAATCCTAAAATCAAGAGCTCTAAGTCCTCTTTCCAAAAAGCTAAAGAACGCCTCAATCCGATGAACGGAACTCGAATTATGACCAAAAGAGTAAACTGTGTCGAAACTAGGTTAAACCGCCGAGTCGACTGGGTAAAACCTCCTAGTTGACTACATGGTGCTTTAGTCGATTATGCCAAAAGGGCAGTCGACTGAACCAGGTCGAAAGTTACAAAAAAATTTGCGAAATGGATTTTTTAAACCTTAGTCGACTACCCAATATCCCTAGTTGACTATAAGGTCTGGATTTTGAATTGTAACGACTAGTTTATAGTTCAAACTTCTCCTAAACTACCCAAAACACCCCACCATATATGAGCCAAAAGAGGGTTGAAGAAGATAGGGATATGAGTTGTATTGAAATCTACCATTTGTGCTTCATTTTTGAATTCATATTTGGGTAGAAAACTCTCCTATAGGAATCATACCATTGTGCATCACTTATATCATCTTCTTGTGATTCATTTTTTCACTTATTGAGTTGAGCTATTCATTTGAGTTCTTTCATCTATAACTCTAAATATGTGAGGAAGTGAGCTTTGATTTCTTCATCTATCTATTGAGTGATAATGTTATACCACTTTATCTTAAATTTTCATTCTTTGTGAGTGAAAGACCAAGTAGTTATCTTGGCATGAGAATGGCTTGTTGAAGCTTTATAAAGGTTTCTCTCAACCTCAAAGATGAGGATTAGGTGTGTTCTCCACCGGCAAGAGTGAGCAAATGGTGGCTCTTCACCCACAAGCAAAGAAAGTTGGCTCTCCACCCGCAAGAGTGAGCAAGGTTGGCTCTTCACCAGGAAGAAGGAGCATGTAAGGGTTTGTTTTTCAACTGCAAGAAAAACACAATAGTGGAATCCTTGAGAGGTTTTCTTAAGGCATGGACGTAGACCAAAGCTTTGATTGAACCATGTAAAAACTCAGTGTCTTGGTTTGCATTTTCTCTATCCCTTAACTCCTTACTTTACAAACAATTTCATTTCAATCTTGAGCTTTATTTATCAATGCTTAAAAATTATATGTGCTTAAATATTCAGGGGGGGGGGGGGGGGGGGTTGGGAAAATGCTTGGTTGAACTAAATTGTAATGTGAACTTGATTATAACTTAGATTATAAATTCTCTACTTGCTCATTAGTTTGCTATAATCTAATTGCACACCAAGTGTTTGATAGAATTTATCTTCACCACACCATAACATAAAATCAATTATCATTTATAATCTTGAGCCTTATATATAAATGCTATGAAATTGCTTGTGTTTGTATATTAATGAAGTGATTAAAAAATACATAGTTGAAGTGAATTAAATTGTGAACTTTGTAGATAAGGTGTAGATTATAATTTATTTACTCTCTTATTTATCTATAATATAAGTGTTCGCCAAGTGTTTAATAAAACTTATCTTCAACACACCATAACATAAAATGTTCATAAGCATCCCAAGTGTTTAACACAATGCATATTCAACATAACATTCTATTCGAGAGTTTATGCTTATACTCGATGTATGATTACCTTTCATAAACTCTACAAGATGTTTATCATGACAAATAACACTTTGCATTATGTATATATGTATGAGAAAAGTGTTTATACATTGTTAGTTAAATTTCTTACTTGGGTATTTGAACTATTTCTCATTCTACTTGAATCAATGATGCATATATTTAATTGTGTAAATCACCAATGCATTATTCGAAGTATAAATTGAGTTAATCACTTAAGGGATCATTTATCTTGCTAAGTGTTTGACTAAAGTCCTACAATGTCTATCTTGTTAAAACAATGTCAAACCGAAAAAGTATCAAAGTTTGTAATTGACCCTATTCACCCCCTCAAGGTATCAATATGTGGCCAACACCCCATATTTAAATATTAATTATTTTATTTCCTTATTTATTTTTGGATGGCATGTTGGGTATTTAGATTATTGAGTAAGGGTACTCTAGTCATTTTATGAAGGCTAAGTATGTTTCGTAAATAGATGAATTATTAAGGGGCATGGTAGTCATTTATGGTTATGACACTTTTGTGATTTTGGTAGATCTGGGGGCATTCTAGTACTTTACCTAACCCTAGCTCCTACTATATATACATCCTTATGCATCAGATTAGCCACCACTCCATTATTCTCTTCTACTTCATCTTCTTGATCAATTATACCCGAAATTGTGAGGGTTGAGAGATTGAGAGCTTAAGGTTGGTTTGGATCTGCACTTGTGGTGGATTCAGCTCTACATTCCAGGTAAGACATATGTTATACTCTTCCTCTTTGTACTAGAATTCGTAGCCCCTTTCTTTTGTACATTTATAATGAAGTATTTTTTGTACATGTATAGGTATGTGTAAAATCATGTTTATATATGATGATATGTATTTCGTGTATACACATATGTATAGATCCATAGTTATATGAGCATGTATGTTTAAATCTGTAATTATGTGAGCATGCATGTATAGATTCATTGTTATATGAACATGTATGTTTAGATCCGTAATTATGTGAGCATGTATGTATAGATTCGTAGTTATATGAACATATATGTGTAGATCCGTAATTATGTGAGCATGTATGTATAGATTCGTAGATATATGATCATGTATGTTTACATCGATGAGTATAGGTACAGATCTTGTATATAAGTAGAGGTTTGTGATTTGATATAGATATACATGTATAGATATGTTAGAGTATATTTATTCTCATGTATATATATGATGATCTATATTCTTTTATACATACATATATATATATATAGATCCGAGAGTATATGTATAGATCTTATGTACATGTAGAGAATTGAGATACATATATAACCATTCATGTATATATCGGTTATCGTAGGTTTTGATTCATGACTACATATGATAGTATATATTATATTTATATGTATATACTTCTATTTGTAGTTATATGTACAGATCCGTTTTACCATGTTCATGTCCATGCATATATACGATGTGTATTATATTCTGTGTAAATAGACGTGTATGGATTTATGTGTAAATATATAGATCTGTGAGCATACATATATGTCTTGTTATTATGAATTATGATGAGGTATATATGATTTGAACTACATAAAGAAATCTGAATATAGAAATATTTTAGGTTTCAATGTTGACAATGAATTTAAACATTGTCATTAAAGAAATACTGTTTATATTATGTAATTGTTTTTCTCTATTTTCTTTGTTCATTGATTTATATGTTATTAAGATTCCCCACGAATTATACTAAAATACGTATATTCGACCGTATAAATGAACAAATTGATCGTATAAAATACTGTATTTTATACGTTATAAATTATATAAATTGTTATATGTTCCCGAGTAAAGAATAAAAGTGAATTAATAATTTTGTAAAATCATAAGATTCAAGTAAATGATTATGGTTGGGGAAGTTAGAAGGAACCACAAGGAGGTTGACAAATAAACGCAGTTTCACTAGTACCATGGGACATGATTGAGTTGTCAAGACATGATTGATTTGTCAAGTATGTGATTATAGTTGGGTATTGAGTTATCCCGGCATAATTGATTTATCGGGTATGTGGTTATAATTGGGTATGAAAGTATTGGACAAAATTGACCAGGGGAAATAGATTCTTATACCTATTATATGGTGGTATATCAGTGACTATGATTATTGTTAAATATATTATTATTATTATTATTATTATTTATACTATAATTTTGGGTGTCACTGGGAAATGAAATGGATCTTGGTACTTTGTTTGGGATCATGTATAGTTGTACTTTCTCGTGGATTTGACCTACCTTTGTTGTTATTTCAGGTCCTTGGCAATTCCATCTGCAAGGTTGAAGTCTTGCTCGCTTGTCCTTTCGATCCAGCGGTTATTCTTTCTATCCCAAGGTAGGATCAAATTTATGGTATCTTATGCCTTTCCTTTATGAGTTGTTTTAGGGGTCCACGTTTATGGGATTTCCATGTTATACGGTGTGGAACTTATTATATTATGAGGATGTATTGGGTGTGATCTCTTTTATGTATAAGTTATACATTTGATTCTTATTTATGTTACTATATCTCTATTTTATGTTTTATCATCCGTGCTTACATTTATCAATTGCAGACGCTCCTAATTTTTTGTGTATGAGCCTGACCAACCTATGCATGAAATTTTGGGGGTGTCACATTAAACTGGTTTACTGCAGAAGTGAAGACTAGATTATTAAAATTCAAACTAAGCCTCTCAAATTTCTTGCATTTCAAAGGCTTAGAAAGTTGTTTGGTGTTTACACTTCAAATGATTCAATTTGAGGGAGGGTGCTTCAGAGTTTGACCCTTATTAAAACTGAATGTTATGTCCGGAACATCAGTTTAAGGGAGGGATTGTTGAGTAAATTAATTATTTGCATGTTTAGAAGTCGGGGTTGTCCCAGTCTTTAGGATGTTCAGTTAGTTTGTTTTTTATTTACCTAGTCTATAAGAGTTTTTTTGTGCACGTTAAGTAGTGCATATTTTCATGTTTATCAGTTGTGTATTAACCTATATAAAGGCTGTTTGTTTGATGAATAAAGTTGTAGAGAAGTTCATCCCCAAATAAAAAGCTTTCATCTCTTTTTATTTTTCACAATCAACACGCGCAGTAAAACACACACAATGAGAGAAGGACACTACAGGGGAGTGAGGAAGAAATAAGCAAATTAAGAGGACAAACATTATTGAAATAAGTTTTTTAATAATTTAGGGATTTGAGGATTTTTAAAATTTTAATACTCCCTCTATCCCAATTTATAAGGCTCTTTTGGTGAATCTAGCTTTTTAAGAAATTGTATTGGTAATGAATGAAATATCAACTTTACCCTTGATCTCACCATAATGATATGGTGGTTTATTGTATATGTGATTTATAATTTCAATGCATGAAGGGTAAATTAGTAAAATGATATGATAAAGTGTTTTGACTTTTCAAATGAGACACTTATTTTGGGAAGGAAAAAATAGTAAAAATGAACATTTATTTTGGGACGGAAAGAATAATAGTTCCAACCTCCCATATGACCACCATCACCGGTGGACGTCGCCACTTGGCCGCACAGGGAATCCCCCTCGGTCAGCAACACCACAACCTGCAAACAAATCGCCACACTGACGCACCACCACCATCATCTACCATCAGACACATGACTACCACTAACCATGTGTCTATGTATGAATGCATTGTAATCTCAGAACTTTAATGGAGTTATTGCAAATTTTAATTTAGGGATTTAAGGATTTTTTATGATTTTGAGGAATAGTTTAAATGTGTGGTGTTGTTTTCAGCTTTGTGAGTTCATTAAGGGGTAATTTTGTAACTTTATCCCAAATGATCCCTTTTTCAGCAATATTAATTTAGGGTTGGTCCCTTGTAGGCATATGAAACTTTAAGGTCCTAAGCAATTACTTTTGATTTTAGTTAATTTTTAATAATTTTTCCTATAAATTTATTGAACAATTACCATTTCACCCTCAAGATTATACCCACACCCTTTGCTATCCTCAGAATTACACTTTCTCTCTAAGTGATCGCGGTTCATATTAGGCAATCAAAAATGTAAAATTACCGAAATGCGTCGTTGACTCCGCCAGAAATTTTTCAGAAAAGGGATATTTGTTACTCCATCGATCCCATATTACCAGTCCACTTTCACAACTTTATTCGTCCCAAAATAATTGTACAGTTTCGAATTCCAATACTACAACATAATTTTATACTTTCTCAAATTACTCTTCTTAATTGATTTTAAAAATCAATAGACCCTACTAAACTTTATTATATAAATAAAAAAATAAAAATACAAAATAATTATTAAAAAGTCAAAAAGTCAAAGTGGACTACTTTTATGTAAGGGTGACAATTTGTGTCATTGGATCGTGTTCGTGTCGGGTTAAAATGGGTAGTGTCGAAAAACTATTTAACCTTTGTAATATTAAATTAACTTGTTTATTAGCAAAATCTAATAAATATTAAATTAAATTTGACACTATCCAATACGAAACGAACTATTTAACCTGTTTATTAGCAAAATCAAATTGAATTCGACACGACCCAATTATAACTTATGAATATATTTCAACCAATGACCAATTAAAGAAGAGAAAATATATAAATATAAATATAATCGTGTCAAACGGGTTAGTCGAGTTTGACCATAACCCGACACTAATATTTTGTGTCATGTTCTGGTCGACTCTTATACAGTTTGAACCCTTTTATGGTTAATCCTAATCTTTTTAATTCATGTCGTGTCTCATTTTGATAACTCTATTTTTATGGGACACAGATGTACAACTTACTGACTTCAAGAGGTGAAAGTGTAATTATCAGAAAGAGAGAGGATACGGGTGTAAGTTTATGATTCTTGAGGGAGTGAAATTGTAAGTACATCTATTTGGGTAAATACCACTGACACCTTCTCAAAGATACCCTAATTTCACATATACCCCCTCGATATTCACTATTCTCACTCAGACCCTCTCAAAATTGAATTTTGTCCCACAAAGACCCCCTCCGTCTCCACGCCGTTAAACTGTGTCGTTAACCACCCTGTGAATCGTCTATTTTGCCCTCAAAATGATATAAAATGACATGCATATCCTTCTTCTTCTTCAATTTGGGCATCCCAAAACCCTAACCCTAATTTATATATAGAGAGAGATTGGAAGTGGGAAATTGGGAGAGAGATTGAAGATGAGGATTGTATATATTGCATACCCATATATATATATATATATATATGATGTTATATATACCCATATATTCGTATATATACCCGTGTATATATATATAGCAGCTATATACCCGTATATATATATAGATGCTGCTATATATGTATATATATATATATATATGTATAGATCTATATATATATGTGTGTGTATATATATATATGTGTGCGTCAGTGTGTGCAGAGGGAGGTGTGTGTGTGTGTGAGAGAGAGAGAAAGAGAGAGAGAAAATTAAATAAATTTTAAATATTTTTTTAATTTTATATTTATTTTCAAATTTAGTATTTTTTTTTGAAATTTAATATATATATATTTTGAAATTTATATTTATTTTCAAATTTTATAATTTCTTATGTTTTTTTTGAATTTTATAATTATTTTCGAAATTTAATATATATTATTTGAATTTTATATGATTTTTTTTTAATTTTATATATTTGTCTTGAATTTAATATGTTTTTTTTTTAAAAAAAAATTCAAAATTTATATATATTTTTTATTTTAGATTTATTTTAGATTTTATAATTTTTTTTGAAATTTAATATATATTTTTGAATTTTATATGTTTTTTTTAAAATTTTATATATTTGTTTCAAAAAATTTATGTTTTTTGCGATTTTTATATTTATTTTTAAATTTAATATGTTTTTTTGAAAAAAAAATAATTTCAAAATTTATATATATATTTAATATTATATTTATTTTAGAATTTATAATATTTTTCAAAATTTAAAATATATTGTTTCGAATTTTATATATATTTTGAAAATTTAATTCAATTTTTTTTGAATTTTAAATATTTCTTTCAAATTTTATATATTATTTTTGAACTTTTTAATTTAGGTATGTTTTTTGAAATTTAAATATTTTTTTGAATCTATATATTTTTCCCCTTTTTATATATTGTTTTCTAAATTTTTATATATTTTCAGATTTTAATATAATTTTTCAAAATTTTATATTGGTTTTGAATTTTATATTTTTTTTTTCATTTTCAGATTTTATATAATTTTTTTGAATTTTAAATATTTCTTTCAAATTTTATATATTATTTTTGAATTTTATAATTTATATATTTTTTCAAATTTTATATATATTTTTTCGTAAAATATATATATATATATTCATGATATATATTTTCGTAATATATATATTTTGGGTATATGGGTAATTGTATACTTTATATATTATTTTAATGTAATAAGTGAAATCTCAGGGGGTGCTACTGCAATTTATTCTTTTTTTAAATATATATTAAAGGGCAAATTAGTAATTTTATAATAAAACGTCAGTAAATTTAACACCGTCCTAAGAGAGGGTTCATGTGAAAATACTCAATATTAAGGGATCCGTGTGAAACTAGGGTCTCTTTGAGGGGTGTCGGTGTGAATAACCCTATCTATTTTTATATATAATCTGACGTGGCGTTCGCTTTCTCTCTCTTCCTTTCCTCTCTCAAAAAGCAATTCAATTCACAATCACAAGCTGGGTCTCTCTGTTTTCTTCAGTCTCTCAAGCTGGGTCTTTCTTTCTTCTTTGGTTTTCCATTTTCTCTCTGTTCTTTCTCAGCAGCCAAACAGTTTCCCGGGAAAAAATTAATGGCTCAGCTTTTGTGATCTCGGTGATTGTTTCACGGATTGAGCGGAGTTGGTCATCGGGGAACTGTTTTTGAGCTAATTCTTGGTTCAGCTCTTACCATTTTTCTCTAGAAATCTGATTCTCGGTGTTTCTTTTTTCTCTCTCAACTTTCTCAGCAGCCAAACAGTGTCCACGAGAAAAAATCGAGGCTCAGCTCTTGTGATTCTTTCACAGAGTGATCGGAGAGTCGGTGATTGGAAAACTGTTTTGAGTTTAATCTTGCTTCAGCTTACCTATTTTCTGTTTGTTTCTCGGGAAAACTGATTCTCGCAGTTTCTTTCTCTTGTCGGTGTATTTTACTTGTGCTTTGTTCTGTTACTGATTGAGCTTCTCCACCTTCGTTTCATATTCTGAATCGGTTTCGTGAATTCTTGTTCAGAGTTTCGATCTGAAATGCATCGGAGTCTCTGATCTATACCGCTTTGAGGCGGTTTATCAATTGTTTCCTCGATCATTTGGTTGTTTGATTTTAGGGTTTTTGGGAGATTAGAGTTGGAAATTAGGTTATTTAATCATTTGATGATTTGAATATTGTGTTTGGGTCCATAGATGAGCTTGTAATTTCAAATAATTCTTTGATTTGAGAGGAGAGAAGGCAAAATTTGATTGGAATATTTGGGGAATTTTGATGTTGATTTGTGAAGAAGCAAGCTATAATTTATGAATCTTGTGTGGTGTTGAGGAAGTTATAGGAGTCTTCTCAGTATTGAAGTTGTGTTTGGTGAAGCATAAGAATTGAAGTTGTGTGTGATCAAAATATGATGGTTTCTGCAGCTATTGATGTGCAGGTATGGAATTTTGTAAAATAAGTTCATTTAAAATTTTGGGTTCTTTTGATTTTGCTTCATGGGTTATTAGATGCTTAATTTTAGTTGTTTTTAAGATGGTTTATTTATTGACCTTGAGGAATACCATGTGTGGTTCATATATCACTTTCATTTATCTATATGCTTAGTTAACATATTAAGCCACCTAATAAAAAAAAAAAAAACCTATTAAGCCCACCTTCCTTATTTTATTTCCAATTTTGTTGGTTAAGTATGACATACATGTGTTACTTTTTTTATTGGTTCATGATATCTCTAAGATTAGTTAGTTTTTGTATAGTATTCCCTCCGTCCCAAAATAAGTTTCTCCTTAATATTTACTTTTACCAACATAAGTGTTTACCAAAATAAGTGTCCAATTTGAAAAGTTAAAGCACTTTATCATATCACTTTACTTTTTTTATTGAAATTATAAATCATTTTCAAATAAACATCACAGCATTAGTGAGATCATTAGTGAGATCAAGGGTAAAATTGATATTTCATTCATTACGTACAATTCCCCAAAAGGAGCTTATAAATTGGGATAGAGGGAGTAGTATTTAATCTTCATGATAATATGAGATACATGATTGTTGTGTATTGGAGTATGATACAACAAGGGCATTAGTTTGGATAGCTAGTGCTTGATTTTAGGGTTCCTCAAAAAATTTCTTGTTTTCTCCATTTTTTGTCTCCTTTCAAAACACATGGGATAATTATTATCATCTTAGTTCATTGGCTTGCGACAAACCATGGAAAAACACAATGAACCCATAAACACACTAATCACAGAGATTTGAAGTGGTTGGGAAGTCAAAGTCGCGAGCACTGTCAGTTGTAAAGTTTGTGGCAAGTATTGTGAGAAATATTCTGAGTTCAATCTTGGAAATCTTATATATAATGGACCTAATGCTAAAGGAGGAGAAAAATAATTTGCCAATCATGAAGGCAATTTTTAAGATTTTGCTGGAATAATGACCTGTTCCACGAACGCGAATTATAGGTTTGCTATTTGGCAACATTTTTGTGAATTCACTGCCTTTGCATTTAATAGAAGTGGAAGAAAACTGTTTATTTTTTATTTTTTATAGCCTGAGGGAACTTGTGTTTGCTAGGACCTTGCATAGAATCTCCAAAAACGGTTGTCATTGTTTGAAGAAACCAATTTTAACATCTGTTCTGTGGTTAAGTGACGTTCAATGACAGTTCAAAATTTTAAAATAGAATACAAGGAACTCATCTCACTAACATTCGTGTTTCGTTTGATTTAGGATGTTAGTGGAGGCACTGTGTCCGGAACAATTTTCCAGACAGGCAGCAACATTTCAGTAGACGATTGCCCAGATTTTTTGAAGGGCGCCTTTCTACAGGAGCAGTTTCCATCGAGTGATGACTATGCTCCAAAGGTCTTTGTGCCTCTTTGAGCTGTTTCTCTTTCAAGGATAAATAATAGAGTTTCCATTTTATTTTTTACCTATATTCATTATTCTTATTCGTGTTTTCTGCTCTACAGCCTAGGAAGCCATACACGATTACAAAACAGCGAGAAAGGTGGACAGAAGAGGATCATAAGAAGTTCCTCGAAGCTTTGAAGCTGTATGGTCGTGCTTGGCGACGGATAGAAGGTATATATTTGATTATTGTTGAATTTTTCTTGTTGAGCACTCTTCTTTTATTTCAAGTGCTGAGATGACTCCAATATTCTACAGAGTACGTGGGTACCAAAACTACAGTTCAGATTAGGAGTCATGCTCAAAAGTTCTTCTCTAAGGTTTACTGCCTTCTTCCAGTACCCATTCGCTACCATTATATCTCTAAAGCATCTTTTTAAGTATGTTACGAATTTTATGACCCCAAGGCGTGCAAAAAACGTCAAGGGTTTCTACATTTCACAATGTATTCTATACTGATTTCTGTGTTTTTTTTATTAGGTGGTCCGTGAGAGTAACAGTGATGCACAACCCATCGAGATTCCTCCTCCTCGACCGAAAAGGAAACCTGTGCACCCTTATCCTCGTAAATTTGTGGCTCTCGTTAAATATGAAACTGAAACTGAAACTGAAACGGTGGTTCCAGAGCAACCGAGGTCGTCATCATCTCCAAAATTTGCAATTTCTGACCAAGAAAACCAATCTCCAACTTCAGTACTGTCTGCATATGGTTCAGACACTCCAGGAACAACTGATTCAAGTACACCAAATGGTTGCTTGTCAACGGTTTCATCCGCTGCTGGTCTCAATTCCTGTGGATTTTTACCTGAATCTGTTCCAACTTCTGAAGAAAACAGATCTTTTTTGCAGGTCCAAGAAACTGCTAGTTCAGGCTTGGATGCCCATGTGTCCGTGGTACTTGTTTAGTTAACCCTCAGCTATCTTTTCCTTTCCGATAGACTTGAATGGTATATTCTATGTGCTGACTTCACTATTGTGTACTTGCTTCATTGTTTTGTCTATGTAGAAGTTGGACTTAAGTCCCCAGGAACATGCTTCTGTTAAAGAGGGTTTGGCTGAGGCAGGCTCTCATCAGTGCCTGAAGCTCTTCGGAAAAACTGTATTAGTTTACGCCGAACAACCTTCTCAAACTATGGGAACTTGCAAGTCACCATCTCAAGACATGAGTGATGAGAGACCCGTGCAAACGGTCCCGTGGAATTTAACGAAGTTGGACTTTCCACCATGTAGAAGATCATGGAGTCACTTACCACATGGAGCACCTACAACCCTCTATTACATACATCAAAATCTTAATCCAGAAGAAACAAGGTCAGGTCCTGGTATGCCATGTTGGTCTCTTTTTGGTGGCGCACCATATTCTTTCCTTCCATCGTGTAACCCGGATTCGAGGGAGACCCAAGACAAAGAAATCCAAAGGGAAGGGTCTTGGACTAGTTCAAAACCTGGATCAGTAGATGCAGGGCATCATGGTGGTACAAATTGGGAGACAGAAGCCCAAAGTTCCTCTGACAAGGAGGAAAATGAGCATATTTCCATGTCCCTGTTTAAACAAAGTGAAAAGGCAGCCTTTACAGGGCTAAAAGCCAGCATCGGTTGGTGTAAGACAGTGTTTATGCCATATAAGAGATGTTTAGCTGAGAGAGAGAGCCAGTTATCGACAATTACTGGCGAAGAAAGGGAAGAGAAGAGAGTACGCCTTTGCTTATAATGGTATCTACGTTTCGATATTTACTCTGGTAGTAATTTCCACTGCAATACATTTAGTGCAGCTTCCTGATAGCGGAGAGAGTAACCCATAGGCTGAGGAATTGATTCAGGTGACCAACTGTAGCATTTTAGCTGCTTGATGACACAGAAGTGAGTCTATCATGGCTGTAGAGTAGCCATTTTTGCAGCTTTGCAAAGTCTAATTTGCTCGTTGTCGTCTTCATTTTTTCACCCCCTCTTTGTTTCTCTTCAACTGTTATAATTTAACGCTCCACTATCTATGAAATGCTTCATGTTACCTATCTTGAACTGTAAATTATATTACTCAACTCCAATCTTTGATTCAAGGTTCAGAGACCTAGTATGCTTCTGAACAAGCCTTATTAATGTGATAACAGTGCTAGGCATGATTGTAAAGAAAGTTTGTATAGCAGACTTCTGCCTGCTTTGACAGTTTTTTGAAGACCATTATACAAAATTAGGTCAAGGAAGGTTAAATTTTGGAGTAGTATTTGTTGTAAGCATCAGTTCTGTCCACAAATTGTGTCCTACTTTTAGATTGTTTATTTAAATAACTAAATTAAACAATTCTTTTGCTGTTTGGGAATCTGGAACTGTGATATAGAATTGGTATGGTGATATTCTTTGAGGAGGCTTGCTTATACAGAAAATCCAAGTGGTACTTTAGATTATAAAGGGTTATTAGTTCCCAACTTCCTACCACACTAGGGTTTATCCGTAAGATTTTGTGAACCCTAAGATTTTCGGATAAGAATCATAGGTGAATGTGTCGACACTATTACGAAGTACTGCTAGTTTTCAGAATGTGTCGATGATGTTACCAAGTACTGATTTGTTTTCGGATTGTGTCGATATTGTTATGAAGTGTTGATTGTAATACACCGTACTGAAATCGTTACCATTACAACGATCGTATTACACCGTTTGTAGTACACCATACCGATACCATTAAAACGATCATACTGATTGTAGTAAACCATACCACAAAAATCATTACAACAGTACTGATTGTAGTACACCATACCGATACCATTACAACGATATAGAAACTGATACTGGAACAATGGGACGTAGCTCACAGGAAGCATGAGCAGATGCTGTTTTGATCCCACTGTTTTCATATTAAGAGTTGCACCTAATTCGTGAAGCACTAATCAACTCTAGGGTAACAATTTTCCTTTTTCTTTTTTTCTTTTTCTTTTTCTTTTTTTAAATAAAGATTGGAAATGTCTATGTAAAGGTGGGAATTGGCTGTGGCATAGAAAAGTTGTAGATAAGAGAGTGAATTCTGAGCACTCAAGTCTGTTGCAATGTGACAGTATTTATTCTGTTTGGCTGTCACAAACGTCCGTTTATGCATGTGTTTGTATGTGGCAATACATATTTTTATTTTTTATATTTTTGATGACTATGTTGGCACATTGTAGATGACCTTGAAAATATTTGAGTTTTAATTCTTGAATTGTCGATTTTCGTAGGAGAGAGCACAGACGTTCCATTTCTCAAACAAAAGGGTTTGACATTCCGCTTAAAATCAATATTGTACTAGTCTTTTATATTGTTAATTATGGTCTCCCTCAAATATTCTTAACACTAAAATCAGTTACCTCATTCTGAAAGAACCCGAATCTTCTATATTTTTGTTGTTTTTGATAAAATAGTGAAGGAAGAAATAGAAAAACAAAAAAGAAGGTATTAAAATCTTTTAATTAAATTTTAGGAATAAGAAGAGATGATTACTTATTAATTGATGAAATTAACGAGAATGAATTCTTGTTATCAAATTTATAACATCATATTCTCTAGGATCCTCTCCAGCCAAATCTCTCTTCACATTTTCGCAAATCTTAATCTCATGATTTAAATATGTACACACGAAGGCATATTTGTAATTATAACATACATAAATATTGACGTTGATGTTTATACACTCCCTGGATTAAGGTTTTCTATGCAAATTTGATTAGAGAGGATCCAAGTTCCCAAAAAAAAAAAAAAATGCTTCAAAAGCAACCTGTTAACAGTTTTAGAGATGATTGACTCCTAAATTCCTAATCAATGGAACCCTTGTTTTACAGCGTATACGAGAGTTTAACTACATGGCTAAATTTAAGCTTTTACATTTTAGGTTTAGAGCACTTCAATTTTGTCTCTCACTTTTTTTCTTTTTTTTTTCACATTTTTAAAAAAATAAATACAATGCCTACCCAAAAATTTTGAAAAATAATTATTTATTTTGCCAAAATTCGCTTGAAGGAGAACAAAATCATCTTGCAAATTTGCTCCCTATCACAGATGGAGAAATTGTTGAGTCAGATATCTGTGAACACTTTTTAATCATGTAAATACGTTTTGAACAAAACTATGAACACCAAAAATTAATATTCAAAAACTATGGACAATATTTATAGAGTATGAAGAAGTCATGATAAATAGTATCAAAATCAATTTTTAGGATCCACGTCAGAGAATCACCCGAAATAATTATCAGTTTTCATTTTTATAATTTTTCAACGATAATTTTCAAAAATACAAATCAAACAGATACGAAGTAATTTCATGTCTTATATTGCTAATCTCAATAAAAAATAGAAGGTGCACGCTCATAGATCTCACATTAAATTTTATTTTAAGAGAGGTTGATTATTAGGTATTAGAAAGAATCACGACCATGCTTTTACAAGAAGTTATGTACAAAAATACTACTTATTGAATACATAATATTTACTTTATTTATTTTTTTAAGGCAAATAAATCAACTCATTAAGAACAAGTAGAGCCAAAACTTATGGGCAATTAAAATTTTAATGTAATGAAACTTATACCAACAAAAGTCAGAAGCGCACAGACTCAACAGAGCCAAATATATCTCTATTCTTTGCGTGGAAATGGCGCTAGTCAGTCTCATTTTCCGTGGAGGAGCCTCATATTCGCCAGCATATTCTCCTCTCTCTCTCACACACACTAAAAACACACACTATACACCCAACACTGTGTGTAAATTTCAAACCCCACATTTCCGTTGCCTATCGCGTCGATTATAGTGCCATCTGTTTCCTTCCTCCTCCGTCTTCACATTTACGTATCCCACACACCTATATATAGATATATACACACGCACAAATATAGACATATATATATATATACACACACACATATAAAGACACACTCTCTCGCCATCACATTTATATAAACAATTCCAAACATTATCACCACCTCTTCACTCCCAACCTCCAGTCTCTCTCTCTATCTAGATCGAATCTGTAATATTCTTCCTCCACTTTCTCTTTCTATATCTACAGATCGGAGCTCTGTATTAGTCTCCAATGGCTACTGCTACTCTCAGTCCCGCCGATTCCGAGAAGCTCTCCAAGCTTCAATCTGCTGTCGCTGCCCTCAACCAAATCAGGCAAGTGTTCGCAATTTTTTCACAATTTTTGATTCGTTCTCAAGCAAATCAGGCAATAATTCTCCATTATTTTGATTTATTTATGAGTGTTCTATGGATTTGATTTTGCGAATTTCGCTGCTTTGGGTGATTGAATTACGGATCTGAGTTTGAATCTCTGGTTAAACTCGATTTCTGTTCGAATTTGCAGCGAGAATGAGAAATCTGGATTCATCAACCTCGTCTCTCGGTATCTCAGGTACAGTTCAATTGCAATTCGTGATTGTTTTTCCTGAATTACTGAGCACTGTGTGTGTATGTGTGTGAGATATTTGTGATTTATATGTAGAGATCTAATTTTCACGAAATCGTGGTTAATTTATTTATTTGATATTTTTTTTTTTGATTGATTGAAGTGGTGAAGCGCAACATGTAGATTGGAGTAAAATTCAGACTCCTACAGATAAGATTGTCGTTCCTTATGACACATTAGCACCGACACCTGAAGGTAATTGTCTGAATATTTTGTGGCTTTATTAAATTTAATTGTCTGCGCCAAATTTGGGCACATATAGATGTCTTGTATGACTTGATAAATATATTATTTTGATTCAGTCACTCTCTTTTTTGGGTAGCTTATAGTTTTAATCATCTCAATTTTTTGCAGATCCTGCGCAAACCAAAAAGCTGTTGGACAAACTTGTCGTGTTGAAGCTTAATGGAGGATTGGGGACTACTATGGGATGTACTGGTCCTAAGTATGAATTTATCTCTTTATATATATATATATATATATATTTAAATTTAAATCTCAATTATATGAATGAATTGGGTCTTTATTTCTACTTTTGTTATTTGATTTGGAGAAAGTAACCCATCTGATCTAAGTTCTCCGTGATTGATCTGGATTAAAACTTACATCAAACTTTTTCTTGATGTGGATCTTTTCTGTTTTCGGTTTCTGAAATTTTCGCCTTGTGTGGATTTTCTAAATCACTATCTTTTACTTGGCATAAATGTGTTAATTTCCTTATGTTACGAGGAAATTTATGTGATTGTTTCTCAGTTTGTTGTACACTAGGGTCTGCTTTGAGTTATATTGATAAAGAGCTTCCTTAAGAATTGTCTCCCAATTGTTTATGAGCAGCCTTGCACTAGCTCCATTTAGGAGAAGATCTTGGTCTGTACTGAATTCTTAGGATTTTACCCACCATAAAAGAAGTTCCTCTCATTATTTTTTGCAATGAGATTTTGACAGATACATGGAACCTCAGATTCAATCATGGCTTCTAAAAGATTCCTTTAAAAATAATTTTCCCCTTCTTGTAATTTGCTTTCTTTGGAAGTAGCGGTATTCTTTGTGGAGATGTTAGTCGGGCCACTTTCATAATGGAAGTGCTGCAAATTTCCCACCATAAGAGTTTAAGGTCATCCTTCATTTCCTGAATTCCTTTACTTAATCTGGGAATCCTATATGATCCCTAGGCACCTGTCATTCATATGTGAATCCATGTAATATTTGTACTCTGTAGTATAGGCCTTTTAAATAATACTATTTTCATTTCCCATTGCGCTCATTGGCTACCAGCCGAGGAAGCGGGATATTTATTAAAGAACTTAGAGTTATAGTTATACTTTCTTAATTAATTTCCACGTTAGGGGAGCGTAGCTCCATCCCCATCACTTGAACTTGTTACTTCACCTTGGCATGTTTACTTATACACCTCACACCTATCATCATTCAACTGTAACTGAGTCATGTCATACATGAATTCCAATTTTTACTTTGCGATTCTTGCTTAAAGCAGATCTTTGAAAATTTTAGATTTCGAAAGCATTCATGTTAGGAAGATGATAATTTCTCTATAACACCTACTCAAGATTGCTTGATAAGTCATAGTACTATGATCAATCTTCTGGTGACCAAATATTGCTGGTTTGCAAATTTGTAATATCCTATGAAAAATCTACACAATGATTAATATTCTACTCCTCATATGACATACAGTTCAAGTTTTTATATATCATTGAACGTTTGCCTACCATAATTAATCCTCGTGTACCACTCTCACTTTTGTGATGCAGGTCTGTTATCGAAGTCCGTAACGGGTTGACATTCCTGGACTTGATTGTCATCCAAATTGAGGTCTCTTTCATACTAAAGAATAAATGTTTGACTTCTGTAGTTAGCATTTCTGCAATACCATCTTTCTGCAAGTTGCAACTAACCCTTTGATTTATGTATAGTCTCTCAATACCAAGTATGGATGCAATGTGCCTCTGCTTCTAATGAACTCATTCAACACGCATGATGATACACAGAAGGTGAATGAGATCTGCATTTACCTTTTAAGGGTCTTTTATGTAAAATTTTAGTATAGTACTGACTTGGAATCATCAATGTAGATTGTAGAGAAATATACCAAATCAAACATTCAGATTCATACGTTTAATCAGGTTTGTAAATCATATGTTTGATGATTTGTTTTATTGTCCCCTTCTGGTATTTCTTGGATTCTACAATTTGAATCTTGTCTTCATTCTTTGATTTACACAGAGCCAATACCCTCGTTTGGTTGTTGAAGATTTTATGCCACTGCCGTCCAAAGGAAATTCTGGCAAGGATGGATGGTATTATATAGTGCCTTTCAGTTGTGGTGTTTCTTGACCATTGAATTAATTTATGCTGTCAGAATACTAGATTCGGATGAACTTAAAAGTCTGGTGTGACCTCTAATTTTTCGCTCTTTCATATCCTTCTTAAATAGTGAAGTGATTAGTAATTTGTTTGGCTCCTTTCCTGCTTGCTTAAGTTGGTTTTCAACTAAATTTGTTATATTTTTTAAAGAGTAGGATGTCTCATGTCTGTATTTGCATGGATAGAGTATATGGACCTCATTATCTAGAAAAAAAAAAATTTATGGCAAGAAATGAGGTTAATGCTCTTTACATGGATAGATATGCATTCATCATTATTTAGATTCGTTTATGATGGCAAGAAATGAGGTTATTAATATTTGAGTGACCTGCCATATTTGTGAATTCACCTTATGCATACTATTTTTATGTGAAGGTATCCCCCTGGACACGGGGATGTGTTCTCAGCCTTAATGAATAGTGGCAAGCTTGATGCATTATTATCGCAGGTTACATCTTTTCTCTATGTTCCAGATCATAGTTTCCAAGATTTTGTATTACCTTTTTTTCATCTTTTATAATTCTTTATCCTTTCTTTTCCACAGGGCAAGGAATACGTCTTCGTTGCCAACTCAGATAACTTGGGTGCTGTCGTTGATTTAAGTATCCTTATTATGATTCTTCTATTACCGCTTCTTCCTCCGACACTTTTGCTGCTTATAATGGCAATCACTTGCTTTATTGTGTTCCTTAATTCAGTATAACAGAAATTTTGAATCATTTGGTCAATAACAAGAATGAATACTGTATGGAGGTGCTCACAAGAGACTGCTGTAAACTATTATTATTTTTTTCTTCAGAATTTCTTCTATAACTTTATGGTTTTGCAGGTAACACCAAAGACATTGGCTGATGTGAAAGGTGGCACTCTGATTTCCTATGATGGGAAGGTTCAGGTATGTAAAATATCTTTTGATGATACTGAAATATCTCTAATGTCCTTCCACCACTGTCAAAGATGGGAAAGTGAAAAATGGGTCAGAAGATGATCTAATCCTTCCAGATACATTTGATCCTCCAAATTTAAGCAAGATACAGCTTTATATAGCCTTCTGATCTTTTCCCAACCCATTCCAATGCTGCAAGTTGCAGTGCTCTGATTTAATAGAAATAACTATAAGAAGGCCAAGGCGATGGGAATCATGAATAAAGCACCACATATTAGTATAACAAGCTCTAACCTTTTCTATTTAGCTATGGCACTAACTGATATGATCTCACTGAAGTTCCTAAAGGCAAAGATTGCGAGTGTCTTGAAGCCATGGGGAACAGGTGTTCCGTTAGCTTGCAATTGTTCTGTTGGATGACTGAAGTAGGCCTGTAAATAGAAAGGTTTTGAACCAGATCAAAGTGGGTTTGATTGAATCAGATATGAACATACCAGACATGATCTGACAAATAAAATACACCCCATTAGTTCCATAATATTTCTGAACATCTTTTTTGGGTCAAGTAAAACCCATCCACAATAAGTAATAACCACACACAAAACCTATGTCCGAAATATTATGTCCTGAAATATTCTATGATATAATTTTCTAGAAAGCCACTGGTGGTGCATCAAAACTAAATATTTCTGATTTTTTCCTGTATAAGTTGGATAACTGCGTCTGGAGCTCCATTTGAATTTCAACCCTACATTTCCTTTAGGAAGTGACTTAGTTTAGGCTAACAAAGGGTGGTCTATATTTATGTGAGTTATATTTCCTCCCACATAGATAGAGTTGAATAAAATGGACTCTTTTTTTTTTCTTTGGTTAGATTAGTTTCTCAGATTCATATCCTAATATATATTCTCAACCTGAATATAATGAGTTCTATGTTGCTTATAAATTTTGTCTTGTCTTTGTGTTGTGCAGCTCTTAGAAATTGCTCAAGTTCCTGATGAACACGTGAGTTCACCTTAATTTCCTGCTTGTTTTTGTTTTGCGATCTTCCTTGATTCTCACACTACATGCATCACTGGCCACTTTGGGTTGTGTCAGCCCTAGGTTGTCAGCCCTTCTTTTCTGAAATTAATTTGTTATACTTCCAATAATCAAATAACAGGGAAAAGTAGGTAAATCATGTTGCCTTAACTTACAGATTTATCATTGTTATTGGAAAGCTTCCCACTATAGCCAAAGTAGCATTAGCTATTCTCAAGTCTAAGTGCTTTTGTGGTTATGGTTGTACCAACTGTTTCTGCAGTCATACCAATTGCTTTATCAATAGCTGATACTACTTTGGCTGCAGAGACATCAATTTTTTATTTTTTTTCAATCTCGACCATGATTTGAAGGAGTAGCACATAAAACTTGGTACCTTTTCCTAGACAAGGGCTTCCCCAGGAGGTGTTATTTTAAGACGTTTCTAGGTGGCCATTTTGTAAGACAATGCAAGGAGAAATTTTGCAAGCTATTGTAAATGTGGTTTACGGAATTTTCTCTCTCTCTATTATCGTTGAGTAATTATAGACAGCTGAATACTTTCTGTATAAAACTGTGGATAAGGTATTTGCTTGTGTCAGCATGACATTGGGTTCTAATAGCTAGTAAAATTTACTTTGGCCTGACCGACAACCGTGAGACCTTAGTTCCCAGAATGTGGAGTTAAAATGTGCAATTCAGAACTAACTCATGATATTATCGAAACACAACATGTGCAAGTGCTTGTCACTCAAATTTGGGGTGTTGATAATTTGATAGTTTAACCATATACAGGAACATCGACCTAGTTTAAGCGATGATCGTAGTTTAATCGTCTTGCAACTAGTTTGGATTCCTGTGACATTTTGAGGCTGATAGTTGAGCTTTTATTTTTTCTCATCCAGGTCAATGAATTCAAGTCAATAGAGAAGTTCAAAATTTTCAATACCAACAACTTGTAAGTCATACTTACCAAAATAAACAACTTCAGGTGAGGGTTGTGTACACATAAAACATAGTCTTGGATATTGATCGCATTCTGTGGCAGGTGGGTGAACCTGAACGCAATTAAAAGACTTGTACAAGCAGGTTCACTCAAGATGGAGATTATTCCAAACCCCAAGGTATTAATTATTTTCCTTGATAATGGTCACATACGTAGAAGCCATTTCTAGCGTTGCAGTAAATGAATTTACTCTGGTTCTCAGGAAGTGGATGGTGTCAAAGTACTTCAGCTGGAAACTGCAGCTGGTGCTGCAATTAAGGTACACAACACACCCATTGTCAACTTTCTATTCCTTTCCTTCACTTTCTTTGTACAGTATTTTTCTAGTGGCTATAATGTGATCTTTTGTGGTCCAGTTCTTTGATAATGCTATCGGTATCAATGGTCCCCGATCACGTTTTCTTCCTGTTAAAGCCAGCTCAGATTTGCTTCTTGTTCAAGTAAAATTTCTCGAAAATTGTTTTAGTTTTTAGGATTTTGTGCTCAATTGAGGGTTGTTAACACATCCATATTATTTTTACAGTCTGATCTGTACACCTTATCTGATGGCTTTGTCACCCGAAATCCAGCAAGGACAAGTCCTGAAAATCCTTCTATAGAACTGGGTCCCGAGTTCAAAAAGGTCACGATCTATTCCGGAAAGTGGCTATTTCAGATTGGTGCAGCTTCCGAATTACGGTGCTGGTACTTATGTTTTTAATTTATTTTACTAGGTTGCTAACTTCTTGAGTCGTTTCAAGACCATCCCTAGCATCATTGAGCTTGATAGCTTGAAGGTGTCTGGTGATGTATATTTCGGAGCCAATGTTGTTCTCAAGGTAATAATCATACCCAATTGCATATCTTAACCTCATTTAATAAGAATTACGGGTATTGTTCTTGTCCTGAAATTTCTATAATTTCTTCAGGGGAAAGTGAGCATTAATGCCAAATCCGGAGTTAAACTGGAAATCCCTGATGGAGCTGTACTTGCAAACAAGGTGACATACCGAACTTGAATATATATATATATATAATGTGTATGTATATATGATTATGGATAGAAACATGCTAGATACAATATATTGGCTTACATTGTCATCTTGTTGTACAGGAAATTAACGGTCCTGAGGATATTTAAGAAAGTTGCTCACTTCAGTGTGGAGAGGCTACCAGAATTATTTTGAGTACTGTGTTTTGGTTGTAATCATGTAAGGTTTGATATAGAAAATAAATGAACCAATTCTGTTTGCAGATCAAGGCAATTAGAATGTTTGCGGAATGAATACTGACTTTATATTATCAATGAGAGTTTTGTTTTCGTTTTGAATAATACACACATCATGTAGCCTCCCTAATCATGTCGATTAAATCACTCCTCCATAATTTACTTGCATTGCTTGGTTTTGTTCGTGGTTAAAAGTGTAACGAACTCTCACAATATCAAACATAAAAGTGAGTATTTGTAACACCCTCGCTCTGGATCTAACCTGCACGGTTTTGTTCTTGGGCTCTTGCCCAAAAGGCCTCGTACCAATGGAGACAATACTGCACATATAAGCACATTCCCAGACATTTATCCGAGCGATGTGGGACATCATAGTATTGGTATCATGTAATGGTATCGGACCTACTCTCACAATATGGTATGATGAAACCATGGCTCTAACTTCTCATATAAATACAGCAGATATTTACATCAGTTTTTTTTATGTATATTATTATTTTCACACTTATATGGGAAGAACAGTAATACTGAGGCTGTTACAGTATTACACTTTGACAATGTTTTCACATTGACAGTAAAACTCACTTCATAAAGAAAGCCAAACCAGGAGTAACTGAACCTTTAAAGTCCACCCACCCACCCACTAACTCATGTACTGGATCATTAATAAAGTATTCTCTAAATATGATTGTTGAATTGAACTTGAAATCAAGTTCTTTTTATTTTTATATTATTTTATTTAGCCAATAGAATTTTGAGAATTTCGGGTGCGTTTGAATAGGTGTATTTTTGTTTTTGTTATTATTTTTTTTATTGTTCACGGGAACAAAAACGTGTTTGGGAGCCTTTGATGGTTTTTGTTTTCGTGAACAGTAAAAAAAGCATTTTTTCATCCTTAATTCAAAATTTGAGAACACAAAAATGATGTTTTTTTGTTTTCGGCACCGTTTGTTCTTAGCAAAAAAATTTTAATTATTGCAGATTCTCTAACATTCATTCATTTTTAACCTCCAAACCCTAAACTTTCATCTTCAATCTCCAAACCCTAACCTCCAAATTTTATTTTTTTTTTCCCGAAAAGTTTTTAGACAAAATTTACAACCAAACGTGTTTTTGTTTTCGGATTACCCTTGGGACAAGAACAAAAAAAAAATTTATTCTCAAAAAATAAAAAACGAAAACGAAAACACTAATTTCCAAACCCATCCTTCAACACTTTAAAGCAATTTTATATAAAGAGAATAAACACTTGTCCTAGTTTTTCTTTGCTTCTATCGTTTTTTCCATTATTTTGGCTAAGGACCTTGACCTATTGCTACAAACAAATGAAGAAAATGACATGCATTGGACATATATATATATATATATATCTATATATCTATGATTCTCTCTATATATATATGTATATGTATATAATATTATCTTGTGGTTGGGGTTAGGTCAATGTTGGTAAAAGTACTGAAATCATTAGAGACCAAAGATAAAGACCCAATGCAAATCTCTGCCACTATATATTCTGCCTAGACAAATGAATAAAATTTTGAAATACTATTACTCTTGAATTTCAACTGGGTCAAGCTATATAATTATTGAAGACCAATTCCACCCAATGTTGAAAATAAAATACAGAGCAAGGA
The DNA here is from genome assembly GCA_963922005.1 of Cornus suecica. NCBI lineage: Eukaryota > Viridiplantae > Streptophyta > Magnoliopsida > Cornales > Cornaceae > Cornus > Cornus suecica. The sequence continues at coordinate 43,354,148 of OY998248.1, forward strand.
TATAATTGGGATCTTGTAAATAAAATTAGAGAAACTAAACATGGCACAGGAAAATTTTAGTAAAATATGATCAGTTGATTACAATATATTATTCTAGTTAAAAGTGCAGACAATGGAGGAATGATAGTGAAGAAGCATTGTCAAGTTGAGTTACATCCTTTGTCTTTGTTGATTAACACAAGAAATTATTTTGATATATATATATATATACACACACACACATACATATATGTGTGTATATCTTTATGTATTAACAATTTAACATTATGGAAGGTTACAAGTATCTCAATGCACATGAATGGGGTATATTGTCACATAATTAATTCCATATTGAGTATGGGTAAAGATAACAATAGTAAGGATGGTTGTAACTACAAACTACTTGAAAGTTATTTTTTAAAATGCCATAATTATTTATTTATTTTCACTGTTAAAATAAAGAGAGAAAAAACACGGTTGGAGTAGAGAAATTGGCTAAAGTAATGAGATTCAATCATCAAAATAATTGGTTGCTAATTTGTCATTGTGATTAAGACATTTTAAAATAAAAAAAGTGATTGGTTGAACATTAAGTATTCTCTCCGGCTAGTCTTCATCCAACAGTCCTTCAACCTCCCAATATTCTGAAATTAAAATTATTGGCTCCATTTCAATGGTAACCCATCTTACATGGTCACTAGTGATTGGACTATACCGTATAGATATCTTATAGAATATCTATATTTGGCAATATTGTCTTCGAATATTTTAAATCATATGAAAAGAAGTATATACATACACACTATAATACCTGGTATCAGCTATATATATAAATTTTAAAAAGGAATAGATTCAAAATTTGTAAAAATAATATTATTATCACAACAATATCAACAAAAAAAAACAAAAACAGATCACAACATAAGCATGTTTGAACAATTCAACACCCATTTCTTTGTGTCTAAAATCATTTAAGAATAACCTTTCATTTAAAATTAATGATTTGATTATGAGGGAAGTATTAATTAGGGACATAAAAAATAATAAGCTTTCAATTTAAAAATATTTATTTTTTCTCATCCAATTAATTAATAATAAATTAGAGAGTGTATTAATGACCAAAATTAGGAAGTAAGTTGAGGTCATTAAAGGGGGGCAAAATAAACCATTCAAGTTCATGATACTTTTCTATGAAAATAACTTAAAACATTGAAATGAATTAGATTTAAATTCTATTTCCTAGAATCAAATTTTATTTCCTAGACGATTTAAATTAAATAAATGAATTAGAAAAAGAAAAAACAGTGGTATAAACGTAAATTGGACAAGGTAGAGGCACAATATGATAGTGCGACCCTCCATTCCATAAATGCTCCTCTCTCCGTTTCTTCAGTCCATTTCGCAGCCTCTCTTTCTCTCTACCATTTTCCTCACTTTCTCTTTCTAAAACTCTCCTTCTTCTATATATCGGATCGCTTATTTTATATACACACATATATATACATATATACATACAAATTTATTCACAGAGATATGGCTTTCGAGAAGATCAAGGTCGCCAACCCCATCGTTGAGATGGACGGTGAGACATCACATATCTTTCTTGATATATATACCTATGTATATATATCTATATATGTATATATTTACTTATTGTTGTAATCTCTGTAGTTATGATTATCAGATGTAGATCTGCTCTTTGATTTACTTACTTAGATTGTAGATCATTGTAGTCAATGGTGTACCGAGAACCAATTTGATGAAACAACGATGTTCTATCTTTAATTTTCTCATTAATTTTTGAATTGAATATTCTAAATCTCTGTTTATTTTCGAAAATTTTCACCTCCAGTAATATATATATATAAATTAATTTTTGGTTCCCTCTAAAGCCGATGAGTTCGTTTTTCATTTACAGAGTCGAAAAGATCTGACAAATAAGATGTATATATATATATATACTCGCACATAACTATAGATGTCGTCAGACTCGTCCTCATTATCAATTCCATTGATCGGTACAAATTCAGTCACATGAATTCCCTCTTCTCAATATCATTTCACCGACCAAATTTAAGTTTTCACACGTGGAGTGATTGTTGATTATGCAGTGCCAACGTGGCAGCCAAGTCGACTCCACGTGGGTGCTTAGGTGGCTCATTCGAATATGGCTTGATTTTCCCGACTTGTATTTAGAATTTGGTAATTTGGGTATTGTATGGTGTGTTTAATTTTTATTGGCAACCTGAAGTGTTGCATTGAATGTTGGGAAGTTGTAGCTCATGAAAGGAAGGAGTTGAAGTCATATCTATAGGTGGTCCATTGTACTTTTATATATGAGAGAGCTTTAAATTGGCAAGCATAATACCCACCAAAATGCTTGACTGGCTGGTTGTATAGACTTTAAAGTTGTATTATGGGTTGTGATCGTGTTTATCTCTTAGTGAGCTTGATTGGGCGGGATATTGCTAATGCTTCTTTACCGTCTAGATTTTTTTCACGGTATAGTCATAAGTGGTGTGGGGTCGGTCCCTACATTCGTTCAATTGGTTGTGGTGTTTACCGTCTGGACTTTGTCAATGTATAGTCATAAGTGTTGTGGGGTCGGTCCCTACTTTCGTTCAATTGGTTGCAAGTCTTTTCATCAAACTTTAGAATCGTAAGGCCAGAGAAGCAAGTACTGTTCGGTGTGTTACTTGCAAATTTTGGGGGAGTGTTGTATGTATTATTCAGGAGTGCGAGGCAATGTAACCATTTGCGATTTTCTTTTTTTGTCATTAAATTTGAATGTTCGCCTTATCTGTGTCAATTGGCAATTTACGGACAATTGATTGGATGAAGAAACACGAGCTGTTGTTTTCTTTGGTATACACCATGGCTTGCAGTTCAGCAGTTTTGATAATAATAAAGCAGAAAACTGCAAAATAGCACAATTTTGGGATATTGATTGGTTGAGAGCTTAAAATGTAACGAGAAGCTTTGGACCTGTTGGAATTTTTAATCTCTTTAAGTTACTTAATGAAAGAGATTTGATTTATTGAAACTGAAGAACTACTCAATTTCCACAGATGAGTTTTATTTTAAATCAAAACCACTTTATCTTACTTACTGTTTCATAATTTTTGATGCAGGAGATGAAATGACTCGAATCTTCTGGAAATCTATAAAAGACAAGGTAATATGCATATCCAGTACAGTATTTATATGCTTTCCTGGTTTATTTGCAATAAATATGACGAAATTGCTTATATGTGTAACTGTTGATATATCACAGCTCATTTTCCCCTTTTTGGAGTTGGATATCAAGTATTTTGACCTTGGGCTTACTCATCGTGATGCTACTGATGATAAGGTTACTGTTGAAAGTGCAGAGGCTACTCTTAAGTACGTCTTCGTGCTATTTTAAGCTCAGGTTTTATTGTTTATAGAAGCTAGTGCTTTCCTTAATCGGTTTCTTCAACTTTCTGTAAGTTGTGTGTGTGTGTATATATATATATATATATTTTAAGTTCCAGATAAAACATTTTTTTTTCTTTCTAATAAGCTGATTCTGAGGAATATATTGTAATTGTAGGTACAACGTAGCAATCAAGTGTGCAACCATTACTCCAGGTACATCGTGGACCATTCAGTTTAACTATAGATAGATTCATCTTACTCTGCAAACTTCTAAATCCTCAAAGCAACCAGTTGTTTTGTGACTTCAGTGAATAGGTTTATTAAGAATATAATATGTGCCATTTATTATAATTTACAGATGAAGACCGTATGAAGGAGTTCACCTTGAAATCGATGTGGAAGAGTCCAAATGGGACAATTAGGAACATTCTGAATGGTACGCAATCTTGCCCAAGTAGTTTACAAAATTTGTAACTTCTAGTTGCTTTAGGCATATGGTTTCATTGTTAATGACCTTGATTCACTTGCTCCAGGCACGGTCTTCAGAGAACCAATTCTCTGCAAAAATGTCCCCCGATTAATCCCAGGTAATTATCATTTCTTGTTGCTGCCTTTTGTTCTCTTATATGAGGGAAGAACACTTTTCTAACTGCTATTGTTGCAGGATGGACAAAGCCTATATGCATTGGAAGGCATGCTTTTGGTGATCAATACCGGGCAACTGATGCTGTTATCAAAGGAGCTGGGAAACTCAAATTGGTGTTTGGTAAGATTTGAACCCCCTCTGTCCCTTGTGATGAATAAGAACATTTTGATACTTGGTTTATTTTACATGTTTTTATTTTTCAAGAGCTGAACCACCAGATCTATTAAATTGTTTGCTTTTCAGATTTTGTTAGCATTTTATTTCTTACAGAAATAATGAGAGAAAATGCTTAATGTGTATTGTGTTTGCAGTGCCAGAAGGAAGTGACGAAAAGACAGAGATGGAGGTTTACAGCTTTACAGGTGCTGGAGGTGTAGCTTTGGCCATGTACAACACTGATGAGGTCTGGGTTTGCAAATTATTTGGTGGTATTTTTGAAGTTAATTCTTTAGATAGTAGCTGGAAACTGATCAACTGTATTTCCTATTATCTCTGAACACAGTCTATTACTGCTTTTGCTGAGGCTTCAATGAACACTGCTTACCAGAAGAAGTGGCCTCTGTATCTAAGCACAAAGAATACTATTCTTAAGAAATATGATGGAAGGTATGCAGATTGTCGAATTTATTTAGTGTCCTGGAATTGCTTTACTTATCATATGTTTTTGTTATTTTAATTACTCTTTTTCCTTGCGGTGAAGATTCAAGGACATATTCCAGGAAGTTTATGAAGCTAAGTGGAAGTCTAAATTTGAGGAAGCTGGGATATGGTGAATAGCTGAACTATACAATTTTGCATGCTGGTTTTGCTGTTGAGTAAATTTAAATAATTATCACAAACTTATGTGGTTAAATTGACAGGTATGAACACCGACTCATTGATGATATGGTTGCTTATGCTCTTAAGAGTGATGGTGGTTATGTATGGGCATGTAAAAACTATGATGGAGATGTGCAGAGTGATTTCTTAGCACAAGGTTCGTGTGTTTTACTTTTCTTACCTCAAATATATAACTCTATCTTTGATCCTAGTAGTATGCGCTGTTGCTTTTGTGCACTCTAAAGACCAAGAGATTCTGAATGAAATTTTGGATTTTTATATAATTTTGAGTGGCTGGTTTGATATCAATTTCTGGTTGCATTGTTGCAGGATTTGGATCTCTTGGGTTGATGACATCTGTTCTGGTATGTAATTCTTTTTTCTTTTTATTATGATATTGTTTTTATTTTTGCCTATGCATTCTTATGCTGTAACTTACATTTGTTATGATGGGACTTTTCTGATGGCTCACAATTCATGTCCAATTCTATTTGTCTGTTACCTTTCAGATTTTCTATTCATGCTCCAATTTTCTCTGCCCTTATGATCTAGCAGAATTCCATTTTTCTGTTGGAGATTTTCCATTCACCCTCCAATTACTCTCTCGTTTTTTCTATTTCTGTTGATATAATTTACATTTTGTTGGATCAAGACTAGCTTTTTGCATTATTCCTTTTTTAATAACCTTTTATTATACCCTTATTTTGGAGTTTGATGGGGCCGTGGATTTCATTCAGGTGTGCCCTGATGGAAAGACCATAGAAGCTGAAGCAGCCCATGGCACTGTTACACGCCACTATCGGGTTCACCAGAAAGGAGGTGAAACCAGTACAAACAGCATAGCCTCGATCTTTGCTTGGTCTCGAGGTCTTGCACACAGGTATGCCGGTGGCTGGCCACTTTAATTGTTTTTATGTTAGATGTTTACCCGATAAAGCATGTTGTTCATTTGGTTTCATCGGATATTCTCAATGACCTCACTGATTTCATGTGTGCAGAGCAAAGTTGGATGATAATGCTAGACTCCTGGATTTCACTGAGAAACTAGAAGCAGCTTGTATTGGAACTGTGGAGTCGGGGAAGATGACCAAGGATCTCGCACTTATAATCCATGGTTCCAAGTAAGCAACTCTTAGAAAGATAACCCCTCTGTACATACATACGTTCTCTTTCATATGACCCTGATTCATTTCATTTCATCCATCGCGTAGGCTTAGCAGGGAACACTATCTTAATACCGAGGAGTTCATTGATGCTGTGGCTGACGGGCTGAGATCAAGACTTTCTGGCAAAGCATAATTGTAAGTGCATTTTTGTTGCTAAGTTGGCTTATTATTGACTATCAATTATGTCCATGTTTGTTTGTTTGTTAATTTTTTTTTTAAAAGGTAAGAAACTCACACACTACCTCAAAGCTCGAACCCTGGCCTCCTTAATTTCGTGCAACTTTCCTCTTTCTGGAAATGTGGTAAATTCACTCTTTGTTTAATTTTCGTTTTGATTGTAGGGTTGAAAACAAATTGATTCTCTGGTAACTTGGATTCTGCGGAGAAAAAAATAAAGGAGTCTCTTTGGATGGTTGGGGGACTCGAGCTCTTGAAGCTAGGGCTTCCGGATGCTATCCCCGTCGTGTTTCTGAACTAAAAAATTTGCTCAGCTACATTATGTTGTGGCTTTATTTGGTTAAAAACAGTTGTTCTTTTTTACATCTGATTTCAAAGGCAATCAAGACAAAGCTAGCCCATCCTATCTGCTAATATGGTATTTTGCAGGAAAAAAAAAGGGGGTAAGAGCTTGTCATTTCTTGTAGGGCTTTGTTGCTCAATTTCTAATCTTGAAAAGCAATCAAGCACACAATTGACCCCTTTTAGCAATTTGGCGCGTCTTTCTTGATGACTTCTTGTCATTATTAACATTCGGCCTTGACAAGAAACAGACCTATTAATCTCATCATCATCATCATCATCGTCATCATTTATACCTTACCCATACAAATAATTGTTCATTGAAATCCATTTCCATCTCAAGGTGATTTTATTGTTATTATTTTTTTGGCCTTGCCAAATGACAAGAACGAGACCTTTTAGGTTAAGCATTAACATCATAGCATTTATTCATTGCTCATACAACAATATTGTCCTTGAAATTCATCCATATGGTGGTGCAATTCATTGAGCTTAAAAGGTTATCTTGTTTATTTTAAATTTAAAATTTTTTTTTTCCAGATAATTGAATGTGTGAGCGAGGACTTTATTAATTTACGGAACACGTACAAAGCGATTTCCCTTCTACCCTTACAGATAGGGAAAGGCCCAATATTTTTCAATTGGACCAACTCGTTCGGGTTAAGGGTTAAAGTTATCCTATATATGGTGGCTGTCCTTTTGAGGGTCTTTTTATCTAGTAGGAATTATCTAACTTGGGGTTATAATTAACCTATTTATTGTGGCTGTAGAGTCGGAATAATACTACTTGATTACCATGAATCATCAATCACTAATATATACTTCATGTTGTTAACAGCAAAAAACTGTCTATTTTTACTTTAAATAATGGTTGATTTAGTAAGATTGGGGAATTAATGATTATTAATCCTAATCCCTTCGGACGAAATATCAGACATGTTGGCACAAAATAGAAATTCCAATGTCACAAAATAACTTGTATCATTGTTGCCTTTATCTCAAATATCAATGAGATAAAATATTACACACCAAATATATAAAAATCTCAATCAGCTGAACCAAATCAGCTATTACATTCCACTGTTTGCAAACAGTATGAAACTAAGGCTTGGGCAATGGTGTCCCCTTCACAACTGTGACTGGGCATGTTGCATTTGTCACCACATAGTTGCTCACACTCCCTAGCAACACCCTGTTTCAAAATCAATGTCACAATGCTTAGTTTTCTTGATCATTAATCGTAAACTAGGTTATACAAAAAATTATTGCACAATTTTAAACTATATATTCACTACAATTGTAACTCTACACATAAATTGTGTGTATTTTATAAAGATAAATGTATGCAAATCGAGTTGTGATTATCTTAAACTATGAAGTAATATTTAAAAGAGGTGAAATACATATATAAAAATAGATATCCGGTGATTGTATGTATGTATAATGTAACGATACGTAGTGATAGCACTAAAATTCCTGAAACACCCTTAGTCAATAGATTTATCTAAAAGACAAGAATAAATGATACATGGAGGTGGAATAAATGAATAGTGTTTTTTCAGATTTTTTTTTTTGCACGCACTCCAACATTAGCCCCTAACTTCCGAGAAGACACTGTTTGGTAAGAAATGCTATCATTCTACTGAGAATCTAATCTATGTACTGTGCACTGCTACATATGCATGTCCGTCAAAATTCCTTCAACTAATGCTAGATAGAGGACTATGTTTGTATGTATAAAAAAACTATTCAGTTCAGAAGTAAGAAAAATTGCATATATATAGATATATAGATATATATATATATACCTTTTAATGATCCCTAAGCCTCTGCTTCCAAGCACAAGTGAATCAAGCTTGAGATGTTCCACAGCATCACACAGCTTCTCCCTTGCATCCCCCCAGTATATCTTCGCCACCACTTTAGCCTGCATACATATTGTTAAACCATATATATATATATACTCATCACACACACACTCATATATTTATAGACGGAGTATATATATTATATATACGCACCCCTTTGGTTTTGGACACAGTATCAAGCAAATCAAGAACCTCAGGATCAGGGGTCAGTCCATATTGCTTACACACATTAGCCACTCTGAATTCCTCAAGCGGTATCAAAGCTGAAAATCAAATTAAATCATATCAATCACCAAAATTAATTAAATAAAACAAACAATAAAAACATATATATATATATATATATATATATATATATATAAAATGAGATTAAAAAATTTATAACATACGTGATCCGGTGTCTCCAAAGAGCTGCTTATTGGTGGGATCAGACTTAGGTGACTGAACATGGATGATGATCATTTGATCTCCACCGTCGATCAGATTATCAATTGCCCATTGAAGGGCTGATTTGCTTGTTGCTGAATAGTCCATCCCAATCCCCACTGTACGTGCCTTGCCCATTTTTTTTCTCTCTCTCTAGATAAACTAAATCTTGTTAGTTAAATGTTTACTGTGATATATACACGTATATATGGCACTCCTGTATATATATATATATAAGTATGTGTATGTATATGGTAAGTTAGCTTTGGATTCTTGAAAAAGAGGAAGGTACTCGAAAGGACCAGAAGGAAGGTAGGTGTCATTGGTTACAGAATGGAATAATTTGAAGTTGCAATCTTTAATTGATGATAAGATATTTTTCTTTTATTTATTTAAGAAAATGAGTGATGAGTGTCGGGCGGGGCGAATTTAATTAGAATAAAGGTCCATTGACACTCAATGTTGGGCCCCACCGGTTCAAAAACCGTGATACCACGGAAACAGCCCATAGATATTTATGCTATAGTAGGAATTTATCAAATATGTATGTATGTGTGTATATATATATATATTTATTTATTTATTTTTCATATACTTTTTTTTTTCCGGCATTTTTTTTTTCATATACGAGGGATTACTTTATGCCATTGTAAGAATTAACAAGGGATGAATTTGCAATCCGTTTCGCGAGATTTCTTATTTAATGTGCAATTGCTGGATATATTCTGTTTCAAAAGAGAAAGAGACCATTCAAATGAGGAGACTTTAATGGATATTTTGCATTAAGAGAAAGCTACATGTTAGTTACTTATAATATATATATACATATAGAATTATGTATCTCTTATTCTCTTGTGTGTTGGAAAGCGGAAACACTTCGGACCAAAAAATAAGAATAATTTTTATTCTTGTTCTTATTTTCTTACAATAAAAATAAAAAGAAATAATTTCATTTACACCCCTTAAGGTTTGTCTTATTTTTACTTGGACCCCTTTAGGTTTGCATATCTTCATTTACACCCTCTACTTTTCAATATTCTCATCACTTAGACCCCCTGAACGATGACATCAGCCTGAATTTTTTAAAAAATCCCTAAACTACCCTCAATGTCTTATCCTTATTCTGTTTGGAAACAAGGATAGTGTTTTTATCAATTAGACCCCCTCCCATCATTTAATAATTTAATTTGTATTAAAATTTCAAAATATATATAAAATTTGAAAAAATATATATTAAAATTTAAAAAATATTATAAATTCAAAAATAAATATAAAATTAAAAAACATATATAAATTTTGAAATTATTTTTTTTTCAAAAAAACATATTAAATTTCAAAAATAAATATAAAAATCACAAAAAACATAAAATTTTGAAACAAATATATAAAATTTTAAAAAAAACATATAAAATTCAAAAAAATATATTAAACTTCAAAAAAAATTATAAAATCGAAAATAAATATAAAATCAAAAATATATATAAATTTTTAATTTTTTTTTTAAAAACATATTAAATTCAAGACAAATATATAAAATAAAAAAAAACCATATAAAATTCTAATAATATATATTAAATTTCGAAAATAATTATAAATTTCAAAAAAAATATAAAATTTGAAAATAAATATAAAATTCAAATATATATATATTAAATTTCAAAAAAAAAACTAAATTCGAAAATAAATATAAAATTAAAAAAAAAAAATTAATTCTCTCCTCTCTCTTTCTCTCTCAGACGCACACACCACACACGCACACACACAACACACACACACACACACACACACACACGCACAGACATATATATATATACACACATATATAGATCTCTATCTATATATATATACACACATATATATATATATATATATATATATATATATAAGTCGCCGACCGACTCCCTCCCACCGCCTCCTCGTCAGCGCCGCCCCCTCCCACCACCGCCTCCCCGTCGGCGCCGCCTCCTCCCGCCGCCCCCGATGGGTCTATATATATATATATATGTATAGATCTATATATGTGTGTGTGTATATATATATATATATATGTGTGTGTGCGCGTGTGTGTGTGTGTGTCTGAGAGTTAGAGAGAGAGAGATAGAGAGGGAGAGAATAAAAATTGAATAGATATTGGGGTGTTTGGTTTGAGGGTTAGATTGATTCTAAGGAGGTGTTTGGTTTAGGGTTTAAATTGATTTAGGGATTAAATTGATTTAAGGGGTGTTTGGTATAAGGGTATTTTAGACATTTCACCCCATGAGGGGGTGTAAATAAAGATATGCAAACCTGAGGGGTCAAAATGATGATAGGACAAACCTCAAGGGATGTAAATGAAGTTATCCCAAATAAAAAATATGTTTGGGGCAAAAAAATACACATATTCTCACACAATTCTATCATAATTTTTTTTTGAAAAATTCCAAAAAGAACAAAAAAATAAGTTTTTGTTGTTCCCTTGTTTTTTCTACTATTCACGAAAACAGTTTCCAAATTGAGAACAGAACAAACAGTAAAAAGGATTGTCAAACATGTTCTGTTCTCCTGAACAGTGCCAAAAAATAAAAAATAAAACAAAAACAAGGTTTGGGCCTTCACTTTTGCTTTGGCCATGTTTGGATTAATTTTTTATTTTGATTAGTGTTTGACAAAAAAATTTTAAAAAAATTTATATTTTAAAAGAGCGTTTTGAAAAAAATTAATTACCAACTTCTAAAAATAATTTATCTTTCTCTTTTTATTTTCAGTAAAAATATCAACAAAATTCTGCCGCCTTAATCACAATTGATTTGTGACTTTAGGACTGTGGTGTGTAGGTGCTCTAAATTTGTAACATCCAAATTTCCTAGACGATGAAAAATATGGCATGGTATTAGAGACTTTCCCTAATGGTATCGAGTACGTGTGTGTATAGATGTATATTTATATGCACACACACTGAATACTTACAATTAATCTAAAAAAGAATGAATGGCTGACCTGGTATTTGGATATTCCATTTAACAGAATACAGATAGAATTGTTTATTGAAATGATTTATCCATGCTTCTCTTAACAACTTAAATGTCAGGGATAAATAATTTAAAGTCAAAATTGTCTTGATTGATATGATTAGATGCTTAAATATGGCTTGATATTTTTACTTTACTAATTTTACTGTTCAAAATGGACATAAAATTCATAAAAAGATAAATTGAGCTCAATATTTTTTTCCAGAAAGTAGTAGTCAACTGTCTAAATTTTATTAATGAATTTTATTCTTAAAGGATAGGACCAAGTATTGTGGGCATAAAATTAATCAAGTTGTCAACCTATGAACATAGACAGAAACATGGGCATGTTTGGGAACTTGGTTTTGGTCTTGGTCTTTGATTTTAAGACAAAATCATGTTTGGTTGGTGGGTTTTGGACTTGGTTTTGGTCTTTTTAAAACCAACCACTAAAACCATAATTTTGGCCTACCAATTTTGACTTTTTTTTTTTTTTCTCTCTCTCTCTCTCTCTCTCTCTCTCTCTCTATATATATATATATGGCCGAAAATATGAATTATTTTGAAAAAAATAATATATAATATTTGGAAAAAAATTATTTTATTCCCAAAAAAAATTAATTTTCGGAAAAAAATTATTTTTCGCAAAAAAAATAATTTTCTGGAAAAAATTATTTTTTGGGAATAAAATTATTTTTTCTGAAAAAAAATTATTTTTCGGAAAAAAATTATTTTTTAAAAAAATTTCAGTATATAATAAAATTATTCAAAATTTCATATTTTTTTTGAATTATATATATTTTTTCGAATTTAAGATATATTATTTGAATTTTATATATAATTTTCACATTTTAAAATATTTTTTTCAATTATATATATATTTTTTGGAATAAAAAAAATAAAAATGTCAAATATTTTCGGGAATTTTAAATATTTTTTAATTATATATATATTCATTTTAATATTTTTTTTCCAATTTTATATATATTTTTCATATTTATATATTTTTAATACATATTAGTATATATATATAATTATACCAAGACCAAGACCAAGACCAACTCCTTACCAAACATTATATATATAGGTTTTAGATTTACCTAAAATCACCCAAGACCACCAAAACCAAAATCACAAGACCAAAATTAAAACCAAGACCAAAATCAAGTTCCCAAACGGGCGTCTCTAGATATACAATGTCAGCACATCAGTGTTAGTGCTATTATGTATTTGTTGTGATTTAAAGGTGGTGTATTTTTATTTTTGAGGATATTTAATTTTATTGTATGTATAGTTTTAGTGGGATTCATTATAAAACTTCTTTGAACACAAGAAAGGTAATTTAAGGAAGTTAACAAATTTATTGCATTAGTATATTAAACAGGATAATTATTTTGAAATATTTAAAATTGAAAAAATGAATTAGTAATATAGGATGGATAATTACCATTCAGTTTGTAATATTTCTACAAAATATCGATACCATTACATAACACCAATATACTTATTCAATATTCATATTTAATATTGATATTGTCCGTTAAAATTGCGACCTAACAACCAACCATGATTGTAATGTACTTCTCTATCATGAACATTTAGGTTTGGCCCTGTTTTGTAACTGGTTTTGGTACCAGTTTTTTGGTTTTGGTACGAAATGGTGGTACTAACCCATGTTTCTTAGGAATGGTGTTAGTTCAACAGTATCAAACCAATGGTACCAAATGGTGGTACCAATCCATGATTTTGGAACCATCTAATGAGATGGTTTTTGGTGGTGCGGTACTGTAGCAACCAAAACCAAAACCAAATGGTTGCACCATCTCACCCCAAACCAAAACCAAATAGTTGCACCATATTAATATATTTATATTAATATTAAAATATATTTTTGGAAATTATATTAATATTAAAATATATATGGAAATATATTAATATTAATATATTTTAATATCAATATATTAATATTAAAATATATTTTTGGAAATTTAATATATTTTAATATTATAGTTTTATTATATTTCCTAAAAATTAATATATTAATATTAAAATATAATATATTATAATATATTAATATTAAAATATATTTTTGGAAGTTATTTTAATATTATAGTTTTATTATTTTTCCTAAAAATTAATATATTAATATTAATATTAATATATATTTTTGGAAATTTAATATATTTTTATATTATAGTTTTATTATGTTTCCTAAAAATTAATATATTAATATTAAAATATATTTTTGGAAATTGAATATATTTTAATATTATAGTTTTATTATCTTTCCTAAAAATTAATATATTAATATTAATATATTTTAATATATTAATATTAAAATATATTTTTGGAAGTTATTTTAATATTATAATTTTATTATCTTTCCTAAAACTTAATATATTAATATTAATATATTATTAATATATTAATATTAAAATATATTTTTGGAAATTTAATATATTTTAATATTATAGTTTTATTATCTTTCCTAAAAATTAATATATATTAATATTAATATATATTAATTTCCATATTAATATTAATATATATTAATTTCCATATTAATATTAATATATTAATATTAAAATATATTTTTGGAAATTTAATATATTTTAATATTATAATTTAATTATCTTTCCTAAAAATTAAAATATTAATATTATAAATTTTAATATTTATAAATAAAATGTGAAACCATTCCAAGTTACCAAACATGGTTTGGTTTTAGGATTTCAACCCATACCAACTCTACCAAACATGGTTTTGTTTTTCAGCATCACTTTTTCTCACACCAAAACTATCTGCACCAAATATGGTTTGGAACCAAAATAAAATCACATCAAACCAATTCCAACCCAACCCAAACCAAAACCAAAAACTAACACCGCACCGCACCCTTACCAAACGCAACCTTAGGTGTGGTCAGTGGGCTAAATGTCAGTTTAATATGATGGTTAGAATTTGTTGGGCCAACTCTAATTGGATCCTTTTATCTTCATGATTAGCAAGAGGAGTTTCTAAAAGGGTGTCATTGAAATGGGTTGGACCCAGAAGTCCTAGGCCTGTTTCAAAGCCCATATTACTCAATGATATCACAATTCAAAATGAATTGGATCTTCTTGTCATTCACTACACATCCATGACCCACAAGTTTTTGTCAACTTTTATGGTAAGGTACGACGGTTTGAGATCCATTTTAATTAGGGAAAATTACACTTTTACCTCATATTGTTTGAATATATTATACTTTGACCCCCTCTTGTTTGGACATATTACAATTTGACTCCTCTATTTTGGATATTAGTTACACTTTCCCCCTCCCTCAAACTTCCGGCATAGTCAACGATGAAATCATCTTATTTTTAGAGGTAAAATAACTATATTGCCCTTCAAATCATGTAAAGACTTATTTATCCTTCCTAAAAAAAGTAAAAGTACCTTTTTACCCTTCCTTTATGTCATTTATGAACAAAAATGCTCTTTTGGGTTTTCTTCTTCCTCCATACGATCCTCCCTCTCTATCTTCTCAAACAATTTTATTCCAAAGTCAATGATTTTAAAAGCTCAATCCTCCATGAACTCGATTGATTATATCATGCCGAACCCATACCCAAAATGAACTCGATTGATTATATGTAAAATAAATCTTCAAATCCCCAAAAGATGTAACCCAAGTATATAAATCCAAGGCATACCACATTTCCATAACATGCTCATGAATATTCCTATCAAAATCAACATACATGTTCACCTATAAATACACACATATATACATCACATACATATATATATATACATAGTAAAAATAAGTCTTCAACAATTTAGGATTTTAGGATTAGGTTATATTTAGGTTAAGTTAGGTTTACTAAGGGTATATTTGTAAAAATAATATATCAACTATTTTGGAATAAAATTAGAATAAATTATCGTGAGTAATTAGGTAATTTTACTTTCTTGATCACTAAATTTAAACAAGGATGACTTTGAGGGGGTGAAATTGCAATTATTCAAACAAGAAAGCAAAAATTGTAATATATCCAAACACAAGGGTGAAGCTGTAATTTACCCATTTAATTAACTAACTTGATTTACACGAACAAAAAATAATACTACTACTAAGTTTCCTCATAGTAAATCATTTTTTCGAAATAGATATTAAGAATATTAAGTTGAACACTTCAACTTGTCAACTGGATTTATCCCTTTTGATATAGGAATAGAATCAGAATTTTGTAATTTGGAATGTCGAAACCAACAAGATTATTATTGTAGTTAACGAAGGGGGAATCTATAACACATTATGCTATTGCTTAATAACAAAATAATAATAATAATATGGAAAATTGAGAAGCTTTAATGTTATCATATGCATCTACGTATAAATTAAACTATAAATACAATACAACAGATATTTGAAGTATTGAAATATCTAATATGACAATATTACTCCTAGAATTACTTGAAAATTAAATTATCGGGATCATCATCTAAGCTAGTACCATCTAGGGATGCAAACGAACCGAACTGAGCCGAGCTTTGGAATGTTCAAGCTCGGTTCATTTACTAAACGAGCCTAAAAAATGTGTTCAAGCTCAGCTCATTTGCTTAATGAACGAGCCCGAGCCGAACGCCAGATTTAACGAGTCGAGCCCGAGCTTACTCACGAATGAATCGTTTCAGTGTAACATATATTACTCTTCCTAATAGTTATCTGGATTGAGTTGTTGCATGTCTGTTTTAACATATTTTCACTAGTATAATTTTTTATGAATTAATTTTATGTTATGATCGCCTAATTTCTATAATCTTCATAATTTGTTCAATTTGAACACTTTCTTTTGTCAAATATGATATAATTTTACTATTTAACTTAGATGAGCTTGTTCACGAACTTGGCAAACCGAACTTAGTAATGTTCAAGCTCGGTTTGTTTACTAAACGAGCTTAAAAATTGTGCTAAAGCTCGGTTTGTTTACTAAACGAACGAGCATGAGCCGAGCTCTTAACGAGCCGAACCCGAACCTGCTCACGAACGGCTCGGTTCATTTGCAGCCCTAGTACCATCCATCACACACACAAACAAAGTATACATGGAGTGAAAAAAACTAAGTTGTTAATTATATTAAAAATATATATTATATTCTTTTAACATGATTGTAGATTTTATTTTTTTGGAGGTAATTTATATAAAATACCCTCTGATTTTAGGATTTAATTACAAAATTCCCTAAAGTTCACCAAACCCCATGTGATTTCAGATTTGAATCAAATACCCCCTCTTCCCCAAAGCAACTAATTTTTATGTCAAAATAACTTAAATATCCATGACATAAAATTATCCTTTATGAGTAATTTGCACCAAAACCCCATGAGTTTCAAATTTTAATCAAATAACCCCTGAGATTCAAAAAGCCCCTAAAAAATTCATAATGCTTATAATAAATACAATAAATAATAAAATACAATATTATATATCATTCATAAATAATACAATAAATAAAAAAATCTTTCGAACTACAAATTAATGCCGAAATGTTAAAAAATATTTAAAACCAAAATTTTAAAATGAGAAAATGGAAAAAATCCAAGGCGGATTTTTTTTTTCGTTTTAAAAAAAAATTAAGACAAAAAAATGAAAAAAAAAATCAGCCGAAATGTTAAAAAAAATCCAAGGCCAAATTATTATTTTTTTGTTTAAAAACAAAAATTTAAAATGGTCATTTTTTTTCCGTTTTAAGACCAAATTTTAAAACGAAAAAGCAATTTCAGCCTTGGATTTTTTTTCATTTTTAAATTTTGTTTTTATATATTTTACTATAAACGAAAAAAAATTATGCCGAAATAAAAACATTTAGCGGCAAAATAAATTTTTTTAAACTACCAATTAGGGTAAAATATATAAAAAAATTAAGTTTGAAATATAAAAATATATTTTGAATTACCAATTAGATTTTTTTTATTTTTTATTTGGAATGGTAAGAAAGGCTACAAGGCATTTGGTAATTAGATTTTTGTTTTTGTTTTTGTTTTTAATGTTTTTTAACATTTTAGCATTAATTGGTAGTTTGAAATATTTGTATTTATTGTATTTATTATGAACATTATGAAAATTTTAGGGCCTTTTTGAATCTCAGTGATTATTTGATTAAAATTTGAAACTCGGGGAGTTTTGGTGCAAATTACTCATAAACGATAATTTTATGTGATGGACATTTAAGTCATTTTGACTGAAAAATTGACTGTTTTTTGGTGGAGGGAGTATTTGATTCAAATTTGAAATCTCAAGGGTTTGGTGAACTGTAGGTAATTTTCTGATTAAATCCTAAAACACAAGTTTTTTTTTGTGTAATTACCCTTTTTTGTATTAAATTAATACGTGATCTAGACACATACAATCCTCCTTCTTTCAATCAAATAAATAGTGAAAAATATGATATAGATAACCCGGAAAGAGTTGTAATTCGTGGATTTAATGCATAGAAGAATGATTATTTTTCACGATTTAAGTAATTTTTTGAGCATGAATATACTTTATTAATTTTAACAACATATATGTTTATAATATTCTTGGTCGACATTTATTTATTTATTTTATGTTTTTTTTCTTGTTTTTTTGTTTTTGTTTCTGTTATAAGAAAAAAGATAATTTGCACTAACACCCTTTGAACTTTAGGTTAATTGCGCGGTCAACGCTTTTCGGTCAGTCACCCTCTTGAACTTTCAGTTACCTTGCATTGACACCCCCTTGGGTGATGAAATTACCCTTGTACCCTTTTTTAATTTTTTTATAACTTTAAACATTTTATGGGACGAAACTGCCCCCACCCTCAAATATATATATATATATATATATATATATAAATCAAAAATTGTATATAAAATTCAAAAAATATATATAAAATTCGAAACAAATACAAAATTTGAAACAAAATATATAAAATTCAAAAACAATATATTAGAATTTGAAAAATATATAAAATTTGAAAAATAATATAAAATTTAATTTTTTTTTATAAAATTCGAAATATATATAATTCAAAAATATATATAAAATTCGAAAACAATATAAATTTCAAAAAATATATAAAATTCAAAAAATATATATATAAATTTTGGAAAAAAATTACCAGTTTGAAAAAAAAAATATTTCGAAAAAATATATAAATTTTTAAAAAATATCTCTCTTTTGAAAAACAAAATCTGAAAAAATATATAAATTTAGAATATATGTATATATATTAGTAAAATGTCATATCTTTTCTAATGAAGTTAATCAAACAATTTATCATCAACATTAATTAGTAGTTTTCTTTTATTTATATTTTTCCAAAATATAAATATTTCCCCCCGAAATTTATATGATTTTTCAAAATTTATATGATATTTTCTAAATTTATAAAAAAATTGATATTTATATATTTGTTTCAAATTATATATATGTATTTTGAATTATATATATATATTTTTGAATTTTATATATTGTTTTCGAATTTTTATATTGTTTTCAAAAAATTTATATTGTTTTCGAATTTTATATATATTTTTCGAAATTTAATATATTATTTTATAATTTTATATATATTTTTTGAATTTTATATATTTATTTTTGAAATTTAATATATTGTTTTCGAATTTTATATATTTTTTGAAAATTTATATATATATATTTCAAATTATATATATATATATATTGTTTGAGAGTGGGATACAATGTGATTGAAATTAAAAAGTATAGGGAGCAATCTGGACATAAGAGAGGTTAGTTGATTAAATTGAAAAACATAGGAATCCGAACATAATGGAGGTTAGTTAATTAAATTTATTATGTCCGGATTGCTTCCTATACTTTTCAATTTAATCAACTAATCCCTCCTATATCCGGATTGCCCCTATACTTTTTAAAATTTGAAACAAATATATAAATATCAATTTTTTTTTTATAAATTTAGAAAATATCATATAAATTTCGAAAACATCATATAAATTTTGAAAAAAAATATAAATAAAAGAAGACAACTAATTGATGTTGGTGGTAAATAGTTTGATTAACTTCATTAGAAAATATATGAAAATTTACCAATATATATATATTTTCTAAATTTATATATTTTTTCGGATTTTGTTTTTCGAAAGAGAGATATTTTTTTTCAAGCTTGTAATTTTTTTCCGAAATTTATATATATATATATTTGGAATTTTATATATATATTTCAAAATTTATAAAAAAATTCAAAATTTATATTATTTTTCGAATTTAATATATTTTTTCAAAATTTAATATATTGTTTTTGAATTTTATATATTTTGTTTCAAATTTTATATATATATATTTTGAATTTTATATGTTTTTTTCGAATTATATATATATATTTGAGGGTGGGGGCAGTTTCGTCCCATAAAATGTCTAAAGTTGTAAAGAAAATTAAAAAAGGGTATAGGAGTAATTTCGTCACCCAAGGGGGTGTTGATGCAAGGAAACTGAAAGTTCTGGGGTGACCGACCGAAATAGCGTTGACCGATTTCTAGGTGCAATTGATCTAAAGTTCAGGGGTTTCAGTGCAAAGAAAACGTAAGGCTATGAAAAGCGTTTATTTTTGTGTTAATTCCATTTTGAAGCAAACACATCACACACAAAATACACACACAGTTAGGTCAGATCAGCGAGTCTCCTCTTCTCCAATTCTCTGTTCGCTCGCAAGTCATATTGTCGCTTGTTTCGGACTCATTGTAAATATGCATACAATAATATAAAAATCCTTTACTGAACATCGAGATCTGTTCTATTAATTCCTATATCTTATCTCTCTCTCTCTATATATATACAATCTCTGAGGGTCGTGATTAGAGAGGGAAATGGAGGAGAAGAAGATGAGGTGGGTCTTCGTCGCATTGCTCGTAATGTGCACTGCAACAACAATGGTGAGATCAGATGGGTCTGATCATCGCTACAAAGCCGGAGATCAGGTTCCTCTCTACGCCAACAAGGTCGGTCCTTTCCAGAATCCCAGGTATATATTTACATACACACACACATATATATATACATCTCTTCCTATCCCTATCGTTGATCTGTATATGATTTTCTGGATCTGTTCAATATTGGGTCTTCTGGGTTTTATCTGAATTGGATCTTTTATTTATTTAATTAATTAATTTTTGTGTGTGTGTGTGTGTGTGATTGTGTGTGTATAGTGAGGTGGGTTTTGGCGCGGTAAAATATACTACAGTATGATTTATGACCTCAATTTTTATGGGTTCAAATCCGAAAATGCCTCTCGATGTTGAGGTAAATCTGTTTACATTTTGACCCTGACCCTGCAATGGGACTATACATCTGATCCTCTCAGACTATGTGATTGCGGGAGCCTCTTATACAGTTTGGCCTATATATGTATAGTTGTATAAGTAGTGAAAAATCTAGGTGACGAAAAGTAGCCGGTTAGATGGATGTGGAAATATAGGCTTTCTATGGTATAGATTTGATGATTTTTTCCATTGATGTGGATCAATTGTTTAGCAATGTGTATATTTTGTAAATTAATGGATTGGAGTTATTATTAGTATATAGAAACAGGGATGTTGGAAGACAAAGGAGCCTGCTTTTTGACCGAGAATTGAAAACTTTAAATAGTGTTGGAATAATGGGGGAGGGCTTTGCTACCATTTCCTTAATAGATTTGCATTCCGGTAGGGCGTGTAGCATAGATGAGTTGTTCTATCTACGAGAGAGATGTTAACCCTCTCCTTTTATCACATCTTATTTAAATTGAGTAAAGATACGAGTATATACCATATAAAACAGCATTATTGGACATACAACATT
The DNA here is from genome assembly GCA_963922005.1 of Cornus suecica. Taxonomy (NCBI): domain Eukaryota; kingdom Viridiplantae; phylum Streptophyta; class Magnoliopsida; order Cornales; family Cornaceae; genus Cornus; species Cornus suecica. The sequence continues at coordinate 43,375,780 of OY998248.1, forward strand.
ATCAAACACGTGAAGTATTTGTATATTTAGTAGGTCTCTACGTACCCATATCTAACTTTTGGCGACATTTTCCTGTACTCTTTAAGTAGATTGGTCTGCGAATATTTGAAAAATGAAACGAAGTTCAGATGACAAGATTAATAAATTCTGTAGCATTCTGGTAACTTCTGAGAAAGCTTGTTTAGTGCAAACCAGTGGTTCTAAAACTGTATATCTGATTTTGATTAACTGATATTAAATTTAGATATGAGCCACTCTAAAATTGCTGTGGATATCTGAGGTTTGAGTTGTTCCATTTATTTTAAATTATGCTTTTTATTCATCATAATTAGTTAAGTTTGTAAAGTGCTTATATTTTAATGCAAATTACTTGATACTTTGGTGTGTGTGTATATTTATGTATCACCTGATGATGAGCTAATGTCATACTGTTGTTGGTTTTCAAATCCAGCGAAACATACCGCTATTTCGATCTCCCTTTCTGCTTGCCAGGTTTGCATCTGGTCATCCTTCTGTATATACTCATAATTTAACATTTGTTTTGACTGTGGATATATATTGATGGGATGTCAATGGCAGCTCATCTGAAAGAGAAATCGGAAGCTCTTGGTGAAGTACTGAATGGAGATCGTTTGGTCACTGCTCCATATAAACTTGACTTTTTAGTGGAGAAAGACTCGGAAATTGTTTGCAAAAAGAAGCTGACTAAGAAAGAAGTTGCTCAGTTCCGAAGTGCTGTTTCAAAGGACTTTTATTTCCAAATGTACTATGACGATTTGCCCTTGTGGGGTTTCTTGGGGAAGGTTGACAAGGACGGAAGAGCTAGCCCTAGCGAGTACAAATATTATCTATTTAAGCATCTTCATTTTGAGATCCTTCACAATAAGAATCGTGTAATTGAGATTAATGTACGAACTGACCCTAATGCCCTTGTGGACATTACTGAGGATAAGGAAGTTGATGTTGAGTTCATGTACACTGTCAAGTGGAAGGAAACAGATAGTCCTTTTGAGAAGAGGATGGAGAAGTACTCACAATCTTCTTCTCTACCACACCACTTAGAAATCCATTGGTTCTCAATAATCAACTCTTGCGTGACAGTTCTGCTTTTAACTGGATTCCTTGCCACAATTCTCATGCGAGTCCTAAAGAACGATTTTGTTAAGTAAGGAACATTTTCCTGTGGTAATCATTACTTTTTATTTGTTTGAATCCTCTTTTTTTTTTAGTTTTTATATGTGTGCCATTTGTTGTGTACAAAGGTATGCCCATGATGAGGAGACTGCCGAAGACCAAGAAGAAACTGGGTGGAAGTACATTCATGGTGATGTTTTTAGATACCCAAACCACAAGTCCTTGTTTGCTGCTGCTCTTGGTTCTGGCACCCAGCTATTTACCCTGTAGGTATTTCTTGTAATATGTTTTATTCTACCGGGTGTAGCTTCATTGGCCAAATTGCTTTACACTAAATTTTGAGGAATCTGAACTTTGAATGATGTGCCTTGCCTTTTCAGTACAATATTTATTTTTGTTCTTGCGCTGGTTGGGGTGTTTTATCCATACAATCGGGGAGCTTTGTTCACTGCTCTGGTTGTCATATATGCACTCACATCTGGGATAGCTGGATATATTGCTGCCTCTTTCTACTGCCAGCTAGAGGGAACAAATTGGGTACGCAGTTATGTTTTCTATATTTCTTTTTTTATTGTGTGCACTTGTTTAGTGGTTCTACTGAGTTTATGGTATGAGTTCCCTGCACAACTTGCATAAAGGCGTGAAGTTTTCTTACTTAAAAATGTATCTTGCCTTTGAAGTTGCTTGATGGTTTCTGTTGAAAATAACGCACCAAACTAATACGAAATCAAGACAGAAAATAAACACGTCACACAAAGAACACAAAGATTTACAAGTTTCAGCACAAGTCGTGCCTACGTCCTTGGGAGATCCGGCGAAAGTTTTCACTATGCAAGAAACAGGAGATTACAAGTATAGACCCACAAGCCCTAGCTCTCTTTCTCTGCGAATTAGGGTTATATTTCTCTCGACAACTCTAAGCCCTAATTGCCCTTATATTTAAAATGGGCTACAAAAGAGACTAAAGAGGCCTACGGCTCGTAAGTGTAAAACGGGTCAAAAAAATTTCCTCGGGGGCAATGCCTCATTGTCGGGTCAAATGGGTTGCAACGCAAACCGAATACAAATTTGGGCCATAATATCATAGTTTCCTTAACTTTGGGAAGTATAGAATGACCAATTCAAGCCCAGGAAAGACTATTTTCTATTGTGGTTGAGATTGCGCATATCAAATCTAGAGCTTGATTGAGAAACATTTCAAAATGTTGGCCATTTTTCTTTCAAAAACATGCATGATTCGTGCTGTTAGTGCATTCATTTGCTTGATATTACACCCTCTTTGACACCCTTGTAGATCACATTGTTTTTGGAGCGCATAATGTATATATATCATGATTCCATTTCCTGCCTAGTTCAGAAACAGGAAGGGCATGTTTGTTTGTTTCTATTCAACAAATTACGGAAATTTTCTGAGCTGTTGTAGTTGTTGGTTGATTGTAAAATGTTTCACAGTTTTTGAGGAACGCACTGTACCAAAATTTTCAACCGATTAACTACAACTGCTCGGAACAGTAGTTTTGTCACCAGGATAGTTTCCAGCATAGTTTTCCCAGTCACCACCTGCACCCACTATTTGAGTGCTGCAAAAGCACTAGAAGCAGGTGCGACAATAACCTGGAAAACATCAGAAAATAAAAAACTAGTGCTATATTGCTGTAGTAGAAGGAGCAACAGCAGTTGCATCACCACCATACTCTCCCCACTGTCTCCACCCCCACCCCCTATTTGAGTTGCTGCAGCAGCACTGGAAGCAGTTGCCACCATCGACACATTCGCCATTAGCACCACTGTAGCTGTAGCCACCTGTATCTTCAGCTTCTTCTCGTGAGGAATTCCTCTGGCCTTGGACCCCAACTCACCTCCTATGGATAAAATTTGACGACTTGTGCCCCAAATGGATTCAAGTTGGGCCATGCAAGGACATTTTTTTTCCTTTCTGTTATTTCATTTTTTTATACTACACAGAGGGCATTTAGGTATATATAGTCAGTTAGCAGAAACGTAACACCACGCCCCTGATTTTGCATGCTTTCTTGCTAGAGGGGTGTTTTCAAAATCTGAGGGGATTACATGTACAATATGCATATCATAGGGGTGTTTATTGCGGTTTACCCCTATTTTATTTTGATAAGCATTTATCCCTATCTTTTATTATCAGTTGAAAACATATTTTTTCTTGTCTTTAAGATTCAGGAAATTCTTTTTGGGTATTTACACTAGTACACCTTGGAAATTATTTTCTGAATGGGGTTTTCATTTATGTGGTCTTCTAAATGGCTGCAAAGAATAATGATTCACTGATGAGGAGTTTCAACAATCCTGAGATATGCTCTGGTCCATGGCATTGCTGCAAAATTTCCCTTTCTCTTTCCCAGTTGTAGAAACCTAAGTTGAAATGATGCTAATTTTCTGTTCAATGCCTGATTCAACAGGTGAGAAATTTGATGTTGACTGGAAGCCTGTTTTGCGGACCACTATTTTTCACATTCTGCTTTCTCAATACGGTGGCAATTGCCTACAGTGCCACAGCAGCACTACCTTTTGGTACAATTGTTGTAATAGTCCTCATATGGACTTTAGTAACATCACCTTTGCTAGTATTGGGGGGTATTGCTGGGAAGAATAGCAAGGCAGAATTTCAAGCTCCCGTTCGCACTACAAAATATCCCAGAGAGATCCCGCCATTACCTTGGTACCGTGGAGCTCTTCCTCAGATGGCGATGGCAGGGTTTCTGCCTTTCAGCGCAATATATATTGAACTTTACTACATATTTGCCAGTGTTTGGGGTCACAGGATCTACACCATTTACAGCATCTTATTTATAGTCTTCATCATTCTGCTGATTGTCACTGCTTTCATTACTGTGGCACTGACCTATTTTCAACTTGCTGCTGAAGATCATGAATGGTGGTGGAGGTATGCATCTTGTTCACATGTTTTTCTATTTCTGCATCATGTTTGGGAAGTTCTATCAAAACTGTGACAAAATACATTGCCAATTTGGTTAAACTACAGTGCATGTATCCTCTTAATTATCAGGGTAAATTACGCTGACCTCCCCTGAGGTTTGGACAAATTTCACCTTGGTAGAGCGTTTGAGGTTTATTACAACTACCTCCCTTCAATTTTGACCCATGAGCTCAACAGCCCCCCTAATAAGAAATTTAAAAATGACTAAAAAAATTCCCATGTATGAAAAGATTATAGGAATGTTATGGGTAAACAAATAAAGAAGTATGAACTTTAAAGCTCGTGTAATTTACCCTATATAGAAATTAGGGGAAATCATTGTAATAAACCTCAAACGCTTCACCTGTGTGAAATTTGTCGGAAGCTCATGCGAGGTCAGTGTACTTTTTCCTAATTTATTATTATGCACTGTGTGCATTTGTTAAGCATATTTCATGTAAATCTTAGTATGGGACTATATGGTACATTTTGAGAAAAAATATTTAATAATTGGTGCTTGTCTTCTTCTTGGTGCACTGTCTCATTGTTTTCGTTATCAGGTCTTTCCTCTGCGGTGGATCAACCGGTGTGTTCATCTATGGCTACTGCCTGTATTACTACTACGCACGATCAGACATGTCGGGTTTCATGCAAACCTCCTTCTTCTTCGGGTACATGGCTTGCATCTGCTACGGATTCTTCCTCATGCTTGGAACTGTCGGTTTTCACGCTGCCCTCTTCTTCGTCCGCCATATATACCGCTCAATCAAGTGTGAGTAGTAACTCAATTACTCGGTCTTCTGTGTTCATGAGGTATGCTTTGCAGATTTGGGAAGCCATCTCTGATCAAGGAGGACCATGTAGGACAGTGGAACTTGTCAAGAGGAAGCTTCCATTGTTTCATGTCAGTATGAGGTGGAAAATGTTCATCATCTTTTAGTTTTAGAGTCTTTTTATTTTCCTTTTTTGAGATTCTGTTTTGGTTTCAATGTTCTAAAAGCAAGTATAAACATGGGCTTTGGAGGACATTTCATATATTCTTGGTTATAGTTATACCTTCCACTATCTGAATAAAGCTCAGAAAAGTGAGAGTTTTTGCTTCAAGAGCATTGTAGAGCATCATGGTTTTGTTATCAATGTAATTGAAAAATGAAAATTAATTTTTGATGTAAAAGGTTGAACATGAACAGAAAATGAGTCAAGCAGAGTTTAGTCCGGGTCCAATTGACTCACATTAGTTCGCGATGTAAAAGCTTAAGGGTGGGTCTAACACCTTGTTCATTTATACTCGAGATGCTATTGGGTGGGTCTAACACTTTGTTCATTTATACTCGAGATCTTTCTCACTCGGATTGGGGTGAGTCTAACACTTAATTTATTTATACTCAAAATCTTTCTCATCCGAATCCAATTTGAAGAGCCACAAGATTGATAAATTCTTTCCCACTCAAACCCGCAATGAGGGGCATTGCAGTTGGTCCGCCCAGTCTACTTGTACACCATAACAAATCCACCCTAACAGCGGGGGACTCAATTTGATCAGGACACCTCCATGTGAGTACTTAGTGTGATACCAAATCAAGGTTTGAGTCCGCTATGATACCACTTGTTATGGGTTGAGTTCTTCGTTATTTGTTCCAAAAGTTTAAGCTATTAGGCGGGGCTAACACCCAGGCCATTTATATCCAAACTTTTTTCCATTTGAATCTAATGTGAAACAAGATTAGAATACAATCTTGGACAAGATTCGTAGGTCTAACGCTTAATTACTTCAAGCTTCAAGAATTTTAAGGTTGACACATAATCCGCCATAAGTTGTTAAATTTACATTTAGGAAAGCTACCAAAAATAAAATTTACTATACATAGCGTCTCCCAAGCATAGTTCGCAAAAACGGCCGAAACCGTTACGTATCGCCCAGTTCGTAACGGTTTGTTGAGTTAGTGTTACCATTACAGCCAGGTATATCCGTGGGTGCCGGTTCACACACCCGAAACGACTGATACTTTTCGAAACGGTCGTTATGGAGGTCGTAACGTTGGTTTCGGCCGGATCAAAATACTCCGTATCGGATTTTATTTATTTATTTATTTGAACACCAACCAAAACAACTAGATCCACCGCGAAATTCATTTTGGTGGTGAACCATGTACTTATTTTAATTATTTTGTATTAATTTGAAAGTAAAGTACATCTTTTATGAGTTGAATATTTATTTGTTTAAAGGGTAAAGTGCATTAAACCCCCCTGAACTATTTTCTCTCTCTCAACTAACCCCCCTGAACTTCACTTTTTACACAAAACTCCCTAAATTATCCTAACTTTTACAATTCACTCCATTCCGTTATAACACCGTTAGTTAAATTAGGATAATTTGCACTCAGATCCCTTGAGATTTTGGTCAATTGCACTCGCCCCCTGAGATTTTATTTTCCTTGCAATGACACCCCCCTGAAGGGGTGAAGACCCCATGAAATGACTCTTGTGCCCTTGCATTAGTGTAAAAGACATGTTGGCTAAATTAATGGACCAAATAACCCTTGTGTCTTAAGCTCAATTTGGAAAACTTTTCAAGTACTTTGGATACAATGATTTTTGAAATATTATCACATTTCTTTAAATTATTTTTTTAAAATTGTCATTTTTATAATATAAGCCCCAAAATTTATCATTTTTTAATTTTTTCCTAAAACTAATATTGTGACATTTTACATTAAATAATAATAATACACTTTATTTATGATTTGTTTTTATTTTCTATTTTTGTATTTTAGAATGTGATACATGTATAAAATATTTATGAGCTCAGATAATTTAATTTATTTTGTAAATAAATAATTTATAACTCCTACAATTTAAACAAATAGTAATACATTTTAATTATAGTTTTTGTTGTATTGTAAGAGGTGATAAATGTATAAAAATGTTACAAATGGTTTATAATTTATTATTCTTTGTGTAAAGTTAATTTAAGCCCTTACACTGTAAAATAATAAAAAACTTTACTTATTGTAATTTTTTATATTTTTATAAAAATATGACAAATGGTTTATTATTTATTAATTTTTTTGTAAAGTTAATTTAAGTCCTTACACTTTAAATAATATCAAACTTTACTTATTATAATTTTTTATATTGTAAAAGGTGATAATGAATCGAAATATTAGACAATCCTTGTGTTTTTATTAGTAGTATATAGATAGATAGATAAATATACAGATTTTTGTATTTGAAGTTATATTATTTTTCTTTGCCTAACTATATTTGTCTTATATCTTTACTCTATATCTTATGAAATATCCATTAGAGTTACATTTCAATTAATGTATATTAATTAATTAACTTTTTTTTTTAAAAAAATATGAAAATATTTATAACCCCTTGTCGTATATCTTTACTCTATATCTTTTGAAATATTCATTAGAGTTACACTTCAAGTAATGCATATTAATTAATTATTATTATTTTTTAAAAGTATTGAAATATTTCCAACCCCTTTTCTTTTACTCTATATCGTTTTGACATACTCCTTAGATTTGCACTTCAACTAATACATATTAATTCATTAATTTTTATTTTGAAGAAAATGTTTTAAAATATTCTCAATCCCTCACATTTTAGAATAGTTGTTATATATATATATATAATAGGGTTTTCATCTTGGGGCATGGAGGTAATTTCACCACCTATATATTTGTCTCATGAAATAAGGGAGACAACACAAGGGCATTCCGGTCATTTCTCTCCTTCAGGGGGTGTCATTGCAAGGAAAATGAAATCTCAGGGGGCGAGTGCAATTGACCGAAACCTCAGGGGATCTGAGTGCAAATTATCCTAATTTAACTAACGGTGTTATAACGGAATGGAGTGAATTGTAAAATTTGGGATAGTTTAGGGAGTTTTGTGTAAAAAGTGTAGTTCAAGGGGTTAGTTGAGAGAGAGAAAATAGTTCAGGGGGGTTTAATGCAGTTTACCCTTGTTTAAATTTAATACTGTATAACAGTCTCATAAGAAGATCGACCACACCTTAAAATTCATTAATAAATTATTTTTTATATTAAATGTCTTTAAAAATAAATAAAATTCACTTAAAATTACCAAAAAATTATCAAATTTCAGTTATGTTGTCAAAAGTAGCATATCAGTGCATTTTGGTCAACATGTATGAGTTTTTAAAAAAGTCACAATTGGGATAATCAATACTGTTATGTAACCCCAATATTAACCCGATTCCATTACACGACCGAAACCGTTTTTGGAACCATGCTCCCAAGCAGGGCCGGCCATGAGGGTAGGCGACCTAGGCGGTCGCCTAGGGCTTTCGACCGAAAGGGACCCAAATTTATTTTTTTTTATAAAAAAAAATAGTACATTTATAGACTCTAATTAAAATTTAATTACTTTCTTAGTTCAATTCAATCTAAATAGTAATCCAATTTCATAATTTTGGTCCTCAATTTTCTTCAAAAAAATTCTCAAACCAAATTGAAGTAATTCCTAATCTAATTCCACAGTTCAGGTCCCAAATATTTATTTAGTATTACTAAAGATAAAAAAATTTCAATTTTTCAACCCGATAAAACTAAAATTTAATCTAATTAAACCATTTAATCTAACTAAGGCTAGAAGATTCTTATCACACTATCTCACTTATACAACGTTTTGCGAATACACTCAGGGCTCTCGCAACTGTAACACTCGAATAACGTTTCCGACTACACTTAGGGCTTTCGCGATTTCCGCACTTGTACAACGGCAATTTTTGCCGAGAACACTAAGATGAAGGTTGTTTTAATTTTTTTCAATATTTATATGTTTAATGTATTTTTTAAAGCTTAAATTTTTTTAAATACGTGATATTTTATGTATAAGGACCTCACATGTGACATCGCCTATGCCTCAACAAATTTTAGGATTTTGAGGGCCGGCCCTGCTCCCAAGTTCCAACTTGTTACCAGAACTAATAATTAGTTGATCACTGATCATTTTTTTGCACTTCACGGAGCAACAATTCATTTTATGAGTTATATCACTTTCGTCACCTTTCACCGCACTAAAATCTATAGGTAGTAACGGAAAAAGTAGACAACTAAACACTACAAAATAAATTAGTCACTTGTTAGCAAATTAAACAGAAACTGTTGTTTCTTTATTGAATAACAATTTATATTTAAATTTCCAAATGGATTGCTAAAAAAATAAAATAAAGCTGCTTAAGTAATATCTTGATTTTTCATAAATGTATATTATGAAAAAAGGTGTTATTTATTCATTTAAGTAATTATTAACGACACATGAATATATTACATGGAGAAGAAATTTAAACCCAGCATATAATATTTCACACACACACATGCACATTTCTATAAAGCTAAACGTAGCATATATAATATATTTATTACAAAATGTAATTTTAATTATAAGTCATTCATGTGTCACGTACATAAAGTCACAGAGATTGAATTAGTAACTCACAATTTTATATATGAGATATTTTCTGCAAAATCTCAATTGAATGACTTACATGCACAAATATTTCAGGATAAAAAATTAATTTATTCTTCAACAACTCAAATATTTCTACATTTCCATCTAAGTTTTATTAAATCCACAGATTCAAATTAACAAATTTATACTACTTAAATTATTCCTTAACCAACCATCTCATTGCAATTGTTTAACTTATTAAATTTGTTTCACCAAAATTGGGTCACACAAATTTATCGAAAAAAAAAATTGGGTCACACAAGCAGATCTAGACTCAATTAAATATTAATGGTCATATATCAAATAAGAAACAGATTAAACAAAATTTCAAGACCTTATAAACTTTTTAAATACTTAATATTATTTAATAGATGATCATAAAAAAACTTATAATCTCCTTCTATGGAGTAACATTATTTTGAATACATATATAAATAGAAATCTTATTTTTTTCACAATATATTACTGTTTCATAAATAAGATTATTATTCTTCGGTCTGAACTTCGAGTTTGATTTTCGATCCATATTCTTCAGTCTTCACTTCGAGCAAGATTTTCGAGCCATCAAGAATCTCAGAGTAATGGACGTTGAGTTTATCATCGAGGACTTGATCGTCGAAGATTAGGGTTAATCCAGAAATGGTGTCATCAGACTCTTTCTCCATCTTTTTCTTGAGCTTTTCTTTGATCTCCAACACTGTATCCAAAATAGCCCACTTCCATGATAAACGACTCACCACTCTCGCGCTCAAATATGAGATCCATTTTTCTTCAAGATTGGAGGAATATATGAATATATTGTGGGTACAAGTATTACAGTATATGTCTCTTTATATAGATGTATGATGTATAGTGTGTGTAAATTTAATCTATATGCATGACTGCATGTATTATTTTTAATGTTATTGTTATTATTTTTTCAAGATCTAGAAAAGTCTTGTACCTTTTATTAATTAGAGAGTTTTAGTTACCACTAATAATTTCTTGTGCATGAACAATTTTTTCTTTAGAAGGTGGTGGGTGGTTGGGAATCATTTAATAAATATTTAATTTAATTAATTTTATTATGAATATTATTAAATTAAATTTTTTTATTTATGATGAATGTTATTTTAATCATATTTTTTAATATTATTATATCTTAATTGATGCGTATTATTATTATAAATATCAAGTCATGCACGTAGAGGAGACACGTGTATTTTCATGTGAAGCATACCGTGTATAGCACAGGAGCGGAGCTAGTGGCCAAAACTAGTATAATGCAATTACTGTTTGGGAAAAAAATATTAATGATAGTAAAATATAATAAATGTACAACCTAAATAGGTAGGATGAAAATTAATATGACAAAGAAAATCAAGTTTTCTTTGACCATGTTTCACTTTTTAATATTGCAAAATTAATTCTTTTTTAATATATATTTTTTAATAAGTTTATTTGACTTTGACAAAAATATATCATTATTACTTTTATGAAAACTTAAAACAATAAATAATACTAAACAAATCGCACAAATGCAGAATTAACATAATCAAAATATAAAAGTAATTTAATGGTTTAGAGTGTATAGTTATAGAATTTCACATTTACAATTAAAAGTTTTAACATATATTATATAATTATTGTTCTAGACATTTTGGTATCATGTTACCACACTATCTTCATTAGCCTTCATTCTCATGGTCTTAATTTTTTTGATTATATACCCATGCCTATCTATCAGGCCAACTATTTTCTACTTATTTATTTTTAATATCTTCATTGCATTATTCTATATAAATGTTTTATTTCTGCTGAAGTAGTCTATATTATCGATAAGCATGTTATGATTTCTCTGATATTATTCATTGTTGTAATAGTTGTCCTAAATTGACTGTGTTTAATTATAATATTTGTATCTTTTACATTGGTATATATAAAGTGTTGGTGATTTTTTATCATGTATTTTGTGATTTTTAAATGTAATACTAAAAGAATTTTTTTGGTAAAACAGTACGTGTCACTACGGCCTTGTTAGAGGATCTGGGCTTGAGCTGCTTTTTTTATTTTATTTTTTTTACTTCTTTTGTTTTTTTTCGGAAATTTCAAAAAAGAGGGTTAAAAAATCTTATTGTCTTAGTGTCACGCCCCAAATTTCCTAGGACTCCAAAACCCGAGCCTAAGAGCTAAGGGAGTGAATGCGGAAGAAATATAAATTAAATAAAATCCCTTTAAGTCATCAACTACCCGTACAAAGGTAAAAGAGACACGAAACACCTCAAAGATGTTAAATAGATCATACGGGATCGGAAGGAAGGTAAACCGAAACAATCGGTACCTTAACCGAAACATCGGAACACCCTATGTTCAACCAAGGGTAAAATGGTCATTTGGAGGGTGAAATGGTAAGTTCCAATTACAAACAAAAATTTTGGACCTAGCACAAGCCATAGGAACAAACGGGACCTAACTTGAAGCCACGAGGAAGGAGGTATGAATTTTCAAAAATGGTGTCAGACAACACCGACCCAAAAACTAAAGTTGAAGTACCACTCTTTCACTAAGGGTAAAACAGTCAATTCAGGGTTAAACTGGTCATTCAAATTTTTATCCCAATAATTTGGACGTAGGAAAACCCATAGAAACAAACGGGGGTCCATTCCGACGTTCGAGGAGGAAAATACGGATTTTCAAACATCGGACGTCGTAAGCCGCTGCAGCAGGTCTGCACTTCAAATTCCGAAAATCTACCGTCAACTTCAGTCGACCATTTCTCACTCAAACATGACTCAAATGAGGCGATTCAAAATCCTAAACGCAAGATATTGAAGTCAGCTTTCTAAAAAGCTAAAGAACTCCTTCATCCGACAATCGTAGCTCGAGATATGACCGAATTACTGAACAGTGGTCGAAGTGTGCGCGAGCTGTAGTCCACTGAAGGAACCTTTAATCGACTAGAAGGAGCATTTAGTAGACTGAAACAACCCTTAGTCGACTACAAGGTGCATTTAGTCAACTGAAACAACCCTTAGTCGACTCAAAGGAGTATCTAGTCGACTGAAACAAGAATATAGTCGACTAAAACAGTCAGGAGCTTGCGGAAATGAAGGTTTGAGGATTTAGTCGACTACCCAAAACTCTAGTCGACTATAAGGAGGGTTCTAGTCGACTAAACCAAGCAAGAAGTCGACTAAAACAATCAGAGGCTTACGTAAATGGAGGTGAAGACTTAGGCTACTACCTTAAAACTCAACTCAAGTCTGCAGAAAGAAAAATTTATCTCTACACCATCATGAACACTTATAGGATAAAGGAATTAGCTTCAACACTAATAGGATGCTACAAAAACAATTTCCGAAACTCAAGAACTAGAAAGAAACAATTATTTTCCTCGAAATCTTTTACTTGAATTTTCGTAAAAATCATCTGTCTTGCCCCCGGTCTCCGTTTTGAATAACCACCGACTCTAAATTCTAAATTTTCTTTCAAACAACTTCAAATCAGTTTAAAACATAAAGTTTTTGTCGGGTTTACGGGGGTAGGCGAAAACGGATTTTTCCATCCAAAATGAAAGGATTGGTTTGAAAACTTAGAAAAACGCCGTTTTCGGCCGAATACCTTATAATCACATTTCAAGACAATTAATTCATTTCACACTCAAAATTCCAAATAAAAGAGTTCCATATTTTCATTATAGCGCCCTAAGGCGAAACATGATAGAGTTTGTTCAAAATTACATATTTCCACGTTTCGGCACCGAAATGCCCCAAAAGAATATAATCCCCGCGCATAGCGCTCCAAGGGATATACATTGAGAATAACACCTCAGCTAACATGCTAGCCGGGTTAAAATAAAATAGTTTTTCAAATTCAACTTACATGAACAAAAAGAACATTTAAATACATGTTTATCAACTAAATGTCCCACAAATTAAGTATGGTCCGTCTCATGCACAAAAGGGCGGACATACAGCCACACGTCCACGGAGAGACTACGGAACTCTCCCAACGGAATCATCACCTGATAAATATATAAGGCGTGGGGTGAGCTCACTAGCCCAGTTGAGGAAGCGTCATTGCCTCCATCTCGGTAGTCCGAGTGGTTTAACCCAACCAAGGTTCATGCCACTAACCCTAGGTCGGTCTCTTGTCCCACATGACTCTCACGCCAATCCGGAACCCCATCAAACCCAACAAATGAGTTTCCCCAACATGCTCACAACATAATTTACCACAATTATAGCATGCTTCAACATCAATAACATAATCATACTTATGGGATAGTTCAAGTATAAATATAACTCAACACACCCCATAATATGCGCTTGCCCCAATTCGGGGTTAACGAATACGCACTCACTCATACTATGAGTAACGAGTACCGCACCGATTCTCCCCAAGTGATTTTGAAACTTCTCACTTCAACAAGGAAGATGGTCGCATGAGAGCCCCACTAGCAACTCCCATACTACGAAGATCCGAGAGTGGCGCCTACCACCACGATGGGGCAGCAACCAACCCTATATCCCAAATTCCCAGATTACTAGTCCGGAGGTGGGAGACACCTATACCTGGCCAGTTGTTGCGACGATTCGACACAAGACTACGTACATAGGTTTACACATCTCGTACAACCCAACACCCACGTTTTGACACTAAATAGTGTAACCAAATTGCATAAAGGTTTTCGATCTCAACCCTATGCCATCACAATACATGCTTACAATTCATATTTATAAGCCATAAAACACAACATGCATATATATCACAATATCATGTTCTCAAAGGCCTAAATCATAGGCTAAGCTATCAAGACCAATTCGTATACATATATACGGCATATATACACATAGACGCACACACCCTCGTACAAAAACAAAGACAAGTCATTTTTCCCCTACCTCAAATCCAAGCAAGAACACCTAGAACAAGTAAGGCTTCCAAGAGTTAGCCGAATCAACCCAACCTCCTCCAAGGCCAACAATAAGTTATATTCAACCGGTAGCTAAGCTTCAATAGAGTCCTAAGCAAGAGCTATAGATAGACAACTCCATAATCAAATTTTGAATACAAGAATCCAATAATAGAAGCTAGGGTTTGAAACTAGAAATTCTAAAGGAGAAGAAATCACTTACCAAGCTTTGGCTCAAAAGGAAGCTTGGAGCACCAACATCAACTTTCATGCACAAACCTCCTTCAAATTCTCATCATAAGGAAGAGAGAATTCTACAACTTGAAGAAGAATGAATGAAATGAGGGAGAGCAAGAGAAAGAACCGTATGAGAGAAGCTAGAGATTTTTGTGGTGAATGAGAGAAATCTTGCAAATGAGAGAAACTCATAAGTGTAGAGATTCTCCACTAACTCTTCTCAAATCCAAGGGTTCAAAATGAAGCTAGGAAAAAGGAAATGAATCCAAGGGCTAGAAATGAGTCTTGTCAAGTGGAAGACTTATGACACAACTCATAAAACTCATTAATTTACCAAACGGGGCCTTATCATCCAAGGGCTTAGAATAAAGATGGAAATCAAATAACCATCCAATGGTTGAGAAAAAGTCTTGCCAAGTGGATGACCAACAATAATGAATTATTCCATTTAAGTGCCAACCAAACAAGGCCTTATGATCCAAGGGTCCAAAACAAAGATGGGAGAATGAGATCAAGGGCTAGAAATTAGACAACACATGAAAGGTGGAAATGACCAAATTCTTCCAAAGTTAGGGTTAATTATAAGAGTGCCATCAAGACTCTTTATTACCCTTTCACCCCTTGTCATCCTCCCTAATTACTAAAACGCCATTCATGCCCTAATTTCTACATTTTCCACTAATTGCTCAAAATGTGAAATTACTCATTTACCCCTCGGTCATTTCTTTCCCGAAATCGTTTCCAATAATTTTCATTAATTTTGAAATGAAAATTCAACATGCTACGTACAATTTTTATAACACGTAAAACATGTAAGGCATGCTAAAACAATTAAACACATAAGCACATAAACATTTAATTGTTTAAATAATTTTTTTAAATTAACTCGTAAAAATACCGGACGTTACACTTAGGCTTTGTTTGGAATAATTAGAGAAAAGAAAGAAATGAAAAAAAAATGATAGTTTCGGAAGAAAAGATAAAATAAAATAAAATTGCAATGACTTATATTTTAAATTTGGAAGGGAAAAAAATAATAATATTCTTGTTTGGAAAACTGGTAAATGAGAGAGACAGGAAAATAAACTATTTAAACTAACATACTAATAGATCCTAATATTTAAATAAGATCAAAATGTCTTTTTAAAATTATTTTTGGAAATGTTAGGGTTAGTATAGTTATTAAAAAAGTACCACTTTATAACTTATTATACTCTCTCTCGGAAATTTCTTATTTTAAAAAATGTAACAAACTATTCTTTCAAATCTTTTCTTTTCTTTTCTCATCAACCAATTGAACATGAAAAATCATTATCCTTCATTTTCTTTTTTTTGTCTCTCGACCCAAATGAACCCTCAATTTGTAAATTGCCCCAAAGTTATGCCGAGTCAATTCAAAATAAACCTAATGTAATTACATAATTTATATTTAAATTTCCAAATGGATTGCTAAAAAAATAAAATAAAACTGCTTAAGTAATATCTTGATTTTTCATAAATGTATATTATGAAAAAAGGTGTTATAACTTATATATTCATTTAAGTAAATTATTAACATCACATGAATATATTATATGGAGAAGAAATTTAAACCCGGCATATGATATTTCATACACACGCACATTTCTATAAAGCTAAACTTAGCATATATAATATATTTATTACAAAATGTAATTTTAATTATAAGATGTAATTTAAACCCGGCATAAAATGTAATTTTTTTAGCCTTCTATTTTAATTATAAGTTATTCATGTGTCACGTACATAAAGTCACAGAGATTGAATTAATAACTCACAATTTTATATATGAGAGATTTTCTGCAAAATCTCAATTGAATGACTTACATGCACAAATATTTCAGGATAAAAAATTAATTTATTCTTCAACAACTAAAATATTTCTACATTTCCATCTAAGTTTTATTAAATCCACAGATTCAAATTAACAAATTTATACTACTTAAATTATTCCTTAACCAACCAGCTCATTGCAATTGTTTAACTTATTAATTTTGTTTCACCAAAATTGGATCACACAAGCAGATCTAGACTGAATTAAAGATTAATGCTCATATATCAAAATAAGAAACACATTAAACAAAATTTCAACACCTTATAAACTTTTTAAATACTTAATATTATTTAATAGATGATCATAAAAAAAACTTATAATCTCCTTCTATGGAGTAACATTATTTTGAATACATATATAAATATAAATCTTCTTTTTTTCACAACATATTACTGTTTCATAAATAAGATTATTATTCTTCGGTTTGAACTTCGAGTTTGATTTTCGATCCATATTCTTCAGTCTTCACTTCGAGCAAGATTTTCGAGCCATCCAGATGTAAACATTTTTATATTATGGTGTGAAGAAGAGTGTTGGTTGATGGAACCAACACGTCTGTTGCTCACAATCCTTTAAGGAACGGTCTCAGCCCTTTATAATTATGTGATAAAACAAGTAAATCATCGTTCAGTATCACAGTAAAGGTAGACGGTTGTAGAGCGTTACTAGAGTAAATGGATGTCTACAAAATTCTAATTATATCCGGAGTTCTCCAATTATCTGCTGCAATATCTTTTATGGACTTTCTATAACCGGGTATGTCTTCAATCAATGTTTATGTAATTAGAGCCATAAATTATTAAATTGCTTACATGTGGTATCAGAGCCTACATGAACTCTAATGCATAGACATATTTTAAATATGGACTTTCTCAGCAAGTGGATGTAGAATGAATATGACAGAGTTGTTTGTTAATTGAAATACTATTACTTGAATATTTTGTGAACGGATATATAACTGTTATAAATACGATTGATGTGCGTATATATTTTATACGGTTTCGTACGAGACTGAAACTGAATTAAGTAGAAAGAAATGATTGAAAACTTTGTCTGTTAATTCTAACATCTTCAATTCATTTACATACATATGTCCATATATATACAAATATGCATGTACTAAAATTCTATCCATTATGAAATATGATGGATAGTTCTTGTTGTCTGTGTGTCATGCATATGTAATGTACGGTTGAAATTACAATAGCTCTTCGTTAAAACAATGTTATCCGAGAGGACCGTGGACTGATAAGTTGTGATCAAAAGTTGTCAATAAAACCAACACTACGTTCGTGTTCCGTAAGTGATTTATGTTTCACTATTTTTCTATAATGAAACACTAGGGTGGTTTATGCTATCCAAAATGTGTGTTTATATTTATGTGAAACACTACCACTGGTTAGTAATTTACAATTATCCAAATGACATGAATAGAAGACTGTAATGACTACTAATAGTGATAGTAATATTAGTTTGGGTAACAAATGTGTCAAATTATTATTAGTGGGTGACTTAATAATAATTACAACGTTTCACTGCAATTATGTTACGGTTCCGTTTTTGGTCTAGACTTGTGGTATTGTTGGAAGATGAAACCAAGATATATGCATATCGTTATGGTTATCTAGACATTTTCTATGAAAGAATACATTTGTTTATTGTTTATAAATATATGATTTTTTTTTTTTTTAAATGTGATTGGTGAGGTGTTACAGTGGCTATATGATAGTTGTAGCCATATAAATGGTTCTATATGAAACGTACTGTATGTATGGATGGTTGGTTTTATAACCCTTTGTAGTTATGGTTGGGTTTGCACCAGAAGTGGTCAACTCTTCTATATATAGCTGACATTCTCACTTTGAAAACACACTAATATTTTTCTACAAAATGTAGTGATTTTTATATTCTTAAAATTAATCCATATATTTTTATTTGAGATTACTTATATATGACATATATAATTGAGATATGTTTTTTGTGCATTAATTGCATGCAAATCTTATACGGTTATATCATGATTAAATTTTCATTGTTTTATG
Source organism: Cornus suecica (assembly GCA_963922005.1). NCBI lineage: Eukaryota > Viridiplantae > Streptophyta > Magnoliopsida > Cornales > Cornaceae > Cornus > Cornus suecica. The sequence continues at coordinate 43,394,376 of OY998248.1, forward strand.
TCATATTTAAAATTATACATGTTATTAAAATTTTATACATAAATATGGTTATGCCTTTTGTTATAACTTATTGCATATTATGTATTGCGTTTTGATTCATTTGGGGAATTGAATCAGTAAATGATACTAAGTACAAATCTATTAAAATTTGATTGGGCGTTTAGTCACCAAAGTGACACACTCATGAATTTTTTTAATGATATTTGTAGCTTGTGGCAAAATTATTATTTTGCTGAAATTAAAGGATTGTGTTGGCGTTTAGTAGAGACGATCAATGATTAAATCCAAAGGTGGGTCATTGAGTTTGTCCAACTAGGCGGATTGAGGTAATTAATGTGATAGACATAATTGTTAACGGTTACTTCCAAAGAAGAACTAGTTGTCATTGTGTTTTCTATGATTAATTAGCCTCAATGATGACATTTGGATCACTAGTGGGAGACTAACATATAATAATCTCGACCCAAAGGAAAGATTATTATATGTGATGTTGATCTCATTCAGAGTTAATTATTTTGAGGCATTACTAATTATTTAACTCTGGAAAGTTTAATTGACTTCCTCATCAATTAAACTATATGTGGCCTAAATTATTCTCAAAGTCAGTGGGAGTAAATTTGATATTAGTGTTAAATGTGGGTGCGAGATTAAGTTATTAATGTCTCAAATATTTGAGATGAAAATGTGGTGAAGCCAATTATTTGACATTAAGTTTCTCCTAAATAAATCTCGTGAAAATTTTCAATTGTCAAAAAGAACCTACCTTGGTAGAGTTCTGAAAATATTTGACACATTAACACTATATGGCATGAATTATTAAATTGTTTACATGTGATATTATATAGCAATTTGTTGTCTTAATGCTAGACAGATATCACAGTGATGATCTTGGTTGGGATCTATATTGAGCAGCAAAGAAACTTATAAGATATCTGGAAAGAATTTAACGCTCATGTGTTTTATCAAAAGACAACTAGTCTTGAGTGGTGAAAAACTAGCTTTGCTGGTTGTCAGGACATTATGAAATCCACTTCATGGTGTATTTATTAATTATCAGAAGCGGAGTTTATTGCATGTTATATGACCACTATCATGCATATGATTTTAGACTTCAGGTTCAAAATTCCGCTACAGTTTCGTATTTCGAAAAACAACAAGAGTTGGGGTTAGTCTGAAAAATATGACCGTTATTACCTTGTTGTGAGATTGAGGATTTAGAACCAGTTAGTGTGTATCGAGCACATTGATACATAACAAAAGTTGTTATTTCCCATAACTAAGTGTTTGCCACTTATGCTGAATAGTAAGCATGCATTTTCTTGACGTCATGATTGGCTTAGTTAGTGGGAGTTGTATTTGGCTCAGGTGACGACACTTCATTTTGTGATCACATTGATTATCCTCATTATTAAATTTTTCATATTGGTGCATATGTGTATGTAAAATCAGTTTATTTAATGGTCCGGTATTGACACAAGGTGTGTCCTTATTGAGACACGGTAGGACCGATACATGGCATGAATATTATATTCAATATATGCACATGTAGCATATATATATGACTTTGGAGTTGAGTATTGTTGTTATGCGTGATCATTGGAGTCCTATGTCGCTTAAAGATATAATGACGCTTTGGTCTCATATTAGTAATACTCGGAAGGATTTTGTGTGATTAATACAAATAAGAATTAATTATTTGTTAGACTGAGTGGGAGAATGTAAGTATTTTTATATTGTAGTCTAACAATATTAATTATGTCCATATATTATTAAAAGGTATGTTGTGAAGATGAGTGTTGGCTGATGGAACCAACACGTCTGTTGCTCACAACCCTTTAAGGAACGGTCTCAGCCCTCTATAAATATGTGGTAAAACAAGTCTGAAATCATCATTCAGTATCACAATAAGTGTTTGTTTGGTAGACGGTGTGAAGTTGGTTTTTGGTTTTGGTTTGGTTGGAGTTGGGTTGGTTGGAGTTGGTGTGGTTTTATTTTGGTTCCAAACCATGTTTGGTGCAGATGGTTTTGGTGTGAGAAAAAGTGATGCTGAAAAATCAAACCATGTTTGGTAGAGTTGGTATGGGTTGAAATTCTGAATATTAATATATTAATAAATATTAATATTAATATTAATATTAATATATTTTAATATTATAATATATTAATATATGGGTTTCACATTTTATTTATTAATAAATATTAATATTAATATATTAAAATATATTAATATATTTAATTTTTCGAAATATTTAATTTTTCAAAATATTTAATTTTTTGAAATTTATTAATATTAATATTAATTTATTAATATTAATATTAATATATTAATATTAATATTAATATTATAATATATTTATTTTTTCATAAATATTTAATTTTTCAAAATATTTAATTTTTCAAAATATTTAATTTATTTAAAATAACATTTTTTAAATATATATGTTTTAAAAAATAAAATATATAAATATTTAATTTTTTCGAAATATTTATTTTTTCAAAATATTTATTTTCGAATTTATATATATATAATATTATATGTGAATAGTGTTAAATTTCGGACGGTTACAATGCTTTTTTCTTCCATCAAGTATGGAATATTGTAGGGAGGGATGTCATTCGAGCTATTAAAGAATTTTTCCAAAATGGGAAATTGTTGAGAGAGATTAATTGTTCTTATATTGCTCTAGTTCCCAAGATACCAAACCCATCCACTGTCCATGACTTTAGACCAATATCATGTTGCAACACTATGTACAAGTGTATTTCAAAGCTTCTAGCTAATAAGCTTAAACCAGTGCTACCATCCATTATTGATACATCTCAGTCTGCCTTTATCCAAGGTAGAAATATCAGTGATAGCATTCTTATTGCACAAGAACTCTTCAATGGCTACCATCTCCAGTCCAAGACACCAAGATGTGCCCTAAAAATTGACATCCAAAAGGCATTTGATACTGTGAATTGGGACTTCATTCTTGAGGCTCTTAATCTGCTAGGCTTCCCTCAAAGGTACATCTCATGGGTCAGATCATGCATTACTTCACCCTCATTCACCATTGATATTAATGGCAAGTTTCATGGCTTCTTTCAAGGCGTTAAAGGGTTGAGACAAGGCGACCCTCTCTCTCCTTTTTTATTTGTGATTGCAATGGATATACTATCATCTGTTATCTCCATGCACACATCCTCTGATTCCTCATTTAAATATCACTGGAGATGCAAGAAGCGTGCAATCACTCACTTGTCATTTGCTGATGATTTACTAATGTTTTCCCATGGTGACACTCATTCAGTCTTTATCCTTAAGAATGCAATTGATGTCTTCTCAAGCATGACGGGGTTGAATATCAATCAGAGTAAGAGCTATGTTTTCTACAGTGGAGTGGATCAAAATACCCAAACTGAAATCAACAGCATTCTTGGGTTTCAATGTGGTTCTTTACCCATCAAACACTTGGGTGTTCCACTTATTACTTCCAGATTGAGAGCTCAAGATTGTCAGCTGCTTATTGAGAAAATTACAAGGAGAATATCACATTGGACCTCAAAATTCATTTCCTATGCCGGGCAACTTCAGCTTATCCAATCAGTATTGTATAGCATGCAATTATATTGGGCTAATATTTTTATGCTACCTAAATCAGTGATATGCAATATCAACAGGTTATGCAGGAATTTTCTTTGGTCCGGTTCTGATGTCCAAAGTAATCAAGCTAAAGTGGCATGGAATTATATCTGTTCACCAAAGGAAGTTGGTGGGTTGGGTCTTCCCAACATCACAAGTCTAAACAGGGCTGCTCTTCTCAAACACTTGTGGAATATTGCTTCCAACAACACTAACAGCTCTTGGGTGCTTTGGGTAAAGGAGTACTTGATTAAACATCGCTGCATTTGGGAATTGAAGATACCACAAAAATGCTCACATTCTTGGAGAAAGGTCATGCAACTAAGACCGGCTGCTCAGAACTTGATTAAAGCAGAGATAGGTAATGGGATGTCTCACACTTTTTGGCATCACAATTGGTTGGGAAATGGCCCACTTTGTTGCAAGTACAACCTTCTGCATTCTAACTCCTCGGAGATTCTTTCTGATGCCTTGGTAAGCTCTTTGATTGACCCAAATACCGGAATTGCACCACATTCACAAGCATTCTCCATATTAGTTCCTGAAATTCAGTTGTTGCCTTGTCTTAAAAACCTCCCAGACGCCACAAAATGGACATTATCTCCAGATGGGAAATTCTCATTAAAGCACACTCTTGCTTCCTTCTATAACTCTCATCAACCAGTTCCTTGGTATCACCTAGTGTGGAATTCAATCTCTGTTCCTCGGCACAAGTTTATTTTTTGGCTTGCCATCCTCAATAGACTTTCCACATTTGATAAACATTCCCTTTCTAAATGGCATTTTCCTGATCATTGCTCATTTTGTTTATCCTCTAATGAGACAGTAAATCACCTTTTCTTCTCCTGTTCTTTCACCAGACCAATTTGGAACTACTTCCAATCTCTTTGCGGACTCCACATTCTTCCTCCATCATGGAATGATCTTGTCAATTGGGCATCTCATCATTGGCACACAAAGAACATCACCAACTCAATAAACAAATTGGCACTTTCAGCATCTATTTACCATATTTGGATCGAGAGAAATTCACGTATTTTTAGAGGAGTGTGCTCTTCCCAACACTCATTGTTAACGAAAATACGAAATTCTATTCGTGAAAAGCTCCTCTCTTGCTCCTTTAAGAATGGTTCGGCTGCTCAGAGTGCCCGTCATGCTTGGGATCTACCTTCATCTATTATAAGGCCTCCGCCACGCCCTCCTGATAATTGATTGTTGCCTTGTTCGGTGATAAGGCATTGTTATATATTTGTGAACCGATTGTCATGGTGCCTTTATGAGCAACCTGTTCTTGGCTTTTAGCCCGTTCCCACTTAAGGTGGAATTTGTATTTGCATTTTCGTGTTTATTTATAAAATTTGCTTAACCTTTCGAAAAAAAAAAAAAAAAAAAAAAAAAAAAAAAAAGAAGAGAAATTTGATGGATTTGGGTCCAATGGAGTGACACTATTCACACACCATTTGTGTTGCACCATGTTTGCCAAACATGGAGTGGAGCAAAATTTTCAAACCAAATCCAAAATTTTGGCTCCACTCCATGTTGCCAAACAAGCACTAAAGGTAGAGGGTTGTAGAGCGGTACTAGAGTAAATGGATGTCTACAAAATTCTAATTATATCCGGAGTTCTACAATTATCCGCTGCAATATCTTTTATGGACTTTCTATAACAGGGTATGTCTTCAATCAATGTTTATGTAATTAGAGCCATGAATTATTAAATTGCTTACACAAGAATCTCAGAGCAATGGACGTTGAGTTCATCATCGAGGACTTGATCGTTGAAGATTAGGGTTACTCCAGAAATGGTGTCATCAGACTCTTTCTCCATCTTTTTCTTGAGCTTTTCTTTGATCTCCAACACTGTATCAAAATAGCCCACTTCCATGGTAAATGACTCACCACTCTCGCGCTCAAATATGAGATGCATTTTTCTTCAAGATTGGAGGAATATATGAATATGTTGTGGGTACAAGTATTACATATATGTCTCTTTATATAGATGTATGATGTATAGCGTGTGTAAATTTAATCTATATGCATGACTGCATGTATTATTTTTAATGCTATTGTTATTATTTTTTCAAGATCTAGAAAAGTCTTATCCCTTTTATTAATTAGAGAGTTTTAATTACCACTAATATTTTCTTGTGCATGAACATTTTTTCTTTAGAAGGTGGTGGGTGGTTGGGAATCATTTAATAAATATTTAATTTAGTTACTTTTATTATGAATATTATTAACTTATTAAATTTTATTTATGATGAATGTTATTTTAATCATATTTTTTAATATTATTATATCTTAATTGATGAGTATTATCATTATAAATATCAAGTCATGCACGCAGAGGAGACACGTGTATTTTCATTTGAAGCATACCGTGTATATCTGTACAGGAGTGGAGCCAGGGCCAAACTAGTATAATGCAATTACTGTTTGGGAAAAAAATATTTATGATAGTAAAATATAATAAAAGTACATCCTAAATAGGTAGAATTAAAATTTAATATGACAAAGAAAATCAAGTTTTCTTTGACCATGTTTCACTTTTTTATATTGCAAAATTAATTCTTTTTTTATAAATTTTTTTGAATAAGTTTATTTGACTTTGGCAAAGATATATCATTATTACTCTGATAAAAACTTAAAACAATAAATAATACTAAACAAATCGCACAAATGCAGAATTAACATAATCAAAATAAAAAAAGTAATTTAATGGTTTAGAGTGTATATATAGTTATACAATTTCGCATTTACAATTAAAAGTTTTAACATATATTACATAATTTTATTCTAGACATATTTGATATCATGTCACCACACTATCTTCATTAACCTTCATTCTCATGGTCGACTTAATTTTTAGATTATATACACATGCCTATTTATCAAGCCAACTCTTTTCTACTTATTTATTTTTAATATTGTCATTGCATTATTCTACATAAATTTTTTATTTCTGCTTACGACAATTTGGTTACTGAAGTAGTCTATATTATCGATAAGCATGTTCTGATTTCTTTGATATTACTCGTTGTTGTATTAGTTGTCCTAAATTGACCGTGTTTAATTATAATCTTTGTATCTTTTACATTGGTATAAATAAAGTGTTGGTGATTTTTTATCGTGTATTTTGTGATTTTTAAATGTAATACTAAAAGAATTTTTTTGGTAACAGTACGTGTCATTATGGCCTTGTTAGAGGATCCGGGCTTGGGAAAATTATTGCTCACGAGGAATCCCAAACCAATTAAAACACTTCATGCATATCACGCGTAAGTGATAGAATCTCATCATACTTTACATTCATCACTGCTTATATTACACTCATCTTATTATTGGTTCAGGCCCTTCAGGGTACCACGTAGATTTATCCCTCGGGTACCCAATACCTTGATCTGCTTTTTTTTTTTGTTTGTTTTTTCCGGAAATTTTTAAAAAGAGAGCTAAAAAATCTTATAGTATTAGCCTTCGTTTGGAATAATTAGAGAAAAGAAAAAAATGAGAAAAAAAATGATAGTTACCGAAGAAAAGATAAAAAAAAAAATTTGCAATGACTTGTATTCATATATATGTGAATTAATTCGGAAGGGAAAAAAAATGTATATATATATATATATATATATATATATATATAATTCTTGTTTGGAAAGGTACAGGTAGATGAGAGAGAGGCGAAGATAAACTATTTAAACTAACATACTAATAGATCCTAGACTCCTAGTATTTAAATAAGATCAAAATGTCTTTTTAAAATTACTTTTTGAAATGTTAGGGTTAGTTTAGGTATTAAAAAAGTACAACTTTATAACTTATTATACTCTCTCTGGAAAATTTCTTATTTTAAAAAATGTAACAAACTATTCTTTCAAGTACAAATGGTCGAGAAATGGCCCACTTTGTTGCAAGTACAACCTTCTTTCTGCATTCTAACTTCTCGGAGAGATTCTTTCCGATGCCTTGGTAAGCTCTTTGATTGACCCAAATACTGGAATTGCACCACATTCACAAGCATTCTCTATATTAGTTCCTGAAATTCAGTTGTTGCCTTGTCTTAAAAACCTCCCAGACGCCACAAAATGGACATTACCTCCAGATGGGAAATTCTCATTAAAGCACACTCTTGCTTCCTTCTATAACTCTCATCAACCAGTTCCTTGGTATCACCTAGTGTGGAATTCAATCTCTATTCCTCGGCACAAGTTTATTTTTTGGCTTGCCATCCCCAATAGACTTTCCACATTTGATAAACATTCCCTTTCTAAATGGCATTTTCCTGATCATTGCTCATTTTGTTTATCCTCCAATGAGACAGTAAATCACCTTTTCTTCTCCTGTTCTTTCACCAGACCAATTTGGAACTACTTCCAATCTCTTTGCGGACTCCACATTCTTCCTCCATCATGGAATGATCTTGTCAATTGGGCATCTCATCATTGGCACACAAAGAACATCACCAACTCAATAAACAAATTGGCACTTTCAACATCTATTTACCATATTTGGATCGAGAGAAATTCACGTATTTTTAGAGGAGTGTGCTCTTTCCAACACTCATTGTTAATGAAAATACGAAATTCTATTCGTGAAAAGCTCCTCTCTTGCTCCTTTAAGAATGGTTCGGCTGCTCAGAGTGCCCGTTGTGCTTGGGATCTACCTTCCTCTATTATAAGGCCTCCGCCACGCCTTCCTGATAATTGATTGTTGCCTTGTTCGGTGATAAGGCATTATTATATATTTGTGAATCGATTGTCATGGTGCCTTTATGAGAAACCTGTTCTTGGCTTTTAGCCCGTTCCCACTTAAGGTGAAATTTGTATTTGTATTTTCGTATTTATTTATAAAATTTGCTTAACCTTTCGAAAAAAAAAATATATATTTTCTTTTCTCTTCTCATCAACAAATTGAACATGAGAATCATTATCCTTCAATTTTATTTTTTTTCATTTTTTGTCTCTCGACCCAACTGAACCCTCAATTTGTAAATTGGCCCAAAGTTATGCCGAGTCAATTCAAAATAAATCTAATGTAATTACACAATTTAGGGCTTCAATTTTTATTTTATTTTTAAAATGTATTTTCATATGTACAAAAAAAATTAACTTGTTTAACAGCTCAATTCGTTCTAAATCCTAATATAATTTTAATTATTTAGGGCCCCAAAATTTGTTTATTTCATTTAGTATTTTTATAAACTCATAAAAATATATTTAATTTTCAACCTATTAAAACTAAAGTCTAATCCAAATCAAAACACAAACTATTATTCTAATTTAGGATTAGAGGATTCTTGTTGCACTCGCACAATATTTAGAGACTAGTACATTTAGGAGGGGTCTCGTGATTGCAATAACAACAATTTTTTACGCAACTACATTTAGGGATCTCGTATCTGTGACTGCCGCATTCACACTACAATAATTTTTTACGACAACACTAGATGAGGGTTGTTTCTAATTTTTTTAATATTAATATATTTAATATTTTTTTTATATTTATAATTTTTAAGCGCCTGAAATCTTACCGCCTCATATTTAATCTTGTCTAATACTTTTATTTATTTTCAGAATTTCAAGACCCACCTTGTGTCGCACATCCAAAACTTCCTTGACGAATGAACACGAAAACCTTTGGCGGATAGAGAAAATGGCAACACTTAAAACTGCGTTATTCAAAAGAGAAGAGCCTTCACAAAAGTCCATTCTTTCATTACAACATATAGTGAGTAACGATTAAAAAACAAATTGATTTACTACTACTCTTGTCCCTATCCCTCTAAATGCATGTTTATCTTAATTATTAGTTAATGGTAAGTCAATCACTTCAAAAATTAGAATGGGATGACTACGACTAATCAACAATTGCTAAAACACTGTGATTCATTAATTAACAACGTACAAATCCTAATTTCTAAAGCACATAACTTATTGTAGCAGAGAAATTTTTAGTAATTTTCCCGCGAATTATGATATGCCGACTTCTAAGAAGTCCAACACCACCATCATTTCAAAAATAGAAAAATGACTGAAACTAATCATCAATTAATAAAACACTACCATTCATTAACTAACAACAAACCCTAATTTCCAAAGCACGCAACTTATTGTAGTACATAAATTTTTAGTAATTTTCCCGCGAATTATGATATGCCGACTTCTAAGAAATCCGACACCACGACACTGTCATTAGCAGGGTAAAACTAACCTTGGTGCCAATGAGTGCGTGGTTTAGTATTGCTTACGAGTTATCCATTTTCATTGGCAAACGGGATGGCAAAGGCCCGCAGATCTTGGTGGTAGTAACAAATATTCAAATGAGAAATTTGAAGGCGGAAGAGGGGAAAGGTTCCACGTGAACGGCTTTTAAAAAGTAAAACGAATCTATGATTCATTAATCACCAACTAACCTTAATTTCTAAAGCACACAACTTATTGTAGTACATAAATTTGTAGTAATTGTCCCGCGAATTATGATATGCCGACTTCTAAGAAGTCCGAAACCACCATCATTATAAAAATTAAAACTAATGATTGCAATTAATCAACAATTGCTAAAACACTGTGCTTCATTAATTATGAACAAACCCTAATTTTTAAAGCACACAACTTATTCCTTGTTGCCCTAGCAACATTCAAGCACATACAACAAACTAGAAAATGATTATGGCTAAAACATGGTGACCCTCTAATCAACAACAAACCCTAATTTCTCACACTATACTAACTTATTCCTTGTTGCCCTAGCAACATCCAAACAGATACAAACAAACAAACAAACCCTAATTGATCAAGTACCACCAGTGACACTTCCATTGAAGATCTCAATGGTCTCACCTTGTCCCACATGGTGCCACCTAAAAGACCTATCTTCATCCATCACATTCTGCTTGTAAATGAAGAAAAACCCGTCCGACGGAAGCTGAAACTGGAACCTATGATGCAGCCTCTGTAGCTCTTTCCTCAGCTCCCCCACATTGTCCGTCGCATTCACTTCCACCGGAATCTTTTTCGTCCCGCACTTGGTCAGCACCATCACTCTCAGCTTCTTCGACCCTCCACCACCGCTTCCGCCACCGCCACAGCCCACCGAGTTTCCAGATGCAGTGGGCGACGGCCTCAGGCCTATATCAATCTCAGAATGATCAGATAGCTCACTCTCTACCAGAGTCCGGTGGTCCTGGTCGCAGGCAGAAAATAATGTTAGTGGGGACAATCTTGGAATATGGCCCATTTCGGAGAAATATTTATTTATATTATTTTGGGTGTTTTTTTATAACACTTCAACTATATTTTAATTAAAAAATAAAATTTAAGAGTATTATATATATATATATATATATATAAATTGTAGTTTTGTGCTTGCCTGCAACTCCACACCATTTGCATGGAGCACTAATCTTTGTATAGGGAAATTTTCCGTCTCGTTGATTCTCTCTTTGAGCCTCCGAACGGTGTCGTTTGGGTCCATTTCGATCGCGACACCGAGCTTCGACGTCGGCATTTTAAGGAGGAGTTGCATGGTTTTCTTACTGCATGGCGGCGATTCCTCGGACATAACGGTCGGTTTTTCGGCTTCCATGGCCACCATGAGCTGGATTTTCGAGCGGTCGAGTATTTCAGAGTAGTGGACGTTGAGTTCATCCTGAAGAACTTGGTTGTTGAAAATTAGGGTTTGTTTGGAAATGGGAATGCCTTGGTATTTTTGAATCTTTTCTTTGATTTCAGAGACAGTATCGAAATAGCCCACTTCAATGACAAACGACCTGCCTCTTCCGGTCTCGAAGTAAAGATCCATCTCTAGGTAAAAAAATGAAAGACATCTTTATATATCTATATCTATATCTATATATATGTGGATATGAATATGTATTTGTAATTTTGTATATGTATGTCTGTGTTTAGAGAGGCATATATAGTGGTTGAGGCTATATATCTGCGTGTTTGTTACACAATTCTAGCGTGTGTAACAACATCTGGAATTTTGAAGATTTGGATAGTGACATTACCATATTTGAGAAATTAGTATTTTATGTTGGTGGATCATGGTGAAATATTTAATGATTCTCGAATATTGATGACATGGAAATGATTAGAGAAAAGATATTGACCAACGAAAGTAAATGCATTTAAATGTATTTCATAATTTTTAAGTGAGGTTGTATTAATATATGTTTTCTTAAAACTTAAAACTAATCAAAATTGATATTTAAGTATTTATTTTCCGTAAATATATTGCTGGTGACATTTATTTATTTATTATTATTTTCAATCTTACTAATTGGACACTCATAATTGGATTGGACCACATCCACCTATAGTTTATGATCATTTAAGAAGATGAGTCAACATTCCGTTGGGGGAATTTTAATTTATTTATTTTTGGTATTTTTATATACTAATTTTAAATTATTATTATTTATGAGTTATATATTAATAAAATTTTCTAATATTGCCCTTACTGAAATTACATAAAACCCAACTATTGCCTCTAGAACATTTATTTTTTCGTCTTGTTAAAAATCACATTTCTCAGTAAGTTCAATTATGTGTAACGGTGTTTTTGTGCCTTCCAAAATAGATGACTTAACTACCGAGAGTGATCGTGAGAAGGTGATTGTGTTTGTGTTTGTTAACTAACTAGATGGGAAAAAAAACATACTATTAGATAGTAATTTTTTTTCTTAAAATTGATTTTTCATTAGCTTGGTAATGTTAGAGTGACGTACGTGTTCTCTTTAATTATATATTTGCGTGTCTGGTTTATCGTAACAATTAGTCATAAATAAAACAAAAATGAATGAAAATACTTCATTTAAGAAATTAAACTTTTTGATGATGTACCTCGCTCATTCAAGAATATATTGATCTACATTTCAAAAAATAATTTAATGTTATGGAATTATGTATCCCAATCACTACGTTGGATGTGGTAGTGAGATCTATCGATTAGAAGTCTTAAAGTAATTGAAAATACGCACCTCCAGGTATCGGGTAACTTCTTTATTTATGCTATAGAAATAGTTGAACAAGTAAAATGCGTATCTCGTTATTAATATGCATTGTTCGTCATTAATATATATACTACACCAAACATATACATATCAAATTATGATATTATTGTAAGAAGAAAATATCTTTCTCGATCAATCTTCTTCCCTACATTCTTGGAAAATTAAAAACAAGTCATTTTCAAATTTTGATTTATTTATTTGGAATCAAGTTCGTCTACTTTATTTATGAGATTTCTCAAAAATATCACATTTTCATAGGTGAACCGAAAGAAGTAATTGCATGATTCCAGTTGAAATTTTTGTAATTTTCTTATTTTTTGTAAAGAAATTATGTTGTGTTTGGTACGTTGGAATATAATGAAATGGAATGCTCATTCCAACCATTATCTTGTTTGGTAGGTATTATTAAGTGAGAATGGTTATTCTCTTGGAATGAAAAACCATTTCAGATAATGAAAATTCATTCCACTGCTAAACCTATGAAATGGACATTCTATTTTTTAAAGAATGCTTTTAAAATATCAAATTACTAAATAATTCATGCACATTTTAAATAAACAAACCACCATCTCCTCCTCCACCGCCACCTTCCTCCTCCACCATCACCACCTTCTTTACCTTTTACCACCACCACCACCACCACCTTCACCTTCATTACTTTCTACCACCACCTTCCACCACCATCATCTCCATTTACCTTCACCATCATTTCCACTTCCAATGTCTTCTACCAACACACCACCATCACCGGACCACCACCATTGTCTTCAACCATCATCACCCCCCCCCCCCCCCCCCCCCCCCCCCCCCCTCCTCCTCCACCATCACCACCTTCCACCACCACATCATCACTTTCCACCATCATCGCTACCACCACCATCATCACTTTTTACTACCACCACATCCGTTATCCGTCATCACTATTCTCATTATCTTTTATTATTTTTTAATAAAAATAATTAAAAAATAATATCATATAATTAGAATAATATATTTATTAATAAAATGGGTAATTTTGGAAAATTTTTATTTTAAGTTAACTTCATTACTAATATGGTTCCTTTTGCAATCAAACAATAGAATGAGAATGGTCATTCCATTCCATTCTCATTCTCATTTCATTCCTACCTTCATTCCATTCAATTTTCGCGTACCAAATGTAGCCTTATAGAATTATGTCAACATTTGTGCTAACTTGGCTCTACACATTATTTAAATATAATTATATTGCTTACTGTATAATCTTATTATTTACTCTATAACTTTTTTATTCCGTTAGTTTTATTCTCCATTAAAATTCTTTTTTTTTTAAGGAATAAAATACAACCAATGGCGCAATTTAAAAGACTGTCGTTCTCCACAATGTAGAGTGAAGTATATAACTTGGTTTGGGTTCAACTAATGTGAAGAAGCTTACACCACACCAAGAAACTGACTCTCCATTTATCTTAACCTATATATAGTATTATAAAAGTGTGAAGGTTTTATATTTTTTGTATTAACTGTTTTGATATTTTTTAATCAAATACTATTACACTAAATTTAAAATATAAAAAATATAGTTCCTAATGATTGTTTATACATTGAATCTATTTATTATGATCACTTATCCTATATTAAAAAAATAACACTTATAATTTAAAGTGGTTGTTTATATATTGAATCTATTTATTATGAGTATCACTTTATATTTCCAATAAAAAAAAAATAGTTCAAAATGATTGTTTATACATTCAATCTATCTCTAGTGAGTATTTATAATTATGATCATTAAAATGAGAAGCACATAAAAGGACATAATGTACACAAACTTCAAGGTAATTAATTCAATTTTACTAATTTTTTTTATTTATATACAACTTTTCTAATTTTGAAATTAATGATAGTATTATTCTAGAGTTAAAATATAAGTGTCATAATACAAAAATAATTAATTATACATTTAATATAGTCATGATGAGTGTTCACAATTGTGATTATTAATATAAAAGGCACACAAAAGGATACAAACTTTTAATACAACTTATAAAGATGTGAAAAGTCCTATGTTATTTTTATTTATTTTCTAATTTTTTTAATCGCATGGTATTACTCTAAATACAAAATATATAAAGTTATGATTCAAAATTGATTGATTGCACATTTAATGATAGTTATTATGAATTATTTATAATAATAATTATTAATATAAGAGGCACACAAATGGACACAAACTTTCAAGATAATTATTAAGGTATTACTCTCGTTTTCTATTTATATATATTCTAAAAAAAGTCCTAATTTTAAATCAAACTTTTAGCATAACCAATAACATATTATTATTGTTTTCTATTTTTTTTCAATTTTGATTATTACGGTTTCAGACTATATAATTTTGTACAATAATATAATTAATGTGTCACACGTGCTCTTTTCATGTATTCTTTAAAACTGATTTTCTTGTTTCAAATTTTCAATGCACCAACATGGTGTTCGGAGTTTCGCCGATGACAATTCAAGGGGCCTGTAGTAAGACATTTTTAGTTTTCACCTCAATAAATTATTTGCATTACGTAGAAATCCCCCCTGAAACCATAAGTGGGTGTTTAGGAGGTGATTCGTGATTAAAAAAAATGAAAACGAAGCGTAACAAAGCATGTGATGTGGTTTTATTCTAAACTAGAAACATGTAAATATTTATTTATTTATTTTTATTTAAATACATTTAATTATTAATTAATTATTCATTTTATTTTATTTTTTTATTTATAATTTATAATTATTTATTACTCATTCTTTATTTATTCATTTTTATTTATAAGTGAAAATAAGTTTTACTTTTTTGGTTATGATATGATTGGGATTGTTTAATTATTTGGTCTAGCTACAATACCCGAATCACTTGAAATCACCAATTTTGGTACTTCCAAATTGGGCCCAAACGTGGAAGTATGGTTTGGGCTTGTGGAAGTAAAAGCATGGTGACCAAATATGCTTTGGTGTGCTGATGAGTGAATAATGTGGAAGCAAGAACACAAAAGTGAAAGCAAAGCAATGCTCATTCGTGATACCTTCACCTAATTTTATAACAACGAACTTTAGAGTCCACAATTATCCAGTACATCAAATGGTTAAAAAACTTTCTAGGTCAGATAACATATAACATTTCAACAAAAAATCGCAAGTAAAATCATGAATTCCTCAAAAACGTTATGATGTTTAATACATACCACAAAAAATAAACAAACACACTCATACCCTGTTTGATTCTATATGCATTCCTGCAAAATCTAATCAAGAACACCATTGAGAGCATGTTGATCCATTAGTCATACTAGATACAAATTTATTTGCTATTCAAATATACATAATAATCGGTTGGTTTTCAAGAAAATGTACATTGCTCAGCTTCAACATCTTGCCAACTTTTACAAACCACCTGTGAAAAACCATATCTGCAACTAATTTCTGTCATTTCTCCATAAGAATGTGAAACGATTTTATTCCGAGTATGATGGTCAAGAACCCTAAAAAAAAGGGTTTCCGAGGATGTAGATACACGATGAGCATATCACAATTATTCTTCGGAAACCTTGAAGAAGGTATAGGACAAGATGATGTTGTTGATGCCATCCATTCTAGGATCTGTTTCAAACTCGGGGTCTATATAAAAGAACACCTATAAATGCAGTTGATATACATATCGTTAGTCGATAGAGCGTGTTCTTGGAAAAATGCATACTACAACCGAAGGGAAGTTCCTACTTACAGGCATGTCGATCTGCTCTCCAGGGAGTAGTCGTTGTTCCTCAAAGCAAAAGCACTGAATTTTATTGAAGTAAACTGCAGCCTGAAAAGTGTTGCAGACGGATTACTCTATTGACAGATCTGGAGCTAAGACAAGCAGCAAATTTGGGAGTTGTTTCATGGTCCAAAGTACAATGCAGTGTTCAATATTGGTATAAAGGCTATACAGATTCATCAATTGTGATGCAATTCTACGTCCTCATTTCCGTAGCACTCAACCCTTAGCTTGTAACATCATTCAAGCCAATACCTTTCGAATGAACCATCATAGTTTAACAAACTAGTGCTAGAAAATTCTGATTGAACTGATCAAACAGACTTAATACATGACAAGCGAAAATAAATAAATTGAAGGACGTAACTTTGGTAAAGAAAAGAACTATTACTAGAAAGAGATTAATCACTAATTGAGGTGGTTGTGGGCAGACTGGGTAAAATAAAATAAAATGTTCAGCATTATTTACACCAAGAGGCTGCCCTTGGACTTGTGTTTTGACAGCCCGAGATTTTACACTGCTCCAATCAAGAATCACATTGATAAACACATGAACTACTAAATTAAGATCACGAGGTATCGATGTGCACAATAATTATATAATAGCTCGAGATCTATTCCCTGAGATCGGTTCTGTTAATCAAATTAGCTGTGCCTCAGCCCCTGGCCAACACCATTTTTATAAGTGAAAATTCATTTGGGTGCTCACAAGAGAATAGAAAGGCGGAATTGGGTCTCCAACTACAGCTTCAAGCCACCAACAAAAACCACAAAGTCCCGCTGGCCAAAATTTAGCATTAGCTTCTCACGGGGAAGCTTCAGCTTAAGAACCCTGTCCAATTTGATAAAATGGGTCAAGGACAGAGGAGGTCCTTGGACAGGGTATGGAGGAAACTAAATGGAGACCTGGTGTGATTTCCTTCGGGTTAGCTTGCTAAAAGGGTAGAACTCATGGTCAAAAAGTGAGCTGGCATCATGTGGTTTGCGTCCAAGTGCATCCTTCACCACAACATTGGTGTTACAAGACGCCATCCCCACCTTTTCGAATTTACAAAGGAAGGTCATAAAACTTGCAGCCATAATGTTACTGTTCCTAAAAGATTCTGACTCAGTAGATCACCTATTTCTGTTTTGGGAGTTAGCTTATGCTATTTGGCAAGGCATATTACAGCTGATCAAGATTAAAGTGCCCCGGGTTCAGTCACTACATCAACTGGTACATTGGTTTAGAAATAATTTAGAGAATCCTCCATACGTGCCAAGGTTCTTCAATGCCTTATGCTTACTGTCATTGGGTCCACATACGGAGTCGGAGAAATTAACCTCTTCACCAAGGATGGCAGAAGACAGCAACCGAGGGTCTGCTTACAGTTATAGGAAATGCTTAGAACTGCAGGGGCTGCAGTTCATGACCTTGATTCTTTATTTCCCTAATCTTGGATGCTCTTTCATTTGGAACTTTTTCTATTTGATAGTTTGTGAGGGGTTTTATAGCCTTGTAGTGGAAAAAATACTACTCAGTAGTGACGATCTATTTAGGGGGGGATGCCCTGTGTTTGCTTTGTAACTTTTTGACATATCGTTTATAAAAGAATACCATTCAGGGAAAACAAATCGACTTAGAGAACTGTTCTGTTCTTATTTGGTGGCTTATTGGAGTTACATCTACATTCACAAGCTATAAGATACATCCTGTTATGCACTGTTAAACTAGAAAGACCAAAAGGGAAGCAAATAGTCATATTTGCAGATCACTTTGTCAAGGAAACTAAAAATAATTGGATTAGGCAAGTACACTTGGTAATTATAGTGAAAGACAACACACCTTTTTTATACAAGAACTTTTGGTATCACATTAAAAAAAGATAAGGTGCATAATTAAAAGCACAATATACATAAGTTAAGACCAGTCAACTAGAATGTAATTAAATGCTTAATCAATTTTTAAAACCAGTGACACGAAAAAAAAATTATTGAAGAGATCAGAAGGCCAAAACTACATACATATCATTGCGAAGCTTATGAAAAATTAGGTAACCTTACCTTCATAGGGGTAACATTATATGTAGACATGCCAGTTATAGGAGTTGAACTTCGATTTTCAGCTGTATAAAATGCAAGGGCGCTTTCTCCTGGCTTTACCTTTACCTGAAACAGACTCAATGAGTTTTAAGATTACAATGCCTAATACAGGAAATTCGAGACTTTATACGCAGTAAGATGAACCAAACTACACAACCTTGGCTCGTAATCTCCTCAACTAGACTTACCCATGGGATAAGCATCCAAAGGCTTATCCACTTATTGAGACGAGCTTGAGCTACAGTCAGTAAGCTAAAAGCATTATGAACCAACACAAAAGCCAAGCTTATTGACTAAATTCATTTACAGTTTTCTGTACATATAGGTGGATATGTGTCACATACATATGTGTATATGTAAAAATAACACTTGTTACAAAAGAAAGGACCTCTCGTTGTGTGGGAATAAATTTCCATTGCATTCCATCTGCCACGTCAGCATTGAACTGCACCACAATCTCCCTGTAAGCATAATACCAGAACACATCAAAAGAAGACATCTAAAAGGAGAATCAACAAAGAAAATCATCTTAATCAAGGTTTTGTAGCGATATCCACCCTAAAAAAGAATAATAATCAGACAAACTCTAATAATCTAGTTTGGGATATAAAGAACCATCGCATATTCCTGACACTAGTCACCTCAACCCCATTTCTCTCGTTTTATGTCCATAAAGAACTCCCAAATGAGGGATTATTGGTCTAATCTCAACATGTCATTTTCTTCCCTCCATCAATTTCCATTTTCCCTCCTAAAAAGAGAGGTACACGGCTCTTACGCTCATTGGAATATCAAAAGCAGTTTTTCCCTCCTTACTGTATGAGTATCATTCCAAAGAACCGAGATATTCTACCTTGAAACAATAATTCAATAACTGCAAATGTTTTACTTCAAATGAGATAAACAAACAGAAATAAAATACTTCGAATTTAGAAATTAATAACTAATCAACAGTGGAGAATCCATTAGCATACATTAAATAATCAAAGCAATGAAGAGTAGTCCCATTTTAGCAGTAAATTCTTTGGAAACACACCTGGTGGTGATTGTTCCATCTTGAGAGTGCCGAGCAATCTTTTCTTCAACACTCTGAAAACAGCAAGCATTATTTTTATTATCAGACTAGGGGTTGGGAACAAAATTAACTTCCAAAATGACAGAATTATACAGATATCCTCACCTCACGACGCTGAACAGTACCCCCATACCCCGTAGCTTGGCAGAACCTCCTATATAGAGGAACCGCCGCATAAGTACACCCCACCATTGCAAACACCAATCCTGTTAGGTACAAAAGCATCTTCTGGGATTTCTTTTCACTAATAGCTGATGCCTGAGTAGCATATTGGTGCCGAAAATCAAGCAACGAATATGACCTCCTCAAACACCGATTTCTTGCAGACGAGTATCGCCCGGGCTTATCAAACAACCCCGTACTAAATTTACGCCTCGAAATCGCACTCCAAAATTCACAACCCAAATATCCCCCAGTTCTAGTACTATTAGTTCCCACAATATTACAATTCATCCATAGTGCTTCATTTAAGTGCCTACAACAAGAACAATAGTTTCATCTACATGTACCGAATTCAGGGAACAAGAAATCTCTTAAATTATAGGATACACACACTTTATACACATCGCAAACACAGATAAAAAAAAATATAAAAAACTGTTTAAATTATAACATACACAACATATACACATGGGCAGTGGATAGAGAAATACACGTATTATTGAAATTATATTGAAATATCTATATATATATATACACATACACACATATATATATACAGACATATTGACATTTTTGAAGGTGATTTACCTTGATTGGTGAGGGACTTGATGCAGAGCTTTGTTGAAGCAAGGCAAAATATGGGTTTTTCTAGAAAGTCTGGATATTGACATATTTGGGTAAATCAAAGCAATCACTGTATCATAAAAAACAACTAGAAAATTTGGTCAGATTCAACAGATTACGCATTCATCCTCTGTTTGGTTGCTGAGAATCTGGAAGGAAAATACAAAGACGACAACCGATTTATGTATCCGTTAGCTTCACTTCTCTATGTACGGAATCGGAAATGTAATAGCGACTGAAAATAGTCAGCTTTTGAACAAAGGCTAAACAGCAAATGATGATCAAGGAGGTGAAATTTTATCGGGAAACAAACAAAAATGAGAAATTGTCAGCAGAAAAAAGTGAGAATTGAAACGGAGACAGAGTACCAGTTGGGGTTGGTGGTGGTGGTGGGAGCTCAAAAACCCTAATTTTTAGTCGATGAGCGATGATGGAGGGAAGCAGAGGGAGGAAGGCGTGTGGGAGCGAAATTACGGTTTTAGACACATTCGATTTTGTTGAGAGGTGGTGGGCCGCGGGCGATCAGAAACGGGTACGGGTCATGGAGTGCCAAATTGAATGGTCGCGTCGGGTAAGGCATAGTGAGTCTGGGGCGCAATGGAAAGATTGCGGGCTTGGGCTTCTATAAGTTAGTAATCAAGATGGACAGTGGCCCACTAGGCCCAACCCTGAAAATGGCATTGGTAATCAAGTTGGGCCGTGGCCCAATTAAGGACTAGGTCATGGGCTGTGCTCAGGTAATTCAAGGCTCATTACAACGAATTCGCTATATGGTGTTAGAGGTGTTTATTTGTCCCACACTGGATTTGGATGGGAAAGTGAATGGGTCTATAATATGGGTGGATGTTAGCCTCAACTATCAACTTCAGTTTTTGGGTCGCAGTTCAACCTGTTACAGTAGTTGTTAGAGGGTCTTGTCGCACATCAAATTCGACTCAAAATTTTGGATCGAATCGTGAAACATCCAACTTGTTATATCATAGCTAGATTATGGTGTTAAATGAAACATTTGATGTCATGATTTTAAGAAAATTGGGGTGATTGTGAAATAGAACCATTTTATATTTGTTTTCTCACGAATTGAGACATAATATTGTGCTTAATAGTGAAAATGAGATCTGAAAATAATTGTTTATTGATTTTTACAGGTCTCAGAATTCTGAAATTAGAAAAAAGATACTAGTAACAATATTGCCTAACAAAATTTGTTTTTAGCCAAAAAAAAAAAAAAATTGACACTTTTTTTAGTTGTGCTAGTCAACTTGCCATTTACTCTACAATGTGGGGAAAAAAAAAAAAAGCAACATGAATACTTGATTGTTGTAACAATTTAAAGTCATATAATTTAATGATATATAGTAATACAACACAACATCCAATTTAAAGTTTCAAGTCCTTATAATAATAAATTTTAACAATAGGCGCATATTTAGAGCTTTTGAGTTTTGTAGTTTTAAGTTGGTGAAACTTGATTGGTTATATGAGTTTATCATGGACAAATTACAAAGTTTAATTCCATACAGGAGAAGTTGGATTATGAGCATGTTTGGCAGAACTTATGCTTTTGTTTTTACGCATAAGATAAACAGAGAAGCAGAAACTATTTTAAAAAGTTGATATGCCCAATTTTTTCAAAACGCTCTTCCAAATAGAGTTTAGAAGTTCTTTAAAAAAATTTGACAAACATTGTGCAAAATAGCTTTTCTCTCAAAAAAATCAAAAATAATTTTTGAAAATTCAATCCAAACAAAATCGTGTGCAAGATGAAATTTCCTATTTTATATTTTGAAAGCCTCATGAACTGTAGGACAAATTGAAGACTTGCAAACTATCACATAACTATAATTGTAGACTTGCGATATATGGTAAGTTTCTAACTTCCTGTTAGGCAAGTTATGAAATTCTTATCCATCAAGAAATATATCAAAGGATAATACTTAGTCATGTCCTATGAGGATCAAGTTCGTCCTCCTCAATAATATGGTCCAATACAATTTGGACAAGTGACTAAAATATTTTTAAAAAAGAATTGACCTAGATTTGTATATTTGTGAATTTTATGTCCAACTTCCTTTATAAAAGGATTTTAACCACATGTCCAAAATATATTGGACCACATCATTGGGGAGGAAAAACTTGATCCTCATGGGGCAAGACATAAATATTGTTCTATATCAAAAACTCTATAAATAGATGTGGAGTACTGATGCAGGAGGATCAGCGCAAGGATGGCAGAAAATTGTGATCTGCTGTTTTCCTTTTCAAATCTTTATTTTTAGTTAATTTTTGCTATTTAGGGTAATTTTCTATTTGTCAATTAGGAATTGATTCTGAACCCGATTTGGGCCAGATTTTTGGTAATCTTTTGATTTCTTTCCTTGTTTCGTTTTGGTAAGACTTTTAGGTTTTGCTATTTTTGGTAAAATCCTTGATTTTCAGCTATTTAAACCCGGCTTGTGGGTTGTTTTAAATTAGTTTTGAATATTAAGAATTTTATTGAATTCAGAGTGTTTTCTGAATTTTGGGTCCAATTTCTCCCCTTTTTCCTTGCAAATTACCCGTTGCGCTAGCCTGCAGAATAATCTCTATTCTGTCCGGCGTCAATTGGTATCAGAGCTCAGCATCTTCCTGAGGCGGTTTTTTTTCCATCAGTTTTCGATGGCTAATTATCGTGGTCGTGGTCGTGGTGGTCGTCGTGGGCAGGTTCCGATTGAGGAAGTCCCGCACCGTGATCGTAACGTTCAGGATGTTATGATTGAGGATTTGCAGAGGCAAGTGGCAGAGTTAACCCAGCGCCTGGCGGCGCAGGAAATCGGTAATCATGATGTGGAAGATTCTGATACCGACAATTCCACCTTCGAAAATCCGTATCCACCGTTATGGCCAATATTTTCGGAAGATTCTGATTCCGAAGATGATTGGTTGAAAACCGATACTTTCGTTGGAGAGCCAGTGTATGACACAGAAGGAGATGATGATGTGTTATATGGGGACGACCATGAAACTCTGGTCATTCCTAAGAGCCTCCTAACTCCCAAAAGCGATTCCAAAGATGATTGGTTGAGAACCAATGTTTTCCATACAACCTGCACCATGGCCGACAAAGTCTGCAAGATGATTATTGACAGTGGCAGTTGCGAGAACGTAGTATCTAAAGACGTTGTCCGAAAGAAGGGTTCTCCCTCGTCAGTCTCTATGATGTCTCCTTCTGCATTTAATCAGCCGATGTCTCCGTCGTCTAATGGCCAACATCTTCGAGGCATCCATGAGCAAGTGAAACTGGTCATTCACGAGAGTAATGCCAAGTACAAAACTCGAGCGGACAGTCATCATCGTCAGGTACTTTTTGATGTTGGTGATTTTGTTTGGGTTGTATTAACTCGTGATCGTTTCCCTGTTGGTGAGTATAATAAGCTTAAGGAGCAGAATATTGGACCTTGTGAGATATTGCAGAAGATTAATGACAACGCATACAGGTTGTGTCTCCCTAGTCACTTGAAAACATCTGATATCTTTAATGTGAAACACCTGAGTCCTTGTTTTGCGGATTCTGCTGATGTTGCTGTGAACTCGAGGACGAGTTCTTTCCAACCCGGGGTGACTGATGCAGGAGGATCAGCGCAAGGATGGCAGAAAATTGTGATCTGCTGTTTTCCTTTTCAAATCTTTATTTTTAGTTAATTTTCGCTATTTAGGGTAATTTTCTATTTGTCAATTAGGAATTGATTTTGAACCCGATTTGGGCCAGATTTTTGGTAATCTTTTGATTTCTTTCCTTGTTTCGTTTTGGTAAGACTTTTAGGTTTTGCTATTTTTGGTAAAATCCTTGATTTTCAGCTATTTAAACCCGGCTTGTGGGTTGTTTTAAATTAGTTTTGAATATTAAGAATTTTATTGAATTCAGAGTGTTTTCTGAATTTTGGGTCCAATTTCTCCCCTTTTTCCTTGCAAATTACTCGTTGCGCTAGCCTGCAGAATAATCTCTATTCTGTCCGGCGTCAAGTACACAAAAGAAAAAGACAAATACTTGGCTCCTGTCCTAGAGGGATGGAGTCGATGGATTTCGTCCTATTCGGTTGACGTGGTCTAATACAATTTGGACACATGGTTATTTTTTTTTAAAATAAAAATAAAAGAAAAGAGAGAACCCTAGAACAATACTTAGTCTTGCCTTCTTCTCTCTAATGTGGTCTAATATAATTTGAACACGTGGCTAAAATATTTTTTTAAAAAAATTGAAACTAATTCCATTACTTATGGATTTTGTGTTGGTACTTTTATTAAAAGATTTAGCCACGTGTCTAATTTATATTGAACTACATCGGTGGAGAGGACGAACTTGATCCTCATGGGACAGGATCTATATGAAAATCAAAATAGTTGTTCTTCGCACGTGAATTACAAGCCACATCCATCTCTAGGAGCTAACATGCCCATGGTAATGAGATCAATGAAATTCCAATACTAAGTAAAAGAGTATGAAAAGAACTAAAAGGAGTATGAAATTACAAGAACTAATAAATTTTGGCAAGAAAGCCCATACAAGATATAAATTCTATATAATCGATACACGCAATTCGCACACTCCAACTTGGAAATGACAAAATCTTCCAACCTGGGGACCTTTGTACACCAGCAACATTAATACTTGATTCTTCCTCTTCTATATATATATATATATATATATATATATATATATATATCCCTTCGTCCTTTCCATGTGTGCCACCACAAAATGTATGAAACATTCATACTCATGACAAAACAGCCTCACTAGTCTACCACCATGCACGGAGTGAGTGAGAAGGAACTATTTATGCATGGCTATTTTCTTCTTCCTATTCTTCCTCATCAATACCAATTTTTTTTCTGGAGGGAAGTCTAGTGCAAAATCAAAGAGAGAGCCAATATATATATATATATATATATATATATAGCCGATTAGTCATACTCTGTCATGCCAATCTGGTCTGCCCAATGTGAACTCCAAGCTAGGGTTCTTCCGATTCGAATCACACCCTAAATAACTTTTCTGCCGAGTCATATCACATTCCTGCAACGTTTTTCAATATTCTGTCAATCTCTCAATTAAATCCACAATTTCTTGGTTCCTTTGTACTCGATATGTAACATGTAAATGCAAACGAGAAATATGTTCATATATATATATATATATATATATATATTGTTTATGCCTGGTTCATAATAATTATCTCTGGAAGAAGCCATTTAAATCAATATATCTACCCCTACTTGTTGTCTGGATATTTGTTGTGGTAGGAGGGATGATGGTCTGAGTTCCTCCATATCGCTAGAGTTGGTCCCCGGACAAGCCTCTCTAATACTGCTGAAAATTTCAATAGAAAAAATATGTTAATCTTGGATTATTTGAGTCATTAAGAGCGTGTTTGGTTTGTATCTTTAAAAATCATTCTCGAAAATTCGGAAAACAAAAAAATAGTTTTTTGAGAATAATAAAAATAAGTTCTATGAAAACAGTCATATTTATAACTGAGTTTTTCAAAAAACCGTTTTCAAAAAATAGAACCAAGCAGACTATTTTGTAGTTTTCTGATTACTGAAAATCAGAAAACAGAAAACTGTTTTCAGATATACAAATCAAGCAAACCCTAATTGGCCTAACCTATTCACATAAG
This sequence comes from Cornus suecica, assembly GCA_963922005.1. NCBI lineage: Eukaryota > Viridiplantae > Streptophyta > Magnoliopsida > Cornales > Cornaceae > Cornus > Cornus suecica. The sequence continues at coordinate 43,420,395 of OY998248.1, forward strand.
GGAAGATATGTAACTATATCTCAATATTTTCAGAACTAAATGTGATATGTGCTTCTGCATTGAAGAACAGTTGAGTTTTTGCTCAGTACTGGTGCAAATTAAGCAAAACCAAAGAAAGCTTTATTTTGGAAGTATATATTAGAAAAGCTAGACAAATATAAGCTCTATAATTTACCAAAGAGAGAATAAATAAAAGCTCTACTATACTAGAATCACTTGCATATATGAAAATTTAATAATGCTCGAGTTAGTTTAAAAATTTATTAGTTTTAATTAAACTGCTAAATTTACATGATGCTCAGACTTAAATGATGTCTAGCTTAATTTCATTGTCATCAAATAATTGCATCAATTGGCTTAATCTTTATATGTCTAGTAACTATGCACAAAGTGTCAAACCATACACAAACAACCGAGAAAATATAGTTCAATTTTATTTTTGCCTCAAAACCTCAACTTAATTCTAGAAACACTCTTCTTCTTTTTTTTAATTAAGGATTTACTCGCTGACACTACTTCCATTGAGGCTCGGGAACCCCTACCTCCCAAATAGGGGTTCAAGCCTTGTGAATTAATAATGCATCTTTTATAGCCATCAACCAGATTTTGGAAGCCTAGTCAAGAAATATATCTTAATTCATCAGGTTTAGCAACAAGCGTTTTGACTTTGTCCTATTTTCTACAAATCAATATATATGCATGAAAATTGTTAACAAAAATTAAAATGCAAGAGTTGAAATAGTTTAGTAGATGCAGCCTTTTATGTGCCCATTAAGTTGAGCATCAACAAACGAAGATTATTCAATCTGCATTTTCAAATAGAAACTCCATTATTATTACTTCTAACTTCTACACTATAATATATATATATATATATTGGTTTTATTTAGAATCACATCGATCATAGGGAGATAATAATTAAACTCTATACACTCCCTATAATACCAGTTGGCTCTACACACATGACACATGCACTGGAAGAGTTGAAATTCAACCTCCAGAAATATTTAAGCATTGTGACTATATGTATATATATGTGTGTATGAATGTAATGATCTTGGCCAGCTTCGGAGTCTACCTGCAATTAATCCTATATATGCACCAAGCATTTACAATGCAGGATGATAGTTTGGAAGAAATTACATGTGACCCCTTCTACTGGAATGCCCTTCTCAAAATAAATTTAGTTTATATTAAACTCAGGTTGTCCTACTTAACCTTTGTAAGTAACCACTTGACTTAATGTTTGCTCAGGCATGGTGACTTGTTTTCCAACAATTTTACCTTATATAGCTTGCATGGTTAAACTTAATTAGCCTACTTAGCCTCACGAAGATTGATCATCTTCTTAGGCATTGATGCAATACCCATCAATCCATCCTTCAATCTTAGCCAGGACAATAATCGATCGAGAAACTATTTAGTATCCCGAGATATATGGCACGTGATACTCCGAACCAATTAATGGAGAATGTGCATTACACATACGCTAGTCGAGTTTACACGTGTTATGCACCTCTTTAGTGATTGGCTAAGAGTACCACGTGACATATACCTCGGCATATTAAATAATTTTTTCAAGGGCTATTATAAAAAACAAAACCTTGTAGTTTCACAAAATCATCAAATTGTCCCATGGCCTATCAACTACCCCCTGAAGTTTCCAATTTGATCAATTTGGTCCTGAACATGAATTGGGTGAATTTTTCGACACTGAAAAGACAAAATTACTAAAATACCCTTATGAGTATGATTCATTTAATCTTAATACACATTCATTTGAATTAAGGTATTTGAGTAATTTCGCTTTTTCGGTGCCAACAATTATTTAGTATCCCAAGATATATGACACGTGGTACCCCGAACTAGACCTGTCAATGGATCGGATTCAGATCGGATCAGTTAAATCCAAATCCAATTTATTAAGAAATCGAATTATCGGATTCGGATCTTAATCGGGTTATCGGATTTTATTTTCAATCCATATCCGGTTAATATCGGATTCGGATCATAATCGGATTATTGACAGGTTTATTGATAAGGATAACAAAAACTCCCGATCCGCGATCCGAATCCGATAATTCGACGGATTTTCACTTAGTTAATTCATATTCGAATTTCTTCATTATAGAATATCTGATTCGAATATCTAATTAAAAAAATACAAAAATACAAAAATACAAAAATCAAGAAATACTGAAACACTAAATTATTCACACTTTTAATAATTGTATTTATGACTAATCATTATTAATAAATAATAAAATAATTAACAACTAACATTTATATACATGTACAGTATTAAATATATACACATAAAAATATCAAATATATATTTATATATATATAAATATATTTTATATCGGATCGGGTTATTATCCGATCGGATGACATAAATCCAAATCCAATTTGTTAAGAAATTGGATTATCGGATTCGGATCCTAATCGGGTTATTGGATTTTATTTTCAATCCATATCCGGCTAATCGGATCGAATTTGGATCGGATTCGGATCAAAATCCAATCCATTGACAGGTCTACCCCGAACCAATCAATGGAGGATGTGCATTACACATGCGACAATGGAGTTTACGCAAGTTATGCACCTCTTTCAGTGATTGATCGAGAGTACCACGTAACATATACCTCGGCATATTAAATATTTTTCTCAATATTATGAATGATTCTAACCAATAACATTCAAGTGACATTGAATGAAAGAGTTCCAAATTCGAGTGTATCATATGAGTGACACGCCAAGCTTAATTAATGAAGACAAATAAATGTATATGAAAGAGAATAAACTGAAAAAATCCTAATTTTAATTTATTCTTTGTTTCTCGATCATTGACAGATGATAACACCATGAGATTGATACTTCATGCTCAGTACTATGTATACTAGCTGGTAATCTTTCATGGGTTTCATGAAAATTATATGAAGTATCACCAGGTAACCATTGTAAAGTTTACAATTAAAAGAGTCATTTGAATCTTTTTTTTTTTTTTTTTGAAAATTAAAAAATTTACACAACCTGCCTCCACCTATACTTAATCTAATATTTCTCATTTGAGAGGTGAGGTCCATATACCTCTTGGTCATTAGACCTTGGTATAGTCCTTTGAATCTTGGTTAATATAAGAATATATATATATATATATATATATATGTATATATATATATATATATATATATGTGTGTGTGAATAATAACTTGTGGACACATCACTCATCCAAATTGATGATTCTATGGGATTTTGTGCACTAAATTTACGAAATGAGAAGAAAGGATCAAAAAGGGAAAAACTTTGTACAAAGACAAGACACATCTAAAAGTAGGCTCATAATAGAAGCTAGTACTGAGCACTGTCCAACACTTCATAATAATTTAGATTTACATTTATTACATGAATGCATGTTTAGATGATTAGTTAATAACCACTTTGAGAAAAGTAGAGCACTTAAGTCAAGGGACAGGTCTTTTAATTACCTCTTTTTTGATGATATATGCAATCACCTCGTGAAGAGAATATTAGTCATAAAGAAATAATAAGATAATATTGTTCTTAGGAAAAAGAGAAAATAGAAAAAGAAGTTAGTAGCTAGCCTGTTTTCTGTCATCCTATTAGCATTTGAATACAACTTTATATATATATATATATAAACACAAAGGGCTAGTCTTAGGAGACTCCAATATCTTTAGTTTTTTTTTTGTTAAGTCCAATATCTTTAGTTTAGCTTTTGCATTAACATAATTTTCGAATGAGGCTGTCTTAAGTTTTGAAAATATGAATTCTAAATCATAATAGAACTAGTTTATATATTCAATAATACATATATATATATATATATATATATATATATATATCTTGATGTATTCTAGTAATTGGAAGATCTTCCAACACAAACAATAGAAGAAGGTAAATAAGAAACAAATAAACAGAAAAAGAAAAAAGAAAAAAAGCAAAAGCTGCCACAAGAACTCTTTTTTTTTTTTTTCCTTCCAAAATAAAGTAGTGGATGCTTGCAGTTTCTAAGTACAAATGATACCATGCAAAAGAAAAAGAAAAGCAATGTAGGTATTTATTTATCTGATGTTTTAAGATACGGGTGATATATAGATATAAATATATATATGTATATATGGTACCTTGAAGAATTGCTCCAGAGAGTAGTAGAATTAGAGAAGTCTGTTTCTTGTTGCAAAGAACCAAAAGATGGCGCTCTTTGATCCATAAATCTATCTATGCCGCCAATCGGGAGGTTCTCTTCTTCTCCAGACCCATCTGAATGGCCTTCAAGAAGAACAAAATGTCTCAAAATGCATATATACTATAATGGTTTATATATACATATACATTTTATTTCTATATATTAACAAAAAAAAAGTATATGCATGAAAGCATGCAATGCATATATACTACATTTATTGTATATGAATTATGAAAAGTAATTTGGTCATTACCCACAAACCAATAGGGCTTAGAGGTGTACTGGAAGTGAAAATAGAGAGTTAATATATAAAATAATAGTATTTAAAAGAACAAATTAATAAACATTGAAATAAATTGGGTTTATATAAAGGAAAAAAAAACTGATGAGATGAGCAATAGATAATCACCTGAGGAAGCTGCAGGCTTGTCAGTGGTTTTAACAGTTCGATACATCTGTTGAGAAGTTGGAAATGTTCATTTCCAAAGACAATTAAATAGAATGAGAAACACATATAATTATATAGGAAGAATTAGAAAATGATACATATACATAATATATATACAATAGAATAACAAATAGTAGTACCATATTTGTACCCAATTCAGATCTCTCTCTGACCTAAGCTTCTTTCTGGGTTTTGTCTTGGATTCATCATTAATCACGAGGTTGATGTTTATCATAAGGTAGTGATTATCCAATAATGTATTAATTATTGTGAAATGATGACTCACTTTTCTCTTTCTCTCTCTCTCTGCAAAACTCTCTGACCTCTCTCTCCTATTTCTTTTACTCATTCATTCATTCACTGCTTTCATCGGCTACTGTGCCGGAGGGTAGACTAAGACTGCCCCTACACCCACACACAAAACACACACAAACACACACACTTTTTTTGGGTACCTGTAAATGACTTTTGACATGAGCTAGTGTTAGATCTTTGACATCCATGAGCTCAAGGACTGACTTTGGAGTAGCCCCTAAAAATCAAGAACATCAAAAAATGTCACCCCTAAAAAAAACCCAATATTTTGCAACAAAAATTGAATCTAGCAAAAAAAATTAAAATTAAATTAGACAAAAAAAAATAATGATATATATATTTACTTTCATGACCACCAAGAAGCTCAACAGCATGAACAAACCGAGCATGAAGAGTGCTAGTCCAACGCATTCTAGGCGCCCTCATGCTCCGTTTGGCGGGAAGCTTAGGCAAGAACCTTGATCCATACTGATTTTGATGATGATGGTGGTTGTGGTGGTGGTGGAGCTGATAGCCCGGGGAGAGTCCGGTGAGCCTCGTGCCGGGAATCCGATAAGCCGGAGATGGAGAGTGCATGTTAGGCCCCGAGGAGAACATATTGGGGGAACTAGAGGAACCCCAAGTTTGTGGATAGGAGATTTGGTGCTCCAAAGGCAAGAAAGGGAACGAACGGTTGTGATACACCGGAATGCCCTTGATGGGCCTCAAGCCGTCCGATGACACATCTAGCAAAGAAACCCCTTGGTTGATGATGTGATGGTGATGAGGATGAGGGTTTCGTCTGTTGTGGCTTTGATCAGTAAAATGTGTGGGGTTAGACAGAGAGAGCTCGATGTGAGCTTCGGAGGCGGCATTGTTGGGGGTTCGGTGTTTGGTGGTGGTAGGAGTGTGGCAAAATGATGGAGGTGTGGAGGTGTTTGGGGGGCTAATGTGGAGGGAAAGATCAGGGGGTGGGATGAAAGGGTCTTCTAAGGGCATGTTTGTTGGATTTTTGTGACCAAAATGGTGACCTTTCTATGGTGAATTAAAAGTGTTGTGTTTTGTGTGTGTGTGAGTGAGTGTGTGCTTTGGAGTTGGTTTTTGATCTTTATATTTTTCTTGTAGATTTGGTGGATTTGAATAAAAGGGGTGTGTGATGAAGGAAGAGCTTGGTATGGTTTTGAAGACAGAGGAAATGAGAGAATTTAAAAAGAGGGGATGAAGTAAAGGAAAATTATTCTATTTTAGGGTAAATAGCTAAAAATACCCCTCAATTTTCTTCTCTTTCTCTACTATACCCCCTCAATTAATTATACCCCCCTCAATTTTCATTTTCTTGCACCATGGGTTTGCCCTCAAATTTTTTTACTCTTTTAGCCTCCAAATTTTTTGTATTTCCACCTTACCTTTAATCATATCCTTACTATTATATTTCTTAATACTTTAAATTACAAAAATATTATTTCTTTTAGTTAGAATATTAATTATGCCATTTACCTTTAATGTATTAGACTAAATATACTCTCAAATGTAATTTTTTTTTAAATAAGTTCTAATTATTTTATTTGTAAATCAATTAACTTGGTATTAAATTTTAGTTTGATTTAAATCATAAAACTCAATCCTAATTAATATATTCATAAATAAATCCAATTTATGAAAACAATATATATATTTTGAACAAAATATATATATTTTGGAATATATATATATATATATATATTGGAAAATGATATATATTTCGGAATATATATATAATTCATTAAAAATATATCTTTTTCGAATTCTTTTAAAAAATATGAATTTTTTCTGAAAAATAATTTTTTTGGGAAAAATATATATTATGTTCCAAAATATGATTTTTTCTGAAAAATAATTTTTATTGAGAAAAATATATATTATTTTCAAAATATGAATTTTTTCCGAAAAATAATTTTTTTGAGAAAAATATATATTATGTTCCAAAATATGATTTTGAGTCATAATACCTAAACTACCATCAATAGTATAAGAGGGTTTAGTGAAATCAAACCTTCAAAAAAATAATTTTTTGAAAAAATATGTATATTTTGGAATATATATATTGGAAAATGATATATGTTTCGGAATATATATATATATATATGATTAGTCAAAAGTATATATTTTTCGAATTGTTTTAAAAAAATATGATTTTTTTATGAAAAATATACATTATTTTCTAAAAGATAAAAAATATATATTTCGAAAAAAAAAATCATATTTTGGAAAATAATATATATTTTTCTCAAAAAATCATATTTTGGAACATAATATATATTTTTCCCAAAAATTTAATTTTTTTGAAAAAATTCATAATTTTTTAAAACAATTCGAAAAATATATATTTTTGACGAATTATATATATATATATTCCAAAATATATATCATTTTCCAATAAAACTTAATTTCATTTAAATCATAAAACTTATTATCCTAATTAAATTTTTTTTTGCCCAAATGAAACTTTCTTTTCATAAAAATATATTCATAAATTGTTATTTATTTATGAATATATTAATTAGGATTGAGTTTTATGATTTAAATCAAACTAAAATTTAATAACAAGTTAATTGATTTACAAATAAAATAATTAAAACTTTAAAAAAAAAAATTAACATTTGAGAGTATATTTAGTCTAATACATTAAAGGTAAATGACATAATTAATATTCTAACTTAAAGAAATAATTTTTTGTAATATAAAGAATTAAGAAATATAATAGTAAGGATAAAATTAAAGGTAATGTGGAAATACAAAAAGTTTGGAGGGTAAAAGGGTAAAAACAATTGAAGGCAAGCCCATGGTGCAACATTTTATGAAACTTTAAGGGGTTCTAAGCTCATTTCATAGTTGAGGGGGTATAATAGGAAAAGAGAGTAAAATTGAGGGGGTTTAAGCTATTTACCCTCTATTTTATTCAAACAAATATACTTGCGTGTGTGTGAGAGAGAGAGAGAGGTTGGAAAGAATTCCAGAAAGGCATGGAAAGGAGAATTGGGTCTGGTGTTCCTCGGGAGTATATCTTGGAAAATGACACTAAAACAAGGTCTCTCTGTAGTCAAAACCAAAAGCAAAAAATAAAAAAATAAATAAAGGATAAAGTGCATTAAACTCCCCTGAACTATTTTCTCTCTTTTAACTAACTCCTTCAACTATACTTTTTACACAAAATTTTCTAAATTATCCCAACTTTTACAATTCACTCCATTCCGTTATAACACCGTTAGTTAAATTAGGATAATTTGCACTAAGATCCCCTGAGGATTTGATCAATTGCACTCGCCCCCTAAGATTTCATTTTCCTTGCAATAACACCCCCTAAATGGGAGAAATGACCGGAATGTCCTTGTGTTGTCTCCCTTATTTCATGAGACAAATATCTAGGTGGTGAAATTACCTTCATGCCCCAAGATGAAAACCCTATAATGTATATATATATATAACAACTATTCTAAAATGTGAGGGGTTAAGAATATTTTCAAATATTTTCTTCAAAATAAAAATTAATGAATTAATATATATTAGTTGAAGTGCAACTCTAAGGAATATGTCAAAACGATATAGAGTAAAAGAAAATGGGTTGGAAATATTTCAATACTTTTAAAAAATATTAATTAATTAATTAATATGCATTACTTGAAGTGTAACTCTAATGAATATTTTAAAATATATAGAGTAAAGATATAGGACAAGGGGTTATAAATATTTTCATTTTAAAAAAATAATAATAATAATTAATTAATATACATTAATTGAAATATAACTCTAATGGATATTTCATAAGATATATAGTAAAGGTAATAAGACAAATATATTTCGGCAAAGAAAAATAATATAACTTAAAATACAGAAATCTGTATATTTATCTATCTATCTATATATATACTACTAATAAAAACATAAAGATTGTCTAATATTTTGATTCATTATCACCTTTTACAATATAAAAAAATATAATAAGTAAAGTTTGACATTATTTAAAGTGTAAGGGCTTAAATTAACTTTACAAAAAAATTAATAAATAATAAACCATTTGTCATATTTTTATAAAAATATAAAAAATTACAATAAGTAAAGTTTGTTATTATTTTACAGAGTAAGGGTTTAAATTAATTTTACACAAATAATAATAAATTATAAACCATTTGTAACATTTTTATACATTTATCACATCTTACAATACAACAAAAATTATAATTAAAATGTATTACTACTTGTTTAAATTGTAGGAGTTGTATATTATTTATTTACAAAATAAATTAAATTATATGAGCTCACAAATATTTTATACATGTATCACCTTTTAAAATACAAAAAAAAAATATAATCATAAATAAAGTGTATTATTATTATTTAATGTAAAAGGTCACAATATTAGTTTTAGGGAAAAATTAAAAAATGATAACTTTTGGGGCCTATATTACAAAAATGAAAATTTTTAAAAAATAATTTAAAGAAATGTAATAATATTTCAAAAATCATTGTATTCACAGTACTTGAATTTTTTTTCAAATTGAGCTTAAGACACAAGGGTTGTTTGGTCCATTAATTTAGCTAACATGTCTTTTACACTAAAGCAAGGGCACAAAAGTCATTTCATGGGATCTTCACCCCTTCAGGGGGTGTCATTGCAAGGAAAATGAAATTTCAGGAGGCGAGTGCAATTGACCAAAACCTCAGGGGATCTGAGTGCAAATTATCCTAATTTAACTAACGGTGTTATAACGGAATAGAGTGAATTGTAAAAGTTGAGATAGTTTAGAGAGTTTTGTGTAAAAAGTATAGTTCAGGGGTTAGTTGAGAGAGAAAACTAAATCAATGGGGTTTAATGCACTTTACCCATAAATAAATAAAAAAGAAAATTAAAGGGGAAAAAAGGGTTTATATGGTCACCTTAATCTCCATCCCCGGATAGTTATTGAAAAACAAGATAGGGGAGAGAAAGAGAGAGCCTCGAGGGGGTGATTCCTTTTTCCCTCTATCAATGTATGTATAATGTTATCGTTGATTTATGTAAGAATTAATTTTATTTACATGTCTCAGGTTTGTTTTAACATTGGTCATACCTTCTCAAATTTGCCAAAATTTAATCATGTCCTCTCATGACATGAAATATCTAAAAATAATATTTAAACTAAAGACTCATTGAATCAATTTAATCTAAGAATATTATTAACCCTATAATCAAACATATATTCAACCCTAAATCATATATCCAAATACCACCACCACCATGACGACGCCGCCACCCACACCCACACCCACACACACACACCAGTTCTGCACACCCCCTTCTTCTCTCTCTCTATATATATATCTATGATATACACAGGTCTACATGACCAATTTGTTGGTTTGCTTTGTCTGTCAACTGGGTTTTGCTGATTTGATAATTTGGCGTATGTATTAAATTGTTGGTTGAGTATATTTATGAATTGGGTTTTGTTGCTTTAATAGAATTTATAAAGGTAGATGAAGCCATATTTTTTTTAGGTAAATAGATTAAGCCATATTGATTTTTGACTGATCCCATATCCAATTGTTGTTAATTTTTACTAGATGGAGTTTTTGGTCTCTAGATTTAGGTTTATTTGTAGATCAATCTTCATGCCGGAGTCTCCACATATAATTCCTATTTTAATTTTTATCATATATATATATATCTAGGAATTGATAAAATAGGAATTACTTTTCCAAACACCCCTATTTTAATTTAAGGGTAGTTTAAGTATTATATTAGAAGTTTAGGTTTATGTCAATGGGGGGTGTAAATGATGTGTGTTAATATAAATAAGGGGTGTAAATAAATTTTGACAAATCTAAAAAAGTGTACCTAATGTTAGTACAAACTGAGGATTGTACTAGTATTCAATTGACTAGATACAAAAATAAAATTCGATTTACCATGCAATGAAAGACAAAATAGACTCTAGTAGTGCATTGGGTTCTTGCAACTTTGTTGAGTTTGATGTATGCAGTTTTGTTGTTGTTTAATTTGAAGTGTTATAGTAGAATTCCGGAGTCCTTTAAATTATAATAAAACAATTTTATCGTAACACCTTGTTGAAAGTATGTTCATTGTAAACAATTTTAATTCAATTTGATCCAAAAGTGCCATAAATTTTTTTAAAATGATAATCTTCAAAGTATAGTTGTTGGGTGGTCTTGGGCCTCTCAATTCCAAAAGTTAGCTCATAGGGTGAGATTTTCCTTCACACTTATAAAGTGACCACCAGCTCTTTCCACAACCGATGTAAGTTCACACATTTCTCCCAAAAACTATTAGGCCTAAACTTGTTGATAACCTGGGCTCTGATACCAATGTTAAGTGGTCTTATATCTCTCTCACCCAAAAAACTAGCTCAAATGGTGATGCTTTCTCTCACACTTAGTATAGACCACCAATCCATTCCACGACCGATGTGGGACAACCCCAACAATCTCCCCCTCACATATCGGGCCTTGGGTCGGAGCAGGGACAACCCGTTTCTCCTGGAACTATTGGGCCTAGAATTATTGGTAACCCGAGCTCTGATACCAGTGTTAGGTGGTCTTGGGCCTCTCTCACCCCAAAAGCTAGAGGGTGAGGTTTTCCTTCACACTTATATACTGACCACCAATCCCTTCCACAATTGATATGGGACAACCCCAACAATAGTAGAGTAAAATTTACCTTCTTCTTTTTTGATAACCTAGGTGTCTCGGGCTTTCACCCCGATTAATCCACATGATCTGTGTAAAGGAATCCCTTCATATAAATTGGGTAAAATTTTAATTATGTCCGTGAACGTGTACCCAACAAATTGTGAGCAAATTCAACTTTGTTCCAAATTTCCAATACTTTGTCTTAACATGGTGATTATATATGGTGGTATATTTATAAATATATAGTTTAAATAGGTAGATATTTAGCATTGTAAAGTGAACATATGATGCTGGTTAAGATACCATAAAGGGCCAGGGTGTTTGTTTACTTGCATCCATGGCAAAACCCAAATAAATTCCACATTATCTTCTAATTCCCTTTCAGACTCCCAAATATTCCCTTCTAATCTATCAACAACTTTGTCTGGCAAACTGGGCTTTATGATGTCTTCTCCACATGCATGATTGTCAATCCAAAGCCGCATTGACTCCAGCCCCCTATTAGGGTTTTCAAAACCCTAGGCTAAATCCAAAATTAAATAAAATTTTATTCATTTGTTTTGATTTATTTATAGGATCCTTAACTCTTTGTATTGGGAAGTAACTCCTCCCTTTTAATGCCTTCACTGAGATTAACAACCTAGGTGTTTAGTGTCATTTTATTAATGTGGATCTTGTTCTGTCACCACCCACTCCAATTTTGTTAGCAAAAGGACACAAAGTCAACACGTGTTTCTGTCCCACTATAATCAATAACCTCAAAATATTTGTATTAGGGTTTCCCCCTTCTCATTTTTTTTTTCTTGTTGCATTTATGATGCAAGTTCAATAACCTTTTATTTCTCTTATTGATGTTTTCCCACTTCTTATTATTTAATTTTATGTTTTCAATTTTATAAACTTGATATAGGAATTTTGTGTTCACAAGATTTTCTTTATTGAGATTTTTATGCTGACTCTGAAAAACGTACTTCGATGATTAAGTAAAAACTTTATTAGTCCGGATAAAAAGCTATTAATCTAATTGTGAAGCTAAATTTTCTCTAGTTAGAAGTTTGTAGACTTGAGTGGAAGTTATTTAATTTCTATAAATGTAATGTCTATTTTAAAGATGACGGGTAGGTTTAGAACATGGTTGATTAAACGATATTTCACCTTGTTGAGAATATAGTCAAACTAACTCCACTCCTATTCCATGACAAGTTTTAAATTTATATACTAACATTTTTGCCCCATCAAGATAAACAAAATACCGAATTCTTCCATTTCCCTCCATTTAATTATTTAAGATAAAAAATAATTTATATACCTTCATCCTAGTAAATTGAAAAAATTAAAATAAAGAGTGTCTTAACTTAATTATTAGTTACCATAGATATAAGTATAACGTAGTATCCCAAATCAATTAAAACAAATTTTCATGCGTGTATTACACTTATTTCTATTATTGGTTTGGGATACCACATGGATTTATTCTTAGGGTACCCAATATATTATCGAAAAAGTAAGAAAGTTTTTTACTAATTAAAAAGTATTTCGTATGTTAACATATAACACATTATTCGGGTTTAGAGCAAGTTATCACTAAATCTGCTCTCGCTCCAAATTCGATGCAAGTTATTATTTTTATTACTAATTTTATCGCTCCTACGTCTTTCCACTACCAATTTCATTAGATTCCCTATTCAACTATCCAATCTAATTCAAGACTCGGTTCGTAGACATGCACTTAAAGCTCCCACGGAAATAGTGCATTCTAATTATTTTTCTTAATTTGTTATTAATATCTTGTTTATATTTCAATATTCGAAACTTCATGAAAATAAATTAAAAAATATTTCAAAGAAATAAAAATGATTATATATAAACCAAACCAAGCGAAATTCGAGACTATTCCAGTTGACTCGTTTGTTATGGGCTTAGCTTAGGTTTGAATCAGAATCCTAGCGAGATTAAAAAGTTGAGCTCAGACTTAGGGTCTGTTTGATAATGCTTATTGATCACTTAAATCTGAACAAATTCAACACTTATTTAGTTAAGTGAGTTTGATAAAAAAAAAATGAACAACACTTAAAATATTAGTACCACTTAAAATGAGATGAATTTTTTAGTGACAAGGTCACCACTTAACACTGAAATCTGAATACTGCAAATTTTAAAAAATAACATAAAATATAAGTTTTTTAAGCATCACTTAACACATTCAGTACTTAAAATTCAGATGTTAAAATTTTCAATACTTAATTTTTAATTTTATCAAACAGAACCTTAGGCTCGACTAGTCATTACCGTGATATTTTTTAGTTCATCTCGAATAAGAACAAAAGCCCTTTTTTTTTTAGCTCATGTTCAAAATGGTTTTGGTTTGTCCACGAACTTATACCTACAGAATTTTATACTGGTTAATGAATTTAGGTAACGTATTCGACGATAGGACTAACCCTGACATATATATATTTATAAATATTGATTACTCGCAATTCTATGCATATGGACAGGGTCACCCCTGAGGGTAGGTGACCAAGGCGGTCGCCTAGGGCCTCCGGCCGAAAGGGCTCCAATTTATTTATTTTTAGAAAAAAAAATAGTACATCTATAGACCCTAATTCAAATTTAATTACTTTCTTAGTTGAATTCAATCTAAAGTGTAATCCAATTCCACAATTTTGGTTCTCAATTTTCTGCAAAAAAATTCTCAAACCAATTTGAAGTAATTCCTAATTTAATTCCACAGTTCATGTCCCAAATATTTATTTAGTATTACTAAAGATAAAAAAATAAAAATCTCAGTTTTTCAACCCGATAAAACTGAAGTTTAATCTAATTAAACCATTTATTCTAATTAGGGCTAGAAGATTCTTATCACACTATTTCACTTACACAACATTTTGCGAATACACTTAGGGCTCTCACGACTGCAACACTCGAATAACGTTTCTGACTACACTTAGGGCTCTCGTGATTGTAACACTTGCACAACGACAATTTTTCCCGAGAACACCAAGATGGAGGTTGTTTTCATTTTTTTCAATATTTATATGTTTAATGTATTTTTTTAATAATTATTTTAATGCTTAAATTTTTTTAAGCGCGTAAAATCTTGTGTATAAGGGTCTCACATATGGCATCGCCTAGGACTTCAACGAATTTTAGGATTTTCCGGCCGGCCTTCAATTGGATCCTCTACCATACATTCCATTCTTTTCAAACTGTTCACGAATTAAAGGAATATATGTGAGAAATCCATTGGTCCTAATTAACAGTACTTGGATTCAATTCCAGGAGGAGGGAGGAGGAAGTTTCACGTGAAAAAAGAATTGAGGCTAATTTTTTTTAAAAAAATTTAAAATACATTATGAACCCAATAATACGTAATGTATGGGATGATAAGGCCGGATCCTTATAGGTGTAACATAAATAAATAACAAAATTATTTAGTGATAAGTTCCGTTGTCTAAGCTTTGTTGCTATATTTTTTTTTTCGTGCAATCTGAAATTCACAAGTCAGTTTTTGCATATGTAGTTCTAAACTTCCACATTTACAATCAACTTCCTATTAGCACTTACCATCAACATAGTGACATGCCCAGTTTTCACCACGAAAAATAGTATAAAATAAAGAACTAAATTAAATTAACGAGCTTTTCATCATAAACTACTGAATTAAAATATTATTTTAAGATGAATAATTAAAAAATAAGTAAATTATAAATTAAACATTAAATTAAGAATAAAATATGAAAAGTCAAAACCATGGTTGGGGAGGAGTTCCTTGAAAACATTGGTGATCATAAGCATTGGACTGCAATGCCTTTAAGCCTAAAACCAAACTCAAGACGGAGAACACATGGCTTTTGTGGCTCCTATTGTAATAATGGCGACATAATTGTGAATCAAGTAACTATTAAAGTTTTTACACCGGTCCAAGAACAAAAATTAGGGTTTGTTAACCCTAATAGCTAAGCCACAAACAATTGCAAATCATAAAACGCACAAACACACACCAAACACAACGGACACAAAGATATATACGTGGTTCAGCCAAAACTGACATACATCCATAGAGAGCACCGTTTTACTATAATCAATGAGAGGATTACAAGGGAATGATCCGCAGATCACACACACACACACACACACACACACACTGTATACTCACACATATATCACCGAAATAATATAAGCTTGTATTATTCTTGACTCTCACCGGTGTTTCACTTACACCAAGGAATACCACTTTATATTTCTTATTTTTTCTCTCAATCTTGTGTCAGATCTAAGGTTTATTTTACCCTTATGTGTTACACAACACCACTACTTGTGTCACAAAATACAATAGGAACAACCCATGTATTTATAGGAGAGGCTGGAGTGGAAGACAAGTCAATAAGAATCAAATCCTAATCAAAATTGGAGTCTTTAAAACCTTCCTTAAAAATCTCGTATCTGGGTCACCGAGTACTCGGTGGCTGCGCAAACCGTGCGCAAGTTCGCAAAGTACTCTGGCCAATTTCTCCATGTGCGCAAGTTCGCACACTTTCGCACTTACCTAGTACTCAGTAAAGAACCCACCGAGTACTCGGTGGTTCTTCAGACCAATTATTGATTCTGAACTCTTTTTGCTCCAATTCTCTTCTCGATCCTCGAGGAAAGGAGTCACCAACTAACAATCTCCCACTTGATGACTTTCCATCCATCAATCAACTCTATCAATGATTAATGTTTCTAACAATGCTCTCATTCTTGTCTTCAAGCTTGAAGACCCACTGAAGTTGCGCACAACTTCAGTTCATCTGTTTTCACCACTTTGGTCAATATGACCATGCTGATAGCTCCCACTGCATGAGCAATATCATGCCTTCTACAGAACCTGCAACTTCTATTGCATTTGGCCACTTTGTCTTGCAACCACTGTCACTTTTGACTTCGCCTTACAAACTTTATCACGTTTGTCTTCTTTCTCTCTTTTACTGAGAGACTTTTCAGTTGCTACATATAAAACTCCTTCTCTAGGTCACCTTGGAGGAAAGTAGATTTGCAATCTAATAGCTCTAGATGCAAAACTTCTGCTTCAACAATGCTTGAATGAATGGTATTCAGTTTCACAACCGAAAAATGGAGAGCTTTCTTCCCTACCGGCAGCTCGGTTAGCTTCTATCTCTTGATGGGGATAAGGGACTTCATCTCATCTTCCATATTAAGCTCCCACTGGCTCGCATCTGCTGCGCTGCATGCTTTATCATCATAATCTGATTCATCTCCATCTGTGAGCAACAAATAATTTAGGTACATCCGATTCCACACATGCGGTCGTGAAGTCCTCTTAAACACATAATTAGGAGTCGGAGTTTGCAGTGTATCAACCTGTTGAGAATTGTCATCTGCAATCTGTTCTTCTAACCGAGAACTCTCAATATCTAAAACATCTTTTATCATCACTCTGTGCCTTACTGCTCCATACCTCTTATGGTATTCTTTGCTCCAATGGTACTGATGGACCATGATTCATAAGATATGTTGTTGTACTGACTGTTTCTGCCCAGAACTATTTTGGCAACCCTGCCTGAATGAGCATGCTTCTGGCTATCTCAGTCACTTTCCGATTCGTACTTTATGCTACTCCATTATGTTGTAGTGTAATTGGAACAGTCTTCTCTAATCTGATACTATTCTCATAGCAAAAGTTCTTGAACCCGGAGTCTTCGTTTTCTCCACTAAAGTCGGATCTCAGTTTCTTTACCTTCAACCCTGTCTCATTCTCTACCCTGGCTTTCCATTTCTTAAACGTATCTGTACATGTGCGTTTTCCCCGCCCATATAAAAGCCCCGTCCCGACCTGATCGATCCGAAAAAGTCTGAGATGATGATCCGGTTATCGTTTCAACATCATAACCTGACCAACTCGTCAGCCTTGTGGTCTGTCCCAAGATTCGACTACCAGGCCCATCTTGTGGCCCGACCCGAAGATCATTCCAGAAGATTCTAAAAGAGACTTGCAACTCAAGGTAACGGTATAGTATAAGGACAAAATAGCTGACGTGTAAAGTACGGACAAAATGACAAAATAGAAAATGTTGCCCTAATGGGCCAAAGGCCCATAGGAAAAATGTATATAATCCAATGAAGATTAATGAGAAGGGGATCTTTTTGTGTTGTGTAAATATTGTACCTACACAATGGCGCCGTCTGTGGGAAATTATGTCATTTGGCCGACCATCTTCCTACCTCAAAAAGCTGAGCAAAACCAAAATACCACGACCAGACCTTGAAAATCATCTTCTCCGTCCAAACCCGACCATGTCGATAACGAGATCCCAGTCGGAGGTACAGATCCCCGATGATCGACAACCCAGTGCCCCACCAAGAATCGAGCACCTCATGCGGCAGCTTTTCAAAGCGGAGAAGCGAAGCCAGGCTGCCGAAGCAAGAAGCATGGCGGCAGAGAGGAGAAACGAGGAGCTCTTGATAAGATTGAATCAGGCGACTACCCCTCCGGTAGTTCCCAATCAGTCACAGATCCAAGAACAGGCCGAACCACAAGAAGAGCACGACAAAACCTCTCATCGACCAGGCGGAAACCCGACAACAGGCGAAGTTCCCGTTACCAATGAGCCTTTGACATCGCAAAAACTTCAACAAATGATGGCAGAGTTCCAAAAGAAGGTCATGAAGGATCTGAGGACCCGATCTACCGATGGCCAGGCCCTCCAGGACTCTGCCGACTCGGTTCAGTCACCATTCACTCTAGAAATCACCCAGGAACCTTTCCCCAGGAAATTCGTCATGCCCAGATTCACTCCCTACGACGGAACGAAGGATCCCGAGGAACATATTTACCAGATCCACTAAAAAATGACCATGTATGCCGAGAACGAGGCCTTGTTGTGCAAAGTATTCTCAACCAGTCTCGTCGACGCGCCACTCTTCTGGTTCAAGAAGCAGCCGCCGAGATCCATTGGCAGCTGGCAGCAACTGTCCGACCTCTTCGTGGCCCAGTATTTCGGGAACAAGAGGCAAAAGAAGACCATCTCGAGCCTCTTTACCATGACTCAGGAAAAAGGCGAGTCCCTCAAGAGTTTTCTGTCCAGATTCAACGTCGAGTCGTCTTCCATCGACAACTGCGACCAGCACTCAGCCGTGGAGGCCTTCAGGATGGCACTGATTCCGGGAACCAAGTTCCACTAGTCACTTGTGAAACGGACATCCTCGGGAATCGGAGAACTCAATTCTAGAGCTCAGTGTCACTTAAGGATTGAAGAGGAAGAGGCAACCCGATAGAAGAGAACGGCGTTGATCAATGTGGAAGTTAGGTCGAAGGATAAGGCTTCGGATACATCCCGACAGCCTATTAATCACAAGTGCTCAAATCCCCCAATCCCCGTTTCATCTCAATTTCCTCCATAACCCGAGAGACGTGTCAGGTTCGAGGAGAAGATCACTCCCTTGAAAGTGACCCTCGTCAAGCTCTTCCAGGAAAATAAGGCCAAGGGAATCTTCCAGACTCCTCCCCCAATCAGGCAACCACTCGACCAGAGGGATAAATCAAAGCACTGCGCCCTCCATGGTGATTTTGGCCATACGACAAATGATTTCTGGAACCTGAGGTGCCAGGTCGAGTCAATGATAGCCCGAGGAAAGCTGAAGGACTATGTCCAGAGGGATGGTCCAAGAGCCCATCTACCCGCACAGAATAATCAACGGAATCAAGCCCTTGCTCACCCGGTCAGAATCATCAACATGATCCACGGAGGTCCCGGCCTATGAGGTGCCGAAGGGTCGAGATGATCACAAATGAGAATGGCACATCATGTCAGCAGGATAACCGAGGTAAACGAAGTCCACCACCGAACGGGACAGTCCCAGATACTTTTCTCCCAGGATGACCTCCGAGACATCCAGGTCCCACACGACGATCCATTAGTCATCACTCTGATGGTCTCGGGATGTCTTGTCCGGAGGGTCATGGTTGATCCAGGAAGCAGTGCCAATATCATGACCAAGTGGGCTTTCGATAAATTAGAGATCGACCCGAGGGATATTTTGACTTCCCGGAATCCGATTGCCGGGTTTGACAGAAAGCAAGTTGAACCCCTCGGGGAGATCAGTCTGCCTGTATCAGCAGCCCAGAGAACTCTGTCCGAGACCTTTGTAGTGGTAGACGTGAAGCCCTCTTACAATCTGTTTATGGGAAGATGATGGATTCACATGATGCAAGGTGTACCATCAACTCTCCATCAAATGATGAGGTGCGTCGGGCCAAATGGTTACGACATAATTGATATAAAAGGGGATCAGGTAGCGGCCAAGCAATGTTACGTCGTCACTGTTAAATGAATGAAGGACAAGCCCGATCGAAAGAGGTCTCGAGAAGAGGATCAGGATCTCGACTCACAGCCCAAATAACAACTACAGGATGGGGAGTCGGGTCCCCCGATCGTTGCGGAACCTCTGCAGCCGGTATCCGTAAAGCCCGACGAACCCGGCAAGGTCACCTACGCAGGTACAAGCCTCACCACAAGTGAATTAAAAGAACTGACAATATTCTTACAGGATAATCAGGATGTCTTCGCGTGGTAACATACTGATATGCCCGGCATCGACCCCTCCATAGCCCGACACACATTACATGTCAATCCAAACATAAGACCTGTCCGACAGAAACAGAGGTGAATGGGAGGCCAAAGGAACCAGATCATAGCTGACGAGGTATCAAAATTACTGGAGGCCGGGTTTATCAGGGAAGTTCAGTATCCCGAGTGGTTAGCCAACGTGGTGGTTGTGCAGAAAAAGAACGGGAAGTGGCCAGTCTGCGTAGACTTCACCGACCTGAACAAAGCCTGCCTGAAAGACAACTTCCCCCTGCCCAAAATAGACCAAATGGTCGATGCTACCGCGGGCTATGAGAGACTAACTTTCCTAGATGCTTACTCGGGATATAACCAAATCCCAATGGACCCGACCGATGAGGAAAAGACCTCCTTCATTACCGAGACAAGTACTTATTGCTTTAAAGTTATGCCTTTCGAACTAAAAAATGCAGGAGCCACATTTTAGAAACTGGTGAACAGGATCTTTAAAGGAATGATGGGCACAGTGGTCGAGGCCTACATTGATGATACAGTAATCAAAAGCAGAAAGAGAACTGACCACTTGGAGCATCTCCGAAAAGTGTTCGACACCCTGAGGAAACATGGAATGAAACTCAATCCGACTAAATGCTCCTTCGGGGTGTCTTCAGGTCAATTTCTCGGGCACATTGTCAATCGATTAGGCATACAGGGCAGCCCGACCCAAGTGAAGGCTCTGCTCGAAACAAAAGAGCCAACCACTCACAAAGAAGTCCAAATTCTAACCGGAAGAGTTGTAGCTTTAAGCAGATTCATCGCAAGACTGACCGACATATGCCGACCCATTTTTCAGGCGATCAAAGCAAAGAAGGGAGAGGTATGGGGGGCCGAACAAACTAAAGCCCTATCCCGATTGAAAGAATACATGCTCAAGCCTCCCATTCTTGCGACGCCCGAGCCCGATGACGTCTTACTCTTGTATATGGCAGTATCATCAATGTCAACGAGTGTTGTACTCATCAGAAAGGATGGGAACCTCCAGATGCCCATTTTCTATACAAGTAAGGCGTTAGCCGATCCCGAGACCCGGTACAGTAAACAAGAAAAATTAGTTCTATCCCTGATCAATGCCAAACGACGTCTCAGGCATTACTTTGAAGCTCACCAGATCATTGTCCCCACTATCACTCCTATTCGTGTGCTTATGGCGAAGCCCGATCTCTTCGAAAGGATCTCCAAATGGGCCATTGAGCTCGGCATTTATGATATAACCTACATTCCCAGAATCTCGATCAAGGGGCAAGCCGTGGCCGATTTCCTATTAGAAGGAGAAACCGAGGAAGCCGATCAACCCGTCGAGTTAGAAACTTGGAAATTATTCGTAGACGGATCGGTTAGCACCAATGGAGCAGGCGTCGGGCTGGAATTCCATACTCCCGACGGAACTAAGTTACAAGCCTCGATGCAATTACAATTCTCAGCCACTAATAACGAGTCAGAGTACGAAGCAATAATATCGGGCCTGAGATTGGCCATGAGCCTACAAATACAATCCCTATCCGTATACAGTGACTCCCAGCTGATAGTCAGACAAATAACCGGAGAGTACGAAACCAGGGATCCCAAAATAGAATCTTACAGAGCGTTAGTAGTGAAAGAGTCCGAAGGTTTTCAAAAGTTAACATTCAGCCAAATCCCTCGGGAAGAAAACACCTCTGCTGATCACTTAGCTAATCAGGCGTCTGCAGCCGGTGAGGATATGACCCGAGTAGTACTGACCGACTTTATCACTACACCAAGCATTCACTACACCAAACATTCAAGAGCCCGACGAACTGATATGTCTAGTTCCCCGAGAGCCGAGCTAGATGGATCCCATAATCGATTACCTCAGTGTCGGGACGTTACCCATTGATAAGGCAGAGGCAAGGAAAATCAGAATGAAGTCAGCCCGATACTCGATCATCCAGGGACAGCTCTACATAAAATCTTTCTCGGGTCCATACCTAAGGTGCGTAACTCCTTCCGAGGCAGAGACAGTAATGCAAGAGATACACGTTGGAGCATGTGGAAACCACTCGAGAGCCCGGTCTCTTGCCCACAAAATCCTATCCCAGGGTTACTTTTGGCCCTACCTGTCCCGAGATGCAAAGGAATATGTGTGTAAATGCAAATGTTGTCATATGCACGGTGACGCTATACTTCAACCACCGGAATTCCTGAACCCGACAATCCTTCCGCATCCTTTTGTCCGATGGGGGATGGACATAGTCGGACCACTCCCAAAAGCCATCAGGTCAAATACCTATGTACTCCTGGCCACTGACTACTTCACCAAATGGGTTGAAGTCGAGGCCTATCCTTTTATAAAGGGCAGCCACGTAGTCAAGTTCATATGGAATCACATCATCTGCAGGTTCGGGGTGCCTCAGACCATCATGATGGACAATGGCACAAATTTAGACTGTGAACCGGTCAGGTCGTTTATGGCCGAGCATGGAATCAATCAGAATACCTACTCAGTAGGATACCCACAAGCCAATGGACAAGCGGAAAGGACCAATCGTTCCATCTTCAACACCCTGGCAAAGAAACTTGAGAAGGCCAAAGGGGCATGGTTGGACAAATTACCAGAGGTATTGTGGTCATATAGAACCACTCCCCGACAACCAACCGGTGAGACACCTTTCGCCATGGCATATGGGGCAGAGGCCGTAATCCCGACAGAGTATGCCATCCCGATATTGAGATCAATGGCCTGGGACGAGAAAACAAATAGCCAGTGCTTAGCTCACGAGCTCGACCTGCTGGAAGAGAGGAGAGAAACTGTCGGGATAAGACTGGCAGCTTACCAACAGTGGGTCAAAAATCACTTCAATAAAAGGGTGAAAAGAAGAGGATTCCAAGTCGGGGACATGGTTCTTAGACGAAAGATCGGAGACGTGGGCAAGCTCCAAGATCCATGGGAAGGACCCTACACCATCACTGAAGTGTAGGACGCGGGGCCTACAGACTACTCAGGAACTTTGATAACAGAAGAGAGCCCAACACACATAATGCATCCCGACTTAAGAGGTATTATCCCTAGAAATACTTTGATTTGACTACTGTAAAGAGAGGCCACTAGAGCCCAAAAGATTGCAATAAAAGTTCTATTTCTCATCTCGACGAGTATCGAAATCACCATGATAATATCAGTTTGAAAACCTAAGTGTCGAATCCTCTCCATGGGCCCAAAGTGTCCGAGAGATCTTCACAGACCCACCAGTGGTCGGGGTTTTACAAAATATCAGTTTGAAAACCTAAGTGTCGAATCCTCTCCATGGGCCCAAAGTGCCCGAGAGATCTTCACAGACCCACCAGTGGTCGGGTTTTACAAAACATCAGTTTGAAAACCTAAGTGTCGAATCCTCTCCTTGGGCCCAAAGTGCCCGAGAGATCTTCACAGACCTACCAGTGGTCGGGTTTTGCAAAAACATCAGTTTGAAAACCTAAGTGTCACGTCCTCTCCATGGGCCCAAAGTGCCCGAGAGATCTTCACAGACCCACCAGTTGTCGAGTTTTACAAAATATTAATTTCAAAAATTAAGTGGTGACCACAGGCCCGACGGCCGTCGTTCTTTATTGGAAGTCCCAATTCAAAATCCCGACTGTTATTGACTGGTGTTGTTATTATTCTTACCAAGTCACAATTCAAAGTCCCGACTTTTATTGTTGTATCAAAAAGAAACAAGTATGGATCACACAGATCCCAAACAAAATATGAATAAATAAAATTTATATTAAGGGCCCCGATGGCCAAGGCTGATACAATGAACTGGCGTTAAGTTGTTACAAACACAAGATAAAAGAAAGAATAGGGAAAGGGGCAAAAAGCTAAAGGAAAAGCCCTATTCCACCGCGGGAGGATCTCCATTACCACCTGAGCCTTTGGTCCCTAGGGACTGTCCTTCTGTGGCTTCAGGCTCATCCATGCCAGAACGAGAAGGTGGAGCGGGCAAGTCGTCCTGAAGGAATTCGCTAAAGGCCAGGTCCTCGGGTTCGGGCTCAGGATCATCATACGGAGGCCCAACTCCTATGCTGCGGTCAAGATCCTCAATAGTCGGGATCTCCCTATCCTCTTCAGGCTTTTGAAGCTCTAATATGCATTCCCTCCAACCCTGCTCATAACGGTATTTACAGGTCAGCACGAAGCGAGATATCATCTGGTTGCCACCCTTGTGGCACATCTCTACCCGAGATCTCTCCACGCCCAAGGCGTTCTCGACTTCAACCTTCTCCTCAAGCAACTGCTGCCCCGAAGTTTTTAACTTCTCTACTTCTTTGGTCGGGGCCTGCACTTGGAGAGTTAGAGCTTCCCGAGGCTGGGCCTCTCGATTAGCCATCTGCTCAGCCTCCCGAGCCTTGCCCTCGAGTCCTGAGATCGTTGTCTTGGTAGCTGCGAGCTCTTCCTCAGCTGAAACAGCCCTATATGTCAGGGACTGAATCTTGTCGTTGGCCTTCTTGACCTGCTCTAGAGCCTTGGCACATCCAGCTTTATTGACCTGAGCCTCCCGAGTTAGGGCATTTATGACCCGAGCATCATCCTCAAGCTTGCAATTGTACGCCTGAGTAGCGTGAAACATCTAAATATATATATATATATATACATATATATACATTACATTCATTGCAAGCTCGGGCCTATTCAAGGCTAAGCTCATCCTATCATAACGCCCCATCGCCAACCTATCGGTCGGGGTCCATACTCCCAGGGCCATCTCCCACAGGGCTTCCGAGTTCCCGATCGTCTTATCCCCCACGGACAGGTATGGATGGCCCTTCCTAGTATCCAGCCTGAACTGGGGCCCATAGGGAACATCTTTCCCACTTTTAGCAGCTCTCTCTATCTCCCTATGATCTTGTTTCCTGACATAATGCGAGATAACGGTTCGCAGTTTGGTAGGTCGGGATTGACCCTCTTCGTCAGAGTCTAACTACCGAGCATCAGACGTCGAGGCAGGAACCCCCAGTGCCATACTGAGGGATCATTCTGAGATAGATTCTGACTCTGACCCGAACCTGTAGACCTCGGGACCAAGGCATGATCATTCTCGACCTCGACCGCCCCCAATGCAGCCATTTGAAGGTTATGAGAATGTGATGCAGGGGGATCCGAGTCAGACGATGCCGAGCTGTCAGATTGCTCATTAATGGCGCTGGATTACCTGGAGTGGGAGGATCAGCGCAAGAATGGCAAGAAATCGTAATCCAGCCTAATTGGGGCAGTTTCCGTGCACGTGTCGGTTTTTTGGCCATAACTGGAGCTACAAGTGTCGGATTCGCGCCCGTGACCCCAATTCGGAAAGCTAATCTCGGCGCGGACGTCGTGGCCACCCAGCTACGCTCGGTGCACATCGTTTCGAGCCCCAAATCCGCTGTTTTCCTTTTCGATTCTTTATTTTTAGTTATTTTTTGCTACTTATGGTAATTTTTTATTTGTCAATTAGGAGATGATTCTGAACCCGATTTGGGCCAGATTTTTGGCAATATTTTTATTTTTTTCCATGTTTTGTTTTGGTAGGACTTTTAGGGTTTTGCTATTTTTGGCAAAAATCCCATTAGGGGTCGATTTTCAGCTATTTATACCCGGCTTGTGGGTTGTTTTTATTCATTCTTGATTATATATAATTATATAAAATTCCAGAGTGTTCTCTGAATTTTGGGTCGAATTTCTCCCTTTTCTTTCTTGCAAATTACCCGTTGCGCTAGCCTACAGAATAATCTCTATTCTGTCCGGCGTCAGAATGTGGAGGTGGGGGCGTGACCAGAGGGTGCTTTACCGGAGGAGGATGAGGGGGCGTGGCGGCTCGCCTTTCAATCGGCCCCGCTGATATAGTAACTGGAAGGTTCTCAGGAACTGGAGGGACATCAACCCCACAAACAAAGGATGTGGAACCGATGTCAGCCCGTTTAGCCTTTTTTATTGAAAGCTTGGGCATGACATAGTCGCGGTGGAACCCGAGGCGATCGCTGGCTCAGACACTCCCGATGCAAGCTCCTGCAATATAGATTCGGTCAGGCAATTCTGGTTATCCCTCAAATCCTGACTCCATACTCTGGCCTGCAATAGTTCAAATCGGGATCTTATATACCCGACCTCCCTTTTCTCCTGAGGAGCCTGAAGGAAACCCATCACTAGCATACCCAACTTATCATTACACAGATCACAATGGCATGAAGCTCGGGTATGAAAACTATTAAACTCAGAAAGTCGGGTCGGTTAGAAAACATGGTTGACTGATATGTTTATGGCATCGGGATGCCTCCACCGACCACTCACTACTATCATCCTTTCTTTCCATCCCTTATTGGAGGTCGGGACATTGTCACACAATTTTATCTTAACATACGAGGTTAGGTTGTACCGACCCCTATTATCCTTTTGCTCCTGAAGTTTGTACGAGAATAGAAGCTCGGCCAAACCTAAGTCTAGGCTCATTTCTTTGTTGATCAATAGGATCATGGCCAGGATCCTATAAAAATTAGGACCGACTTGAAGGGGGGTCAGACCTAAAGTCGTCAATGCCAAGAGGAAGAAAGGGTGAATTGGAAACTTTAGTATGGCAAGATGAAATGAAGAGAGCAATATCTCCCCGTCCTTTAGCCCCTCACCAATCCTAAAGTCTTTGTCCCGAGGATAATGTCTAACATTCACCCCTTCGGGAACCCCGAGGCTCCTAAGTTGATCGTCCTTCCTGTACTTGGCCGGGAGAGGGTCAGTACAAAAATTATCCTCTTCCTCAACACCCTGATCCTGATCAATCCCAGCATCACCCTCTACAACTCGACCCCCAGCGTCCTGAGTAACTTTTGGTGGACTAGACCTAGTGACTCGGGTAATCTCTACAGATGGGGTGCTCACTGAGGCTTCGGGATCAGTAATGGTCAAATCAGTGTCTGTCAGTTGCAGGTCACTAACTGACCTAGTGTCATCACTCCCCGACATATTTGATGAAAGGTAGAAAATTGAGAAGAATAACTTACAAAAAGGTAAAGAAGATACCAGTAGTTTCCCCCTCGTGTTTTTCTCCGGCGAATGATTTGCAAAAACTGGCGGTTCTACCAACAGTCAAAGATGGGTGCGTCGGGTCAAACACTTCGCAGCAGGGTTCAAAACACTCCACATAGTGAAATATTCACCCACGATCACTAGGATTTGCAGAAATTGGTGAGACAAACCGGGGATTAGGTGGATTTGAGAATGGATTTGAATTTGCACAAAAATGCTTGAGGATATGGCTGAGAGAAAGTGATGAAGATGAAGGAGAAACGGTCCAAAAATAGTGCAAGTGTGGCGTATATGAATGATATACAGATTATATAGGCATGACGTTTCAGCTACCCGGATCAGGGCACCGGACCGACATGACCCGACCCATTTCACGCATACCTATGCCATCTCAGCCACAGGTTCAAAATTCCAATGATGGCGACAACTGCAGCATTTAAAGCGTCTCTGCGTCATTAGGCACGCGTCCCGCGCACCAACCTCGAAGGTTTTTTTGATGGGACTTAAGATTCTTTCATCTAATGGGCCTATTTAAAAGAAGGCCCATGAGCTAAAAGAGGGCCTGTGTACATGTGAGTTTTCCCAGCCCATATAAAAGCCCCGTCCCGACCTGATCGATCTGAAAAAGTCCGAGATGATGATCCGGTTATCGTTTCAACATCATAACCCGACCAACTCGTCAGCCTTGTGGTCTGTCCCGAGATTCAACTACTAGGCCCATCTTGTGGCCCGACCCGAAGATCATTCCAGAAGATTCTAGAAGAGACTTGCAGCTCAAGATAACGGTATAGTATAAGGAAAAAATAGCTGACGTGTAAAGTACGGACAAAATGACAAAGTAGAAAATGTTGCCCTAATGGGCCAAAGGCCCATAGGAAAAATGTATATAATCCAATGAAGATTAATGAGAAAGGGATCTTTTTGTGTTGTGCAAATATTGTACCTACTGTATCGTACACCTCAGATTTATGCTTCAAGAAATAAACCCATATACTCCTAGAATGGTCATCAATGAAAGTCACGAAGTAAGACTTTCCGCCAAGAGATGAGACAATTGTTGGCCCCTAGACACCCATGTGAACTAGCTTAAGCTTCTCCACTGTGAGACTTCTGTTGTTGCTCTTGAAACTAACCATCTTCTTCTTACACTCACAGAAGTCGATGTCAATCAATTTCATTGGTAGATTTCCCTTCAAGAGCATAATCGCGAGCTCCTTTTCACTCATGTGATCTAGCCTCTGGTGCCACAAGTTGTGATCCTCCTTGCCTTCTGCAACTGTAATCATTGTGCTAAAATTGGTGGTTGTGTAAAACTTACCTTCTTTCTTTCCTCGTGCTATAGTCATAGCCCCCTGGAAACTTTCCACTTGTCTTCACTGAAAGTGGTCACATAACCTTCACTCACCAACTGCCCTATTGAGATCAGATTTTTTCTCAAGTCTGGAATATGCATCACATCCCTCAGCTTCCATATTGATCCGTTGAGTCTGATATGTACTTTAACTTTGCCAATAACACTGCAGGGTTAATTGTCACCTAGATAAACCTCGCCAAGGTTATCAGGTCCATAGCTCTCAAAGAGCTTTCGACTTGAGGTGGCATGGAATGATGTTCCAGAGTCCAAGACCCAAAAATCTGTCTTGCTCCCCAAATAGCATATCAACGCATCATCTTCTGAGATAAAATTCAATTCAGTATTGTCATGTGCTACACTCTGCGGGGATCTGCACTGGTCTCTATAATGACCAAGTTTGCCACAATTCCAACACTCAATGGAATTTTGAGACTACTGTCTCGACTTGGAACGACCACGTTCATTCCTTCTGCCTTTCCATCTGTTCGAACCTCTGCCTCTGGTGTCAACATTCAATGTTGAGCCACTGTTAGAAGAGTCTGACGTCTGTCTTCTGATCTCTTCTGTGAGTACCATACTCATCACAGAATCATACTGTAACGGTTCTACCCCTAAAGAGTTACTGATTGCAGCCTTTATGGCGCTCCAACTCTCTGGCAATTGGCTTAACTGAAAAACCACTTTAACTTGCCAGTGATTGACATATCAATTGATTCCAACTGCTCAACAATTTCATTAAAAGAACTAAGGTGTTCACTGACTTTCCCATTCTCGAACATCTTCAAATTCACCAATCTAGTGATGAGATGTACCATGTTTGCTCCAGACGGTTGTTCGTATATGGTCGAAAGAGCATCCATGAGAGACTTAGTAGTATTCTCACTCTTGATGTTGAAAGTAACTGACTTTGACAACGGCAGTCTGATTGTACTGAGATCCTTTCGATCTAGAATTTTCCAATCCTCTTCTTTCATTAATTCTAGCTTTCTGCCCTTCTAATGGTAAGTACAAATTATTCTAATATAACACATCCTTAATTTACATTTTCCAAAAGGCAAAGTTTGCATCGTTAAACTTCTTGATCATACCATAGCTCCCACTAGAGCTGGCAATTTCTGACACGAATTGACCCGTTTGACACGATTATATTTATTGTTATATTTATTTGCTGATTATATACATTAATAAACTATTACTGAATTGTGTCAAATTCAATTTCAATTTCATTTTTATTTTTTATTTTTTATTTTTTGTGTTGGATTGTATCATATTTAAAATGTTGATTTTCGTGTCAACTAGTATCAGATTGCCCTGTTGACCCGTGGGTCGACCTGTTGACACGAATTGCCAGTCCTAGCTCCCACTGAGCCTATCTCTTGTTGATGACGTGGTTGTCCCTGATGACGTGGTGATGACGTCACTACTGAAATGGCCGAGTACTCGGTAAACATTGTGTTGAGTACTCGGTAGTTCCTCGTCGAGTACTCGGTAAGATTTCACTCGTCTTCTTCGAGGAGCGCGTGAGGGCACATGGAACCTCCGACGGCGACGCGCTTTACAGCCCCGACTTTGTCTTGATGAGACAAAGCTCCTGGTATGGTTGATTTTTGATTTCGTACAAGTTGATCCTATGAATCTGAAACAGAATGTACGAGCTTCTTATTTGCTTCAACTTGAAGCTTTGATACCACTTGTTAGGGTTTTATACTCACCCAAGAACAAAAATGTCACGCCCCGAATCCGAAAATCCGGATAATGACTTAAATTTAATTAAAATTCATAAAAATATCAAATGGTCAAACTGGTCAACCGACATTGTTTATAATTCACTAGCGCGGAAGCGAAATAGAAATAATAAAATCATATACAAATCCCGAAATCAAATCAAATTACAATACGAACACACTAGTCCAAAGCCAAACAAGTACAAATCATAATAAGCACGCAATCTCCATTATTACATAAAGATGTAATTATTATAGGTTCAAATTCCACAAATTTCCAATAGCTCACGCATCATCCACCAATGGTTCTTTTCCTGAAAAATGTTAAGGGGTGAGCACAAACGGCCCAGTAGAGAAAAATCATGAAGCGTAAGATTCCGCAAGTATGTAAATTAATGAATACGTATAGGGTCAAGTCTCTACCCTAGTCCAATGTCAAGATATAAATGCATAAGGAATCACAATATAAACTCATGTAGAACAATTTAAATAATACCATCAAAATAATTTAAAAGTTCTATAATCACGAAATTAAAACCAATACTCTCAATGTGAACTCAAATCCAACTATCACAACCGAAATAACATCAAATTCAAAATCATCAAATGGGAAAATTATGTCGTGAAACAAACCCTAGGACATGAACTACCTGTTCATCTGCCTAGTCGTCTTGGGGCTACTAACCCTACGGTGACGTCAACCAATCGCGCGATAATTCGAGGACTTGCACCCCGGGAGCTCCTTCGTCCCCCCATTGCTCACACCACACGACCATTTCCCAAAATCAACAACCAATCCACCATTCACAATTCACAATTCATAAATGTCATTCACATGCGCACATAAGTAATAAATATATCCGCACTCCATGATCCACCTAATAAAATTCTATCGTGGCATGAATCAATGCATTTAAACACATTAATGCAATTTCACAACTCATGTCAAACATAGCACAATAAGATGATGAATCTATATATAAACATTAAAATGCATAAATGAAGATTCTTAAACTCACACGATACCCCAATAAATCCCTACCTCAAACTTGATAAAATATCCAGTAAAATACCAACAATCAAAACAATATGGTTGTGTAGAGAATGAAGAAACGAACGGTTCTCCCTTCACGCCTTCATTTGTACCCTGTTATGCCCGAAACCAATTAACACATATTGAATAATTTTTATATACATAACCATAATTATTTTTATAATAATATTTTCCAATAAACATTCTGATATATATAAATATCTACTCAAAAATAATCGGGATTAATAGACAAAATTTAGCTACTTAATTAAGAATCGAAAAGTTCGGCTTCGAATACTACCGTAAAACGGACAGCAGGTAATCTATGATTTTTAGAAAAATCTACAGGTTTGATAAAAATATGAAATTTACAGGATACACTTCAAACTTCTACGTAGATCTACTGTAAAATTTTCATAAGCTTTAATCAAAGGACAGTGGTCCAAAATAATTATAAAAGACAGTTTTCCTAACAGTTCCGAAAACTGAACACCCTTTACTCCAAGATTTTTACAAACCTATCCATGAATTATATGACTACCGAAACCTCCATATTTACATCTTATATACTCAAGATCAGGTGATAAAATTATAAGTACAAAATTAGAATTATAGATAGCTCAAATCGGTAACACAAGTTCCGGTTTTAAACTACGGTTAAAACTGAACAGTTACTACTCAACAATTTTTATTACCAGTATAAATTAACTTAAAATTCTTGATCTTCAGTACATATGTCCTAGACATATACAAAATGTTATAATAAAATTTTCAAGATTTATAAGAATACGAAACCATATGAAACAATTGGCTAAACCGAAACCGAAATCGGATCAGCAAGCAGTAAAATATCACTGGACAGCGTACTTCCGTGATTTTTAGAAAATTTAATATTTATCTAAATGATCTGAACTTTTGAGAGCTGATAATAGACATATACAAAAGCATACTGTAAAAGTTTCAAAAATTTATAAATAATTTAACATGGTCTATAAATTTCTCAAACCGAGTAAAAAAAAACGGTCTGCAGCAACAACAATATCCGAATAACATGATTTTTCCTAGATTTTTAATTAACTCTCTACTTATCTATAAATTCTGAAATTTTCAGGAACATATAATCACATACCTATATATGATCTGTAAAATTTTCATAAACTAATTTTGATCCATACATATATTATAAATTAGAGATCTAAAGCCTTGATTTTCACTAAACATGTAAACTAGCAATCTGGAATTTTTGAAAAATCAAATCAAATTAAATAATATAGATCACATACCGTAATTGGTATTAAACCGAAGATCGGAACACGTAGAACAACTTCCTAGTTGAGCACAAAATTGAATCCCCACTCTAAGATGCCCAAAATGTAGAGAGAAGAAGATAGGAGAAAAATAGAGAATGATGGAAAAAATGGTTTTTGCTTGATTGTTGAGAATATGCAAAAGCTAACCTCAACACATCAATATAATGGCTGAAAATTTTCATCAATAATGTCATAAAGTGGTGTCAATATAATAGATGTATGATTGAACCTTTAAATGATGGAGGAATATGCTTTTGGAAAGTTGAAGATAAAAATAAAATTAAACATGTGGAATTCGGTCACACATTTACACATAATGAATATATTGCAAAAGTTACCCTCATTTTTATCAAACTCAAAAGTAACCCCCACATTTAATTAAAATATCGAAACTACCCGATCAACGACAAAAATGAAAATTTTACAAAACATAGAAATGAACCCAAAAATTCAAATCATACAATCCTTAATGTACAAAAACACATGCAATGCCACATAATGCACAAGATAAAAAAATAATAATTTATAACCGAAGAAAAAGAAATTATTTAAATAAACCCGGTCATTACAACCTCCCCTCCTTAAAAAGATTTCGTCCCCGAAATCGTGACGTACCTTAAGTGGCAAAAAGATCAGGATAGTTGGCACGGACCTCGTCCTCACGCTCCCATGTAGCCTCCTCCATGCCATGATGATGCCACAAAACTTTGACTAGATGAATCACCTTTCCACGAAGAACCTGATCTCTAGAGTCCAAAATCTGAACAGGTCGCTCCTCATAGGTGACATCCTCATCAACCTCCACATCGACCCAATCCAAAACATGTGACTGATCTGGCTCATACTTCCTCAACATAGATACATGAAAAACATTGTGAACTCTGGACAACTCTGGTGGTAAAGCCAAACGATAAGCCACCTCACCAACACGATCCAAAATATCGAAAGGTCCGATAAACCGTGGCGATAACTTGCCACCTCGCCGAAATCTCATCAATCCCTTTCGCGGAGAAACCTTTAGAAACACATGGTCCCCCACATCAAAGGATAATGGTCTCCTCCTTCGGTCAGCATAGCTTTTCTGTCGGCTCTGAGCTGTGATCAATCGTTGTCGAATCATCTTGATCTTCTCTGTTGTTTCATGAATAATCTCTGATCGCCTCAAGTCACGACCCAAAATAGATTTCTCGCCAACCTCAGTCCAACAAACAGGAGATCTACATGGCCTGCCATACAACGCCTCGAATGGTGCCATCTCAATACTGGCCTGGTAACTATTGTTGTACGCAAACTCAACCAATGGTAGATGACCATCCCAATTACCCTGAAAATCCAGAATGCAAGCCCGTAACATATACTCCAATATCTGAATAGTCCTTTCCGATTGACCATCAGTCTGAGGATGAAATGCCGTGCTAAACCTCAACTCTGAATCAAGAGCTGACTGGAAACCCTGCCAAAATCGTGAAGTAAACCTCGGATCTCTGTCCGACACGATAGAAACTGGAACACCGTGTAATCTGACAATCTGGTCAATATACACCCTACTGAGTGCCTCTGCGCCATCTGTTTCTCATATGGCTAGAAAATGAGCTGTCTTGGTCAACCTGTCCACAATAACCCATACTGCATCATGCCCCTTCTGCGTTGGCGGTAATCCTGTTACAAAATCCATAGTGATGTGTTCCCATTTCCACTCTGCCACTGGCAATGGTTGCAACAGACCTGCAGGCTTCTGATGTTCAGCCTTTACTTGCTGACAAGTAAGACATCTAGCAACAAACTGAGCAACATCACGCTTCATGCCCCTCCACCGAAACTGGCATCTCAAGTTGTGATACATCTTAGTACCACCGGGATGTACTACAAACCTCGAACAGTGAAAATCCTTCATCACCTTCTCCTTGCTCGCTTTTGGCACCACCATCTTCCCTTTGAACCTTAGACCCCCATCAGAGTGCAAGGTCCAATCATCCACGGTCTCACCAGCTGAAAT
Source organism: Cornus suecica (assembly GCA_963922005.1). NCBI lineage: Eukaryota > Viridiplantae > Streptophyta > Magnoliopsida > Cornales > Cornaceae > Cornus > Cornus suecica. Next base: position 43,455,048 of record OY998248.1, read on the forward strand.
TCGAGTACGAATGGAATCCATCTCGTTTACCCCTCTCTGTGACTCAATCACCTCGTCAATAAGAGTGGGTTGGATTGTCAGGCTAAATAAGGTAGCTGACTCATTGTCATCACTGAAAATCAACCCCAACTCTGCGATATCCTTCATCATCTGCCATTCGCGAATGATAATGCTAGAAATTGACCCCCGTGACTTCCGACTCAAAGCATCAGCCACAACATTGGCCTTTCCAGGATGGTACTGTAACTCGAAATCATAGTCCCCCATGTACTCAACCCACCTTCTCTGTCTCATGTTCAAGTCCTTTTGCGAAAAAAGATACTTTAAACTTTTATGATCAGAGAAAATTTCAAACTTCTCCCCGTACAGGTAATGTCTCCAACTCTTCAGTGCAAAGATCACTGCTGCTAGCTCTAAGTCGTGGGTGGGATAGTTCTTTTCATGAGTCTTTAGCTGTCGAGACCCATAAGCAACTACCCTCTCTGTCTGCATTAAGACACACCCCAAGCCCTCTATAGAAGCATCGCAATAAATCACATAGCCCAATCCCCTCTCTGGAATCACTAAGATCGGTGTTGATGTCAACCTGTGCTTCAATTCTTTAAAGGCAAGCTCACAAGCTTCATTCCACACGAACTTCACCCCTTTCCGAGTGAGACGTGTCATCGGTTGTGTTAACCTCGAAAAATCCTTCACGAATCTCCGGTAATAGCCAGCCAATCCCAAAAAGCTCCTAATCTCAAACACATTACGTGGTTGATTCCAACTCATCACAGCCTCAACTTTAGAAGGATCTACCGAGATTCCTTCCGCAGAGACAACATGCCCAAGGAACTGTACCTTAGGTAGCCAAAACTCGCACTTCTCATACTTTGCATACAACTGGTTATCCCTAAGGATTTGTAAAACAATCCTTAGATGCTCCTCGTGCTCCTTCTCGGACGATGAATACACTAAAATGTCATCCACAAAGACCACCACAAACTTGTCTAAGTAAGCACTGAATACCCGGTTCATTAGATCCATGAATGTTGCCGGTGCATTTGTCAAACCAAATGGCATAACAAGGAACTCAAAATGACCGTACCGAGTGCGAAAAGCTGTCTTCGAGATATCCTCATCCTTGACCCTCAATTGGTAGTAACCTGATCTCAAGTCTATCTTTGAAAAGCATTTGGATCCTTTAAGTTGATCAAACAAGTCGTCTATCCTCGGCAACGGATACTTGTTCTTGATCGTAACTTGATTCAGCTTCCTATAATCAATACAAAGCCTGAGAGATCCATCTTTCTTTTTCGCAAAAAGAACAGGAGCTCCCCAAGGCGATGCACTAGGACGTATAAAACCTTTCATCCTTAGATCCTCCAATTGATTTTTCAGCTCTTCCAACTCGGCCGGTGCCATACGATACGGTGCCATAGAAATTGCATCGGTACCGGGAATGACGTCAATGCCGAACTCCACTTCTCGTTTTGGGGGCAACTCGGTCAAATCTTCTGGAAAAACATCCGTGAACTCACAGACCACCCTCGGAAAGTCACCATAAGAACCATGCTCCTCGTCTTCATAGGCCAGAAGATTAGCTAGGAAAGAACTATCTCCTCTTCGACTACCCAAACTATGAAGAGAAGAAGTGAGAAAATGGCTCCGATTCCCCACGAAACAAAAACAATCACCATCAGGAGTACAGACGGAAACCCTTCCCCGAAAGCAATCGATGTTGGCTCGGAAAGCTGAAAGCCAATCCATCCCCAAGATCACATCAAAGCTGGTCATCTCTAGAAGGATAAAATTAAACACTAAAACTCTTCCTGCAATCGTGATCTTACAATCTCGGCAAACTCTGGCTAAGATCAACTCATTACCAGTTGGTGTATCAACACACAAAGCTCTATCGAGAAACTCAACCTCTAACCCCAATGCAGATGCAAAAGAACTAGAGATAAAAGAATGGGAAGCACCAGAATCAACAAGAACTCGAGCCCAAGAACTAGAAACAAGAAAAATACCTCGAACAACTGCTGGACCTGCTGAGGCATCGGGTGGAGTGATCGCGAACACACGACCCTGAGTCCTCTGTCCCGACTGTGCACTGCCTTGCCCTGACTGCTGCTGGCTCATCATACCAGGGTTACCTCCTTTTGAATACCGAGATCCCTGTCCAGAATGTGCAGGCTGAACTGGCTGTGGAGCCCTGAATCCTGACTGAACTGGCTGTGCTTGTCCTGTCCTCTGTTGTGACCCAGCACTGCTCTGTGAACCCCATCCTAACTGCGGACAGTCCCTCTTTGTGTGTCCTAGCTGACCACACTGGAAACAAGTGATCGGACCCCTTGACTGTCTCTGAGGGCACTCACTCCGGTAGTGTCCCTGCTGATGGCACTCGAAACAAGTCACTCGATCCTTGACTGACCCAGTCGGCATAGTAATCGTCGGAGCAGAATGAACTGACTGTGAACCCTGAGAAAAATAAGATCTGCCCTTGGGTTTCTTCCTTTGGTGATCTCCAGAGAAGGAAGTCGTATCCCTAGCACGGTTCTTTGAATCTCTAATCCTTTGAAAGTCCTTAAACTCTTCTTCAGCTACCAATGCCTTGCGTAAAGCAATAGCATAAGTGGGAACTTCTAATACTGCTATCTTGGCCCGTAGCTCAAACTTCAAACCCCTTACAAATTTCTTTGCCCGGTCCTCTTCAAGAGTCACCATCTCCCTACCAAACCTTGATAATGAAGTGAATTTATTAGCATATTCACCCACTGACATACTTCCCTGAATCAAGTGAATGAACTCGACCTTTAGAGCATCCCTCTTAGTCACTGGAAAATACTCGTCTAAGAACAAGGTCTTGAACGTATCCCAGTCCATAGTATCGGTGTCATGAGTGAACCCCACATTCTTCCACCACATACCCGCATCCTCCGTCAGATGATATGAAGCAAGAGAAACCCGAAGAATGCCATCCTGAATCCCTGCAACTCTGAAATCCCTTTCCATTCGCTCCAACCAATGCTCTGCGACGAATGGATCAGGTCCTCCGATAAAGTCCTGCGGTGCTAGCTTTTTAAACTCTTTCAAAATTCGCATTGTTCCGTTCCCCACATTCAGGTCTTGTGCACCTTGAATAGCCTCCCGTGCAATCCGCTGAAACGCACTGGCCATATCACGAGCAATCTGATCACCAACCTGGGGATCCACTGGTGCTCTCCTCGGAGGCATGATTCTATGTCACAAGAGATAGTGATTAGATACATTTAATTGCTAAATAATCAGCTTTATACTCTTGTAACTTCCCATCAACACATTCCACTCAAAGGCAACAGTAAAACAAACGTTCACATAACTAGGCCTTATCCCGTCGTCCCAAAGGTAAAACGACCTAAAGCTCTGATACCACGTTGTCACGCCCCGAATCCGAAAATCCGGATAATGACTTAAATTTAATTAAAATTCATAAAAATATCAAATGGTCAAACTAGTCAACCGACATTGTTTATAATTCACTAGCGCGGAAGCGAAATAGAAATAATAAAATCATATACAAATCCCGAAATCAAATCAAATTACAATACGAACACACTAGTCCAAAGCCAAACAAGTACAAATCATAATAAGCACGCAATCTCCATTATTACATAAAGATGTAATTATTATAGGTTCAAATTCCACAAATTTCCAATAGCTCACGCATCATCCACCAATGGTTCTTTTCCTGAAAAATGTTAAGGGGTGAGCACAAACGGCCCAGTAGAGAAAAATCATGAAGCGTAAGATTCCGCAAGTATGTAAATTAATGAATACGTATAGGGTCAAGTCTCTACCCTAGTCCAATGTCAAGATATAAATGCATAAGGAATCACAATATAAACTCATGTAGAACAATTTAAATAATACCATCAAAATAATTTAAAAGTTCTATAATCACGAAATTAAAACCAATACTCTCAATGTGAACTCAAATCCAACTATCACAACCGAAATAACATCAAATTCAAAATCATCAAATGGGAAAATTATGTCGTGAAACAAACCCTAGGACATGAACTACCTGTTCATCTGCCTAGTCGTCTTGGGGCTACTAACCCTACGGTGACGTCAACCAATCGCGCGATAATTCGAGGACTTGCACCCCGGGAGCTCCTTCGTCCCCCCATTGCTCACACCACACGACCATTTCCCAAAATCAACAACCAATCCACCATTCACAATTCACAATTCATAAATGTCATTCACATGCGCACATAAGTAATAAATATATCCGCACTCCATGATCCACCTAATAAAATTCTATCGTGGCATGAATCAATGCATTTAAACACATTAATGCAATTTCACAACTCATGTCAAACATAGCACAATAAGATGATGAATCTATATATAAACATTAAAATGCATAAATGAAGATTCTTAAACTCACACGATACCCCAATAAATCCCTACCTCAAACTTGATAAAATATCCAGTAAAATACCAACAATCAAAACAATATGGTTGTGTAGAGAATGAAGAAACGAACGGTTCTCCCTTCACGCCTTCATTTGTACCCTGTTATGCCCGAAACCAATTAACACATATTGAATAATTTTTATATACATAACCATAATTATTTTTATAATAATATTTTCCAATAAACATTCTGATATATATAAATATCTACTCAAAAATAATCGGGATTAATAGAAAAAATTTAGCTACTTAATTAAGAATCGAAAAGTTCGGCTTCGAATACTACCGTAAAACGGACAGCAGGTAATCTATGATTTTTAGAAAAATCTACAGGTTTGATAAAAATATGAAATTTACAGGATACACTTCAAACTTCTACGTAGATCTACTGTAAAATTTTCATAAGCTTTAATCAAAGGACAGTGGTCCAAAATAATTATAAAAGACAGTTTTCCTAACAGTTCCGAAAACTGAACACCCTTTACTCCAAGATTTTTACAAACCTATCCATGAATTATATGACTACCGAAACCTCCATATTTACATCTTATATACTCAAGATCAGGTGATAAAATTATAAGTACAAAATTAGAATTATAGATAGCTCAAATCGGTAACACAAGTTCCGGTTTTAAACTACGGTTAAAACTGAACAGTTACTACTCAACAATTTTTATTACCAGTATAAATTAACTTAAAATTCTTGATCTTCAGTACATATGTCCTAGACATATACAAAATGTTATAATAAAATTTTCAAGATTTATAAGAATACGAAACCATATGAAACAATTGGCTAAACCGAAACCGAAATCGGATCAGCAAGCAGTAAAATATCACTGGACAGCGTACTTCCGTGATTTTTAGAAAATTTAATATTTATCTAAATGATCTGAACTTTTGAGAGCTGATAATAGACATATACAAAAGCATACTGTAAAAGTTTCAAAAATTTATAAATAATTTAACATGGTCTATAAATTTCTCAAACCGAGTAAAAAAAAACGGTCTGCAGCAACAACAATATCCGAATAACATGATTTTTCCTAGATTTTTAATTAACTCTCTACTTATCTATAAATTCTGAAATTTTCAGGAACATATAATCACATACCTATATATGATCTGTAAAATTTTCATAAACTAATTTTGATCCATACATATATTATAAATTAGAGATCTAAAGCCTTGATTTTCACTAAACATGTAAACTAGCAATCTGGAATTTTTGAAAAATCAAATCAAATTAAATAATATAGATCACATACCGTAATTGGTATTAAACCGAAGATCGGAACACGTAGAACAACTTCCTAGTTGAGCACAAAATTGAATCCCCACTCTAAGATGCCCAAAATGTAGAGAGAAGAAGATAGGAGAAAAATAGAGAATGATGGAAAAAATGGTTTTTGCTTGATTGTTGAGAATATGCAAAAGCTAACCTCAACACATCAATATAATGGCTGAAAATTTTCATCAATAATGTCATAAAGTGGTGTCAATATAATAGATGTATGATTGAACCTTTAAATGATGGAGGAATATGCTTTTGGAAAGTTGAAGATAAAAATAAAATTAAACATGTGGAATTCGGTCACACATTTACACATAATGAATATATTGCAAAAGTTACCCTCATTTTTATCAAACTCAAAAGTAACCCCCACATTTAATTAAAATATCGAAACTACCCGATCAACGACAAAAATGAAAATTTTACAAAACATAGAAATGAACCCAAAAATTCAAATCATACAATCCTTAATGTACAAAAACACATGCAATGCCACATAATGCACAAGATAAAAAAATAATAATTTATAACCGAAGAAAAAGAAATTATTTAAATAAACCCGGTCATTACAAAAAACTAGGGTTTGATAACCCTAATAGCCAATTTACGAACAATTGCAAATCATAAAACGCACAAACACACACCAAACACAATCGACACAAAGATATATACGTGGTTCAGCTAAAACTGGCCTACGTCCACGGAGAGCACCGTTTCACTATAATCAATGAGAGGATTACAAGGGGATGATCCGTAGATTATACACACGCGCACACACACACACACACTGTATACTCACACCTGTATCACATAATACAAACTTATATTATTCCTGACTCTCACAGGTATTTCACTCACACCAAGAAATACCACTCTGTATCTTTTCTTATTTTTCTCAATCTTGTGTCAAATCTAGGGTTTCTCTTACCCTTCTGTGTTACACAACACCACCACTTGTGTCACAAAATACAATAGGACAACCCATGTATTTATATGAGAGGCTGGAGTGGAGGACAAGTGAATAAGAATCAAATCCCAATCAGAATTGGAGTCTTTAAAGCCTTCCTTAAAAATCTCGTATCTGGGCCACCGAGTACTCGGTGGCTGCGTAAATCATGCACAAGTTCGCAAAGTACTCTGGCTAAATTTCTCCATGTGCGCAAGTTCGCACACTTTCACACTTACCGAGTATTCGATAAAAAAACCCATTAAATACTTGGTGATTTTTCAAACCAATTCTTGCTTATGTACTATTTCTGCTCCAATTCTCTTCTCGATCCTGGATGAATGAATCACCAACTAACACTGACCTATATAGAATCCATGAAAAAACAAAAGAACACATACACTTCTATCTTTTCCTTGTAGAAAATTGAAAGCCCGCTTAGACTTTATGCTTTTCTGACCAATTGATTTCCTACATGGATCCCTTTAATTGAATGTGTGGTAGAGGATACATATGGCATATAATTGATGACAACCAATTTGTATGAACAGTTTCCAAAAACATTACGAGCCCAATTATATCTACCAAACATGATTCCTCGTATCGTTTGATACATATAATTGGGCTCGTAATGTTTTTGGAAACTGTTAATACTGTTGTGTATTGGAGCCAGTAAGGTGTTGGGGGCCATGGCCCCTGCCCAAATATTTTCAAAAAAGTTAGCCTATTTTTTTTCCATATATTATAGATATAGTTATAAAAATTGCATATGGCTCATGCCAATTTTTTATAAAATTCCTTAGATAGCCTAGAAAAATAAAAATAAAAATATCAATAAATTTTTTAAAAATTTCATTTCCCTCCCCCAAGTTTTTTAATAATTTCCTTTGATAACCCAAAAAAATATAAACATTATTAATAAAGTTATAGAAAATTGCATTGGCCCCCCTAGGTCAATTTCCTGGCTCCGCCCCTGATTGTGTAGTCTTATATTTATTCGATATTATTTTTAAAATTGATATTATCTGAAAGACAATACTTGTCTTCTATTATAGTAAGAAGAAGTTTGTTCTCCAACTTGATATAGTTCAATACACTTTGAACACGTGACCGAAATTTTTAATAAAAAGACAAATTTTTGTTTTTATTGATTTTATGTCCATATTTTTGTTTTAAAAGATTTCAGACACGTGTCAAAAGTGTGTTGGACCACATCAACGGGAATTAAGAATTTCCTCCTATAGGGGTAGATGACAAATATTGTCCATATCCGAATTTATTATATGGTTATCGCAACCAACAAATGAGCTTTAAGTTTTAAATGGTAATTTTTCATTTATTGTGATAGTATGAATTTCTTATTCGGGGTAAACAATATTTTATTTTCATACATATATATATATATATATATATATATATATATATATATATACTACTTAGGCCATGTTTGGATTGACTTTTCAAACACTGCTTTTGGCTTCATGAAGGTAAAAGCTGTTTTGAATAGTGTTTGACAAAATTTTTAGAAGAACTTTTGGATCTTGGAAGAGCGTTTTAGTCTTTTAGAGAAGCTGGGGGGTACCAAATTCTCAAAACAGCTTATGCTTCTCTTTTTCTTCTGCGGGAAACCAGAAGCAGAAGGTATGCCAAACATGGTCTTAATATTGGAACAATTAACTCTATATAATAGGAAGTGATGCTTACTCATATCAATGAGAGCCAGTTTATTAATGGATCCCACCGAAATTTTTTTTGAAGAAAATGAAAAGGAGAAAACCAATCCAATTTAAGGCCCTGTTTGGTAGGTGGTTATGGTTTCACCTTGTCTAGTCTGGTCTTGGTTTTCAGGGATCAGACCATGTTTGTTTGGACTGGTCTCAAAATTTGGAACTAGACCAAATTGAACCAAATGTGGTGTTCTTGGAACCAATTTTTTTGGTGGTTCCACATGGTTTGGTCTGGTCTTGGTAATCAAAATCAGATTTTTGAGACCAACGATTAAGACCACCAAAAACCAAAATTGAATAAAAATAAAAATAATATACAAAATAAATTAAATAATACATAAAATAATAATAATTAATGAATTAAATAATATATAATAATAATAAATGAATAAATAATAAATGAATAAAATATATTTATAAATAATTAAAAATTAAAAAATAATAAATTAAATAAAAATAATGAATAATAAACAAAATGAATTAAATAATACATAATAATAATTAAAAAAATGAATATAATAATAAATTAATTAATAAAATATATTTTGAAATAATTAAAAATGAATAAAAAATGATAAAAAATTAATAATATAAATAAAAAATTAAATAAAATATATTTAAAAATAAAATAAAAATAATGAATAATAAACAAAATGAATTAAATAATATATAATAATAATAAAAATGAATATAATAATAATAAATTAATAATAAATTAATAAAATAAAATAATAAATAATTTAAAATTAATAAATAATAATAATAAATTAATAATATAAATAAATAATGAAATAATAATAAATTAAATAATAAAATAATAGTAAATAAAATGAATTAAATAATTAAATAATTAAATAATAAATAAATGAATAAATAATAAATGAATATAATATATTTATAAATTAATATGTAAATGATTAAATAATAATATAAATAATAAATTAATAAAATATATTTATAAATAAATAATAATAATAATAATAATAAATAAAATAAATAATACATAAAAATAATAAATGAATATGATAATAAATAATAAATAATAAATAATAAATAATTTTATTTTTTTAAAGCGAAAAGATCAGACCAAAATGTTTTACCAAATATGGTCTGGTTCAATATTTGTGAGACCGTGACCATCAGACCAGACCGCTTATTAAATAGACTTTTAAATTTAAAATCTAGACAAGAGAAAACCAAAACAGACCGGACCAGATCACACCAGACCGCCAACCAAACATGACCTAAATCATTATGAACTCTTCATCCTAATTATTGGTATTTGTCTATTTTTCCTTCTCCCGACAGGAAGAAAGGATAGTAGCTGCATTTTCTAGCAAAAAAGTAAGGTTGGATATTGCTGTGATATTTATTATTCATGGGTCCGGTCATTGGAATATAGTAGATACCAAATATGCACTAGAATGTTTTACATTCCTATCATGCTTCGGTATTGCATGTGCTGTCTCGTAATATTATAACCGAGTAGGATAATATTAATTTTTAAAATAAATATTTTACTACTCCCTCCTATTCGAATTTAGTTGTTCACTTTGCCTAATTTACTTATCTTAAATTATTTGTTCAGTTTCGAATCTCAATACAATATTATTATATACTTTCTCAAATTATTCTTTTTCATTAATTTAAAAAAAGAATGAGCCACACTAAAAATTATAACTATACTACATTGTCAAATAACAAAATGGGAAACACAAAATATTAAAAAAAATCTTAATATATCAAACGTAGACAACTAAATTAGAACGAAAAGAGTATATAATAATTTTGACACAATTTAAAAATATTATGAATGAAGCAATAGATACCCGCAAATTATGATTCCTATAAAATGGACATGCATCAATTTGTCACATTATTAGTAAAACTTAGCAACTAATCCTAATTTACTATATACATCATAGAAAATCAGTGAACAAGAGGATGTTGGCGCAACACTGTTGATGACAATTTAGAATTGAAAAACATTAATTAAAATCTAAGTTGATTTTTTTCTGATTTTAATTCTACTGCTTCGCTTGAGTGATCTAAACACAATATGAACATTTTCAAACCGTATGTAGTAAGATATATTCTTGCAATTTCTACCCATCATAATTACCAAACTCTTACTCTTATGACCTGAGGCTCTGTGCTCACCATTTTCAAACATATTTTAGGTATATGGGGCACATCACATTATAGGTGGTAACAATTTCTTTCAAAAAGTAAAATTACATTACAATTAGACCTGAGGCTCTGTGCTCACCATTTTCAAACATATTTTAGGTATATAGGGCACAACACATTATAGGTAGTAACAATTTCTTTCAAAAAGTAAAATTACATTACAATTAGAGTTGATGAGATATCAAACGGTAACACGATATGAATTAAAAGGATTATGGACCTAGGGTTGATCATAAAAAAGTTCAATTTATATAAAGATCGACCCGAATACGACACAAAAATATTAATGTCGGGTTAAAGTCAAACTCAAGTAACCTGAACAATCTGTTTGACACAATTATATATATTTTTATTTTATTTTTTATTTTTATTTTTTCTCTTTTCTAATTGGTCATGGGTTAAAATATATCAAAAATTTATAATTGGGTCGTATAAAATTCAATTTAATATTTATGATAAATAGGTTAAACGGGTTACATGTGGATCGGGTTACCTGTTTAAATAATGGGTTGAGTTAAGATTGAACATATTTGACACGTATATTAACCACTTCTTTTTCGACATGACTAGAGCTGGCAAAATGAGACACGATACGAACACGACATGAATTAAAATGGTTAGTGTTGACCATAAAATGGTTCATGTCGTATAAGGGTCAACACTATTAGTGTGCGCTAGGGTCAAACTCGAGTAACCTAAACAACCCGTTTGACACGATTATATTTATATTTAATTTAATTTTTTTTCTTCTCTAATTGATCATTGATTGAAATATATATAAAAAATATAATTAGGTCGTGTCAAATTTAATTTGATTTTACTGATAAACAGGTTAAATAATTCGTTTTGTGTTGGGTCGTGTCAAATTTAATTTAATATTTATGATAAATAGGTTAAATGAGTTACATGGGTTGGGTCAGGTCGGTATACCTATTTAAATAATAAATTAGATTAGAATTAAATATATTTAACATGTATATTAACCAGATTTTTTTCGATACGATTCATTTCAATCCTATATGATCTCAACCTGACAAGAACTTGACTCACACACAAATTATCACTCGTAGTCCCATTTGAATTCATATAGTACATTTATTCAATTTTCTTATACATTTCTAGGGGCAATTTTCCTATTCAAAAGGACAAGAAACAAGAAATGGCTCGGTTTTCAACCAATGTACAAATTTTGAGTAAATTGTAACAAAAATTGTCCTTAAATTTTTGAAGCATTGTATGGTCATTTATCTCCTACGCCAATCACATAAATGTGATGTAGGAAAGTCCACCTAACTCATACAAGGAATCAAAGAAAGATGGAGGGTCACAAAAATGCTCATAGAGCTAATTCTAAGCAACCAATGAAGAGAAGCCAAACACACCCTATTAGACCCTTTTTGAAGAAAAATCACAATGAAACGTCTCAATATAGTATTTAATGCTCTTTCATACTTTGATGACCTTCTCAACTTGTCCACCCACCTATCCTTCTGCCTGAGGACAGCGTTGTCTTTAGGGAATTGATAAGACGTATGCTTCTACGAAAATTTGAAAAGTACTTGCAAAAGAGTTTCAAAGGCTTTAAACTCCTCTTTGTGAGTTAATTTGTATTAGGTAATCAATAATCATTGATTAGGTGCTCAATAACAAATTAATTAATACATCTTATTTAGTTATAACATTATAACATTTGTGTATATGTAATTGAACCACGTTAAGAGTCACGCGGAGTACTAGCTACTCCTAGGTACGATGTTAAGTATTATCCTCCATTTGATTCTAATTATTTGACTTGGGGAAAAAATATGAAAAGTTTAAATTATATATGGTATTGTCTGCTTGGATTTGTAAACACAATACTTTTTTTTCTAACTTAAGGTAATATTTGATATAACTTCTGCTTCTGATTTTTTGCGAAAGAAAAAGAAAAACAAAAGTTATTTTGAGAAATTGGGACCATCAGCTTCTTTAAAAAACTCTTCCAAGGCCCAGAAGTTGTTCTAAAATTTTTGTCAAACATCGTTCAAAACAGTTTTTTCATTCAGAAGCCAAAAACAGCGTTTGAAAAGTCAATCCAAACAAGGCCTAAGTACCAATGTATCATCCTTGCTTTGTTTCTAATTATTTGACTTGGAAAAATATATGGAAAGTATATTTTTTTCTTTTCAGTAATATCCGGGTTAACTTACGCGTACCCAAACAGAATTGTAGCTAGCGGACATCCAACCTGGAACCTAATGCTTCTTGAGGCACTAGGTCCATGTCTTTTTCCAACAGTACCACCCGTTCGGATTATATATGGAAAGTATTATCGAAAGCTTACCATCGGTTTTACAAGTTTACACTATATATAGTATTGTCAACTTGGATTTATGAACGCAAGGTGTTTTTTTTTCTAGGTAAGATGGTAAGTATTATCCTTGCTTTGATTCTAATTATTTGACCTGCAAAAAAAGTATGGTAAGTATTATGGAAAACTTACCATCGGTTTTGAAAGTTTAAATTATGTATGGCATTGTCTACTTGGATTTATAAACAAGACCCTTTCTTCCATATCACAATGTGGTACGAGATTTCTTGTTAGGTCTTCTTTTGTTTTTGTTTTTTCCTTCTGTCAGTATGCGTAATATCATGGATTCTTATTTCACAATGGATTCAAATAGGTGGGTCTTAAGCATATAAAGTGTTACCTCTAATTGAATAATATATTAAATTTTTAGATTGAACTCCGAAACATCCTACATATTATAAGTGGTATCAGAGCCAACTCTAATATATATTCTTAATTCGAGGTCACCCATATGAGTTCCATGCATGCGGTTAGAGTGAACCAAGTGCAATGAAAACGTTACGAATTTTGATAGAAGAGAAAGTTTTGAAATCTTGTTTCACATCGAATTTGGATAAAGTGATCTTCAAAATATAAGTTGAGTATTAAATATTTGGATCACGGGGATAGTAAAAACCCTTATTGTTAGGCTACCATCACAAAAACAATTACTTAAGCCAAACTCCTTCCTTAAACAATAATATTACAGTTTTTGGACTCTATGATATGAGATGCTAACAAATCCCTAATAAGCCACTCAATACAACATAATAACTCAACTACTATCTTATTCATGCATGTAGGTCCTAAAATCAGTGATTTGAAGAAATATGTTGGGACAATTTAGCATTAGTACTGTGCATCAATGACCCCAAAAGTGTGTTTCATATTGAAATTTCTACAATTTTAACCCAGCAAAGTTATTTTTTCTGATAACCGGGCTGTTTGGAACTTTTGCCCCGACCAATGCACGAAAACCGTGCAAAGCGATCCCTTCACACGAATCAGGTAAAGTTCAGACTATGTCTCACTCCAACGGTTTGCACCCGGTAAGATTGTTGTTATTCCCCTTCAATGAGATCAAATTGATAGTGATATATGACATAACATTTCAAGTTACAACTTTTGGTACTTTGGATTTGATGGAGGATGTTTGGTTCTAACCATGACTTGCTAGCTTTCATGAACCATGTTTGCATCTAATCAAGAACATGTTGTTCCCCCTTAAGTAGAGGTATAACTTGAAGAAATTAGACACTTTTTTTTTGAGTTGCCACATTCATTTTGTTCTTTGGGTAGCTAGGTCTAGTCAAATTTGATCTTGCTTTTTTGGTGAGTGGTGTCGTCTACATCCAGAAACTTATCAAGGGTCCCAATTGGAATGAGCACATTGTCAACTTTGAAGGACCTTTTGAGGACAATTAGACATGAATTATATGTACTAATAAGTTGACAAAGATTCAGTGCAAGAACACAAAAGGTAAACGTAGCCCATAAATTAAACTTTCGCATTCTACCTTTCTAACAAATGGTTAACTAATACCATAAATTCTAGAATTCAAATTTTTTTTTATTTTTTTAACTTTGTTGTGCAGTGAATTCATTTTATTATGTATTACATTTGGTTTATGAATGGGTTGATTTGATGTTGACTGTAAAATGTTAAACAAAATTAAGTTTACTTTATTTAAATATTTGAAAATGTATAAAGAAAGTTATTTGCTTTTTCACAAATTTTTTATTTACTATCAAAGACCTAGCAACTTTCATAATTGTTGTCTTTTCTTTAATTTATTGCAGCACTTAAAAATTTTTTTAATTTTTTTTTCGATAATTCACTTCAATTTTTTTTTGTTAAAGACAATAAATATTTTAGTGAAAGAGTTTTTTTAGTCTTTGTTAATATCTGATCCCATGTAATGCTAAATGCAACATCACAAAATAACAGTAAATTGAGACTACACCAACACTAAAAGAAGGTATTTCTTTAATACGTAATAACTTTTATGATTTTTTTAATAATCTTGTATGGGGTGTACGATAATCTGTGATGCATTACTGAAATTAGAGCACATTGGACGATTCCAAGTACATGTTTGTGTGTGTATATAATATATATACATGTATACATATAGACAGAAATATAGACTGATCGAGAGAGTTAAAAAGTTGTTGAATGGCTTTGAAGGACAGAAATTTGGAGAAACGTGACGAACGGGGGAGCTAGATTCCCGGAAGTTATATATACGACCTATTTTTAGTATAATGTCTTAAACCCCATATAAAAGTTCATCACTTATTCATGCACACCCAAATTGATATATATATATATATATATAGCATTGTTCTAGCTAGTAATAGTGCTATGGCCTTTATTGAATGTTATCTACCAGAGAATTGACGCTTTCAACACAAAGTATAAATGAAAAAAGGACGGCTAATCAATAAAAATGGAAAATAACCAATAAATTAACATTTATGGGATCATTACTAATATACTCACAACCTACCCATATATTAAGTGAAGAAATTAAGTAGATGGAAACGTAATGTTCCTCCCAAATAATTTTTGTTTTAAACCTAAAACTAAGGGTTATGGGATCTTAAATTCATATTTTAGTAAGTACAAATGAAATTTTAAAGTATCATTTTTTTTTTGTTTGGTTGATAATGAGATGTTTTGTTTTCGCTCCGACTAACTTACAAATTATAAGCGATTTTTTTACACAAATCGAATACAGTTCAGACTGTATCACATCCTTAATCCTAAAAATTCATTTGTACTTACTAAAATATGAATTTAAAACCTGATACTTTTTAAAACACTATTCTTTTCAACTGAATCAACTTAATACTTTCCTAAACATAAAACTCAATTATTTCTCAAATATGATTTATTATTGAATACAAGATAAGAAATTCTTACCCTACAAATTGAAAACAAAATTCCCTAGGCTAAATGCTTTGACCTCCATAAAATTCATTGAGGAATGAACGTATTGATGGCCACCTTTTCACATGAAGCCTGACAAGTATTTAATGGATGTCATACAAAAATAAATGAATGTTGACGAGGATACCAAAACTATGGAAAAAGAAAATAAATAAATTGAATGATAAATTAAACTGAAAGAAAAATTATTAATAGTTTTTTTTTGGTAAATAAATAAATAAATATTAATAGTTACTGATGAAATGACTATACCTTCCCAAAAAACAAGTTGCAGTAAATAAAATAATTAAATTAATAATGATATATATTTCCTTCACCTCGATACAGTTTATCTACTTTCTACAACCCTTTTAATAGGTACCGAGAAAAAAACACAACATTGAGAGACAACTTGTACAATAGTGCAAATACTCACAGATAAAGAAATATAAAATAAGGAAGAACAAGAAGAAAGAGCACATTAACTGTAATTAACTCATTCATATATACTAATTGAGTCAATATTCATAACTGACCCTAACCATGATATATATATATTAGCATACAAATGTTATATTAATCTATAGAGATACCCTTAAACTGAAGGGGACTTTTTGGAAGATCTGTGTTTCTTTTTCTTGCACTGATATATATGCGTTTGATGTAATTTATTGCTTTCCAAAGGTGACCACAATGCTTGCAAAAGGCCAAGTACTATCCCTCTCTAGGTTAGCCCTATACATATACATGATGTATATGTATATATATAAATTATTTCTTGCATGCAGGGCTGTCTCAATAAAATTGGAGGTCTTAAACAAAAAGTATAAAAACAGCCTTTTGGATACAATATAATATTTTTAGTAATACTTATTTAAAAATCTTTTGTCTTGCTTTTTGAGATGCAAAACATAATACTTTATCTAACTATTTTGAGTAAATGAGCCATTTAATTTCTATCAAGCTTCTCTCTTGTCGCGCCCTCCCTTTTCTGCAGCAGCTTGGCGAGCCGACGTTAAGCCTCTCTAACGTTCCCATAGGAAGCGGAAGAAGGTAGCCAGGTGTTGTGCCGGAAGAGTCGACTTCCCCGATTAGGTCGGAGAAGAAATGTGGATCCTGTACAACGGGGTTGAAAGGTGTGTTAATGGATATGGTCGATGAAAAACAAAGTCGCTATATAATATTGAGTTGTGGTGTGTTAGGTCACCTAAGGGAGTTCCGTTGAGCAAACATCTATCATTTGGTAATTTCTGAACATAATATGAAGGGAAAAAATGCCTAGCATTTTCATCTCTAGGAAAATTAAAAACACTAAATCTATTTGGACCATTTTTCACTAACAAATCTATTATGTTTGTATTAATATCCTTCAATTGTCTAGGATAGTAGATATTTGTGAAAATATAATATATGTTTGATTAAGTTATTCATTTTTTTTTATTAATTTCACTTTCTTCTAAATGTTTTTGTTGTTCTTCATAGAATTTTTTTTTTATCGTTCATTTTTTTTTTTTTTTTTTTGAAAGTTAAGAGTAAGTATCATAGAAGAAAATAATGTACAAAGCCCGAAATGGGAAAGGGAAATGGGATCAAGCCTCATACAAGAAACAGGTCCAAGGACAATTAGAGGCAATTGCCAATACAAGTAACTATAATAGTTACAACCATTCTGATGAAGCGCTTGATCCGGTAATGACTAAGTGTAATTGATCACCGGCAAGGAGAAAGTTCAATCAGGAGGCATGGGAGGCGGCCGAATGAAGGAGTCAGGAAAGTCCCATTCAACAACAATGCGATTGGCTTCCAAAGTGTCCTTGACAGAGCAACATGAAAGCCTCTCTCGGACAGATGAGATGGCAAGATTGAGAACGTCATTCGCCGAAAGAGAATAGCCTTGAAAAAGTCGTTTGTTGCGTTCCATCCATATATTGTACACCAGCGAAGCAAGACATAGTTTACGAACAAAATTCCTGGTATTGGAATTGCTTACCCACAAGAGCGATGCCCAATTGATAAATTCACTCCAAGAGGGAGGGCAAGTATAGAATGCACACCGATCTTGAAAAAACTTCCACAATGACTTGTTTGTTCATTTGTTGAATTTTTGTTTAATTTTTTTATTTTATATTTTGACTATTACTTGTAACAAATTTATCAATAGCACTTTTTTAAGATTCAATTTATATATTTATTTATTTTTTATTTTTAAATTTTTTTCATATCTTGATTCATACTTCCTAGTCGATATAATCAAGCATATGAACAAAATTAATCGCAATTCAAAAAACAAAACAAAGAACTCTAGATTAAAAAAATTAACGAACTAAAAAATCAATTGAAGTATAGAACAAAAAAACTTGATTTCGTATAGTAGAATTTTCAAAAGATTCCCAAATTACATTCAAGAGAGTTGGATAGAGCAATCAACTTGATAATTATAAATAGAAAGTAACAATATTGATTTAGGATAAAAATATTTTTTAAACACTAATTTTGTTATTGGATGAAATCTTATACAGAAAAAAATATATATACAATATATTAAGAGAAATAATTATTTATACATATATATATATATATAAGGCATCCAAAAATTTGGACCTTCTAATAAGCGGGCTTTACTGCCTATTGAGCTTGGTAAAAAGACAGTTATCAACAATGCTTGACAGCCAATATCCAACATTTCTTTAAATAGTTTCGATCGGTTGACCAATATGACCCACCACCAATTCCAATGTAAAAACATATTGTTTCACTAAATTGTCACAAAAAACAATGCTAACTAGGGTTAAAATATCTTTTTGAATTAAAACTCAAATTATATATATATACATATACATATATATATATATATATATATATATATATAACTTTTACATTCATGTGCTCGAGCTTGAATATTGTCTCGGTAATCAAAGTCTTTTCAATATAAATGTTAAATGGTTGGAAGATTTTATATCAATTGGCAAAAGAATTAAAGTTTGAATCATTTATGTGATAACTATATTTTTGAATGTAGAACTAATTCATTAAATTAATGTACTAGGATCCAATTATTGAAATCTCTCGTAAATTCTTGGACTACCTAGCTAGGAAGCACTTTACAATGCTCAATCACTTGGCAAAAAAAAAAAGTTTGAATCATTCATGTGGTACCTATATTTTTAAATTAATATTGTAGAACTAATTCATTAAATGTACTAGGATCCAATTAGTGAAATTTCTCATAAATTATTTTTACTACCTAGGAAGCACTTTCCAATGCTCTTTGGTTAGGTCGGTCTCTCAATTTAATTGCACCCATTTCTTCTTTGATTAAGTTGGGATCATACAGTTGTCATAGGCTTTATTGCTCATATATTGATTAAATTACACACAATATACATACATGTACATAAGTTGAATGTAACATTGCACCAAAAAGACTCATGTTGACATGGAACATCAGTGTGATACTACTTAAAGGTTAAACCTATTTAACTCAGGAATGAGTCTAATTCTAAATTATATGCGAGGGACATGAAAAGTGTGAGTTAGGGTGACCATATTACTCTTTGAATTTCATTTTCCTTGATATTGAAATATTAATACATAATACTTGTTATGAAAACATTGGTCTATAGTGACAATAATTGATTTTTTCAGTTAGAATAGTACAAAAAGTTAAATTTTTTTATTTTATTTAAGAGATCTAACATATATTAGCAATTTTTACTATAACTTTAAATTTCTTAATATCGGGGGACATATAGTTGGGTCGTTAGCGATTAACCCCCTGTGGTATTGATATAGTGCGTATAAACACATGTTGTTCTCTAGGACCCAATATTTTACGTAGTGTGTGTATTGCACCTCATTGGCATTTTCCGATGACTGGAGGTATAAAATCTCCAAAATACCCTTAGTATAATTTTATTTTATTTTTAAAGGGTCGCGAGCGATTAACTCTCTGTAGTATCGATATAGTGTGTATAACCCCTTGTAGTATCGATATAGTGCGTATACCTTTAAATATTAAAAAATGATTAATACTTTTGTAAGTAGTATAGGTAGATAATTATTTAATACAAAATAGAATATTATAATTTAATTTAAAATGATATAGTATTGATATGAGATATTACGATTTACTTTAAAATAATATTATTGATATAATATTAATATAACTATTTTAAGATAATATATGAACAATAACGGAGTAGACCGGATTATTAAAAATCAAAACCAGAACCGATTCGTAAATTATAATAATTATTATATATATGTCATATATATATATATATATCCTTTTTTAGGGTTCCAATTATGAATACACTAAACCCTTATTTTGCTTCCCTTGTCCCTTTTATTCTTAATTTTTTTCGTGTCAGTCATAGTATTCCCAATATTTTCAATTGGATACAAAGCAAAGGTTAATTTATTCAGAATTGGAGAAGTCTTCATCAAAGGAAATAGATTTGGAAGATAATTGGATTACTGGGTTTGAGACAGACACACCTAAATGTATATGTACAAACGTTGTGATTATAGAAAAGTGATTTTATGGTCATTTTACAATATTTATTTTTAAAATATATATATTAAGGGTATTTTAGACATTAGACTCATCTGGTGACAGTAAATGAAAAACATGTGCAATACGAATACTTTTTGATACTATAGGGGGTTAATCACACTATATCGATACCACATGGAGTTAATCGCTCGAGACCCAATAAAGGGTGATATAGGAATTTCATATTTATAAATGTCATGTGCAAAGGGTAATTTAGAAATTTCATATTTTCACGATAAAAAAATGATCGACCGATGATCGATAGGGAGTAAAGCCACCATTTTTAAAAACTTGCTGATTTATCTACACAAAATTAAGTTAGAAGAATTTTTTAGCACAAAATCACAAACTACAATGGTTTTTTTGCTGATATCCCTATGTAGTTTGTTGTTGAAGGTTGTAACTACATTATTTATCTTTTTAGTGACACTTGTGACTGGACTAAAGCCATTATTTCTTGCTGTCATTTCTCCAATAATAATAAAAAAATGTTCTAGTCGTTTTCGAGAAAAATGAAGTACATCATCGCTATTTATGATATATTTTAATACAATTTAACATTTTCGTTAATCAAATATCTAAATTATATTAAAATGCAAATGAATATCATATTCATTGCACCACCTAAAATGCATGTTAAAATGATTTTTTCCACCCTATTCTATAACTAGAGTCCTTGTGAATATTGAGGATATAGCTAGGTTTCCCTTATGGGTAAAATAATAATAGTAAGGTAGAAATGCACATTATCACAATACACTTGGAACAAAGTTGTACCCCATTTTGAAGTTGACGTGAGAGAGTTATTAGTGGTGAGGGATGTGGGGTTGTCTAACCCTAGAAAAGCCCCATTCCTCGAAGAGTGAGTACTCATAAATGCTGGGGTGCAGAAAAGGTACACAACTCTTTTGGCTGAGACAGAGAAGATAGATGGATGTGAGAGGAGAGAGAGAGAGAGTAAATCATTTTGTAATTGATTGCTTTTATGATTGAATAAGATGAGAAACATGGGATATAAAGCATATATATATATATACGTGTAACGTGTCTATATATATATATATGTACATATGAGATGTGAGAGAGGAGCAATGTAGATTGAGAATTCTCTTACTTTTGTTTTTGTTTTTATTTTTATTTTCATGATTAAAGTAGGGCGAGACTTGAGAGTGCATGAAAAGGGTTTTAAAGCTGTTTTATTTTTGTTCCCTTTTCATTTTTTCCCCAACTTTTCTAAGGACAAAGGTGGAATGAATTGCTATGATCACTAGACTCTTCGAAACATAATGGAGAAAATTATTTAAAAAGTTAAAAAGTTCTCATGTAACACTTTTAGATTGTGATACCTATTTGATTTGAATGTGGTTTGATAATTGAAATATAAAGTGGACATTTTTTTAACAAAAGTTTCATTGGAATTCAATTATTCACTATTCAACATATCTAGTAAGATCTAGTACTAACAAAATTGGATGTAATATAATATACAATATTTTATTATATCTAAATTTACATATATAAAATTTACAAATCACTAAATTCATTATTAATTTTCTCTTTTTATCTATTTTTTATAGTTGCTTTTTGTTTAACAAAGGGAATTTTTTATTTTATTTTTATATATTTTGTACTCTTTTGCAAGTATCTCAAGTAACTAATCAAATTATTTAATTAAATCAAAGAAAAGACAATATATATATATAGGGTAAATTATACTTATACCCCCTTGAGATATGACTTATTACACTTTCATCTCATGTCCTTTGGATAATTATAGTTTCACCCCTCTAGGTCATCAAAGCCCAATTCAAAATACCAAAAAAGTGAAATGACATATATACCCCTGGATATTTTTCAATTAACGTGTAAAAAAATGGATATTTTGTCTAATTTGTCCCTAATTGTCCAACTATGGTGAAAAATAGGACAAAATGAAAGCACTAATTAAGTAAACTGGAGCCAAAATATTCATAATAATAAATTTGGGGCTATTTTAGACATTTTACCTAGAATTGACCTGATTTGACTACACCAGAAGTTCATACCAGGGGTATTTGTTACAACCTACAAACTTGAGGGGTAAAAATATAGTTATCCAAAGGATAGGGGGTGAAAGTATAATAAGTTATATCTTGAGGGGGTGTAAGTGTAATTTACCCTATATATATGTATATATATATAGAGAGAGAGAGATAATGGGACAATTGTGTGCATGGATGTGTGAATGAGCTTTCACATCTTTGCCTGGTAGTAGTAGACGCTGACAATGTCCTTAACCCAAAGTCGCTGACTGTATTGTCTACCCCGCATTTAAAGCGCGCGATTCGTGCAATTCTAGTTGTAGGAGCCTAGGTTATATATATAAACACATATATATACACATATACATATTTATATATATATATGCATTTTTATAAACTTTTATTTTATTGTATTTTTTGTTTTGTATATGTAGAGGTATATTCTTTTGGTCCAAAGCCGCTGTATTTCGTACGGTTATACCATGTATGTAAATGTAATTTTCAAATTGTAAATTTGTAACATAAAATACTCTATAACTATATATGTATATGTATATATATATAATATCCTTAGTTTTCAAATGTATTAATTTATTCTTCAATCTAATATACCAATTCTTCTTATTATAAACTTTTTTTCTCTCTTAAAGTTTTTACGCTCTTTTATATTCTTCTCGCTTTGATTTTTCACTTCTTTCTCGTGATTATGTCCAATTCATATTTTTAATGTTAAAAAATTTAAGTAACATATTTGTTTTAGGTACGTAAAATTTCATAAAAGGTCTTCTTCTACGTACAATTCTTTTACCTTAAGCCTCAAATTCTAGACATATAATTAAACAATTTTTTTTGGACATTTTTATTATATGACAAGGTGATTTCGTAATTTTCTTTAAAAAATAATTCGATATGGATTAAAATATATTATGAATTAAATAAAAGATAATATAAAATTGTAAAATAAAAATAAAAACAACAACAACATTAAGGGTCTGTTTATCAATATGAAATATTGTTTGTTTTATATTTTAAAAAGGATTTGAGGCTTAGAACTTTTGCTATGTTTTTACACATAAGAGAAAGAGAAAGATAAGCCATTTTTTAGAAGCGGGTACCTCACGGCTTCTTTGCTCTTTCAAAGTCTAAAAGTTCTTTTGATTTTTTTTTTCAAACATTATTCAAAACAGTTTTTTCTTTCAGAAAGTTAAAAAAGACTTTTGGAAAGCTGATCCAAACAGAACCTTAGATACCATCCATATTTTTCAAAATTGTTTTTCGACCATGCATATATCCAAATTATATTGAGCCATGCGATAGGAGAGAAGTATTGTTACGAAACATGGCAAGCCCTTGCCGTATTAACTTCTACTCAACTTTTTATACATAAAGTATTAGTATAATATTATGAAAAAAAGTCAAAAAACCACTTTTTAAAGTGTTTGGGCTTATGATCTCTATTCCACCCACCCTATGTCAAAGCCTTATTACCATTTTGTAAGAGGATTGGGCTTTAAGGCCCATTTTGAAAAAGACAACTAGGCCCAATTTGTCTATATTAGGGCTTAGTCATAAACAATTATATACGTATATATGTATATATCGTTCAGAGAAAGCTCTCTGTAACAAGAAGCTCGACTCTGCTCTTTGAGGGTTCGCGGTCATTTCCTCTCTGCACCAACAATCAGCTGTTATCTCCTACAGGTAAGCCCTAATACCCATCATTTTTTTCCAAATTAGGAGCACCGTTAGGCTGCTGAGAAAATCTCAAAAAATGAGAGAAAATTTGATATGTTACTCTCATGCTTTGAATTTGAATAATTTCCCTGAAAGTAGAAAAAAAGTTTGTGATTTGGAGGGTTTTCCCTCGTCAATACCTCAAGTTTGGATCTTTTGGTTTATATTTTCTCAGAAACCAAACAGTGATAATTGAAGATTGTTTTTCTTTGTTAATATGTTGTATTAGGGTTGTGCGCATTAAATATATTTAAGCTTGTTGGTGGTGGGTTCATGTGATTATATAGATAATTGTTCAATTATAGAATTGAATTTATTGGGTATTGTTTGCCATTGTTTCCTTCTTTGTGTCCTGCAATATATTGGGTGGAAAATTTTCTGAACAAATTGAAGAACCTAATGGAATGTAATTTTAAGTTAGCTTACTGGGTTCTTTGAATTATGTGGGAAGCCACTTTGTGTGCGTGATATTGTTTAAAATCAGTTTGAAGGCTTCACAAAAACACACAGGCTTCACAAAACACACAGGCTTCAGAAATGATTGTTTCTAATTAAGTAATCAAAATAACAAAAATAAGGATTGTCAGCTACCCTTTTGATATATTAGGATTCGTATTCTCCCAGATCTTAGAATTTCTAAGGAAATACGGAAAAAAAGTTAAACATAAGACATCTGACAGAGATAATGGGATTTTCCCCCATTTTTTTTTCTGGCTGAGGTGTCAAGCCAACTCCGGGGTGATTTGGACCGGCCCGGCGGGTTTCTTTTCTCTGCCTTGGAGGACCCTGTGAAGCGCTGTACTGATATCATATTAGTAGTAAATATTAGTATGTGGTGCGCCATTGCTAGAAGATGATTGCTGTTATCGTGAATCCGTGATTGCGTGCTGGTGGTTGTATTGGCGGCGGGCATGCTGCAACTTAGCTAATATTCAGCCTAGTTTGGTTTAATTTAATGAAAACAATTTTCGAAAGCTCAAGAATGTCGTTTTATATATAGAAGACCGTTCTTTGAAAACAAGCTTTTCTAACGAAAGGGCCAAATAGCCTAGTGTTATAAACTCCCCTTGGGCGAAGTGTAGGGTGTGTGAGTTTGATTTACCATCCAAAAAAAGGAAAAAAGAGAAGTATAATTAAGTTTTGGAAAAACAGTTCTCGGAGAACTGAATCAAGTGGATTTTTTTTTGTGTGTTTCAATTTTCTGGGAACTAGAACTGTTTTCTAAATAACAAATCTATCAAGCCCGCAACTTCTCTCTGTTTGCCTGTCTAAGGTTCCTTGATCTTTTGTTGTGTTAGTGTATGAAACTTATTGAACTGTTTAGTACAGGAATATTTATGGAATAAAACTTAAAGTCTTAAGTATCTGTGGAATGAAATGAAGATACACCACTTTTCGTAATTCTATTTCATTATGGATAAGTGATATTTTTTTGCTTCAAAGAGGGAGTACTGTGGTCCTATAAAGCTGAACAAATTGGGCCTATAGCTCATCGGTGTAAAAATGGGAGCAAAAGTGAAACAAACAGACAAGAATATCTGATGATTGACTCATTGTAATGTTGCTTCTGGGAGTAATGACTTAAAAAAAATTCTGTTTGTTTGTTTTCAGTTTTCTTAAAATTCATTTTCTCTAATTTCGCCATTACTGTAAGGACATTGACTACATGCGAGGAGATTAGATGTAAAAATAATTGGTAGTTTAACATATTAAAATTGAAGTTCCTGTTTTTTCACCAAATTTCACCAAATTGCGTTCTTACTTTGTCGAAGTTACAAAATTGTTATAATTTCTGTCTTCTCTTATTCTTCAATTGCTTGTTTTGTTAGCCGAGATGGCTGAAGATACAGGCATGTTTGTGGTAAATCATACTGTTGCTAGCATATTGTGTTGCAAATGTGGTATTCCAATGGTACCAAATGCTGCAAATATGTGTGTGAAGTGCTTGCGGTCTGAAGTCGATATTACTGAGGGGTTACAGAAGCATGTTATTATCATACATTGCCCGGAGTGTGATTTGTGGCTGCAGCCACCGAGGACTTGGATTAAAGCCCAACTCGAATCAAAGGAGCTCCTGACATTCTGCGTGAAAAGGTTGAAGAGTTTAAATAAAATTCGATTGATACATGCTGAATTTATCTGGACTGAGCCTCACTCCAAGAGAATCAAGGTCAAGCTGAGAGTCCAGAAAGAGGTTCTGAATGGAGCAATACTTGAGCAAGCTTATACGGTTGAGTATGTTGTGCAAGATCAAATGTGTGAATCTTGTTCTAGGGTTCAGGCAAACCCTGACCAGTGGGTGGCTGCAGTACAACTCCGTCAGCACGTTTCTCATAGGCGGACTTTCTTCTATTTGGAGCAGCTTATTCTTAAACATGATGCAGCAGTCCGAGCCATAAGAATTCAACAGATGGATCAGGGAATTGATTTCTTTTTCGCCAATAGGAGCCATGGTGTGAAGTTTGTGGATTTCTTGGGTAAAGTTACTCCAATTAAGAGTCGTCATGATAAGCAACTTGTGTCCCAGGATACCAAGAGCAATAATTACCATTATAAATACACTTTCTCTGTTGAAATCTGCCCAATTTGCCGTGAGGATTTGATATGTCTGCCTCCTAAAGTAGCTGCTAGTTTGGGAAATCTTGGTCCTCTTGTGATTTGTGCAAAAGTGAGCAACAACATAGCTCTATTGGATCCACTCACTCTGAGGCATTGTTTTTTGGACGCTGACCAGTATTGGAGGGCATCTTTTAAGTCACTACTTTCTAGTAGGCAGCTTATCGAATATGTAGTATTGGATGTGGAGGTTGTTTCTTCAGAGGTTAATATCGGTGGCTCGAAGTATGTGATGGCTGATGCCCAGGTAGCTCGTGTGTCGGACTTCGGGAAGAATGACACAATTTTCTCCATAAGAACACATCTTGGCCATCTTTTAGCCCCAGGGGATAATGCTCTTGGTTATGACTTACATAGGGCTAACAGTAATGATATGGAACTGGACAAGTACAAAGGCCTTGTGATCCCGGAAGTGATATTACTTAAAAAGAGCTATGAAGAGAAGCGCCAGAGAAAGCGTGGGAAGCCTCGTGCATGGAAACTTAGATCTCTTAACATGGAAATTGAGGACACTGCTAAAGCTCGAGCTGAAGAGGATAAGAAGGATTTCGAGTATGAACAATTCTTGAGAGACTTGGAGGAGAACCCTGAGCTGAGGTTCAATGTCTCGTTATACCGTAACAAAGAATACCAGCCCTCTGAGACGGCATCTATGACTGATGGCGAGGATCTCCCTTCGGTGCCTTTGGATGAGTTGCTTGCTGATCTTGATCTAAGTGATGCGGAAAGCGAGGATAGCATGAGGGAATAAATTGCTTTCCCGAGGTTTGTTGGTAAGTTTACCTTTCTATCCTTTTGAAGTTCTATATTTGTTCATTTTGAAGCTCTATTTTTGAGCTTTTAGGTTCTCTTGTAGGTTAATGCTAACACTGTTAAATTCACTTGATACACCCACAGTAATACGAGCAATGCAAGGTTTTTGGCATTGATGGAGTATATGCAAACTGCAGTCACTTCTTTTGGAGACACTGATGTACCGGATTCGAAGTGTGGAGTTTTAGGGTTTTGTTTTGTAATATTTTCACAGCCTATGTGATGATGATCTTCAGTTTCATGGTTTTTGTTTTTGGTTGTTATATGTTTTATTTATTACAAGTTTTAGTTATCTGTTTCTCTCTGTGATTGTGAAATTGTTGGGTTCTGCAAGTGTTTTTGCTTTTGGATGGTTTAAAGTACTTGCAAAAGCTAATGACACTAGAAATATGTTTTGTTGAGTTCTGCATTCACTTGTTTTGTTTTAGTGTATCCATTTTCCAATTGAAATTTAACACCGGAATGTACTTATTATTCTTATATTTCTTCATATAAAAAACACTACACATGTAAATTCGTATGCATTAATACTATAATTTTGTATGAGGGGTGTCCATATATGCCAAGGAATTCAGTATAGGAATGGTGCAGTTAAAGATGGGCTATATATATCTGTTATATATATATATATTTTCAACTGATGCAGATATAAAATCAGATATTATCATCTGTACCTCTTCTTTACCACACCAGTACCCACTAATTACATAACCGTCCACTAACCAGATATTCACGATATAATTTCCCACGTGTATATATATATATTTTGTTTTGGAAAAGCATGCATATTTTTCTTATTTCCCACCATTTTTCACTTTGTGTATCACTATAAGGTCTGTTTACTAATTGTTTTCTGTTTCCTGAAATTTGAAAATAATATGAAAAATACGTTTCTTAATTTGTTTATGTTTTTTGAGTTGAGAAAACGTTTCCTCTCATTACAAAGGAAAGAGGCAGCAAAAAAAAAGGTGTTTTCTCTTTTTGTTTCCTCAAACTCACCATAATCATCAATAATAAAAAAAATAAGAAATATTAAATCAATAATAAATAAATTATAATAATAATAAATAAAATAAATTATAATAATTACATAAAATATTATTTAAATTAAAATAAATAAATAAATATAATAAGAAATAAAATAAAATGAATAGATAATTAATAAAAAATAATATATTAATAAACAAAATAAAATAAGTAAAATAAATAATAAATAACTAAAATGATTAAAAATACAATTAATAAAAAATAAAAATAAAATAAAATAAATAAAGATAATTAATTAATTAATTGAATGATAAATAAATAAAAACAAATGAATAGATAATTAATAAAAATGAAAAAATTAATAAAATAAAAATTGATAAAACAATATTATTCATAAATTAAATAAAATAAAACTAATAATAAATAAAATTGAATAAATAAATAAAATAAAATAAAATTTGGAAAAGGTAGCTTAATATTTTTTTCAAAATAGTTTTAATGTTTGTGAAAAAGAAAAATTATAATTCTTTTGTTGAACATTGTTTTAATAAACACAGTTTTAATCTTTGTTTTTGAAAAATTAGTAAACATAAATTTAATTTTTGTTTCTAACAGGCCCTAAACGTTACACTCCTTTCATAGAACAATTGTGAGTGTTTTATTATAGCATTATTCACATGGAGGAGCCAAGTTTTCAATAAAATGTACTGACCTCTAATATATATATATCCACATTGAACTGTAACGAACACTTCACAAGGGCATTCATAAAAGAGTGGAAAAGAATCTGTTGCACAAAATTGGAAAGAATGGTGAAGTTGGATATAATGATTATACAGGAACTACATTCGTGTAATATCGATAAGATCAGATTTTGTTGATGCAGAGGCAATAGTGCCAAGGTCTCCGGCTGTAATTTCTGGCGAAATTGCTTCAGCAGTTTAATCATTCTGTTGATAGTCTGTCTTGTTGCTAAATTTTCACCAGCCCATAGAACCTAAGGAGAAGAAAATCTCAGGCACGAAACAAAATATGAATGAACAAAATATAAACAATGAGATTTTATTGGACAAAATATATCCATGAAAAATCTGTAATGTAATGTAGCATGTAAAAGAAAACAGAACAGAGAAGAGTTACTATCTGAATCAAGGATGTCAGAATCCCAATTCTACCCGAAGATTTTACTACGATTCTACTACATTTCTATAATGATTTGACGATTTTGCCCTTCATATGAAATGCCCAAAAACTTTATGATTTAATCCAATATCCCAATATATGGCCTAGATTTATGAGAAAACACTTAAAGGGGCAATGTATTAATTTTTTTTGAAAATTTCAATATGATTAAGATTTTTAAATTAAATATTTAATTATAAGTATATATTTTTTAAAATTAATATGAGTTGCTAGAATCTTACAATTCTACGATTCCGATTCTACGGACCTCCAAAACGATTCTACCTAGAATCCCGATTCTAACAACCTTGATATGAAGTTCAGACATATATATATATATATTGCATATAAACACTGCTACAAAATGATAAAATCAGAAATCAAAACAGTAACTAAGACTATCATTGTGTTCGCAAAAGCAAAAGAAGGAAATAAAAGAAGTATTACTAAGTTTTTGTGAGATATTACATACCATAAACTCTCTAAATGTGTGCAGTTATATAATTGAGCACACAGTTGCCAAGTAGATTGGTTTGATCTTATACCATAAACTCTCTAGTAGTTTCTTCTAGTTCTTGGTTCTGTAGGCAGAGGCATGTGTTGGTGCATTATAAGTAATTTTAACATCTTGGAATTTCTAAGATTTTTCTATAAAAAACTGATATTTGAGCAGCTGAGCCCCATTGTCGCACGTAATAGGCAAATCTACTTTTCAATTGTTTCTTATTGGCAAGTGGTTTAGTGTAACAGATAGATGTTTCGCAGTTCGACCCAAAAACTTAAGCCGATGGGTAGGGCAACAACCACCCATTATAAACTCCATTCACTTTCCCATCTTTATCCGATGTGGGAAACCTCTAACATTCTCCCCCATTGAACTCGCGCAACACCCTCGTTGCGGTTGGACCACCCTACCTGCCCGACCAGGACCCGGACTCGGACTCCGGCCCGGGTGCTTGGCGTGGCATTGGATTAAAGATTGAGTCTGACTCTAATACCAACTGTAACGGGTGGATGCTTCGCAGTTCGACCCAAAAACTTAAGCTGATGAGTAGGGCTAACAACCACTCTTTATAAACCCCATTCACTTTCCCATCTTTATCCGATGTGGGACACTTCTAACACTTGGGCACAAAAAAAAAATGTCAAGGAGATATATAATCAAGGGTCCCTATAATCAAAATTCAAAGGGTTCAGAATTTGTGGAGTATTTATCATTAGACCAGTATAACATGAAAACATGCACGACCAGTTTAAGAATCATCCAATAATAACAGAAGATGATGATGTAAAATGCAACTCCATAAAGATTCGGATCAAGGAAATTGTGAGTGCCACAGTCTTGATTAACGGCATCGAAAAATCTCAGTATATGCCTTGACAAGTGACCTTTCCTAATCATATAAAGAAAAGATTGCCAATATACATAATAGAAGAAGAAGAAAGAAAGGAAAAACCCATCGGAGTATATATTGCATTCAGGCAGCAGTGGTATCTGACATTTATGTGTTGATTCCAAATCCCCAATGCTCCAAACAATGTACGGGGGCAGGTGGAAACTACAAGTACCTATCACTATGGTAATCTGAATAAAAGCATTTTAAGAGTAGTATTATATGGACCATTTTGTAAAGCACACTATTGTCTATTCAACAAAATTTACAATACCTTCACTAGGAAGTTTTCAGTTTGAATTCGAGGTTAGAAATACGATAAAAAAACAATAAAATGTTTCGCAAGGAAATTCAACTTCGAGCTACGCTTACTAAATATCATAATACAATACTAGACACACTTGCGCAATAAGAACATCAATATTAAGCTCCTTGGTGTTCAATGGATTTGAGAACAGCTGAAGAGTCATCTCAACTCAGAAGCCAGCATTAAATTCTGAAAATACTTCCATATATCCAGAAACAGTGATAACCAAGCCAATAGTGTTCCCAAGCATTCTGATTTGCACAAGCACAAGGATCGGATAAATTAGCCTTAGTGACTAAATTATGTTATCTGTGATTTAAATTTCTAAACTGAAATGATTGAGATCCTAGGCCCAATTCAATTGAAGAAAATCTAGTAAATTCCTTCACTTTTGTACTGTTTATACACTGAAATTAAATCCTATCAAGATGTAGCTAATAATTACCAAATTTTATCTTATATACATCTTACGTGGTTAGTTTACATTCAGGAGAATTCTGAATTCACAACTAATATTAACAGACTACAAAATAACCTTTGTGACTCGCACATAATCCTATGAGAAAGCCATGCTGCGTCGTATTCATATCAATGCATATACTTCTTAATACTGCATCTTCATCTCAAGTACTTCCTAAATGGGCCCCCATATCCTTAAAATGAGTTTTTCTTCTCTAAACATGTAGCCAATACATTCGGACTTCTTGAGGGCTTTTGTTAGATACATCGTCGAACAGTCAAATGAAAATTCTCCAAGTATAAGAGAAATATAATTATAATATATATTAATATTCAGATCATTTTTTCCAAAAAGTTAATATTTTCCATTCACTTGGACACGAAATAATTTTATTATAACACATCGAAATGTTAATAACTATTACATAACATATATACATATATATGTCGTCATTTTTAACCATATCCACTGTGTTTCCATCATGCCGTGTCCATCTTGGGTGCCGGTTCATGCCCCACATTCCAACTGAAGAAAAGAAAAAGGAAAATTGTCTAAGACGGTTTTGTTATGTGCAGCATAAACCAATTAGTGCATCAGTGAGGAGTAATTTGATTCAAGGTAGAGGAAGTCATGGTTTGTGGCCCTCAGGCACTAAGAGAGGACATGATTGTATGAATTTAACTAACTTGTAACTCTATGTGAAGCTAACTGAGAAGAAGGATTCACATAATAAAAAATGAGCTACAAGCAGATGAGCTCCAAGCCTACAAATAGAACAAATGAAAAGGTCAATTAAGTCCATGGTCAAAAGCACAAGTCTTGCTTCACTATAACCAAGGGAAAAAGTAAATAGTAAGAACCTCAGATGTACTGATGCTAGTATGAAAGAATTCGTGAGCATTCGATACTCATTAACAGTTGAGCATTCTGAAAAAACTAACCCAAATAGAGATGTTTCCATATTTTGATATTTTTTTACAAGTGATCTTTAAGGGATTCTTTGGGTTGTCTTAAGGACTCATTTGGCTAGTTTGTAGAGTGGTTTTGGGGTATCCAATGGAGTTGCTTATGGGCAGATGTAGTCTATTTTCTTTCTTCTCTTCTCACGTGGGTATGAGTGTTAGGGTGTGGCGAAATTTAGTGGTGTTAGCATTGATGAAGAGAATTGGAAGAAAAAAAGTTCAAAAAAAAAGTTGCAGCGAAGAACCACCGAGTACTCGGTAGGTGCGCAATTGTGCATTTGGAGAAAAATGGCCAGAGGCTTGTGCATTTACCAAGTACTCGGTAGGAGTGTCACCGAGTACTCGGTGGCCCAATTTCGGATTTTTAGTTTTCCTTTTTTAATTAGGAGTTTACAATCTTAGAGACTTCCTTTTAGGGTTGACTTGTTCACCACTCTATTTTCTTATATATATAGGAGTATGGTAGCTAGGATTTTGTGTAGAAGAAAAACAGAGGAGCAAAAGTGTGAGATTAGAGAGGGAGAGAGAGAAAGTAAAATTGGTAGATTTGTGAGTGATAATTTCTTGTTGAGTGTTTTTTATTATTCACTAAAAGAGTTGTTGTTTTGTGTGAATGATCTAGGGCGGGATTAATTCTTAAGTAGTCAAAAGAGAATTAATTAATAACAAGTGGTATCAAAGCTATGGAAACAACTTCTGATGTCAAGTTTGCGGTGAATAAATTTGATGGAAGAAAAAACTTCAGTCTCTAGCAGATTCGGAAGCGAGACTTGTTAGTTCAACAAGGTTTAGATGATGCGCTAGACAAGAAACCTGAAGATATGAATGCAACAAAGTGGAGCATAATCAACTCGAAGGCAATGAGTACCATTCGGTTGACTCTGATATATGATATTGTATACGATGTAGTCGGCGAAAAATTTGCAGCAGATTTATGGAGGAAATTGAAAGATCTCCATACGGGAAAGAATGTTACGAATCGGTTAATCTTAAAGCAAAAGTCAAAAAGAATGTATGGACTTGCATACTCATCTTGGTGAGTTTAATAAAATTATTTGTGATTTATCTAATCTTGGTGTACAAGTTAGTGACGAGAATAAAACAGTTATTTTATTGACATTGCTTTATGGGAGAGATACCGTGACTGTGGAGCAAGTGAAGAGTGCTTTATTTTCCAGTGAGAAAATAAATGGAGAAGATGAAGGAAGTATCCGAGATGATCACGCTCTTGTTACTGAGAGTAGAAGAAAATTTGAAAGAAGACAAGGAGGACATGATAGATGGCAATGTGGAGCTTCATGGAACAAGAAGCCATTTATGGAGAGATCATGCTATTATTGCGGAAAAATAGGACATTACATACGGAAGTGTCCAAAAAGAAAAGAAAATGGGTACAACACCGCTGCAGTTGCTGAGACAAGAGAAGAAGATGATGACGTGCTTGAAGCCCTATCAATAACTAACAAAGAAGATGAAACAAATAAGTGGATTCTTGATTCTGCTAGCTCTCATCATGTGTGTCCTCATAAAGAATGGTTTATCTCCTACAAATCATTTGTTGGTAAAAAATTTATGGGGAATAATTATTCTTGTGAAGTCGTAGGAATCGGAACAATTAATATCAAGACAATAAATGAATTGGTAAGAACATTGACAGATGTGTATCATGTTCCAAGTGTTAGAAGGAACATGATTTCTTT
This sequence comes from Cornus suecica, assembly GCA_963922005.1. NCBI lineage: Eukaryota > Viridiplantae > Streptophyta > Magnoliopsida > Cornales > Cornaceae > Cornus > Cornus suecica. Next base: position 43,489,640 of record OY998248.1, read on the forward strand.
GGGTGCATTGGTGTCAAAAAATTGTTGGTTTAAAGCAAATTATGAACTACTGAAAGTAGGAAGAGGACCACGTATTATGCTCATTGGAAAGAAGGTCGGCAATTTGTATGTGTTGTTAGGAAATACACTATTAGGTGGAGCAATTCCAAAGATGGTGTATAAACCTGTTTAAAATAACAAGTCAAGGTGGAGAAATTTCGCCAAGGTGGAGATTGTTAGGGTGTGTGAAATTTAAGTGATGTTATGATTAGTGGTGTTAACATTGATGAAGATAATTGGAGCAAAAGAAGTTCAAAAGAAAAGTTGCAGTGAAGAACCACCGAGTACTCGGTAGGTGCGCAATTGTGCGAACTTGCGCATTTGGAGAAAAATGACCAGAGGCTTGTGCATTCACCGAGTACTCAGTAGGAGTGTCACCGAGTACTCGGTGGCCCAGTTTCGGATTTTTAGTTTTCCTTTTTTAATTAGGAGATTACAATCTTAGAGACTTCCTTTTAGGGTTGGCTTGTTCACCACTCTGTTTTCTTATATATATATGGGAGTACGGTGGCTAGGGTTTTGTGTAGAAGAAATACAAACGAGCAAGTGTAAGATTAGAGAGGGAGAAAAAGAAAGTAAAATTGGTAGATTTGTGAGTGATAATTTCTTATTGAGTGTTTTTTATTATTCAATAAAAGAGTTGTTTTGTGTGAATGATCTAGGGCAAGATTAATTCTTAAGTAGTGAAAAGAGAATTAATTCCCAACAATGAGATCATGTTGACGTCATTTTAAAATGTTCGAATGAGATTATCTTCTGGGATACTATGTATAGAATACACTCCTTATTTTGTTGGCATGGGATTGGTTTTGTGGGCTCAGGGTTTGTTTAGAGGGCGCGAAGTGAGTTTTTTGTGCCGGATAATGTTTTTGGGGTCGGCTTTCCTACCTCGCATACTGTTGCGATGAGAATATTGTAGTGTTGGTCTCACTTTGTGATTTTGAGTAAAGGGGAAAAGTTCACAAAAATTTGGCTCTAAAATGAAGTGACTTGTAGAGGTTTTAATTGACTTAAGGGAATTCCCTTCGAGCGGAGAGTGGGATTTTTGAGCATTAGCTACTAATATTCATCTTTAGGGATTCCAAAGCATAAAATACACTTGTTATTTATGGGTCCGTGGTTAATTGACAAGGGGATTGTTGTGTGGGCCTGAGGTCGGGTTTTCAATCACTGTATCGTCGAAGAACTTTTTCATTATTAAAGTGTTGGAGTCGCTTTAGGATTTTTCAAAAAAGTCGGTGAAAGTTTGTAATTTTGGAGAATATTACTTTCAGTTTGTAATTTGACACATAAAAGTTTCAAAAAATGTGGTTTGAGGTATATACGAGCTTTAGCCCACACTGACTTTCAGGTCTCAGGCCGCCTAGAAACCAATGAGAACACACCAACTGTGCCTCCTCAGCATCATAGAACACCAAAGTATCATCGGCAAAAATCGAAGAAATCTCCACCTGCTCAGTCAACCACCCTAAAGCCTCCAATAAAATCCAACTCCATCGCCCCCCATCAGTCTACTCAAAAGCCTTCATGACAACCAAGAAGAGTAAGGGAGAGAAGGGATCACCCTAGCGGAGACCACACGAGCTCTAAAGAAAAATAGTCAGAGAACCATTGACAAGAACTGAGAAACTCGCCGAAGAAATGCAAAACTCAATCCTTCTCCTCCATCTCAAACCAAAACCATCATCTCCAAAAGATGAAGAAGAAAGCTCCAACTAACATGATCATAAACTTTCTTTATATCAAGCTTGACCATAACCCCAACATCGTGGTAAAGGAGCCTCGCATCAATGCACTCACTTGCAATAAGAGTCAAGTCCAGAATTTGCCTTACCCGATATAAGCATTCCGAGTACTTAAGATCACACCATCCAAAACCTCATAAAAACGTAATGCCAGATTCTTCGCAATCAATTTGTAAATGCATCCTAGAAGGCAAATAGGATGAAAATCTTTATCGTCATTCGCCTACTCCCTTTTTTGGAAGCAAGACAAGAAATGACGCATTAAAAGATTTCACAAAACGGCCCCGAGCAAAGAAGTCATCAAACGTGGCCATCACCTGCCCCCTAACCACCTCCCAAGTCCCAACTCTCAAGCAAAAACATCATAGTAAAACCATAAGACTTGGGGCCTTATCACCATTACAATACTTAGAGAGCCCTCAAAACCAAAACCTCCTCTGAAAATGGAACCTCCAACCCATCACGCTCCAACCCCGAAATGGAGTCAAAAGCCACGCCCCTCAAAAGAGGTCTCCATCGACAGGGCTCAGAAAACAATCCCTGGTAAAATGAGGAAATACCCTCGCGCACCTCATTTTCCGTAGTCATCCTAGATCCCTCCACACATATACTCCTGGTGTAATTCGACCTCTAATGGGCAGAAGTCCATTGGTGAAAAAACTTTGTATTTCGATCCCTATCCTTCAAACTCAAAATTCAACATTTCTGTCTCTAGGAAATCTCCATCACTGCAATCTCCTCAATATCACAAGACATCCCGAACGCCTACTCTTTCAAGCTAATCCAAATCCTCGATTTCAGAAATAGTTTTGTTCCTCCTCCATTGAAAGTTACTGACAACTTCTTCATTCCATTTAATAAGTTACAAGATGGGAGTTCCCACACCCCTCCACCGAGCCCACCATTCCTTGAAAATCCTCCGCTCTATCTCGAATCTGAATGGAGACGTTCAAGAACACATACTGCAATCTCCTCAATATCTACAAGACATCCCCAACGCCTACTCCTTGAAGCCTATCCAAATCCTCGATTTCAGAAATAGTTTTGTTCCTCCTCCATTGAAAGTTACTGACAACTTCTTCATTCCATTTAATAAGTTACAAGATGGGAGTTCCCACACCCCTCCACCGAGCCCACCATTCCTCGAAAATCCTCCGCTCCATCTCGAATCTGAATGGAGACTTTCGAGAACACATACTGCCAGGGTTTGGTCTTGAGGGCACAACTTTGAGGTTGAAGGATTAAGCTTCTTTCTTTTTAAGGGCCCATGCTTGATTTCTAGGCCAGGGTTTGGTCTTGAGGGCACAACTTTATTTTGTTTGCACGAGGTCGGATTCCTGATTCAGTCAGAGGGCTTTCATGAATTAGGAAATTATCAATATTATTTACTCGTGCATGGTATTGAATGGTACCTAAATAGTGATTTTTTCTCATTTGGCTTGCTAAAAGGAATCTTTTCTGGATTCTTTGGGGTTGTTTTATAGACTACATCGTCGAGTTCCTATAGTAGTAGATGGTACCCGATTGGGTTGTTCATTGAAAGATGAAGTTCATTTTCTTACTTTCCTTCTACGTGCATGTGAGGTATCCCAAGTGTGGGAGTAAACTTTTAATGTGATGGGTCCTTGGTTGAATTTGTGGATCCCCGGTATGGTAGGCGGACTCAAGGTTGGAGGTTGGTTGTTTGGAACCAAGGTTGAGTTTAAAACCCTGGAACAGTATTGTAGATAGTGTTGGAGTCACTTTGTAATTTTTTCAAGATGTTAAAGGAAAGTTGGCGATTGAGGAAGATTTGGTTTTGGAGACAAATGGAGCTCCAAGTGGACTGGAAAGGTATTTTCAGTGTAAGGAATTATGGACTTAGGGATTTTCAGCATTAGCAACCCGTGAGCAAGTACTAACCTTAGTGACTATCGAGTTTTTCTCATTATTCTGTTTTTATAAGGGGATCTCTTAAGAGATTCCATGGGATTGTTTTACGGACTCTTTTGGTTAGTTACTATGGGAGTTTAAGGTTCATAATGAATTGATCATTGGCGAATGGTGTCTAATCCCTTTCTTTCCTTCTCACATTGTTGCAAGGTGGGGCAAATCTCATTTTAAGTGAATCAAATGAGATTTTGGGGTCCAACAGTTGGATTACTTGTTTCTTTTATAGGAATGAGATTGGTTTTTGTAGGTCTCTGGTCGAACCTGGGCATAATTGGGGGAATTTTTTGAGATACTTGATAAGAATTCTAAATGTTGTGATTGGAGAAAGTACGAGTTTTGAGATCTATAGAACTTGGAAAACGATTCGATAAATGGGAGTTCAAAGCAATTACTTTTGAGATTAATTGGTGTGTTATATTTTTTTTTTCAGAAAAAGGACATTTGACACAAATAAAAGTTTCAAAAAATGTGGTTTGAGGTATATACGAGTTGACACATTAAACATCGGGTAGATACAAGTTTAAAAAAAGGTTTGGTAATAGAAGTTCCAATAAAAACAGTTTTAAGATGTAGGAGATTAAAACGATGAACATAGATAAATAACATTTTTGAAACTGAGATAGTAGGTGAATAAGAGTTTAGAGAAATGAGTTTTGAATTATATAGCATATTTAAAAATGAGTTCGAGAAAGGAGTTCAGGAATATTTGTTTTGAGATGCAAGTTCGAAAAATGGGTTTTGAAACATAAGTAGACAAAATGTGTTCCATACATAAGAGTTGGAAAAAATTGAGATAAAAAAGAGTGTAAGGATAAGGAGTTTTGATATATATGAGAATTTAGGAAAAAGTAACTTCCAGATATATAAAAATTTATAAAAAAGACAATCGGATATAGAGTTTTAAAAAAATCAAATCGGACACATGAGATTTAAAGAAAAAGTGTAAAAATAGATAGTAAGTTTCAAAATACTAGTTTGGTAGGAGTTAAAAAATATAAGTTTCGTGATGGACACAAGTTCAAAAAATAGACATTGGATATAAATTTTAAAACCCGTGTTAAGAATATAGCACATTGCAAGAAAATTGAATTTAAGCAACGGACTATTGGCTACAAAAAAGAAAAAATGTGTGAGTTGAAATAAAAATAACGACTTTAAGATCAGAGTTCTAAAAATAATTTCAATATGTGATTTGAGATGACTATTAAACAAAGGGGTTTGGACATAGAAGTTGAAAAATGTGTGTTCTTAGCATAAGTCAAAAGCAAAAAAACAGTTTGTTATAGATAGATAGGTGTTGGAAAATAAATGAATTTTAAGATGTTTCGGAGTTGAAATTTTGATTTGAGACTTTTCCGATTTTAAAAAACTTAGTTTGGAGATAGATAGTAGATTAAAAAAATGAATTTACAAACAGGAGTTCCCAAATTGAGTAGTTCAAGAAAAATGAGAAAGGGAGAATTCGAAAACTGAGCTTTTAAATAGAATTCATGGAATCCAGAAAATTGAATATTTATATAGACGTGGTCTTAAAAAGAGGAGTTTGAAGGGGTAGAATTTAAAAAAGGAGTCGAGGAAATTGATTTGACACAGGTAATAGAAAGAAAATGAATCTTGACATAAGAAAGATTAAAAAAAAAAAATTAAAAATGGAGTTTTGAGATTAGTAAGAGATTTAATACAAAAAGGAGAATTAAAAAAAAAAAAAAAAATCGAGGTAGATATGAATTTTCTTGTAAAAAAATAGTAAAGTAAAAGAAATATAAGATGGATAGGAGTTGAAAAAGGTAGTTTTGAGGTAGATAAGAGTTCAAATAAATGAATTTTGAGATAGATAAGAGTTTTAGAAAATGTGTTCTAATATATATATATATATATAGGGATTATAAAATATGAATTTTGAAATAGATACGAGTTGTCAAAAAGCAAAAAGAGTTTGGAGATATATAGCAGCCTAAGATATAATCTTAAGATAGACATGAGTTGTATAATACGAATTTTAATATAGGTAGGAGTTCAAGGAAATGAGTTAGAATGGCTGGAAAGCTTGTAGATTCCGGGCTATAGGCCTCGATAGTGGACAGTTTATTGGGATTATTGAAGATCAATTGTTAGATTTGTCTGATCCCTAGAGAATGACTATAATGGTTGTCGAGTTAGGGCTATAACCTGGGACAAGTGGAGAGTGGTCAAAGAAGGTGGACGGCTTTGTAGGCTGAAATAAATAGGAGATCCTTTGATAGGTTAAGTTATTCTTCTCTTTCTCACTAGTTAAAGACGGCACATGTTTGGACGATCTTGTAGTTGTAGTTTTGTGGTTAATTTTATTTTAAGTTAATCAAATGAAAGATTAGACATGTTTCTTTTATGGCCAGGGGCTGATTTTGTGGGCGCACCTGAGGTCAGGTATGTGGAACTAGAGTTGGGTTTCATACATGAAACAGTAAAGGAATATTTTCATAAATACTGTAAAGTGGTGTTGTCGCATTGTGATGTATTCCAAAAGGGGGTAGTGCTCACGATTTTGAAGTATTCGACTTTTAGAGTGAATTGACTCAATGAACTTCTCAGCTGACTTAAAGAGGTATACCATTCGACTAGGATTAGAGTCTTTAGCAGTCGATTCTTGTGAATAGTGCATTTGCGAATAGTGACCTCAATAGTGATTTTTACAAGGGATCTTTTAAGGATTCTTAGGGTTGTTTGACTCTCATCGCGAGTCTCTAGTATGGTTTTGAGGTAACAAATGGGGTAATTTTAGGGAAGATAGATATGCATATAAAGATAAAAAATCGTACAATAAAAAGAGTTTTGAGATACTTCACAGCAATTCTATAAGATGACATTGGAGAAAATTTTGAGTTTTGAGATATATATAAGTTGGAAAAAGATTAGATATATGGGAGTATAAAACAATGACTGATTAATTAGTGTGTTTTGTTTTTCAAAAAAGGACAATTGACAAAAATAGGAGTTTCAAAAATGTGGTTTGAGGAAGATAGAAGTTTAAAAGAAGGTTTGGTAATAGGAGTTCCAATAAAAGGAGTTTTGAAATGTAGGAGTTTAAAAAGATGAGCATAAATAAATAGTATTTTAAAAACTCAAATAGTAGGTATATAGGAGTTTAGTAAAATGAGAAATGAGTTCGAGAAAGGAGCTCAAAAATATCTGTTTTAAGATGTGAGTTTGAAGGGACAAAATTTAAAGGGTGATTGGATATGGGATAGGTAATGGGTGCCATTACTGGATTCCCGAACAGGGACGTTTTCAATCGCGTGCTCTTTCTCGATGGTTGAGGATGACTTTTGTTGGATTTTTTCGGGTGTTATGGCCCGGTGGTGGATGGTGAGAGATCCGTGCTATGGGATGAGCTTGGGGAGGTTCATGATGTATGGCGGCTACCGTGGTGCGGGGGGGGGGGGGGATTTAACTCTTGTTAGAAACCCTTCAAAAAGGTCCATGGGTGGGTAGAGGACTCCGGTTATGGAGCAGTTTTTGAAGTTCATTGATTGTCACTTGTTGCACAATCTTCCATTGATTGGGGCTACCTTTACGTGGTCTAATTGCCGGGTGTCTCCGACACTTTCTCACCTTGATCGTTTCTTGGTTTCCGGCGATTAGGAGGAGCAGTTTCCAGATGTTGTTCAGTCCATTGCTTTCCGTTTCACTTCCTATCATGATCCTATTGTTCTGGATTGTGGAGGCATTGTTATAGGGAAATCTCCTTTCAGATTTAAGGATATGTAGTTGAGAGCCGGGGACTTTCAGGCTTGGGTGTTGGAGTGTGGTGGGCTCATACGGTTAGACCGGGATCTCCGAGTTTCACTTTGACTTCTAAGTTGCTTACTTTGAAGACCAAACTCATTTCTTGATATTGAGGAGATTTCGTGTTTGTGAGATTGACAGTGTTGAATTGAGCAGTGGCGTGGATGAGGAGTTGAGAGTGAGAAGGGAGCAATGCATGGTTGAGATTGAGGATATTTCGTGGAAACAGAAATCTCGTGGTGTGTCTAAAGGAAGGTGTTGCGTTATGACTCATGATTCAGGAAAGAAGTTACAACAAACCCCGAGTCCAAAGGGCGGGCAGGAGGGTGATTTTGGTATTTTACCAGTACATATGAATTAGGTGTATATATACATCAATGTAATCCTAATTCAGTGATAAGCGAAATACAAAGACTACTCTGGTGAACGTATGTCACATTGGCCGAACCACATATAAATCCTGTGTTCTGGATTCTTTACTGTTTTATTGTTTGTGATTGATCCATAGTTTCAACAGAAGGCGAACAAAATACAAAGTTCTTTCATCGTGTTGTTAATGTCCATAGAAGGTCCAATCATATCGGGAGTATTACTACTGAGGGCTCTCTGTTGTGTTTTGAGGAGGAGATACGCCGAGGGATTTCTGACTACTATCGTCGCTTGTTAAAGGAGAGGCAGGAGTGGAGGCCTCGACTAAATGAGCTTCACTTTGATTCTATTTCAGAGGATGAGCGTGATAGTTGGGAGCTCTCGATCTCGGAGGAGGAAGTGTTGAGGGCATTAAAGCTACGGAATGGGGACTGTTAACTACCAACTGCTCTAAAAGCTTAAATTGTTAGAGAGGGTGTAACTTAAATATTATATCATTCAATACGCCCCCTCACGTGTGGGCTTCTTTAGGTCCAACACGTGAAACAATAATTTTTTCAACAAATGATGACGGTGAGGTTCGAACACAGGACTTCTCGAGTGTTGGTTTGTGGTTCGCGAGGAGGTGTTGGGTACCTTTCGAGATTTCCACTCCAAAGGTCGTTTCTGAGGTCTCTTAATGCTTCTTTCATCTCCCTAATCCCCACAAGAAGGTGGATGCGAAGGACATCAAGGACCTTATGCTATTGGGTTCATTTATAAATTGATTGCAAAGGTGATGGCTTCGCAATTGAGCGAGGTTCTCGATTGAATTATCTCCGACTCTCAGAATGCGTTTGGTGTTTGGGGGGGGCAGGTCAAATTCTTGATTCGACACTTGTTGTCAAGGGTGAGGTGGTAGATGCCAGGTTGCATAGATGGATTCTGGGGTCCTTGTTAAGTTAAACGTGGAGAAAGCTTATAATCATGTCAGCTAGGGCTTCTTGTTATATATGTTGGAGCGATTACACGCTTTGGGGAGAGGTGGCGGCGGTGAATTAGGAGTTCAAAAACATTTGTTTTGAGATGCAAATCGAAAAATGGATTTTGAGTTAGAAGTTGATAAAATATATTCTTCACATTAAAGTTGGAAACAAATGAGATAGGGAAGTGTGAAAAAAAAGTTTTAATATAAATGGCGCAAAACTCTCATATGGTTTGAAAAGTGCGCAGAAAACTCTCCTCATGGTTTCTAAACCCCCTTATACTTTGAAAAGTGGGCGAATACACCCCTGCAAACCCTTTTCCGATGCCGGAATTATGAATTTACTGGTTTACCCTTAAATTAGGGTTTTCTATTTTTTTAACAATAATAATGAAATGTCAAAAGACATTCCAAACCATGATGGCCTTTTCCACTCCTCCACCCAACTATGCTCTGATCACCACCAAGCACTACCAAAACAGCCACCACCACCGGACCATCCAAAACCCCCATCACAACCACCCCAATCCCAACCCCAAAGATCGAAGTGCTTGTTCTGATTCTCCTTTAGGTTGAATCAATCAGCTCCACTGGAATCAGTATGTAACCAACATGACCAACAAAGAACTCCAAATGCTAAGAAAGCATTGGAAGAGATGAATCATCAATGGAGGTAACTTCATTCATAGTCTCATCGGACGATCGAGCTTCCATAATCAAACTTAAATTCTCCTCTTTAATGGGTTCTTTCTCCACCCTATCATCTCCACCACATTGCAATTCTTTCAACTCTGAATTCAACATGAAAACAGAGCAATCCTCCTCTGCTTCTTCCTCTTCTCTGAAAACCGAAATGTCCATTGAACTCAGAAATCATCTGATTCTTAACTTTTCTCTCAATTTCACAATCATCATCACATCGATCCACCAAACAATCTGACCGGAACTATCACCTTCTTCAACATGATCATCAGGAATATAGAAAGCGAGATGTTCGTGTAGCACATGGCTTGACAAATAACTGAAAAACTATGAATTGTTGTATATGAATAGCTTTATTGTATTGTATTTTCAATTTTGTAAGAAAATAAAAAAGAAAATGAGGAGTTTGAAAGAAAAATAAATCTCAATGGGTTATTCTGTTAACAACCGTTTCTTTTCTTTCTTTTTTTTGTCTTTATTTTTTGTTTCTTCACATTCATTTCCTTTCTGGGTATAATCCAGAGCACCCCGAGAAGGCTTGATCACAATAAAAGGAGGGTAATTTTTGCTCTCCATGGTTACACCACAACAAGAACACTTCAAACCCACTTCATCATTTTCAACAATTTTCACTCCTTCACTCTGAATCATCCCAATCTCTTACATCCATGGAAATAGAGCAAAATTCTTCGACAACCCATGATTGTTTGGCTGCGAGGATGAGAGCAGTCCTCACACATATCTTGTGATTTAGCTAATTTTCGATGATTTAAGCAATAACCCAATTTTGAAACCTCTGTGGCATGAGCTTCACGGAGAAGATCTATGTATGAATTGGGTTTTTTGGGTGTCTCAATGATGTGATCGACCCGCTTCGTCTCCATGATGCACTTCGGCCGCCCCAAGAACAACGCCTTTAGCTGCCACTCCTTTGCCGCCGAAGAGGCTCTGCAACAGGAGGTGCGATACATATCAAAATAGGGGGTCAACGTGTCCACTTCATTGATTGCAAGAGGGGTAGGTTGGTAACTTGGTAAGGACATTTTCGGAATTTAGATCAAAATATAACATGTGATTGTCACGTGCCAAGATTCTGGCAAAAAATGGGACCGGAATAGTGTTATAGCGGGTCACTTTTGCAAAATATAAGTTTGGTAGGAGTTTTAAATGATTGTGTTTAAGAAAAGAGTTAGAAGATATGAATTTCTGTCATAAATAGAAGTTCAAAATATTGAGATAGTAGGTAAATAAGTGGGGATGGCAATAATACCCGCCCCGGTTAGCCCGAATTTGGTGGCCCATTAAATAAATGGGTGGGGGGGGGATGGATTCCTCGGCCGGGTTCGGGGGCGAGTTTGGGGACCCCCTGCCCCGATTGTATAATTACTAAATTACCCTTATATATGTTATATATTACAAATATATCTACCTGTATAAGTACATGTAAGGAATATTTAAAGAATAAAACCCTAATTTCTCCCCTCACCCTTCAACCTACTCATTCCGCAAACACACGAGACATACAACTACCATCATCACCGCACCCCACAGTCATCTGCCACCACGCCCCACCACCGATCATTGCATCTGGCACATAGTCTCTCTCTTTCCCTACAAGCACACATATAGATATATATATATACATATATATAATCCAATTGATTCTCTCTCAATACTCTCCACTTTAGAACTTGTTTTTTTACTTAATTTAAATCTTCAGTATCTTGATTCTTGATGCTTGATGCGACTGTTTAAAAAATCAGGGTTTTTTAAGGGCCTGTTTGGAAACGCTCCCGCTCCTGCTTTTAAATGGGTTTGGAAGCTGAAGCGTAGCGAAGCAAGTTTTTTTTTAAGCGGAAGCATGTTTGGTGCTGATGATTCTGATATGAGAAAAATGAAAGCTGAAGCATGCAGAGCATGTTTGGTGGAACTGCTGATTTCCTAAAAAGTGAAAGCAAAACATGTTTGGTGAATTCAAATGATTTGAGATTCTGTTTTTTTTTTTTTTGGATTTTAGATTGAATATAAGAAATTAATAAGTTCTACAATTAAAAAAATAAAAATTGTATTGCACAAGACCTTTGGTTATAATATTTTATTTTGGGTAAAGTGCATAAAACCCTCCTCAACTACAAAAGGGGCAAAAAAAATCCCTCAACTATCCTAATTGGGTGCAATTTACCCCGTCCCTATTGCAAAATTACAATTTTACCTTTAAAAAATAAAATAAATTATTTTAAGAGATAATTAATATATATAAAATTCAAAAAACAATATATTAAAATTTGAAAAAATTTTAAAATTTGAAACAAATATATAAAATTCAAAAACAATATGTTAAATTCTGAAAAAAAATAAAAATTTGAAACAAATATGTAAAATTTGAAATATATATATATATAATTCAAAAAATATATATTAAATTTCAAAAAAAAAATTAAAATTCAGAATTTATATATAATTTTCAAATTTTATATATTTTTCGAAATTTATATATTTTTTTCGAATTTTATTTTTTGAAATATATATATTATGAATTTTATATATATTTTTCGAATTTTATATAATTTTCAAAATTTATATATATATTTCAAAATTTATATACTTTTTTCGAATTTTATATATTTTTTTCGAATTTTATATATTTTTTAAAAATTTATATATATATTTCGAATTTTATATATTTTTCGAAATTTAAAATAATTTTTTGGAATTTTATATATGTATTTCTAATTTTATATATTTTTCAAAATTTATATACTTTTTTCGATTTTTATTTTTTGAAATATATATATTTTGAATTTTATATTTTTTTTCGAATTTTATATATTTTTTAAAAATTAATATATTTTTTTGGAATTTTATATATTTATTTCTAATTTTATATATATTTTCGGAATTAATTTTTTTTTTTTAAATTTTATACACCTTGAAGCAAACCTAACATGTTGTAAAGAATTTGGGTGCAATTGGGAGAATTTGGGAGCAACTTATAATGGGTCCCACTAAAAATAGTAATGGGAGCAAGTGGAAGCAAGGTGAGACTTGCTTCCAAATTTGAGGTTTTGCTCCAGCTTGCTTCTAGATTTTGGAAGCGGGAGCAACCAGCCAAACAGCCCTGCTCTATGAACAGTAATAAAAGCAGGAGCAAAAGCAGGAAGCGGGAGCATTACCAAACAGGCCCTAAGCATGCGTTTGTGCTCTCTCTCTCACACATTATTCCCACTCTTAGTTTCACCAATTATAAATCCAAACTCTCTCATTTGTGCTCTATCAGTAATTTTTTATTTAAAAAATATAAAAATAATGAAACCGAGGCGGGTGTAGGGCGGGGCGGTTATGGGGGTAAAAAAATAACCAGGGTCAGGGATGGGGGAGGCGAACCCCGCCCCACCCCGCCCATTACCATCCCTATAAATAAGAGTTTAGAAGAGATGAGTATAGATAGATGGTATTTTTAAAGGTAAGAGAGTAAGTAGATCGGAGTTAAGAGAAATAAGTTCAAGAAAGAAGTTAAAAAATATCCGTTTTGCGATGCGAGTTCGAAAAGTGGGTTTTGACATAGAAGTTGATAAAATATGTTCTTTACAAGAGTTAGAAAAAACTGAGGTAGAAAAGAGTGTAAAGAAAAAGAGTTTTGATAAATATAAAAAAAATACGAAACGGTATCTTCGGAATATATAAAAATTTAGAAAGAAAATTCGGATATAGAGTTTAAAAACCCCAATTAAGGACACACGGGAGATTTAAAAAATAAGTGTAAAGATAGATAGGAACTTTTAAAATATGAGTTTGGTAGGAGTTTTAAATGATTGTGTTCAAGAAAGGAGTTAGAAGATATGAGGTTTGTGAGAGACAGATTTTAGAACGAGTTTGAGAAAGAAGATCAAAAATATCTATTTTGAGACGCGAGTTCGAAAAATGGGTTTCGAGATAGAAGTTGATAAAATGTTTTCTTCACATAAGAGTGGGAAAAAATTGAGGTAGAAAATAGTGTAATGAAAATGAGTTTTGATATATTTAAGAAATTTAGGAAAAAGTAACTTGGGAATGTATAAAAAATTTAGAAAAAAAAAACACATTAGGTTTGGTTATAAAGTTTAAAAAACTCAATTGGAGACACGTAGGATATTTAAAAAATAAGTGTAAAGACAGATAGGAAGTATGAAAAATGATTTTGGTAGGAGTTTTAAATGATTGTGTACAAGAAAGGAGTTGGAAGATATATGTTTCGTGATAGACAAAAGTTCAAAAATTGAGATAGTAGGTGGATAGGATCATAGGAGTTTAGAAGAGATGACTAGAGATGGAGGGTATTATTAAAATTGAGATAGTAGGTAAATATAAGTTTAGAAAAGGAGTTTTGATAAATATAAAAAATTTAGGAAAAAGTATCTTCGGAATATATAAAAAATTTTAAAAAAAACTTTCATATATAAAGTTTAAAAAACCCAAAAAAGGACACATAGGAGATTTAAAAAATAAGTGTAAAGATATATAAGAAGTTTTAAAAATATATGTTTGGAAGGAGTTTTAAATGATTGTGTACAAGAAAGGAGTTAGAAGATATGAGTTTCATGCTAGACAAAAGTTCTAAAAATTAAGATAGTAAGTAGATAGGAGTTTAGAAGTGATGAGCATAGATAGAGGGTATTATTAAAATTGAGATAGTAAGTAGATACGAGTTTAGAGAACTCTGTTTTAACTTAGAAAGAAGATTTTAAAATGAGTTCAAGAAAAGAGTTCAAAAATGATAGTGTTCAAAATATGAGTTTGGTATGAGTAGAGATAGATGGTATTTTTTAAACTGAGATAGTAGGTATATAGAAGTTTAGAGAAATAAGTTTTAAATTAGATAGCAGATTTTAAAATGAGTTCAACAAAGGAGTTCAAAAATATCTATTTAGAGATGCGAGTTCGAAAAATGGGCTTTGAGATAGATCTTGATAAAATGTGTTCATTAAAAAGAGTTAGAAAACATTGAGGAAGAAAAGAGTGTAAGGAAAAGGAGTTTTAATAAATATAAGAAATTTAGGAAAAAGTTCGGAAATATTAAAACTTAGAAAAAGAACATTTGGATATAGAGTTCAAAAAAAAACAATTGGAGACAAAGGAGATTTAAAACATAAGTGTAAAGATTGATAGAAAGTTTCAAAATATAAGTTTGGTAGGAGTTTTAAATAATTGTGTTCAAGAAAGGAGTTAGAAGATATGAGTTTCGTGATATACAGAAGTTCAAAAATTAAGATAGTAGGTAGAAAAGAATTTAGAAGAGATGAGTATAGATAGATGGTATTTTTAAAACTGAGATAGTAAGTAGATAGGAGTTTAGAAAAATGAGTTTTAAATTATAAAGCATATTTTAAAATGAGTTCAAGGAGTTCAAAAATATTTGTTTTGATATGCGAGTTAGAAAATTGAATTTTGAGAAAAAAGTTGATAAAATATGATCTTTATATAAGGGTGAGAAAAAATTGATGTAGAAAAGAGTAAAAAAAAAAAAGGAGTTTTGATAAATATAAAAAAATTAGGAAAAAGTATCTTCAGAATATATAAAAATTTAGAAAAAAAAACTTTCATATATAGATTTTAAAAAACCAAAATAAGGACACATAGGTGATTTAAGAAATAAGTGTAAAGATAAATAAGAACTTTCAAAATATGAGTTTGGTAGAAGTTTTAAATGATTGGGTTCAAGAAAGGAGCTAGAAGATATGAGGTTCATGATAGAACAAAACAAAAGTTTAGTGTGAGACATTTTAAAACGAGTTCGAGAAAAGAGTTGAAAAAAATCTGTTTTGAGATGCGAGTTTGAAAAATGGGTTTCAAGATACAAGTTGACAAAATGTTTTCTTCACATAAGAGTTGGAAAAAATTGAGAAAAATTGAGGTAGAGAAGAGTGTAATGAAAATGAGTTTTGATATATTTAAGAAATTTAGGAAAAGTAACTTGGGAATATATAAGATTTAGAAAAAAAACACATTTGGATTGGTTATAGAGTTTAAAAAACTCAATTGGAGACACATAGAAGATTTAAAAAATAAGTGTAAAGATAGATAGGAAGTTTTAAAAATATGAGTTTGGTAGGAGTTTTAAATGATTCTCTACAAGAAATGAGTTAGAAGATATGAATTTCGTGATAGACAAAAATTCTAAAAATTGAGATAGTAGGTAGATAGGAATTTAGAAGAGATGACTAGAGATAGAGGGTATTATTAAAACACTGAGATAGTAGGTAAATACGAGTTTAGAGAACTCTGTTTTAACTTAGAAAAAGATTTTAAAATGAGTTCAAGAAAAGAGTTCAAAAATGATAGTGTTCAAATTGAGATTGAGTTTGGTAGGAGTATAGATCAATGGTATTTTTTAAAATTATCTAAATAGGTATATAGAAGTTTAGAGAAATAAGTTTGAAATTAGATAGCAGCTTTTAAAATGAGTTCGAGAAAGGGGTTCAAAAATATCTATTTTCATATGCGAGTTCGGAAAATGGGTTTTTGAGATAGAAGTTACGAGTTCCGTGATATCCAGAAGTTCAAAAAATTGAGATAGTAGGTAGATAAGAGTTTAGAAGAGATGAGTATAGATAGATGGTATTTTTAAAACTGAAATAGTAGGTAGATAGGAGTTTAGAGAAATGAGTTCAAGAAAGGAGTTCAAAAATATTTGTTTTGAGATTCGAGATCGAAAAATGAGTTTTGAGATAAAAGTTGATAAAATATGATCTTTACATAAGAGTGAGAAAAAATTGAGTTAGAAAAGAGTGTAAAGAAAAGGAGTTTTGATAAAATATAAAAAAATTAGGGAAAGGTATCTTCGGAATATATAAAAATTTAGAAAAAAAAATTAGGATATAAAGTTTAAAAAAACCAAATAAGGACACATAGGAGATTTAAAAAATAAGTATAAAGATAGATAGGAACTTCCAAAATATGAGTTTGGTAGGAGTTTTAAATAATTGGGTTCAAGAAATGAGCTAGAAATATGAGGTTCGTGATAGACAAAAGCGAAAGTTTCGTGTGAGAGACGGATAATAAAACAAGTCCGCGAAAGGAGTTGAAAAAAATCTCTTTTCAGATGCGAGTTCGAAAAATGGGTTTCCAGATACAAGTTGATCAAATGTTTTCTTCACATAAGAGTTGGAAAAAATTGAGGTAGAAAATGCATTTTGACATAGGTAATTGAAAGAAAATGAAGAACAGATTAAAATAATTTATTAGACTTTTGAGATTAGTAATATATTAAAAAAGAATTTTGAATAGACCACAAATTTTACGAATTTCTTTTATACAACCAAGTTTCGAGATGAATAGGAATATTCAAATAAATAGAAATATAAAAGACTCATAAGATAGAAAGGAGATGAAAAGGGGAGTTTTGAGATAGATGATTGTTCAAATAAATGAATATATAGGAGTTTCAAAAATCAATTCCGATAAATATACATGAATTTTGAAGTATATACGAGTTTTAAAAAAGAAAAAACAGTTTGGAGATATAGCAGTTTAAGATATTGTTTTGGGATAGATAGGAGCTTAATAATATGAATCTAATATAGGTAGGAGTTCAAGGAAATGAGGTAGAATGGTTGTAGAGTATAGACCCGGACATTAGACAATTATATAGGGATTGTTGAAGATCAATTGTAAGATTTGTTTGATCCCTAGAGAATGACTAGAAGGGTTGTAGTTGGAGGGGTTTGTAGGATGAGGAAATAGGATATACTTTGATGGGATTTAGCCTCTTATTTGGGTGTTCAAGTTATACATTATTCCTCTGTTTTTCGCTAGTTAGAGACAGTACATCTTTGAACTATCTTGTAATTTTTTGTCAATAACTTGAGGCTATATGGGACTTTTGTATGTGGAGGTTTTATTTTGTATTCTTTCCGTGGAAGCGCTCTCGTCTTGAATGCTCTCTAAGGAATTTTTACTTATGAAAGAAAAATTATTCCCAAGAGAAGATTCCAACAGATCTCGTGGAGTTTTGATTTATTAGTGACTGTATATGAGATTTTAAATATTCATGAGTGAGTTGGTAGATTAGTATGGGGTAAAAGCCAGAACAAGTACTAGTATATCATCCAGAAGTGATAAGGTGGTACACATAATCTTGTATAGAAATTTCAACAGTATCGGGTGCTGAGGAAATTGTACGTATAGAAATTCAAAAAAGAATTGATTTGATTCACGTCAAGTATCAAAAAACAAGTTATTAAACTAATAAGCGACTAATCATATCAGGGTTTAGCCAAAGTCACATAAAAAGGTAGAAAATATGAGATAAAATCATTAAATATATTATCATGAAAAAGCAGTCAAAGGACACATAGTAAAACCATGTCACAATAACATGAAATTAATAAAACAAACTACAGAAGGAAAAAAAAAAATTAAGACAACCATAATTTAAGTAGTTATAGTGCTTACCAGAGTGATGAATTCAAAATGTGAAGAACAAACACCCTTTGCACAAGCTGCTTCTATTACAGAAGGTGCTGCAACAGCTTTTGCAATAGGTTCTCATGATCTATGAACTTGAAGGCAACAAAATCAAGACTCCCTACACCGAAAGATCCTGAAATTAGAGAAATGTCCTAGCACATTTAAGCCACTCCATTTCAAGTAATAGAATGAGAAATAGAAAAGAACTGCAATCTAGTATTTAACAGGAAAGCAGTGTTAAACAATGATGCTTTGGAATTAACTTGGATGAAGTGGTCAAAACACTACCCTACAGCTTGTCATATAACACCATAAAAGACATCTTGTATAGACCATGGCATTTTCTGAAACTGATGAGAAGAGCTTAAACTAAATCATGTGCTTTAAAAAGTTATAGATATCATTATTTATCATTATTAATAAAGGATACTAGTGATGAGAACAATGAAGTTGTAGACCTACATTTCTGATAAAAGACGAAAACAAAGAGGGTGATACGAAGGCAGAGAAAAAGTGCTAATTCTTTAAAGACTCCACATACTTACTTACTGTGTCAACCTGAAGTGAAATGTCTAAGGCAGTCGTTCATTAATTTTTTTTTCTTTTGTTTTTTGTCCCAAGACCGTGACTATTACGTTTAAATATTATTATGTATTATGTCCTTGTTTTGTAACAATTTGAAAACATTAACGAATGCTATTTAACTTTGTTTGGATGCCAAGTGTTGACCAATACACCTCGCGGATTAGGACAAACGGGTGGCAAAGATCAAACATGGTGGAAAATACGGGACAGGGAAATGTTCCTAGGGCATAAGAACCTAATGATGATGACAACTGGCGAACTTGTAGAGACTTGTTCGTTCTATGATGTAAAGTTTCAAAGGCCTCTTCGCTATGTACATTGAAACCAATACATCCAAGAAACTATAAATGATTCAACGTAATAGAATCATAACCAATTCACTCGTGATGAAGCTTGTACAAATCAATCGCATGAAAGGTTAAATTTCATCTACACATTATAATAACTAGGAACAAGTAAAGGTAAGAAAAAGACCCACAACATCACATGCCCCTTTATCAATCCAGACAAGAAGGACAACACCTAATAAACCCTAAATTCGGTGATTACATATTCCAATACATGCTCTCAGAATTATCACGTTGAGTAGAAGCTCTAAAAACTACACTCACTATTTATTAAATAAATAAATAACAAAGTGCAACCATAAAGGTATTTATATGTGTCTATAAAGTCAGACTAAATATAACTTGTGCCGTTACAAAGGATACAAACAGAGCATAATGTCACGGGCCTAGAGTTTTAAGAATAAGTCCGTGACAATAAGGTATCAAATTAGGGTTTCACAGAAAAAATTGGCACGAAACAGAATTAGGGTTTCCCAGAAAAAGTTGACACGAAACAGAATTAGGGTTTCGCAGAAACAGTTAGAAACAAACCTATTAAACGAGTTTGACGTCGAATGGTTTTCCACGGAATCGAAGTGCTTGATCTCGAAGGTGTCGGTGGATCCAGGTCAGAGGATTCCTCGGTTTCGAAAGCGTTTCACGAGACCCATTAGGGTTTGCGATTGAAGAACCAAAGGAAATCTGGGTCGATTTTCACCTCCGAATGCTCGGCGCCGGCGATCATCGCTAACGTTTTCACTGTGCGTGTGTGAGAGAGAGAGAAGGTGAGAAGCGAGGACGGAGAATAGAGGATGTGGGTTAGGGTTTTTGTGTGAGAGAGAGAAAGAGAGAGAGAGAGAGAGAGTGGTGTTCTATGTGTCTGTGTGTGAGAGAGAGAAGAGAATGGTCCTATTCACTGGTCGGAACGGTCAAATATTCTCTGAATTTCAAGTATAAATATTGAAATTGAAGGCGTGGGATGAGAAGCTATAAATAAAATTAAAATTGAAATTGAACGGTTGGATGTGAAGCTAATAATAAAAATTAAAAATTGAATGCGTGGATGTGAAGCTAAAAATAAATATTGAAATCATCATCCCACTTACACACAGTGAGTGTGTGTGAGAGAGAAACAACTGATATTGTATACTATCAAATTTCACATGGACAAACTCATATTTGCATATAGCAAGAAAAATTATCTTACTTATTAATAGATAAATGTTATTCAAAATTTAGTTGATGGTAAATTCGTATTAACTTTTATCGTTAATTACAATTTGATATAGGATTATTATCAAAAAAAATTAATGTGGTTTCACAAAATTATCAAATTGCTCCATGGTCCATCAACTAATTTATGAGATTTTTAATTTGATCAATTTGCCCTCCAAACGTGAATTTGATGAATTTTTCTGCATTGAAAAACGAATTTACCAGAATACAAAAGTATGATTCATTTAAGCTTTATAATTTATACACAGTCGTTTCAATTAAAATATTTCAGTAATTTGGCTTTTTCGATACCAAAAAATTCACTCAATTCAGGTTCACGAGACAGATTGATCAAATTAGAAATAATTGGGGATTAGTTGATAAGTCATGGGTAATTTGAGAATTTTGTGAAATCAAAGAGAGTTTGTGATAATAACCCTTTGATATAATATACTTATATAAGTGCAAGTATTTTAATTTATTTTTATACAATCTTTTGTACTTTAAACATAAATACAAAGGTATTATTTCGCTAAAAAAAGCTCATTAAATAACATTCTTTAGTGACGATTTATAGTACTTTAGGGCCTTAATATAAAGCTCAAAAAAGAAAACAAATAAATTCTCACAAACATGAGCAAAATAATTTTTTAAAAATAAAAACAAAAAAAAATTCTCCTTGCTTGTATTTCTTAAAAAAAAAATAGATAATAATAAAAAAAATAAACTCCAATTAATGATGCAATTATTGTTAATAAAATAATATTTTGTATCTAATATTTTTTTATATCATCAAGATAACACAAATACAATATCACAAGTTTACAACTTCAAATTATATAGGGTTATTCCCACCGATACCCCCTCAAAGAGACCAAAATACTACACGGACCCCCTCGATATTGAGTATTTTCACACGGACCCCCTCGATATTGAGTATTCCCACACGGACCCCTCTGATAGACGGCCGTTAATTTTATTGACGTTTTATTGCGAAATTACTAATTTGCCCTTCGATATATAGTTTTAAAAAGGGTAAATTGCAGTAGCACCCCCTAAGGTTTCACTTATTACATTAGGATAATATATAAAGTATGAAATTACCCATATGCCCAAAATATATATATATATATTACGAAAATATATATATATATATTTTACGAAAATCTATATATAAAATTTGAAAAAATATATAAATTATAAAATTCAAAAATAATATATAAAATTTGAAAGAAATATTTAAAATTCAAAAAATTATATAAAATCTGAAAATGCAAAAAAAATATAAAATTCAAAAAAAATATAAAATTTTGCAAAATTATATTAAAATCTGAAAATATATAAAAATTTAGAAAAATATATAGATTCAAAAAAATATTTAAATTTCAATAAACATACCTAAATTATAAAGTTCAAAAATAATATATAAAATTTGAAAGAAATATTTAAAATTCAAAAAAATTTGTATTAAATTTTCAAAATGTATATAAAATTTGAAAAAATATATTTTAAAATTTGAAAAATATTATAAATTTGAAAATAAATATAATATTAAAAATATATATAAATTTAGAAATTATTTTTTTTTTCAAAAAAACATATTAAATTTCGAAAATAAATATAAAAATCGCAAAAAACATAAAAATTTAAAAATATATATTAAATTTCAAAAATAATTATAAAATTAAAAAAAAACATAAAAAATTATAAATTTTGAAAATAAATATAAATTTCAATATATATATATATTAAATTTCAAAAAAAAATACTAAATTCAAAAATAAATATAAAATTAAAAAAACATTTAATTTTTTTTCATTCATTCATTCTCTCTCTCTCTCTCTCTCTCTCTCTCTCACACACACACACACACACACACACATACACACACACACACACCTCTACACACACTGCCGCACACACATATATATATATATACACACACACACATATATATATATAGATCTATACATATATATATATATACACACACACACATATATATATATAGATCTATACATATATATATATATACACACACACATATATATAGATCTATACATATATATAGCAGGATCTATATATATATATACGGGTATATAGTATATATATATACGGGTATATGGATATATATATATACGGGTATATGGGTATATATAACAACATATATATATATATGTATATATGGGTATGCAATATATATAATCCCCATCTTCAATCTCTCTCCCAATTTCTCACTTTCAATCTCTCTCTATATATAAATTAGGGTTGGGTTTTAGGATGCCCAAATTAAAGAAGAAGAAGGATATGCAGGTCATTTTATATCATTTTGAGGGCAAAATAGACAATTCACAGGGTGGTTAAAGGCACAATTTAACGGCGTAGAGACGGAGGGGGTCTTTGTGGGACAAAATTCAATTTTGAGGGGGTCTGAGTGGGAATAGTGAATATCGAGGGATCTATGTGGGATTAGGGTATCTTTGAGGGGTGTCAGTGGTATTTATGTAGGAACTACTCCCTATGTCCCAAAAGAAGTGTCCACATTTGACTTTTTTTAAAAATTTGGGGTATTTTGTATTTCCAATTTTGCCCTTTGAAAATATATTATTGTTTTAATTTTTAGTGGAGTTCATTGTTTTTTTGAAGTTAATGAAGAGGTATAAGTTAGGAAAGAATATGATTATATTGTATTGGAATTCGATGTTAGACACTTATTTTGGGACGGATAAAGTTATGAAAGTAAACACTTATTTTGGGATGGAGGGAGTATTTAAAATTTATTATAAAATTTTGTAAGATATAGTAACACGTAGGATATTATGAAATCCAGTAGATGATCTATATCGCAAAGATAGAGATTGATTGTGGTGATTGACTAAAATTTGATAACGGTTTTGGGAGATATAGCCACGTCAATCCTTAAAACACATAATGGAAATTAAATTTGAATGGACGCATGATGGAAATTAAAGATGAATGATGTGATTCCTAGAGTAATTTATGTTAAAACTAAATAATTAAATAATGGTTGGTTTTATTATCATTTACACTTATTAATATCCAATACGAGGAGAAAAAAATTACATTTATAATAACATAATTGAGTTTTAAGTAAATTGCAAGCATAAATACAATAATTAAAATTGAAATATAGGACTAAGTGTGAAGGTTTTGAATTTCATTATGTACATTTATAACTCCAAGTCACTAATTATATATATATTTTGAGTGAATACATATATAATTATTAGATTGCATCAGTCACAGTGTGTCTCTAGCTACACACACATGTATAACCAAACTATCAAAATAACGTTTAAGCAAAAATTACATACACGAGAGAACTCGTGCACCTGAAGGCAAAAGACTATGTTTATGTTCTTCACATTCAACAAGCATACAAAAGTACCCTAAAAGAAAAGTAAAATCCTCGATTACATTACAGCCCTCAGAACACAAAAGAATGATTTTCATTTTGTAATAACTTTCTTTCAGTTTCAAGCTTATTACAAGTGTTCTACAAGCACATCTGTAAATACTGTACACCAAATAAATATTCCTTTGTAACTAACTACACATAGACTCTATATATAGCCATATATGCCTTTGCATTTTATACCCTGGACTAGAAAAAAGTTAGAGAATGCACTAGGAAAAAGAATGAATGATATACATTGTGTGTATTCTGCAATCATATTTGTATACATTCTATACTAAACATATCTTCCTTTGTCCATGTACAGATTCACACTCTGCTAGCCAACTGCATTTCTAGACATTGTTCTGTATATCACTGTACAAAAGAATGGATGCTATACTAACACCCTTCAACGAATCTTGTATGTGTTGTGCTATCACATTTCTATACATTGTATACCAAACAAATCTTCCTTTGCCGCTGTACAGATTCACACTCTGCTAGCCAAATGGTGCCGCTGCATTTCTATACATTCTACATATTCACACTGAACAAAAGAATGGGCAGCAGTGCAGTAATGCATGCTGAAATTGTTGCCGAAGTTTCCCAGGGAGAGGAGAATGCCAACCGTCTTCAAATACTAATGATACATTTTCTTCGACATATTAGGCCGAGGGGATGCAATGATGACGAAATTGATGAAGATACAGATGGTGTCTATAGGTTCTTATAAGTCTCCAACAGCTCAATTATTCGCCCGACAGTGTCCAATGTCACTGATTTGCGCCATTCACTCATAACCTACAACAGAACCCTTTCAACATTTAAAACCACAAAGGAGAATGGAAAGTAATATGCATATATAATACACATATAATTCTCAACCTTAAAACACTTCCTGCAGTTAAAATCTACATCTCAAACCTCAAAAACACAAGATTGACATGGATTTTTTATCAGAATATTCCAAGTAGCAAATAGCAGGTAAGTTTTATTTTTATTTTATTTTTTTCCGCAGATCAAATAATAGATGTATATGTTTTTCTTCATGGAATTTTCTCTGTGCCTCATACCTACCACAGTTTCAGCCAGTCTCAGTCATTTTGATCAGAATATTCCAAGTAGCAAATACCAGTTAAGTTCTATTTATTTATTTTTTAGTTTTTTTCTGTATATCGAATACTAGATGTATATTTTTCTTCATGGATTTTGCTCTCTGTCTCAAACCTACAAGTTTCAGCCATTCTTCAGTTCTAACCAAATTACTAAGTAACTAGCATCTCCACAGAGGTCTAACTAACTCGGTTTTATTTTTTTTCTGTGCTATATACAACAAATGAATGATTGTGTAATTTTATCTATTGTGGATTACAAAGATTATATATTGGTCAATGTCTTCTATTTGTTTAGATTGCAGAGATGATCAAATATAAATGTCACATTTTACTTGATGCTTTATGATTTTGAGCTGTTATCGACGTGAGTCATTTGGAGGATTACTCATTATTAAAACACGTGAAGAATTTAAAAGAAATCCACTAAAAGCAATCTTTTGTTGGATTTTGGAGTTAAATCCATGTATCATTTGTTCTTAATATGATCGTTGAGGTGGGGAAAACATTCGTAATCTCAACTGCCGATACTGGTACTCTCTACTGTTACACTTCACATCTGTCACATCCAAACTTTGTCCACTTTGGCAGCCATGACCATGTTTTAAAGCCTTATTAACACTGCTTAAGCTGTTAAGGTAACTTCAAAATTTAAAACCTCCTTCAACGAGCCCCTTATGCGCGACCTTCTTTTCGCACGTATTTTCAATTTTTATTTTCAGGGTGACGGTGAGATTTGAACTCGAGGCAATTGGCTTTGATGTGATACTAACAACCATCTACTCTAAAAGCTTAAGATTCTAGAGAAAGTGTAACTTCAATATGTAGAACGTTCAACACAAAGCGTGCTTTTTCAAGTCTAGAGTCTGCCTTGTGCTTCTGTTTTCAAGAATACGCAATGGTTCCTATATTACAGTAATATAAGATATGTAGAAAAGTCACCTTATAAAAGACTTCCATAATTTGGGGAAGATTAATATTGTCTGGGCCCAAAAGTTCCTTGCCTGACCTGGAAGTGTCAAGAACATGCAGATTGATTTCAATATATTGTGAGACTATACATGATGAAAGGGGAATATATGTTTCAGGAGGATTCTTGTGAAAAAAAATTACATATTGAAAGAAAACGTCTTACTTTTCCAGCATTGAGCAAAGCTGTTCATGGACAAGTTTGGCATCAACGGAGTCATTTCTTATTGGCAGGTAGCTTAACCAGACAGAAAAAACCTGCCAAACAACGTGAAAGTTCCATCGGCATGGGCATTAAAAAGGTGAATAAGGGCGGAAACATACTAGATTTTAAAGAAGTGATTGTCAGCAAGTATCGAAACTAACATGACAGCACTAATATAATATACCGAAGTAAAAGATCATATATGAGGGAAAGACAATGCAGTAATAATGAAGAAAGAGGAACACAGTAAGTTGAGCATGAATTTTACCCGATCTGTGTAGGGGTCAGCTTTGAACGGGTCCCGTGGATTAGTCAGGGTGAAAACCCCGGACACCCCGTTATCGAAATAATAAGAAGAGCATGAATTGCATAGTAATGATGCAGAATCAATTAAACATTTGTATAGCACAGCATAGTTTTGGAATTGTCCCTTTCAAGAAGAAAATAATTCTTGCCTCATCAAAGGTCAATATTAACTAGTGTCAACATGAGAAATTGCCAAAGCTTGCTTTTGACCTTTTTTACCTGGCTGACCTACCTTTTTAATGCCTTTTATTGCAGTGTAATGCCAGGGTTAAGAGTACCTTTATATAATACCTTATAGACTTTCATTTTTATTTATAAATTCGACACTTCTAATCCTAATTTTAGAAAAAAGAAAATGAAAAGAAATTATATGATGCCCTACAGAATGGGAAAGTAGTCTCTGTAATAAAATAATGGAAAAACATAGATATACTGGTTGCGCTTGCAAAAAAGTTCAAGTTTCAGCCTAAAATTTTAATATATTTTGTCACATATAAAGTACTTACATTGAATTAGTGTCTTATTCCACAAAAGTTCTCCCTTCTGGCTCCATATTGCTAATCCCAAGCACAGTGAAGATGTATTTGGTAAACTTAGCAGCCAACATATACATCTTGGAAAATTCTTCATATATTCTGATTTGACGAGGAAGAGAGCCAGATAGTTCTGACATGTAAAGCCAACAAAATTTTGGACAAGTGATAGTTAATTTCTTATTCTACTTTATATAATTTTACCTTCACATGAAAAAGATACATGGAGTCTTTCAAAAGAAAATCCTGAAAATATCCTACTGCTATTTTTTATTTCAATTTTTTTCTGTCACGCACCTTATGTTTTGTGTATTATATGTTGAGAATACTTTTGTGATTATACAATGTTTGTACTCTAGTTCACCTTGCATGTGTAGGGTAAAATGCTGTCTCACTTCTGACTGAAAATAAAAGAAATGTTAGTATTACCAACACTAGAGTGGTGTGAGCCTTATTCAACTAGACCTAGGAACAATGAAGGATTAGAATGGTTAGCTAAGAACATTATTTAATAAAAAAATAAAATTATAGATACTTAGACCATCTTCCAGTAAACAGTTGTCTATCATGGAACTGGTTATATATTAAGTTATACCCTTATCATTGGAACTGGATTAAGTGGTTTTGAATTACTCCTTTTGTTTTGTTTTCGTTCTTCTTTTTTCAAAAACAAACTTTATTTTAGATTAGTATAATCAAGAATGTGTTAAAATTGAGTAATCCAATCTACAATGACCTATTCATTCTCCCTCTAGGTTTAGATCAGGGGCATTGCGTACGATATGAACTTTCAGAGGTAAATTCCAGTCCAATATAATATAGAATACACATCTAAGTTGATACCTAAGGAGAACTAATCTTATTTCCCACTGATTATATATATCCATTGTTACCAATAGAACAAAGAAGCACATATAACACGGGAAAAAAAATAACTAGAAAATCATAAACGAAAGGATCTATAGGATATACAAAACATCAAGTAAATGTACTCTACTTATAAGAGCTACACCTTAAAGCCCAAGGGGTTGGCTAAAGTGGGTAAGTCACTTGGGCTTTAAGGTGTAGCTCTTATAAGTAGAGTACATTTACTCCCCCTTGTGGGAAGGGAGGGAAGAATATCGACCCTGGAGCAATAAGCTAGAATCTTAAGACAGTAAAAAGGGCGTCCATGCTTGCTCCATAGACAAATAACCAAGGATTACCTGAGCTGCATTGATTCTGTTATGACGGAACTCACATATTTTTCCAAGTGCTGAAACAGCTATCTCATATACAATTGCATTATTTGAATTTATTGCCTCGGGATCACCTATCATCGCTTTTAGACTTGAAACAGCCTCTGTTAAAAGGTAATAGAGAGAGAAAATTCTAACTAGTATCCCTTTCATAAAGTCATAATTCATTGAATACGAAAAAGCATGATTATAGACTACCTTCAGCAGAAGAATCGAATTTAGCTCCACCAAACTCTGCGCAAATACCAATCCCACGCGCAGCTTCCTGAAGCATTAGCGGGGGATGGGGGAGAGAAAATAAATCTTAATTCACAAGAACATAGGACATATAGAACTGCCAGGCACTGTAAGATTTGAAACCTTTTGAACAATGGGGTGCTCATCTTTACAAGCTTGCAACAAGAAAGGGAGATTAAAATCACAATACCTGTTCAGAGAAAAAATAAGACGATCAGATAGGAAGTGCAAACTAATACTATTTTATTGAAGTAGACTATATGAGAGTCATATGCTTACTTCAGAGCAGCTTTGGGGCTTTTTCGTACAACATCGTGAAAGATACAAAGTGCAGTTTGTTTCTGTTCTGCTGTCTTATGATTATCCTGCATGAAAACAATATAAAGCAATACTAAGCAGATTATGTAACACAAGATCCAGGAGTACACGGCTTTCATACTACCAATTATTGATAGCCGATAATAGTGTTACTAAATGAGATATCATTCTTTTTAATAGAAGTAGACCTGTCAACGGATCAATTTTTGATCCGAATCTGAGCAAACAATTGGGACAGTGACTGGAACATTCAATCCAATAACCCAATATCAATCTTCCATCCGAATTCAATAATCCGTTAGCTAAACAAATTGTAACCTTTATTTATTATTAGAATGTTGTTTATCATAATTTTTTCCTTGTTCTTCCATTTCTATGTTTTGTCTCTCCTTATTTTTTCTCTCTTTTATATGTCTGCCAGAGTATATAAATGTGAAAATTACACCCTCTCTAATAGCTTAAGATTTTATAGAAGTGTATCAATATTTTTGTATCCAATTGATAAAAAAATTAAATACCTAGTTTTCTACTTTACATGAATGGGATGGGGGGTTTAAAACTTCATATTGCTGATATCATTGCCTACATAACAATGCCACTAGCATTTAAAGCTTCAAACTGATCAGGTAAAGAGAAAAAAGAGCTATCGGTCCATCAATTCTTTAATATAAATATTACTCAGGTTTATATGTATAGATCACCCAATTCACTTAGGAATCCACTTCCATCTTGCTTTGACTTAATCTTCAGTCAATCATGCGTATCAATTCGTTAGGCTGAGAGTTAGGCGTCTTGAATAGCTTCAAGACCATGGTAACCAATACCGCTAAATATTACTTCCTACCATCAAGCTCATCACTGCTAAAGTATGAGAGAAATGAATAGACAACAATCACTAATATACAGACAATACATCAAGAAAGTAACTAAATCACTAAACATCATAAAATGTACTAGAAAGAAGGGCAACTGAAAAGGATTATCTAAGAAGCAAGGCAACAAAACTTTGTTCGGAACCAACGTAATTGCATGTCAGCAAGCTTCAGCCGGGTTTACCGTAATGACAGCCATCAGACGACATAAAAAGAGAAACAAGCAACGAAAGAGGGATGCAGAGGAAATAGAATAAGCTGCAAAGATTGATGAAACAACTTACCGACATACAAAATTTCTTGATCAGCATGCACAAGCAATCACCAACCTGTATACAGAATGAGGGTTGAGACTCAGAAAATAGGTGATACTCGAATATTAAACTATACTACCAGTCTACCAAATATAGATCATTTGAAATGATATAAAACATTTGAAATGAAATAAAACATTTGACAGGGTATCTGTCTTATATACGGACTTGACTGACCTTTTCCTTCCCCAAATCAAAGCTGTCCGCTGCTTCTGGTGTCAGCACCCGTTCTATCGCATTTACAACTATCGTAACTTGATCTTTTGTAAAAAGAGATCCAGAGAGCTGTAAATAACAAAACAATACTTGAGAGAAGTGCATAATATACTTCCAATAACAGGTCGGCAACCCAGAGACTTGAAGTCTTTACATGCCATATCATTCTTTCTTATATTATATTGTAAATCAATGATAATTAAGTTGAGGGATGTAGAATGACTATGTCTATCATTCTGAAGGCAAGACAACTTTGTGAAAGTATATCCCTGGCTAGGTAGAATTTTGCCACATGTTTGTTCAGGTCCGTTTAGTATATGACTTGATATATCTTAGCTGCCTCAATCAAGGCTTCCATCTTGCAGCCAACTAACTTTAGCTATCCCTGAGCTAGCACCACAAAATATATGTTTCTGGGGACCCCTTTTAGACATGTGTTATGCATCTCCATAGCCATAGTAGGGAATCAATACTTGGAAGCGTCTTAATACAAGTAAACAAGTGGTTATTAGCATGGGGTTCAAAATTCAATTCCAATCGAACTCAAAGTCACATAATTGTTTCATACTGAGCAACTAGAGGAATAAGTCACAGATACATATATTATACATCTCTGACAAATAATAAAGCTTCAGCAAAGGATGCAAGAGACCTCTATGCATCCAGTTAATGAGTTGAGCACTTCTGACCATGCATCCTTCTCACATTCCTGCATGAAAAATGCAGTTCAACCTTTATAATAACTCCCTACCAAGACAATCATATTATGTGATAAGGCACTTGAAACATAAAGTTGATCTGCATTGAACCTATAGAGTATCAACTAATTTTTTTGATTATACAACAGCCCAGAATGTTAAATTTACTATCTAAGCAAAGTAGGATGACCTCACTCAAAGCTTCCACCAAAGCTGGTACTACGTTAGTAGCCAATTTCTGAAGATAGGAGTTACCACATCCTTCAGCTTGTTTCTTCATAATAGCAAGTTTAGCAGACTGCAGTAGTGCCGACATTGCTAATAGGAAAAATGTGAATCATTTATATTAGCCCACTTGCTAAGGTCAAAGGGTCCAACAAAGAAAAATGCCCTGCAAGTAAAGTGAATACCAGAAACAGCAGCCAATCTAGTTTCAGTATGATGAAAATTGACAAGTGGACTCATAATGTCAGTGACCTGCAACAAATTTACTTCTCCACGTTAGAATAATTGTTATTGCAACAGGGTAACCTCAATGAACATCATATAGGATGCATCAAAATCAACCTGATCAATCCATGGACAGAATTTTTCCTTCAACTCAGCAGCGAAGCATCTCAGCACCACACAAGATAAAGCTGTCTTCTTTAGGATATTAATCTCTTCCTCATTAAGGCTCCCAGAACTACAAGAGTGTATATCTTTAGCAAGAGAGCCAAAATATCATATAAAGAGTACAGAAAGAAGATTATCTTGGTCGAGCTTACATTGTTTTACTCTATAGTGCTACAAGTTGTTGGTAATCATTATAATAAAAAAAATTGGAAGCAATTATCTTAGACGTGTCTGCTCATTGATAGATGTATGGATACATAATAAAAAAATTTGGAAGCAATTATCTTAGGCGTGTCTGCCCATTGATAGATGGACGGATACATAAACAGCAGTTGTTAGGGAATACTGCATCGAGAATTCTGGTGCCTTATGCCCACTAATGGGGTTGCAACACAAAGCTTGCCGGCTTCAACCAGTAATATGCACCATGCACACCCTAACAGCAAGAATCATATATCCTTCTCCTTTTTTTTACATCCGTCTTCACTTGTCTCCTGTCAGTAATTTCACTTTTCTGGAGAACTAGAATTAGAAGCAGGAGAAGGAGCATGAGAACTGTCTGTCACGTCTGATTCCAGCATAGATGGGGTATCGGTTGGTGGTGGGGTGGGGGAGACACAGCCCAATGAAACTCTGGATTTTGTCCTCAACTCTAGTAGGGCTTTTGTAGTTCATAGGACCTCTGAGGTAAAGTGTTATGACATCTGAAAACAATTTAAGTAAAGTAACGTCCCGAAATGATTTCTGATGAAATTAAGTTTCTAATAATCCTTGGAAATGTCCTTTTAGAATTAGGAACTTTCACAGTTCCCAACTCTAAAATAAAATCCTAATTAGAATAGGAATTTTAAGACACAATTCCAACAGTTCCCATTTTATATATTCTGATATCCATGCAGTGTTGTTGGTTTAGAAAGAAAAAATTAGTTTCTGGAAAGAAAAAAGGAGAAGTTTAGTAAAGGACATACTCGATTTCTATCAAGGAAGTTCCACAGATCTCGAGATAGGTCAATCTATATCGAGCTTGGTGCTAGTACAAGCAACAAGTACTGAAGATATATGAGAGCTCATTACATAAATACATATAGACCCAAGAGCTCATTAGTTGCAAGGGTACTATAAATAAGAATAAAGGTTTTGTCCTTTAGCTCATTCCATTGCACTCATTGATGGAGTCTAACTGTTTTTGAACATGTGAAGAATTAAGGCTAATAGATAATAGGGTACATAGTATTTTAACTTCGGATGCTCTTCTGATCTAACAAATGATAAGTGCATTTACTACATATAGGAAAAAAAGACCTCGAATGGAAGTAGAAATATACAGTTGAAATGCAAACAAACAATAAACTCACCATATGCTTTTAATTCATCATCACAAGTTTGAGTATCGGAGCAGGGCTTTAGTAACGAAAGTTTCAAATTTTGTTTGCACATGTATTAAATATTTGGATCTAAATATGAATGATGGACTTCTTTGTCCAGAGACAAACCTTTGATGAAATTTATCACTGACACCACCAGATTCCGCAGTGATTTTGTTTATGTCAGAGCCAAGTTGAACAATACGTAGCAATGCACGCATCATAACTCCTGTATAAGGGTGAAAATCGGATCCCAGGCATTTGCAGAATCTAGACAATGACTGAAAACAGAGAAAACTTATTACATTGAAGAACGTAACTGAGAGAGGTCACTAGGCAATTTGTTTATAACAATTCATTTAATACGTACTTGTAAAATGTTCATTTGCATATAGTTATCTCCTTCAACAAGAGATCCTTCTAATGACACAAGGAATTCCATAACCTAGCATGAAAATACAAGTTAATAAAATAGTGTTAGACTGATGATCTTTACAAAATATACTAACCCACAACATATCCAAGAAACAGAAGAAATCATTTGTTATATAACAAATACATTTATTAAGTCTAGCCTATGCCAACAATCTAATAAAACACCTCCAACAATCTAACAATCTAATAAAACAAGCTTATAGGCCACACCTTAGATATTATGCTTCAAAGTCTGTGCTAAGCAAAAACCTTGACCAAACATAGTTCCAGATCGTATCATGTTGAATTTATGAGACTATCCTCAAATACAGTAAACTAAATGTGTTTCTTGCTTAAATCAGTTTGCTTTATTGAAGACAATTTCATTAGTTAGACATTTCCCCGTATCATTTGAAGTATACATTCATTTACAGTCCACTCTAATGGTCCAATATGATATTCTGAGACATTGCACAACTGTAAAGTTTCTCTTTACTTCCAGTTATTTACCACAATTCAAATATACAATTCTAAATAAAAAACATAGTTCGATTTTAAATCGAGGCATCTAAGCCTCACAGCAGCAACAGTAAATTGTTGATTGCAGTATTTCTGAATGAAACATCAAATAACGAACAAGCCACATGCTTAACAATCATTGTTATCAGTTGCCAAATTAAATGGTACCACAATAGATTGGTGTTACTTGTGTAAAGCTGTACGAAACAGAATAGTAAAGGTATAAGGAATCCAAGAGTGGCTGGTATCTTTTTCTGACAAGATGATAAAAGGAAAAACGGAAGAGTACGAAGAAAGAAAGAAAAAAATTATGTGCAGCATCTAGTTCTGAAGTTTCTTTCAATAGGAGAGCGAGGCTGTCGTCTGATCAAGTGGCAAGAGTGAGAAAGTAGGGGAAGCTTCACCAAAATATCTCCAAACAAATATCTCCAAAATACAGTATTACCTTTTCCTTTCCAACTGCCATCATAATTGAGCAAATGCACTCCGTGGATTTGGCAAAAAGAGTGCTCTTAGATGTGTCAGCAGCATTCTTCAACATGATAGCTTTCAGGACAGGAATTAACTTGTCACAGTGCATTTGAAATTGATCCTACAGACATAAATATCTTGTCAGATAAATTAACTTTATCCTTGAACACATAACAATGAAATCCATTAAATGTGAACTAAAAACAATTCTGAAAGATTACCTGTGATGAACTTGCAACTGATGCAAGAGTGACCAAAGCCTCTTCTTGCAACAGTTGATTCCCTCTCTAAAAGCAGGTAAAAAAAGAAGCAAACTTAGGTATGCTGATAGATGGCAGGGACAAGAAAAACATCTGACGTTGAATAGACCCAGAGAGATTATTTTGGATAAAAATATTAATGTAGTTCCTTTATAGACATGGTATGGAAGCACATGTACGAACACATGGCTTTATAGGTTTGTGTCTGTTTTTATATTTTTAATATGCACGTGTGTGTGAGCATATATTTCTTGTACAGGCGTCCAGTAATTTACTTATAATACCTGAAGGAGCACATGCAGTTTGCTCACTATTTCAGCCAAGTGAGGTGTTAAGATACTTGGACTACAATCCTTGCAGAGAGACGACGTTGCCACTGCAGCATGTGCCTGTAGGAATTGTTTGTCATAAAAACATAAATGGAATTGCATAAATAAACTATAAAATGGTCAAAGAAATAAAAATTGAAGTCCATTTCTTGTAAGAGAGAGAATTCGTGGGAAAAAGTTTTTACAAAATAGGGATCCTATGTATAGATGAATTGAATTAGAATAATATATGGTTGAGCAATCAGGGATGTGTATGATTGAGAAAAAGGAGAAAAAGAAAAACACGAGTTCGAATCCCACAATTAGTATACTTGGTAATTGATAACCAAACAAGGAGAGGGTCAAAGATTGGTTTAGCACGATGGGGGAAAACAAACAAAAACAAAAACAAAAGGAACATCCCACCTCGAAAATTAATATTGTATATTGTATACTTTGTATGTACCTCATTCCTCCCCATGCCAGGGGCAAAGGTACAACAAATTTAATGAAATTGATAATAAGAAAATGGCAATTCTGAGGTCAAGAACCTCGAAGGCCTCTTGAATGAGAATGCATGATAAAGTTAAATATGAGTTTCATTAGAGGATTTAAGTAATAAAGTTACTCTCTCTCTCTCAAACTTGAGCTTTAAGAGTAACAGATGGTTATTGGTTAACAATTTAAACCCCTCAAAAGCAATTTAAGTGTTCATTCCCAATGTCAACCTTCAAAATGCGAAAAATACCAACAGAAAACTCCCGCTATTTTTCATATGCCCCCAAAGATTCTGAAAAGTCATGGAAATCAGAAAAGATGGAGGGACTTAATTTAGCGTTACAATGGGAATCATTGAGACTCAAATTCTACATATTGAAGGAACACTATATACCCAAAAACCAACATGCTGTGCTGTTAGAGAGAGAGAGAGAGAGTCTAACAAGATATTGAGGTTTAGGTTCATGCCTAATTAATTTAACAAGATATTGAGGTTTAGGCTGATTTATTCTTTTTTTTTTTTCTTTTTTTTTATAGGTAAGACGCACTAAAACTTACTTTGTCCTGAATGTAGTTCAACATTGTATATACCCAATATCCTCACATCTCCATGAAAGCGCCACAATGGGAATCAATGTCATGATTCAGTCTGTGAATTTCCACATCACCCTTCTCGATAAAACTTTATAATGATGAACATCTTGAGGAGCTCCTTTCATACTGATAAACCATGTAGACATGATGAATCTACCAGTAAACATCGAGGCTCATCACAAAGATCTCGAGAAGCTCATCTTTTATAAAACCTCGAGATCACACAAGAACCTTGAGGAAGTCCTCCTAAGGAAAACCTCAAGGACACACCAAGATCTCAAGAAAACTTCAGTCCTATGTATATCCCTCAAGGAGATGCCGGAAATCTCGAGGAGCTCCTGTGTGGATAAACCTTGAGATCAAAATTAATTTTGAAGTCTGTGCTCATCTCCTATGGATAAACCTCAAGATCATACATAAACCTCGAGGAGTTCCTCTCCTACACAGTTCAACCTCGGGGAAACAGATGAAGACCTTGAAGATCTCCTACTCTCAAATATTGAGGATATTATGAAGATGAAGAGCTCTCCCACAGATATATCTCAAATAGGCTCCTCCCCTACGGATAAATCTATGCTCCTCTCCTACCAATAAAACTACAGGACACAATGGAAGGTCTGAATGGTCTCTTCTCGTAAAGGTAAACGTCAAGGACATGATAAAGACCTCAAGGAATGTTTCTCTTACATATAAGCTTTGGGTACAGTTCTCTTACATGTAAGCTTTGAGTACAGGACAAGATCTCAAGGAGATCCTCTCCTGCAAACAAATCTCTTGATAGCACAAGTACCTCGAGGAGCTCTATCCTGAGGATAAACATAGAGGATGCAAAATTGAATTCCATAATGAAGACCTCATCTCAGACTTGTGGTGGCTTTAGAAGAATATTATACCAATCAAGAAAAGCATTCTTGCTTGAGATCTCTTGGTTCAAACGTTATGGTTCCATACTACGCTTTTTGTATAAAAACAAATTAGCAAAAAGAAACCGATTCATACTAAAGAATAAGATCATACCTTTGCGCTTTGTAGAAAAAAAAATTGATGGAACAAACTAATCTGGAGACAAGAGAGGAAAACTCACTGTGAAGAACTCTGTCATGCGAGGAATGCTTGTGAAAAAACAACTAGCCCCAAAAATATTATAAGGTTGGAACTAAGATCCCATAATAAATTTGTTCTTTTAATTATGAGTGATATTTTCGAGCTGATTAAAATAATACTCAACGTGCTATCCTTTCTCTCCAAATCTCCTCATTTTTGGAAGGATAGAAACTAGGGATAAGCTCTCCCTCCAAATCTCTCAAAATATTTTCTTTTCTCTCCAAAGTGTCAACCCCAACACACTACTCACTGTCCTTTCTTTTCTTTTCTATCCAAATCCTTCCAAACCATTCAATCCACACAAGTTTTAGAATCACACAATAGTGGAACGTTGACTAGTGGGATCCTTGGGAAATTTGGCGAAAGCAGAATCTAGGATACTTAGAGTAGCCTTTCTCCCAGAGAGAAACCCTTCCTCAAAATCAAGCTCGAAACATGGGTTTCCGACACCTCAGTATGGTTCCCTTGCATCATTTAGAGTTCACATACCCCTCCTTTGACACATCATGCTGCATTAAATATATGACCAAACCAATAGCTATATTTGGCAAAAAAAACCCTGACAATCAATTACAATTCAATCACCACCTCTTTGTGAAATCGTAAGCCTTGCTTTCTTTTATCCAAACCATTTGAACCACAATAACCAAGCCTATTAACACCATCTGTAGAATACTTTCCCCTCATTTACTACACAGACAACCATCAGACCAACCAAGTGTAACACAAATGAAGTCTGTGCTGGAGAAGTGTTCCTATTATGCGAGATGTCCCTACTTCCTCCCATGGTCCTTTTGAGTTTCACCTGGTTCCCTCCACCTCCACATCAGCCCAAACAAACACCTACATTATCAACATCTTCCTTAACAGTCACATAGCAATTTATATTTTAACATGTATTCAAGTCAAAGGAATTATTTCCCACTAAAATAAATCACATATATTACCTTTTTTTAAAAAAAAAAAAGTTACAAATCCATCATTCCCTATCGTCTTTCCTGTAAAAATATCTCTAAGGTGTAAATAACAAGAAATAAATAACTTGAAAAGAATAACCGAGCTAGAAATTATCAATGTGACCTAACAGAAACAGATGTGAGGAAGGGCTCCTGAATGGCCAAAATGAAGTACAAGAATTTAGGCTACTGGCAGGCCCAATCAAATATGGGGTCTATGGAAAGGCTGTTACTTGGTTGGGAGCAAGATATCAGGAGGTCGTAACTTGGTTTTCCATATTGTGCGGAAAATGTATTTCACAGCTGTAATGAACTCGTACCAAATTAACTATACAAATGTGATTCATTACTGCTGACATGCATAATATATAAAATGAAACAAATGAATTGTTGACATTTCATATAATCTGAAGGTAAAGAAATATGTCTACCTGTGTCCGGATACACCGAAAATCCCCAATTGCTGCAGCTAAAGCTGGCAAAATCAACTGATAGTGAACTTGCAACTTGGAACCAAACTCCAGGGTTAACAACGCATTAATAGCTGCCCAACGAACACGGGCATGAGGATCTTCGAATAAGATCAAAGCCATGTTTACAACTTGATCGAGATTTTCAGCAGTCATCTGCAGCAGTGTAATTCTATTATTCCATTATTAAAGCCAAAATAAAACTAGTGCAAATACATAAAACTCCATTGTTTTAATATCTAATCTCATGTAACTTGTACTTGATGTACATCGGATTTACCCACATATGACAAGTACTTGAAATCTCTCTGGTGGCTTCTACCAATTTGAAAGAAAATCACTTGAAAGTAAACTTGATCAATATCCAATCATATCGTTTTTCTTTTGCACCACTATAACGTATCCTACAGAGAGGTGGTCAGTCTTTCTGCAGAAATTCTTTTATCCGATAAAATTTTTAGAAGGTTGGATTGCAATGACTAAATAATTATGTTACTTTTGCAATACTTAACACGTGGAAACTGACAACAATGTCATTAGAAAAAGACCCCCATTCCGGGAGTCACACTGTTTATGTTACTTAACCGTTCAAGTTCTTTCCTAGTTAAGAGCTAAAAATAAGTAGGAGGGAATTCTCGGTTTATGACATCCCAACTTCCACTAAACTCGAAACGAGAGTTAGTACAGTGAAGAGAAATACTTTATAATTTAACAGCATCATCTTGTATTACCAATCCCAAGTCTGCCAAATAAGCGCTACCGAGTTGATAGCTAAAATGTCCAAATATTGAAGAGGCAATGACATAAGAGATCTTAATATAAAAGCCATGACCAGAACAAAATTATATCCCGAAAAATCCTTGCTCTAATTGCAAAAACTCAAAGGATTCTTGTATAGATGTATGGAATCCTCTTTCAAATTTAACTTTACATATGAAAACCTTTTTCCCCTTACTAATCAGGTCACGTGTTGATTTGATTGTTTTTTTGTCACTTATGCTTGGAAATTCTCTTGTAAAGGTTGGACATTGCACAACCAACCCAAACCTAACCCGAGTAGAACATGTTGTCAACCGACATTCCCATCCAAACACAACCTGGGCATATGAGATTTTAATACAAGTTGGGCTCAACCAACCTACAGGATTATATATCTACCTGAAAAGGGGGAAGAAATGAGAAACGTTCTGTGTACCTCCGAATTTCCTTCTGCAGTCGCAGAAAGGGCAGTAATTCCTGCAAAGCGCTTCTCCCATTCTGGAGCTTTCAAGTACTCTGGTACCACCTTCAAAGCGATCTTAACGAGAATATCCCCACCCAAGTA
The DNA here is from genome assembly GCA_963922005.1 of Cornus suecica. NCBI lineage: Eukaryota > Viridiplantae > Streptophyta > Magnoliopsida > Cornales > Cornaceae > Cornus > Cornus suecica. The sequence goes on from OY998248.1 coordinate 43,529,060, forward strand.
AACAGAAAGTTGATCCAAGAAATACAATCCAATATCGTAACTCTCTGATTGCCCCGCAGAAACACCATCTTCATCGCCCGCGTCATACCATGCCGGGTCATCTTGGATTACTGCAAGCCTTCTCATCAGCACAGAGAACAGATTTCTCACAGTATCAGAAGGTAACTTCTGTATGAGCTCTGGTTCCACGCCATCGTTGAGGGCATTGAGAACTTTCACCGCAACAATCCTTGTTTGCTCTGTCAATGCCTCGTTCTCTGCAATCTCAATGATCAATACGAAAAACCTATTCAATCGCGGCGCAAAATACCCCACTGCTGCCATTGCCATCCTTTGCAATTCCCCAAGAACCTCTTGAACATACACCTCCTGTCCACCATTATAAAACCCAAACAACACCCGCAATATCTCTGGCAAGAGGTCCTCAAGCTTTCTGTACAAAGTATTCGGTACAATACAAATCAAATTAGCGGAAGCAGTAACAGAAAATCGTTGAGTACCCGAATCCGAGGACGCCAATCCCTCCAACCACTTTCCGAGAAGCCTATTGATTGACTCAGGAATTTTGTCGAACACCAAGCAGGCCAGTGTTTGAAGATAATGGGTTTCGAATGCGACGCAATCTGTGACATACTCCACAAGCTCTGGCCAATCTTGATGCTCCTGGAAAGTGTGTTGGGCGATTCTGTGGACGATCAAACACGCGATCCTCATGTGGGTTTCGGGCATTTCTTGACGGAGGCAATCGATGAAGGCCGATTTGATGAAGGGCAAGATCATGGGGAAAATTCTCTTCAAGCTGTACCAGGGATGAAGGAGGAGCGCATAGAAGAGAGAACCGGCACGGGTTCGAGTGTCGAATTGGCGGGAAAATTGGAAGAGGTGGGCGAGTTTGAGGCATTGGGAATTGGCGTATTCTTCGGCGCAGAATTCGAAGAGCTTCGTCGCTGCGGATCGCTCTGAATCGTCGGAAGAATGGAGTTGGGAGACGAAGGTTTCCATGGCTGTGAGGTCAGTGGGGGCCAGTAGTTCTCTGGCTTGTGCTATGGCTTCTGCTCGCAGAGCATCTCTCTCTGCCTTTGCTGCGGCTTCTGCTCGCTTAGCTTCTCTCTCTTGGGGATCCATGAGAGATAATTCTAGAGAGAGAGAGAGAGAGAATGAGGAACTGCGTGTGTGCGTGTGTGATATATGGGGTTTTTTGTCAGGCTCGTGAAAACAAAACTCCGTTTCTCATGAAAGAGAAGAAACTAGGGTTTTCATTCAACAATGGCTTTTCTCAGAATCTTTGATTTCTAGAGAGAGAGAGAGAGAGTGTGTGAATGAGGAACTGTGTGTGTGATATGGGGGGTTTTTGGCGGGCTCGTGAAAACAGAATTCTGTTTGAGTGGTTGCCACGTGTGACACCGCCTTCATATATAGTTATATTATTGCAATTTTGCAATTAATCCCCTGAATTAGAAATAATCCCTAAACTATGAATTTGTTGTAATTTGACACTTTTTTATTTTATTTTGGATTTGGTTTTAAACAGACTAAAATGAATAAGGTTTTTATTTCCCAGTTTGATACTACGAAATTTAATTTATAGATCCAATACAGTTTATTAGATTAGTCGTAAATTTGCAATTTTGCAATTAATTCATTGAATTAGATATAATTTCTAAACTATCAATTTGTAATTTGACACTTTTTTTTTATCTTTCGGATTTGGCTTTAAACCGGACTAAAGTGAAAAAGGGTTTTATTTCCAGTTTAATAATACGAAATTCAATTTATAGAATCAATACAATTTCATGAGATTAGTATTGTTTGAAAGTAGTGAACTGTTTTTTAATTCTCCAAATAAAAATGAAGAAAACTAAATAATTTTTATTATTATTACAGGTGGCAATCCCCAACGAACATAATTGTTCTAACAAACTCAAGTTTCAAAATTTAAAAATAAATAGTATAATATTTAGGTCCTGACTCATGAATACAGAGTTTATCCTGTCCAATGAAATAGACCATTAAAAAATTGTCACCTATAAAAATTATTAAAAAAATTAAAAAATAGGTATAACCCATATTTCGTTAAACCTATTACAAATTTCATTAAATTTGTTTCCTCGTGGTTTCCTCACTCTCACAACCTCTTTCTCTCTCATATCACATCAACTGCCAGCCACAAGTAAATTTGCTTCCTTATGAGAACCATTGTATCTCACATCAATTGTCACAAGTAAATTGAATAAGAAGACCAAAATCCTCTACTGCATATGTTCTCTTTTCTAAATTTTCGGTTTTTTTTCTTCTTTTGTTTTTCTGGTAAAAGAGACTTAAAAGTGTATGGAAAAAATAATCCAAACATTGCATATGAGTAATATGTCATATGTATTTCAGGGTGCTAATTTATTTTCCCTATATATGGGTTTAGGATTTTAGAGAGGTGGGTTATGAGTACTTTTCAGTGTTCAGTGTTCTGTCCTATGATTTTAGCTTATATAATTTTGGATCTTTTTGATTTGTTTGACTATCAAATAATAGGTCACAAATTTGAGTTATGATTTGCCAAAAACTTAATTTAATTGGGGTGTATCAAGCCTCAATACTCTTCAAACACCCACCGAAAGCAAAATAGATTTGAACAAGAATTTTCAAAATTTCAATTAAACCGGGGACATATATATATATATATATATATATATGGACAAAGAGTTGATAAACCAAATAGAGAGAGAGGCCATGAGGGAGAGGAGATCTAGAAAGAAACAAATATAAAATATTTAATGAAATCTCTAGCGGGTTTAACAAAAAATATGGGTTATACCCATATTTTAAATGTTTAATCATTTATATAGGTGGCATTTTTTTAGTGGTCCATCACATAAAGCTTGACAAACTTTGTCCTAAGGGGTAAAAAATACTAAAGTTCAAATCATCACACTACAAATTCTGTAAAAAGATGACATGCATTTTCTTCCATGTCTTGAAATAAGGTCATTGTCTCGATTAGACATTGGTTTTTACACAACACATCTAACAAAGTAAAGTATGTGACAATTTCAAAATTGTGGTCATGAAATTTTCCTTTATGGAAAAAACCATCTACAAGAATATTGTATCTAATGGTATCAGGAATCCCTGAGCTTTTTTTTGAAACAATCTTAGAGCTTTGATCATTTTTCACTTCTTACAATATCCATTAATAAGTGTATTATAGCTATAAACATTAGTGTTACAACCTCTAGCAACCATTAGATCCCATATCCATCCATAAGTGAACTATAGGGTCGCGAGCTTTTAACTCCCTATTTTAACTCCCTATATAGCATGCATACAGTACGTATAACCCTTTGTAGTTCTATTTCCTCCCAAACCTTTTAATATAATACGAATTACCTCTAAAATGATAGCAATTCGCACTATATTAAAAAGTTTGTGGGGGAAATAGAATTATAGGGGGTTAAACGCATTGTATGAATAGTATAGCTTGTATAGGGGTTAAAAGCTCGAACTATTATGGGGACGTGCAATTCGTACATTTATTTTTTCATTTTAGAAAAAAGCAAAAAGAAAATATTTATTGAAGTTAATTTTAAAAAATATATATATATATATATTTATTGAAGTTAATTTTGGTCGTGTTTTTTCACGATATCCACCATTGATTGCATCTATTTTTTTGTATATATATTCTTAAATTGTTGAAACAAAAAAAATGATATTAAATAATTTTTTACCAACTTATTTGAGAAACTAGGTGGGTTTATTTATCAAAAAAATAAAAATAAAAAAATAAAAAAACAAAGATATGCTTGTTTAATTAATACCAAAATAATCACTGACGTCATATTTTTAAATTTTTAATGTGGAAAATCAAGGATTGCCCCTTATAAAAATATATAAATATAAAAAATAGCTAATTAAATTTACTTTAGAAACTCATGAAACTAAAAATATATATACAATTTGAGTGATTCATAATAACTTAGGTGTCAATACATTTATTTTTATTTGTATAGCTTAGGCCTTTTCTTTGATATTATATATAAAGCTTACTTCAAAAAAATAAATATATACACATTTTTAAACTAATGGGTGTTATAGACACAATATTTATATTACAGGGGTATTTTAAGCACTTGTCAAAAAAAAGTAGGTGCCAAAACACACGTTTTAAAACTTATGGATGTTATATGCACTATATCCGTATTACAAGGGTGTTTTAAACACTTGTCCCAAAAAATTAGGTATCAATACACACATTTTGAAACTGATGAATGTTATACACACAATATCTATATTACAGGGGTGTTTTGAGTACTTAACCCTAAACTCTAATTGACTATATTAGGATTCACACCTTCTTCTTTTTTTCTCCAATAATGGTGGTATCCGGGTCAATTTACGCGTCACCTTGACTAATCCCCAGAGCCCTAAAATTAACGATCGGGTAAATCTCCAATGGCCTAAACAGAATTGTAGTCAGCGGGAATCAAACCTGGGACCTAATACTTTTTTAGACACTAGGAGTCTAGGTCCATGCCTTTTCCTAATTGTGCCACCAGTCGGGTTTTCAATTCACACCTCATTTCCCTTCCTAACAAAGTGGATCCACCAATATATTGAAGGTTCTTACATCCGGCTTTTGAGTTTTCGATTCACCATTTCATTAACCAACCTTTTAGCCTCGTTCAATTGGTTTGAATTGCATAAGCCAATGAGGGGCAGAAAAGCCTTTAGAAATCATTTCCGAAACCAGTACGTGGATAAGTAAAATAATAGGATCACTATGTGAGATATAGGTGTAATTTGGGGTATAAATGGTATTTATCCTAAAATAAAAAATAAATGTTTAAATCTTCTAACAAAATTTGGAAGGTAATGGTTTTGTTCAGTGAACTATTGTGCTATTATATTTGTACACATTGTATACCAAACATATCCTCCTTTGTCTATGTACACATTCACACTCTGCTAGCTAACTGCATTTCTAAACATACGTCTACATCATTCACAACCTAAGACCGAGTCTCTCAATCACTATGCGTAAAAGTGATTTTCGATCACTTTTCTTATCACTTTAGGTTTAAAAAGACTCTCGGCCAAGAAAATTATCCCATAAGTAAGCTTTTTGATAAATTTAGTCATGGAAATATTGTCATCAATGGCCAAGATCACGAGAACCGCTCGTAGAGATCGAGACTACAAAGCCCAACAAATCAGTTCTCGAAGATTGGAGAGAGCTTAAGTTGGAAACTACGACCTAATCGAGATGAAAGTTCAACATTCCAAGACCACAAATGGAAGTTTTTCAACTACCCATTAGAGTGCGTCAGTGATCAGAAGATTCCTTGGTCAAAGTCAGGCAAGAGATAAAAGAGAGCTGAAAGTAGTAATGGTCAAAGTGGGCAAGTCTGAAAGGGCCATGGTCTCAAACTAGAATGGTCATGCCAGATATGATTCCATCACATGTGGTTGAGAGTAGATCCAACTAATCCAAGTAGCAGCTCAACAAGTGGTTGGGAAGCTACGTTCAACCTGCAAGCAATTAATGTCTAGAAGGGCGAGTTGAAAGGGACATCATCAAATCAAGACCCTCTATAAATATTTTTTCAAGTCCCACAAGCAAGAGGTCCACGACCATTCAAAGCCTTACTCTTTATCATTCATAGCTTATCATTTAGCTTCCTTATCAGTCATAACTTAGTTTATCACTTAGCTTTTATTGCATTCCTAGCCTAGCTCTTAAATTCCTTAGCTTAATATTTATTTTATCCTCAACACTTAGATCTTCAGTGTTTCATTTTTAGTCAAAATTTGTGTTTGTACTTCCTTTATCATTGTAATCAGTTCCTTGTTCAATGAAGAAGAGTTTTCAAGTCCAGGTATATTGATTATTTTCTCTTAACTTCTTTTCAATCACTATCTTTATATATTTGAAGTCCTAACTTAGGCAATACAGAACCTTAAGGAAAGGGTCATTCCTACTCTCCAACTTTCCCCTGAACCAATCTTGGTCGGTCACCCGACCCGATAGGAATAGTTTGGTAATAAATCTGTGAGTCCACATTAGGACTCTGGCATGCCCACGTTTAAGGTCGACGAACTATTGGTTAACGACCTCGACCCCTTTGTGAGCCGAACAATTTGTTGAGAAGCTATAGATAATGTTCAAAAATAATGATTGGTAGAGCTTCTATTTCTTCCTGAAAATTCAACTTAGGTTAGAATAATTAAACTGACGATTGATGATTTGATAATATTTGTCGTTGCTTCACCAAACTCCGGTCAACAAAATTTATAATACCTACAAATACTTTACTTAAAATAGTATAGCAATAAGTAGGGTCGAACCACTCTCAACTTAGAAATCGGTTTGAGACTAGGATCCAAAACTATATTTTTCGAGATAGAAAGAAATTACTTAAAACAATTCTTGACTTGATGATTTGTAAACTAAAATAACTAGATAATTATCAAATGATGGAAGAAATCTCAAGGGAAGAGAATCCACCACCCGGGTCTATATAAATAATATTATATATTTCTATTGCAAATTCTCCTCCAACCTATTAAACATAAACATAGATATTGGTAGGCATTCCCCGTATTTCCATTAATTGGTAATCACGGAAAATCCTCCCTCTAATGTTTTGGTTTAAAAATAAATAAATATAAATAGTGGTAGGCATTCCCCGTATTTCCATTGATTGGTAATCACGGAGAATCCTTCCTCTATTTTCAACATCTATTGTAGGTTTTGTCACTTGAAAGAATTAATTCGGGAAGAGAATTAAACAATAAGAAATAAAATAAAATTATGTATATCTTACCTAAGGTGGCTTCATCACTCCCTTGAGAAGATGTTTAAGCTAGCATAATGATATAGGAATAAAACATGATGATAGAAGAAATTTTCATTAACTAAGAAAAATATTACAACAAAATAAAAACTTGATACAAGACTAAATTCTCTCTACAATTTCTCACTCTCTACCATCTAACTCCTTACAATTTCCAACTACTCTCCTATTTATAGAGAAAATTGGAATATAATGACATCTTGTAAAGTGAAGTTAGATCTACTTTTCTTTTCTTTTTCTTTGAATATTGATGATTTCCAAGTCATTTTCTTCTTTCTTCATGTGCATTATATTCTTCATCTTTCATCCATGTGCATTATATTCTTTCTTCCATCCATGTGCATTCCTTTCTTCACTTTAATATATTTTCTTCATCTTTTCCAATTCAAACCTATAAGAAATAAAAAGATATATATAAGAACATTTATGCAATAAAATGGTGAATTAAAGATTTATTTTTGACATTTAAAATAGTGATTTTGTGAACTTATCAAATTACCCCCAAACAAGCTCTTGCTAGTCCTCTAGCAAATAAGGACAAAATAGATTAGTTCGCAAAATTAGACTCTTATTAATTTTAACTAAAGATGTCCCACTTCCGCAGGCTGCTTTCGATTGCATTTACCATATGCAATAAGGCCTTAAACCCCTAGGTTACCCTAGTGGACGAGCAAATAGCCTCGTGAGGGTTGGATATATTACCCACAACTTCTTCATTCTTCATTTTCATGCATTCATGCATTCACATATTCATTAATCAAGCCATGATACAATATATAAGATAATATGAATACAAATACTACCGAACAATAACTATCTCAAGCTAATGATATGAATGATCACCACTGAAGTAAATAATTTCGTTACTTTCTACTCCCAATCTAGACAACCTTCCGTGTTTTTGTGAACATTCTACTATGGTATGTCAATCTCTCTTCTTCTACTTTATTGATCAAACTTTGCCATATTTTTCGTAAAAACTCATTATTTCCATCATTTCACTTCCATCCCTTTTTGTATTTATAAGCTCCGGACTTTCCAGTGAGGACTTTTAGTCCCGACCACTGGGCCCGAACTTCTTCCATGGGATTTATGCTCATTAGTTTTCTCCCCTTTTTACGCGAACAATGATATTGGTGATACCAAGGTCCGGTTACTCAGATCGAAGAACTACTTTTTGCATTTCTTTGAAAATAATTTTTTAAAATTTTCTCCATTCTATCTCCCCTTCTATAGCGGCAAAGCTAATTTTTCAACTCCATAGTCAAAGATCAACTGTTTTTCCCATAGTGAATGTGTGCATGTGCTTATAGGTCAAAGCTGTCCTTTTTCGGTTTCAATTTCACTAATTTATTTACCTATGTAAAATCACATCATTTCACTAACTCAATCTAATCATTACTCTCATGAGCGGGAATATCGCATCACATACTACGGATATATCATAAACATAAACTTAATCAACTTATAATGCAAAACACTCATGCATAAAAACAAAAAACTTTTCCAAACGAAATCAATATATTTTTTTTTTTTTATTTTAATAATGAAATTCTATTTTGATTAAATAGATATCCACCCCCAAACAAAAATAACACCGTCCCTAGTGTTTAAAAATACATCTAAGAGACAAATTGGAACAAATTACCGCAATTGAGGTGGTGTTTTTGGAGTATAGTCCCTGCAAAGATTCTTGGCAAAAGAAAAGTCAAGTGATTGAAAATATTATGACATACTTTACCCCCAAACAAAATCTAAACATATCCAAATAGAGTGAAAAAAAATAAAATTGATAGAAAAATTTACACAACTGATTGTGGTGAAGGAAGCTAGAACCACGCAAAGACTATGGTTTAAGATAGAAGGGTTCGAGGACTTATGAGCTATTAAAGTCGGAAGAGGAATCTTCTCCCGTATTTCTTTATTGAAGTCTAAGGTCTGGTCGGACCGTAAGTCATGCGCTGACCTGTCGGACTAGAGTCAAGCTCAACAGGGTCTCTAGACATTGCTCAAATGATGACCCAAAGACAGAGAAGTCATCCATGAAGATTTCTAGAAACTTTTCAACCATGTCACTAAATATACTCATCATACATCGCTGAAATGTAGCTGGTGCATTACACAAGCCGAATGGCATGCGACGATAGGCGAATGTACCGAATGGACAGGTGAAAGTAGTTTTGTCTTGGTCATCAGGGTGGACAGGAATTTGATTGTAACCAGAATAACCATCTAAAAAGCAATAGAAGGCCTGACCAGCTAATCTTTCTAACATTTGGTCGATGAAGGGAAGTGGAAAATGGTCTTTTCTAGTCACGCTATTCAGTTTCCTGTAGTCTATGCAAACTCGCCATCCAGTTTGAATGCGAGTAGGAACAAGCTCATTATGGGCATTGGACACAACAGTGATGCCAGACTTTTTAGGAACTACCTGGATTGGACTCACCCATTGACTATCAGAAATCGGGTAGATGATATTAGCATCAAGAAGTTTGATAACTTCTCCGCGGACAACTTCTTTCATATTGGGGTTAAGTCTTCTTTGAGGTTGTCTACAGGTTTTCGCATTATCTTCTAAGTGAATGCGATGTTGCACCACTAGAGGATTAATGCCCTTGATATCATCAATGGACCATGCTATGGCTTCCCTATTTGTCTTAAGAACCTCAATTAATTGGGACTCTTGTTGCTCAGTTAACTCAGAAGATATTATTACTGGAAAAGTCTCAGATTCACCAAGATACGAATATTTTAGAGTCTCGGGTAAAGGCTTTAATTCAATATTAGGTGGTTTCTTTGCATTTTCAGATTCAGTGTTAACTGGCAAGGACAATGATTCAAATTTGGATTTATACTTGGGTGCTTCAAATGGTGGGGCAGAGTCTAGCAAATCATTTACTTGGCTAATGTTATTAGCTTCGTCCAAATTATCATCAAAATGGGCTAGACAATGCTGGAGTGGATCCTCAGGATATGAGTGGTAAAAGGTGTGGTTGGTCAATGAATCAATGAGACAAACATCTTCAACAGACTCTGATTCAATGGGTTGTTTCATCAAATTGAACACATTGACTTCCACTTTCATGTTCCCAAAGGTTAAGGTCATGCTACCATTTCTACAATTGATCAATGCATTGGCTGTGGCTAAAAATGGTCGACCTAAAATGATTGGAATTTGTTTACCTTGGGTTGGTTGAGTGTCTAGCACAATAAAGTCTACGGGGTAATAAAAATCATTAACTTTTACTATCACATCCTCAATGATACCCCTTGGAATTTTGATGGATCGGTCAGCTAACTGAATTCTAACATCAGTTTTCTTCAAATCAGTCAATCCCAAATCCAAGTAGACTGAATACGGTAACACATTGACACTGGCACCAAGGTCCAATAAAGCTTGACCTTCAAAATTTTCTCCTATCCTACAAGTGATAGTTGGACTACCAGGGTCTTTGTGTTTAACCACAGCTTGATTTTGTAGGAAGGAGGAACAATGTTGGGCTATGAAGGCTTCCTTAGGGATATTGGTTTTCCTCTTGACTAAGTCTTTAATGAATTTTGCATAAGAAGGAATTTGCTTAATAGCAGTGAGAAATGGAATGTTAATCTGGAGATTTTGAAAAATCTCTAAGATTTCACTGTATTGAGAGTCCTTCTTATTGTTGACTAGTCTAGAGGGAAAAGGTGCACGTGGAATAAACAGCTTTGGAATGACATCATCAAGCTTAGGACCTTGGTCCTTTTTGGATTTTTGGGAATTGGGTGGAAGAGATTTGGATGGTTCAATTTCATCACTGATGGGTGGCTCAACCTTATTATCAATTTTGTTTCCTGACCTGAGGGTAATGATGGAATTTACATTGGCATTTGATTGGTCAGAAGTGGAAGGAGTCCCTACAAGATTAACTCCTTGTCTTTTTGGATTGATTTCGGGTTGGCTAGGCAATGTACCCCTTTGTCTTTCAGACAGAGCTGCAGTGAGTTGACTCAACTGATTTTGGAGAGACTGCTGAAATTGCAGTTGATTTTGAGTCAAGAGATCAAAGTTATTTTCTAATTTTTGAAATCTCTGATTGGAATGCTTATTGGATTGATCAAGATTAAGGGCAAGCATTTTCAAAGTGTCCTCATAATTGGAAGTATTATTGACCGGTGGGACAGGAGCAACATAGTTGTTCATGGGATCAACTGCTAAATCTCGGCTTGGATTGAACTGGTTATTCCTAGGGAATTGATTTTGAGGAATTATTGGTCCTTGAGTTTGAGGTTGCCTATTGGAGTTACCTTGAAAACCAGACTGACCACTTAAGTTTTGTGGAGGTAAATTTTGCCTCCATGAAAAATTAGGGTGGTTTCTAGTATCAGGATGGTAACTTTGGCTAAATGTATTAGGCAATGGTCTCCTAAAGGTATTGAAAGCACAAACTTGCGCATCCGAAGGTTCAGATGTATAAGAGACCGAACATTCCTCTGTTGGATGGGATAAACCAGAACAAACATTGCATTGTGCAGGGGTAGATATTAGGGCAAATGCATCAAACTTTTTGCCTAAGTCTTTTACTCCCTCAGCAAGACTTTTCATCACAGACTTTAACTCATTTTCAGGTTTGATGTCATAAAAACCAGATGTTCTATTCATTTTATCATTCCTAGAAAATTCATTATCATTTTGGTTCCAATTCCAATTTTGGGCATTTTCAGCTAGTTCCTCCAAAAATATATATGCTTGGTCAGGGGTTTGGGCATTGAACTTTCCTTGGTGCATTGACTCAATCATGGTTCGGTTCATAGGTGAAAGTCCCTTATAGAAGAAATGAACTAGTTGTGCTTTATCAAAGCCATGGTGTGGGCATTTGAGTAGCAAGTCATGAAATCGGTCCCAAGTTTGATGGAATTGTTCCTCAATTTTTCCTCTAAAAGTACTAATGGCATCTCTCATTGATTCGGTCTTTTGCATGGGATAAAACTTACTCATGAATTTCCTTGCAAGTTCATCCCATGATCGAATGGAGTCGGGTGGAATGGAGTTTAGCCATGATGCAGCTCTATCTTCTAAGGACAGGGGGAAAAGACGCAGTTTGACACCCTCTTCATTCAAATTTTGATTTTTGAATGTGTTGCATATTGTTAAAAACTTTCCTAAATGGATATAGGGTTGTTCGCTTTCAAGTCCATGAAATTTTGGCAACATATTGATTGTGGCGGGTCTAATCTCAAACTGGGGTGCATCATTCTCAGGTAGAACAATGCAATTGGGTGGGTTGGCTGTGATTGGGGCAAAGTAGTCATTAAGAGTTCTCGGTGCAGCCATTGATGAATTATTGGTGGTTGACAGATTTAACAAGGTAGTTGATTTTTCTTCTAAATCAAAGAGTGAGAGATCACTAGGAAACCTAACTAATCGCTTGTTAACTCGCAACCACTGGGGCATAAACAAAAAGAAACCTAAAAAGGCTAGATGATGGGCAAATCACACAAAAATTTTGGCTTTGTTATCTTGAGCTTAAATTCAAGGGTGGTGAATTTTTAAATCTAATATTGTAGAGAATTAATAAGATGGTGTCCAAATTAATTCTCTCCTAATTAGACAGCTCCTACTCTATTCCAGATTAAGTTGATAGATTACCAATTAAGGATCATCAAACTAACAACGGAGTAGTTCCCAGGAAAGTGTGGCGAGGCACGTGGCCTGCTTAATGGCGCGTCAACCACACTCCTAGACAGAATTTCCTACCATTTATCAATTTGATAATGACTCACTGGAGTGACTACCAACCGCTTCCTTCTTAGAGGGCCTATGAGCTCGTAACCCTAAATTGGATTATTGCTAATGAATTTTAAAATTAGGCTCATGGTTTAACAAATGCAAGGATTTTTGTGATTTGTGGGCCACGGAAACGGGTGATGAAATCCCGACCGTATCTTGTGGGAATTTTTGCCCTTAAGTATCTTATGCAAAATGTTAATTAAAATATGCACACACAAGAGAAAAAGAAATTAAAAAACGGGAGCTTAGGGGAATTTCTAATGTTATTCTATCCTAAAATTCGCATGCAAAATTTGTGTCTAGAAAAACTAAAACTAAAAATAAATAAAATAGAAATAAACTAAATACAAAGGATGGGAACTTAGGGTAATTTCTAATGTTATTTTATCCTAGAATTTGCATGCAAAATTTTCATCTAATCTAGGAAAAAAAATAACAAGGGTTTAGATATATGGAACATGGCTGACGAACCGGTACAGTACCTCCTGCAAAAGAAACAACAAAAATAAACAAGTAAGTAAATAAATAAAATGAAAACGAGATTGAGTAAATAATAAAAATAATAATAATTAAACAAATCGGTTTTTTTTATTTTTTTTATTATTATTATTATTATTTTTAATCTTGAAAGTTGACTTGTCAAATGCAAATTTGGAAATATGGAAAGAAAATGAAACTGCAATTTCGAAACTGCAGTTTTTTTTTTTTTTTTTTTAACCAAAAACTTCAATAACCTACTGTTGTTGGAGTCTACTGTAGTTTTTTTTTTTTGAAAGAACCTACAAAGAAAATTTGGAAAGTCCAAAGTGCAGGCTTTGAAAGTCCAAGCTGCAGATTGCTCTTTTTTTTTTTTTTTTTTTTTTTTTTTTAAATATCGGATACAATCTTCAAACTCAAGCAAAAGTCCAGCCCCACTATCTAATGGAATCTACAATCTAATGGATATATATATATATAATATACGGAAATGATAACAGAATACAAAACACACTGTTAGAAACTAGAGTTTACAATTTTATTTTTTTTTTAATAATGAAATACAAAAAATAAAAATAAAATAAAGATAAAGGGAGGGATAGAAAGTTTGGGTGGGTTCCCAAAAAATTTAAGTTGAGGATCTTTGACTCCGAATTTAATGTTGATGCGGCAACGGCACCATTTGACGATTGATGATTTGATAATATTTGTCGTTGCTTCACCAAACTCCGGTCAACAAAATTTATAATACCTACAAATACTTTACTTAAAATAATATAGCAATAAGTAGGGTCGAACCACTCTCAACTTAGAAATCGGTTTGAGACTAGGATCCAAAACTATATTTTTCGAGATAAAAAGAAATTACTTAAAACAATTCTTGACTTGATGATTTGTAAACTAAAATAACTAGATAATTATCAAATGATGGAAGAAATCTCAAGGGAAGAGAATCCACCACCCGGGTCTATATAAATAATATTATATATTTCTATTGCAAATTCTCCTCCAACCTATTAAACATAAACATAGATATTGGTAGGCATTCCCCGTATTTCCATTAATTGGTAATCACGAAAATCTTCCCTCTAATGTTTTGGTTTAAAAATAAATAAATATAAATAGTGGTAGGCATTCCCCGTATTTCCATTGATTGGTAATCACGGAGAATCCTTCCTCTATTTTCAACCTCTATTGTAGGTTTTGTCACTTGAAAGAATTAATTCGGGAAGAGAATTAAACAATAAGAAATAAAATAAAATTATGTATATCTTACCCAAGGTGGCTTCATCACTCCCTTGAGAAGATGTTTAAGCTAGCATAATGATATAGGAATAAAACATGATGATAGAAGAAATTTTCATTAACTAAGAAAAATATTACAACAAAATAAAAACTTGATACAAGATTAAATTCTCTCTACAATTTCTCACTCTCTACCATCTAACTCCTTACAATTTCCAACTACTCTCCTATTTATAGAGAAAATTGGAATATAATGACATCTTGTAAAGTGAAGTTAGATCTACTTTTCTTTTCTTTTTCTTTGAATATTGATGCTTTCCAAGTCATTTTCTTCTTTCTTCATGTGCATTATATTCTTCATCTTTCATCCATGTGCATTATATTCTTTCTTCCATCCATGTGCATTCCTTTCTTCACTTTAATATATTTTCTTCATCTTTTCCAATTCAAACCTATAAGAAATAAAAAGATATATATAAGAACATTTATGCAATAAAATGGTGAATTAAAGATTTATTTTTGACATTTAAAATAGTGATTTTGTGAACTTATCATAAACCATTTGATTTTTCAGAAAAAAAGAAAAGAAAAGAGAATTAAAAGTAATTAAAATAAGGGTTAATTTCAGTAAACCCCTCGTACTATTGAATTTACTCAACGTTCCCTTCTATGTAGGGATGACAATTGGGCGGTTTTCTCAATTCTCATAACCAAAACCGCAAAAATTTTCATCCCCCATAACCGGGCCATAATCGTTTAAAAATCTCACCCTTACCCCCATAACCGTCCCGGATTGTCACTCCGTCCCCCATAACCGCCCCATTAAACCGATTTCCCCCCTCAAAATAAACAAAATGTAAATACATTAATATTTTGCTAAAATCTATTCACAAAAACTAATTATTCAATTAATTTAATAAAAATAATTTTGAAAACAAAAACAAAAAGCACAAGCATTATAGTCATGACGGTGGGAGGCCCCAGTTTTGTCAACAAGGTTGTGGGGAAAAGCCTTAGGGTGCGTTTGGAAACTAATGTTTTCGTTTTCATTTTTTATCTCTTGAGAACAAAAAAATTTCTTGTTCTTAACCTAAGGGTAATCAGGAAACAAAAACATGTTTGGTTGGAAAATTTGTCTAAAAAAATTTCGGGAACAAAAAAAAAACACATTTTTGAGATTTATTGGGAATAAAAAGTATAAAACAAATTGTCAAATGGTGAGATTAAGTTTGACTTGATTGTCATCCCTTGTACAAACCAACTACAATGTACACTTCCAAGTCTTCCATACAACAATGAACAAGACCACTCTGCTGCTGTTCAAAAGATTAACATACAGGAAAATATATATATAAATATATAAGTAGTAACATGTATAAAGACCACATCAGCCCAATTCAATTGGGGGTGTCAAGTTGCAAAGGTAAGGGTTTGTGTTGGTGGTGATGTCGATTTGCAGTGGTGGTGGTTTGTGGTAGTGTCGATTTGCAGTGGTGGTGGTGGAGGGATGGCGGCTGGTGGTGGTAGTGGTGGGGGTTAGGGTTTGGAGGTTGAAGATGGAGGTTAGGGTTTGATGGTTGAAGATGGCGGTTAGAGAATCTGCAATAATTAAAAAAAATTTTGCCTAAGAACAAATAGTGCCGAAAACAAAAAAATACCATTTTGGTATTCTCAAATTTTGAATTAAGGGTGAGAAAACGTTTTTTTACTGTTCACGAAAACAAAAACCATCAAAGACTCCCAAACGCGTTTTTGTCCCCATGAACAGTGGAAAAAACAAGAACAAAAATGAAAACACCAGTTTCCAAACGTACCCTTAGTTTTGCCGACGAAGTAAAAAGTGAGGACGATGAGAGGTGATAAAGATGACCGAAGGTCGCGATGGTGATGATAGGAGGCCGAGTTGCAGCTTAGACCTTTGGTTGCGCCAGATTGATGGAGAAGTGATAACATAAATATTTCTTTTGATTAAATTTAGAAATTAGGGGTTACTCTCTCTATATAGAGGGTATATAAGAAAATGTTTATTTTGTTTAAGGATATTAATGTAATTTTAATATAAGAATATGTAAATAAATATATAATTATGTAAGTTTAATATAAAATAATTAAATATCAATAATACGGTTTGGGACGGGGCGGTTCCCCAATGGGGAAACCCCTCAAACCGTCCCCCGCCCCATAACCATAGGTTTTGTTTTTTTAAACCTCATAATCACCCCATTTTTAAATGGTGCGGTTAAAAATAGGGTGGTTCCTCGACGGGGCAACTTTTTATGTCATTCGTATTCCTATGTCCAAATTGCCTCATGTTCTTCTCGATTTAATTAACTAACCCCTCCTATGTTCGGATTGCCCCTCATAATTTTCAATTTCATCACCTTGCCCCTTCACCCTCACATTTCAATATATATATATATATATATATTGAAAATTATGAGGGGCAATCCGAACATAGGAGGGGTTAGTTGATTAAATCGAGAAGAACATGAGGCAATTTGGACATAGGAATATGGATGACATATATATATTTATATATTTTCCAAACTATATAAATATTTCAAAAATATTTATATAGTTTGGAAAAAATATATATTTCATATATATATATTTTGGAAATATATATATATTTCAATATATATATAGTTCGTATATAAGTATTGGGAAAAAATATATGTTTATGAAATACATATATATATATATTTTCCAAAAAATATATATTTTTTGAAATATATAAATTGAAATGTGAAGGTGAGGGGGCAATGTGATTAAATTAAAAAGTATAAAGGGCAATGCGGACATAGAAGAGATTAGTTGATTAAATTGAAAAGTACAGAGGGTAATCTGGACATAGGAGGAGTTAGTTGATTAAATTCAATAATACTGGAGATTTACTGAAATTAAACTTAAAACAAAGTTAATTTTGAGTGGCACGTGATGGACACACAACATGCACGTGACCCCGTAACAACAACAATTACCTTGTCTCAATAAGGCCCTGTTTGGTAAGTGGTCTGGTCCCATGTGGTCTGGTCTGGTCTTGCGTTTTATGGGACCAGACCGTGTTTGGTAGCATTGGTCCCAAATTTTTGGTTAGACCAAGTAAGACCAAATGAGACCAAAATGACCTCATTTCAGACAAAAAAAAAAGGTGGTTCCTGGTGGTCCGGTCTGGTCTTATTAATAAAATATATTCATAAATAATTAAAAATGAATAAATAATAATAAAAAATTATTAATAATAATAAAAAATTAAATAAAACATATTTTAAAAATAAAATATAAATAATAAATAATAAACAAAATGAAAAAAATAATACCTAATAATAATTAAAAAATGAATATAAAAATAAAATATATTTATAAATAATTAAAAATGAATAATTAATAATATAAATAAAAAATTAAATAAAACATAATAATAATAAAAAATGAATACAATAATAATAAATAAATATAATAATAATAATAAATAGACAAAATAAAAAATAAAAAAATTTAATAAAAAAATAATAAATTACATAAAACATATTTAAAAATATAATAAAAATAATTAATAATAAACAAAATGAAATAAATAATAATAATAAATAAATATAATAATAAATAATAAATAGATATAATAATAAATAAATATAATAATAAATAATAAGTAAATATGATAATGAATAAATACTTCATAATAATAATAATAAATGAGTATAATAATAATAAATTAATAAAATATATTTTTAAATAATTAAAAAATGAATAAATAATTTATAAATAAAATGAATTAAATAATGAAATAATAATAAATAAATAGAATATATTTATAAATTAATATATAAATTAATAAATAATAATTTAATAATATAAATAATAACATATATTATAAAGTGAAGAAATAATAAATAAATAATACATAAATAAATATTATAATAAATAATAAATAAATAGTAAGACCAGACCGCTTACCAAACAGATTTTTTCAGATCAGACCGGACCAGACCAGACCGGACCAGACCAGAAAGACCGCCTGCCAAACATGGCCTAATTACCGACAGTTTTTCACGTTGGGGAACATCACTCAATACGCCGCTTTACCCCAATCCCATTGTCCCTATACACAGACTAATACAGTAATACCCACCATTGGTCCCCCAACACCAAGCACTCGCCATCTTCACCCGAACTTTATATACCATACATACATATATGTATATATATACACACATGTACATATATATCTATATACATATAAGTAAGAGGAGAAAATAAAAGGTTGACTTGTAAAAATAAATTTACATTTTGGTAAGCAATTGAAGAATAAATAAGACACATATATAACGCCTCGAAAACTAAATGGTTAGTGCAACCCCTAAAACAAATTTATGAATCATTTCACACTTATAATATTGATTATGTATATCAATATTTATATATCTACATCTGTTTATTTAAATGTATGTGTATTTTTACTTATTATATTAGTTAATATTACAAGTCAATATATGACGCATATGAACATCTTTATATTATATTGCATTTTATATAGATAAATTCTGATTCTTATTTTTGAGAATAATGTTATAACTCTATTGTACTTTTAAATTATATATTGAGATTATATGTTATATTTTCTTCCTATGTATGCTCCAAATGAAAATGGGAAAAAATTTATTATTATACAAAATTTGTAAAACAAATGTTTTACTAAACATTGCCATTTGTTTCTCTTTTTCAACATTGCGAGAATAGTATGAATTAAGAAGCATCATTCCCATTTTCTATTCCAAATAAGAGAAACATAAATATATTTCTCCCTTACAAAAACATAAACAAAGAACGTTTCACGTTAGTGAACGCAAGATGGTGTACCCTATAATTATGGTACTCAAGATGATGGCGTCATAGAAAGGTGGAGTAGCAGGATAAGTAAAATGTTAGGATCGCTATGTGAGAATATAGGCCTAATTGGGGGTATAAGTGTTATTTATCCTAAAATAAAAATAAATGTTAAAAAAATTGTAATAAAATTTCTTACTTGAACAAACCAATACTCACAAGGATACAAGAATTAAACAAACTCGAATGTGAAAAACCGTTTCTTTTATTACACTCGACATGTAAAGGGTCATGTGCATATGCCATAGCTACAAACTACAAATTCAATCATTACAAACATGAATTCAAGAACTAATGTACTCAAAGTTGTGTGGAAATTGTGGGTGTTTTAATGAGTTCAAAATAATGAAAACAGTGATCATATATATATGATATACCCACACATTATATATAGTCCAATGAGTGTAGAAGCTAGCTAGCGGCCAGTGAAGTCAGTGATTGAGGCAGTGGCATTGGTGTTTGATGAGGCAGTGGATGTGGATGTGTCCCCGCTGCGAATCCTCAGATCAGACTCAATGAAGGTGGACCTGCTTAGGTTTCTAGGCTGCGTTGCGCGATCGCCTAGAAGCAGAACAACCACCTCAGACATTGTTGGCCTAAGAGAAACTGGTGACTGAGTGCACATCAATGCAATCTCCATTATTTTCTTCACATCTTCGTCTTCATATTCGCTCGACTCTAATGCCTCGTCCACTAGCTTCGAATGCATATTGCTCTCGTACAATTTCCATGCCTACAACACCATGACATAAAACCATTTCATAATTGAAATAAGAAAAAAAAAAAAGTTATTTAAATTTTGGTGGCTCTTGTTGTCAAATAATTGCAATTGTAATAAGAAGTTAAAATTCTAAGCTTATGTTTGTGAAAAGTTACCTTCTGAAGGAGGTATTCGGTTTCATCCTCGACCTTCATTTCATTGCTCCTTCGGCCACTTATGATTTCTAGGACGACGATACCAAAGCTGTAGGTATCAACCTTCTCAGACAACTGCCCGTGGATTGCATACTCCGGTGCTGTGTAACCCCTGTGGTATGAGAATCAGAAATCATTTGGGGACATTTTTTTTTTAATCATAGTATGATATCGTTTGATCAATGTTACATGTGAAACACATTGGACTGAATTTATTTCAAGTGTTTCCTGTTAGATGTCATGATTTTGAAATATATATATATATATATATATATATATATATATATATATATTATAAATCACCTGATGGAAACTTTAGTTTCAGGAGGCTTAGAAACAGAATATAAATTATGCAACAGAAAAGATGCAAGTATTGATTTAAACAGAATACATTGTTATGCCACTTGCCAATTCTTACAATAAAAATATTAATACCATCCTATTATCGGTTCTGACAAGTTTTGGAGAATTGAAATCATTATGAATAGAAATTGCAGACGAAGATTATTTAAGCCCTTAAGTGAATGAATTTACTCTTAAACTTACAAGGTTCCAGCAAATCTGGTACTGACATGACTCTGATCTGCAGGTTTGAGTTTTACCAGCCCGAAATCAGCAATTTTGGCCTGGAAATTTTCATCCAGCAGAATATTGCTAGATTTTATATCTCGATGTATGATACATACATGGAACTGCTCATGTAGATAAGCAAGACCTCTAGCCATTCCAAAGATTATGTCAAACCGTTGTTTCCAGTTTAGAGTCCCCCGTCTTTCACCTGCTCAACATGAAAAATTATTCCCCATAGAAGAGAAGGTAAAAGGAAAATGAACTAAATTTTGATGGAAATGCACTATTTGTATATGAAACTGTGTGTGTGACAAAACCGAAAACTGATATTTTATTTTATCCATCTTTTGGAATAATTACGTAGAAATTAATGGTAGACGAGTCTTTACCATACAAGAATTTATCAAGGCTTCCATTTGCCATGTACTCATAAACCAGCAGCAGTTCTGGTCCTTTGTTACTACATCCTAGGAGACGAATGAGATTTCGATGATGAACGTTACTTATAAGCTTAACTTCAGTCTCAAAATCTGCCTTTGCTCTACTGGAGACGAGGTCAAGTTTCTTCACCGCAACGATGTTCCCATTCTTAAGAGTTCCCTGTTCAAATACATCAGAAAAAAATGGACCATGATAATATTGTTTTTTCATAGATTTTCAAAACCATGATTTATACATAATTAAAAATTGCAATGGGAATGCAATTTAAAGCAGACAGCATATAAAAAAATATATTAAGTGAATGTACCTTGTATACATCACCAAAACCTCCCTCTCCTAATTTGTTTTCTTCACTGAAATTTTTTGTTGCAGACTTCAAATCCTTAAAGCTGTAATTCACTGGACCTCGCAACTCTGTTGACCCTAATATATCACCTGATACAAAGATAAATCTTATTTTCATTGCATTTGTAAAGTTGAAGAGAAAAATAAAACTTCGGATACTTAAAAAAGGATTTTTTATTTTGACGGTTGAATGAAAAATCAAGGACTGAAGTTGGCAACTTGTATCATTTCAAATTTCACAAGTTGAATATAAAGCACCCGAAGAATTGTTCATTATAAAGTAAACCAGCAAGTCTTGGTTTACCTCTTCGAGCTGACTTTGGCTTATTAGACGAGCGATACCATGAAAACACAGCAGCTACAAGCAAAAGAACGCCTACACCTCCAACCACTCCACCAATAATAGCTTTCTTTGTTCTTGAACCTATTGCAATAAATAATGACAAATTATGCAATTGCTTATAGTCCACCATCAAATGGAGTGGAGCAGTTGTTCTTTAGTTTAAGGAATGATAGAAAGATCAAAGTTCTTGGTTTCTATCCATAGCTCAAAGTGGAAGTTCCAAAATTTGAGCATTGCTCATGATGACGTCCGTGTGTTTTCGTTGCTTTTTTTATTTTATTTTTCAATTTTCTTGTTGTCCTCATTTGTCGCCAATGCAGTTTCTCATCAGGGCACAGTAGTAACTACATTACATCTACTCCAATCACGAGAAATATAGGCAGTTTGGGATCCCGTGGATTAGCAGGGGTGAAACCCGGACACCTCATTATCAAAAAAAAAAAAAAAAACTGTAATTTGCCAAACTCAACATATGGAATTATAGGGAAAATAAAAAGTGTGCAATGCAAAATTAAAAATAAGATAAATAAACAAAATCCACATCACTTATCAAAGTATAAATTAAATTAAGAAAGAGAGGAGGCCTCACCTCCTCCAAGGAAAGGGTTGATGTTAGTTGTTTGATTATCTGCAAAAAAAGGTTTCTCCGAGTACCTGAGGAAACAGCCGGCATCAATAGCCCTACCATCTGTCTCTGGTGAACAACTCTGTATGTTGCCATATGCCACTGTCAAGCAATCTTGGCAACCACTCTCACTTACTGTTTCTGCGCATTGTGCCACCGCATAAACTGATGCATTTCCACCGGCTACTTCTCTCTTTGTTGCAGCAAAGAAACCTTTAATCTTGGGCGTCGCGACTTCAAGATCAGTTAATAGTCCTTTCACTGCCTCATCAAAACCAGTTGCCTCAGATGCAGTTTGGTTTCCACATATCCTAACATTGCCCAGTTGAGTGGTCTGCTCATAGAAACTGTTGCTCTCATACCTTAAAATAATGAAGTAAACAGTAAGAAATTTTCTATGTACCGCGACATGATCATCACAAAAGTTGCAGGCTCATTCTCTGGCCTAAAGTTTACAAGTAAGTTCTATGTGTTTTCCTTTTTATTATGTCTTGAAGCACAACAATATTAGATAACCATTGCAGATAAATGTTAGGCTAATAATTAGATACTACAAATGTCTACAATATCTAACACACATACTGATTATACTACTGTGTAATGATTCTCAATTTCATTCATGAGTATTAGATCTTTATAAGGATAGTCACACTTTATAAGGATAGTCACAAGTGTAACTCACATATAAGGTTCTACAGTTCTACTGCACAATACAACTGACAAAACAATACTTGTCTCTTGATGCTTTAGAAGAGAAACCCCCTCCTTACGGTCACGCGTGGCCTTTTTTTTGGGTTCAACACGTGAAACAACAATTTGGTGAGATTCGAACACAAGACTTCCTGCTCTAATATCATGTTAACTACCAACTAATCTAAAAGTTTAAGCTGTTAGAGAAGATGTAACTTAAATATTATATCCTTCAACATATGAAACATCATCTAATTAGTTAAGTACACAACTCTTGAATTGACACATAGATTCACCCCATCACAAACAAACTTAGTCCACATGAATAAGACACATTACACCATTTGACTTTGGTTTGCTCAGCTCAGCTTGGTTCATTTTTGCATAATTTTTCGACAGCAAAAATAACTGAAAGAATCCATTACTGAAAGTTACCTAAGGAAGCAGCCATCATAGATGACCCGAGCACCATTGGCAGCAGAGCAGCTGCGTATCACGGACACAGCAGCGTCGAAGCAAGTGACACAATCATCTATAGAGAGGTACTTCCTGCACTGGACCATGGCGAAGACAGGGTCCGACGTCCTGGCATGCTCTGCTGTGCCAAAGTGTGTTTGGTTCTCAAAAATCTGGCGGTGCAGATCCAAGAAGCTGGCATTCATGTTGCTGAAGAAGTTTCGGTGATTGGTAGCATTGTACTGGCTGCATCCAGTTAGCAAGTGATTAGTTTGTGGGTCAGATGTAGCCGTATCTGACATCAATGCCACCACCACAATAACCACCAGCATCAGCTGCCAATACCACCACCACCACCGCGTTTTTATGGTGATCATTGCTGCTTCTTTTCTTTGCCCCACTGCCATGGACTACACCATATAATATACTAGTAAGCTAGTCTTAAAATTCTATGCCGTCTATAATAATCTGATTGAAGGCTCAAGGACCACAAGTCTAGCAGTCCAAACTATACTATTCAACAATGATAGTGATGGTCAATTGTAAGTAGTGCAGGTAATTGATCCTGAGCAACATTGACAAATACAAAGTTTAGCCTAATTAATTAAAACACTTTGAGATGCATATATGTGCAACAATAGTAACCTAGATTGAGCAAAAAATAAAAAAATCTTGTTTTTTTATTTTACCAAGAATTGGAAATCAACCCTCGATCAGTCGCCTTCCCGCTGAAGCTTCTGCTTGAATGTTAATATTTCTATATATACATATTTACACACACAGGAGCCGTGTTTGGCCAATTGGTGAACTGGAAAACTTGTGTAAACCAATGGTTTGACAACTCTGTAGCTTGTCCTATTACTCATAAGCAATGAGAATTTTCAGAGCATCTCATTGAGCTGAGTCAGTTTTTGACCAGTTGTGCACTAAGGGCCTGTTTGAAAAATATATATTATGTTCCAAAATATAATTTTTTTCTGAAAAATATTTTTTTTGCAAAAAAGTATTTATTATGTTCCAAGATATGAATTTTTTTCTGAAAAATATATATTATTTTTTCAAAATAATTCATATTTTGGAAAATAATATACTCCCTCCGAAAAATTTTTTTTTGCTAAAAATATATATATATTTTTTTGAATTATAATCTTTGCGAAAAATATAATTGATTTTCGAAAAATAATTTTTTTAAATGGTTGATATCACTAAACTCCCTTATATTATTGAGGGTAGTTTAGGCATTTTTGACTCAAAATGTGATGTGGGGGGCATAATGATGAAATTGAATAGTATAGAGGACAAAATGGACACAGGAAAGATTAGTTGATTAAACTGTATAGTATATGGGGTTTCTTGAAATTAACACTTAATTAAAACACTTTGAGATGCATATATGTGCAACAATAGTAACCTAGATTGTGAAAAAAAAAAAAAAAAATCTCGTTTGTCTTTTTATCAAGAATTGGAAATCAACCCTCGATCAGTCGCCTTCCCGCTGAAGCTTCTGCTTGACTGTTAATATTCTATATATACATATATACACACACAGGAGCCGTGTTTGGCCAATTGGTGGACTGGAAAACTTGTGCAAACCAATGGTTTGACAATTCTGTAGCTTGTCCTATTACTCATAAGCAATGAGAATTTTCAGAGCATCTCATTGAGCTGAGTCAGTTTTTGACCAGTTGTGCACTAAGTGATCTAGATGGAGAGTGATGTACTTGTCTTATTTAAAATTATGCAAGGCATGTGGACTATTTAAAACACAGAAGGATTTATGCTAGAGACTAGCTTATAATCATCAAAGGAGATAACATTCATTTTATTACACTCAACCTATAAAAGGGTTACAACCAGAACCAGTTATGGAGATTGCAATTTGAAATCCACAGAAACTGCCCTAAATGTATGATAGGCCTGCAAACAACTACTGGTTTAATTTATGACATATCTAACAAACATGAATACTATAATTACAAACGCAAAATTCAATTTTTTGCGTAAGTTGTGAACTAAAACGACTCGAAAATAATGAGCATAGTCATATACTAGATAATCCGACGAGCATAGGAGCTAGCGACCTGTGAAGTCGGTAATCGTGGCAGTTGCATGGGATGTTGCTGAGCTAGATGTGAATGTGTCCTCGCGAATCCTCAGTTCGGAATCAACTAAGCTAGACCTGCTCAAGGGTCTAGGCTGCACTGAGCGCTCGCTCGAAAGCAAAACAACCACCTCAGACATTGTTGGCCTAAGAGATACTGGTGACTGAGTGCACATCAATGCAATCTCCATTATTTTCTTCACATCTTCTTCTGTGTAATCACTCGTGTCTAACGTCTCGTCCACTAGCTTCAAATGCATATTGCTCTCATGCAATTTCCATGCCTATAACGCCATTACATATAAGCATCAGATAATTGAAATAAGAATTCTCAACCTTTTTTAAAATAAAAAATAAAAAGTTTTCCCATCAGGAAATAAGAGTGCTCAAGTTTATGGTAATGGCGAGTTTTTACCTTTTCAAGGAGGTATTCGGTTTCATCCTCCTTTATGTCGCCAGTCCTTCGGCCACTAATGATTTCCAGGACCACAACACCAAAGCTGTAGGTATCGACCTTCTCAGACAACTGCCCGTGGATGGCATACTCCGGAGCTGTGTAACCCCTGATGCATAAAAATCAGAAATTATGAAGGGCTTCAAATTATATTTAAGCAAACAAGATCAACAAATTTATGTTATATGCAAAAAAAAAAAAAAAAAAAAAAATTATCCGAGTAAATCACATTTTCCACCCTTATCCATTGCAACTAGAAATTATAGGACAGGTAGATGGTTCAAATCATAATACTACAAATTCTCTATGCTGATTTCAAGGAGGATTTTTTGTCTCCTTTAAGGTCTTATGAATTTGCATTACAGAAAAATATGTTTCTACTTGTTGGTAACTTTAGTTTCTGACACTAATGAATAGAATATGAACAATGCACCAGAAAAAAGCATTAAAAGAGGTGTTAATAGTCCAACTGCATTTGGCAACAAAGCTTACCTTCTATCAAAATTTGAATTTAGGAAAACTACTACAGTGGATGCATTTTATGGCACTGGCCAATTTTCTATAATAGACTCTTCGTGTTATCAAATCTGACAAAAAAAATTTAGTACTGATGAATGTAAAATACAGACTAAGATAATCTATAACTTACAAGGTTCCAGCAAATCTGGTGCTGACATGACTCTGATCAGCCGGTAGAAGTCTTACCAAACCAAAATCAGCAATTTTGGCCTGGAAATTATCATCCAGCAGAATATTGCTCGATTTTATATCTCGATGTATGATGCATACATGGAACTGATCATGTAGATAAGCAAGACCCCTAGCCATTCCAAATATTATATCGAACCGTTGCTTCCAACTTAGTGCTCCCCGCTTTTCACCTGTTCCACATGAACATTTTATTCACCTAGAAGTCAGAATAAAAACATACATAGTTTTGATGGAAATAAAGTTACACGGTGTGTGTGTGTTTAATTGCTTCTCAAATGCTTAGCGACTTTGAAAGACGCATACACATACACACACACATATATATATATATATATATGCTTTTGCTTTTCTTTATTTTGGGTATTCATTGGCCATGGGATGGCACTGTCGTCAGAAAGCCCCAGTAGGAACACTAATAACTTCAAATGCATTAGCAAATGTATATAGATCACTGGCTATGTAAATTAATGCAAATTCAACCAAAGAAATGCTCTGCAACAATTTCTGAAATTTAAATTTGTTAGTGATCGATCGACGATGTAATTCTTTTGATATAATTCTTATAGGGTAAATCATTTTTTGCTCACACAATATTTGCTAATGCTCATGGAATTCAAAATTGACTATACTCCAAAACAAAAGTACTAACTTTTTTTTTGTTTAAAAAAAAAGCCCAAAAAACCCTTATAATTTTCCTCTCAAATGTCCCCTTACTGCAAATGACTTGGAGTATTTAAGTTGAAATGCTAGATTGGTACTTGTGACAAGAAACAAGAGGCCGACTTACCGTATAAATATTTATCAAGGCTTCCATTCGCCATGTACTCGTAAACAAGAAGTAGCTCTGGTCCTTTATTACTACACCCTAGAAGACGGATGAGATTCCGATGATGAACGTTACTTATAAGCTTAACTTCGGTCTCAAAATCTGCCTTTGCTCTACTGGAGACTATGTCTAGTTTCTTCACTGCAACAATGTTCCCATTTTTGAGAGTTCCCTGTTCAACCATATCATATATCATTACAACTGCAATTGGAAGACATCTTATAGGGGTCAAAATAGACATGATATATATAACTGATAATACGTCGAATTACCTTGTATACATCACCAAAACCTCCTTCTCCTAGTTTATATTCATCACTGAAATTTTTTGTTGCAGTCTTCAAATCTTTAAAGCTGTAACTCATTGGACCTTGCAACTCAGTTGCCCCTAATATATCACCTGTACCAGAGTAAAACATAGGCATTTTCATTTCTACCAAAAAGTTAAGGAAATGGAAAAACGAAAAAGCAAAGAAACCAAAACTTTGAATACTCATAATGGTTTCCAAAGTCAAGGGACTGAAAGATTGAAGATAAAAAAAGAAAATGAAAAAAAAAAAAAGTGAGATTTATTTACTGCTTAAATGTGATGACTTTGATTGTGCCAACATGTATCATTTCAATATGACCAATTTAACTAAAAATCACCCTCAAAATGTTCATAACTAACTAGAGCAGTAAATCTTAGTTTACCTCTTCGAGCTTTCTTCGGCTTATTTGACAAGTAATACCATGAAAACAATGCAGCTACAAGCAAAAGAAGGCCTACACCTCCAACTACTCCACCAATAATAGCATTCTTATGGCTCGAACCTCCTGCATATACACAAAATGACATATTATGAAAATGGTCATAGTCCACAGGCACAAGAATACATAAATTCACGCGGTTCACCCAAAACTTGGCCTACATTTATGAAGAATGTACAAAGCTATACAAAAACAATTATTCATCTGACTTTGAAATGAAGTCAAAGAGAGATGGACTCACCTCCTGATCCAAGGAAAGGGGTGATATTAATAGTCTGATTAGCGGTGAAAAAAGGGGTCTCTGAGTACCTCAAGAAGCACCCGGCATCAACAGCCCTGCCATCAGCGTCCGGTGGACAACTCTGTATGTTGCTATACGCCACCGTCAAGCAATCTTGGCAACCACTCTCACTCACTGTCTCGGCACATTGTGCCACCGTGTACACCGATGCATTACCGCCCACAACTGCTGTAATTGTCGCCGCATAGAAGCCACTAATCTTGGGCGTCGCGACTTCTATGCTAGCTAATGATGATTTTACTGCAGTGTCGAAAGCAGTTGGCAGAGATGCGGTTTGGTTTCCGCAGAAACCAACGTTGCCAGCAAGAGTGGTTTGGTCATAGAAACTGTTACTCTCATACCTTCAAAAATGAAACAAAGTGTGAGAATTTTTTTACCACCATGACATGATCATCACAAGACTTAAAACCTCTCTCCCATGTCATAAATTTCTCATGTGTATCATGATTTTCTCAATCTCAAGTAGCTTTCCAAGCATCCAAACACATTCATGAGGATATATTTATATGAGAAGAGTAGCTAGTGTAACTTAACTATAAGGTCCAACCAATGCATCCTAAGTACTAAATACAATCTTTCTAGTACAAATTTTTTTACTTTATTTTGATTTCAACTATGTGATTTCAGCAAAAATGTTACACATGAAGTGGTCAATGTTTTCCGTGGTGATCAGGGCGTGGTATACATGAATCTAATCCTATGGGGGTCATTGGAAGGGAAAAAAAAACTCCCAATTAGTTGCAGGATAAAATTCATCACAGCCATTTTTGAGTTGTTGTTTAGAGGTACATGCCAAGTGTTTGTAGTAATGCCTGACTGAAAAGAATTTTCAAGAGAGAGGATCAAACCATCTGAACATTCAGAGTTCTGACTCAATTATCCAAGTGAGCAGTAGAACATAATTGTAATTGTGCATACATACGTACATATTTATATATATATTCATAATTTTGTTCTCAACTGACTTCTCATTTTGCATCATCTAAAGAATAGAGAGTACACAAATACACATTCAACTCCAAAAAAACTGGAAAAAAAATAAAATCAAATCAAAATTTTATCAAAGGGTACACAAAGTCACAAACTCCACATTCAATTAATCCAGCAAAATTGATAATTAGGGGAAAAGACAAATTTATTTTGGGTCTAAAAGGCCACTTTCTTTTCATACGAGTCTAGGGCTCTCTTTGGGCCTTTTGAAGAAAACTAATTTTGCACACTGCCAAACAAAGTCCAGCCCATGTAAATATCATTCAATTTTCATCCCTCTACCAAATACCCAATTACCCCGAGCCCATCTGCCATATATATATATATAATTAATAAATAAGTGTTTGATTTGTATTTCTAAAAATTATTCTTGAAAATTCTAAAAATTAAAAAAATAATTTTTTGAGAACATCAAAAAGAGTTCTCTGAAAACATATATTTTTATAACTGATTTTTTTAAAAACTGTTTTCAGAAAACCCAACTAAACATATTTTTTGTACAGTTTTCTGATTTTTTAGTTTTAGAAAGCAGAAATTTATTTTCAGAAATATAAACCAAACATGCTTTCACAAATATTTGTGTTTGTGGGTCATGTTCGTGTTGGGTTGAGATCGTGTTGTGTCGAAAAAAACCTGGTTAATATATCTGTCAAATACGTTCAACCCTAACCCAACTCATGTAACCCGTTTAACTTATTTATCATACATATTAAATTGAATTTGACACGACTCAACACGAAACGAACTATTTAATCTGTTTATTTGCAAAATCAAATTGAGTTTGACACGACCCAATTATAACTTTATATTTCAACCCATTACCAATTAGATAAGAAAAAATATATAAATATATATAAATATAAATATAATCATGTCAAATGAATTGTTCGGTTTACTCGAATTTGACTCTAATCCGATACTAATATTTTCGAATCACCCTTATACAACTTAAACACTTCTATGGTCAACTCTAACTTTTTTAATTCATGTGTGATGTTATTATTTTATTTTGACTGTTGTACTCAAAATAAGGGAGGGTTCAAATTAAGAAGGAACAATTGTAGGCCCATATATAAGATTTATATATATATATATATATATATATATATATTTGTATATTTTTTTCTTTATCTCCATAACCATTATAATGCCAACGCACACAGTTGTTATACAAAGCCAAACTCACCGGTAATTGCATTGACTTTTTGTCTAATCTCAAACATGTTAGATATCTGTCCTTATTTTGGTAAGTAATTTAATTCGTATAATTGCATATTGACAATAATAATGGACAAATCATGTGAATACATGTTGTTCCACCTATCACCTATGCAAATGACTAGGTATGTTAACCCGGTACCCCTCCTCTTCATAGGGGATTTCCATATCATCCCTTCCTAAACTATTTTGTTTTGATGCAATGTACAAATTATAGGTGAGGTGTGGTTCAACTATAATGGACTATATACCATTGTGTGACAAAAGAGAAATAAAAAGTTAAATTTTAAACTAATTTTAATTTTAATTTTAATTTTACTATATTAGAAGGAATAAAATGATCAATTTAATCATTCATTTATTTGGTACAAATTTTAAGTTGAGAATAATCATTTCCTTAAAATGAATTTTTCCATCATATATTAATAATTCATGTTTGACTTCATGACTTTTTAAGCAATCAAAATTTCTTACATTAATAATTCATTATTTTTCATTAGTAACCCTTATGTCTTCTCTCTAGTTGATTCACTTGTTTTCAAAGAACACCAATAATTTGAAAAGGTTGAGAATTATATTACATTGATATTACAACAACTTCATGTCATCTAAAATTTAAAAAATTAAATATTAATGTTGGAAAGAGGAAGTACATCAATAATCTTACAACACTAAGGCCATGTTTGGTTCATGTTTTATTTTTTGGTGTGTTTTTTTTTTACCAATTTTCATAGCAAGAGTATGTTTGGCAATATACAGTAGAAAAATATAAAATAAATAGTGTCAGTTTTATAAAGTAAAATAAAAATATTTTTTTTAATGTTTTGGTCACTGTTCACTAAAATTTATTTAAAAAAATTATTTTTGTATTTTTTACATTTACAAATCATACAATAAAAATATGTACTTCTACTTTGTAAAATCTATAATACAAAAATAAAAACACGAACCAAACAGCATATATATAACACTATTATTCCAACACTAAATCTTAACTCATCTGCTATAATTCATTTATTAGTGCGAATTAATATCAACATGACTCGGCTATATACTTTGATCAAACACAAATTTTATCAAAAACACTTTACAATTCAATTCATTTACATGCTCTGTAATATATATAAACCATAATAAATTTAGAGGGGGAATTAATGAAAACAGGAGTTACCTTAGAAAACATCCATCATAGATGACCCGAGCTCCATTAGCCCCCGAACAATTCCGAATCTTTGCGACTGCAACATCCAAACAATCTACACAATCCGCTATAGACATATAGTTCCTGCACTGTGCCATGGCATAGGCAGGGTCCGAGGATCGCGCTGCCTGTGCCGTGGCAAAATGAGTGTTGTTATAAGCAAGCTGATTCCGTAAATCCGAGAACGTGGAATTCAAGTTGGCGAAGAAATTCGACAAATTGGTGGCATTGTACTGGCTGCAACCATAGTTGAGCAGATTGGTTTGTGGGTCAGATTTGGCGGGATCTGACATCAACACAACC
Organism: Cornus suecica; assembly: GCA_963922005.1. Taxonomy (NCBI): domain Eukaryota; kingdom Viridiplantae; phylum Streptophyta; class Magnoliopsida; order Cornales; family Cornaceae; genus Cornus; species Cornus suecica. The sequence goes on from OY998248.1 coordinate 43,561,524, forward strand.
GCCACCATAACCACCGCGATCAGCCGCCACCACCACCTTTCCATTGTTGTGCTCATTATTTTGTGGCTATCTATCTATCTATCTATATGTATATATACATTGGAGGTGGGTTTAGAATTGTTTGGTGTTATATATATATATATATATATATAGGAAAATGCAATAGAATATGTATATTTTGAACTATACTTTCAACGATGATAGTATAAAAGTTTATATTTAAGTCAATATTTACTGATGGTAAGCCCAAGTTACCTTGATAAGCACTCAACAAATCAAATTAATTATACAACCCTTTATTATTCTCATTTTTTTTTATTGTTATTTTTTAAATGTGAAGTTACTAACTACTTGACCTTTGAGAGGTTGATTATGCGTTCTATGCTCAAAACGAGTAATCACCACCTATGTCCCTATGTATACATTTCTTTTACCAAAAAATAAATTATTGAATAATTAAGTACTATTATTAGTACAGTGATTTTTTATAATATGTAATTTCAGACAGATTTTACTCAAGATTTTATTCAAGAATTGGTACACCTTAGTGTCACGAATTCTTATTCCACATTAGATTCAGATGAAAAATATTTTGAGTATAAATGACCTAGGTCTTATACTTACCTAACAACTCAAATTATGAGTTCAAATTGTGAAGCACTTGGCCCATGACAGGAAAAGTATGTACAGTTGATAGTGAGAAGCAAACACGGAAAAGGAAAAAAAAAATTATCTAAGAGGAACGATATTTAATTAAGCTAGTACTATCACCTAAAATAAATAACAAATTAAGTTAAGTCTTAATTATTTTTTATTTTAAATTTTTTAGGAAATAATGGAGGAGGAAAGACATGGGTCTTTTTGGACCTTTAAAAAACTTATTGGGCAAATTAGTTAGGAAAGAGGTTTTTTCTTTTTTTCCTCTTCCCCCCAAGTCTTTGAGTTTTGTTTCTTAAGAAAGATTTTTAAAGGTTTAGTGGAGGCACAATTATAATACTACAAATTTTGGGTTTTGAATTTTTATTTTATTTTATTTTTAAAAAAAGAAGAAAAACTAAAAACTACAATGTGGCTGGTAATTCTACTTTTGCTTGTGAGGAATAGTTCCAAATAAAGTCTTCATATAGTTTGAAAGAGTTAAGAGTAATCAATTGACGCATGGAATGATGAAAATTATGCTGTTCCCCAATTAAATATTAATTTGATAGCAAATGTATATATATATATATTCATTATCAATAAACAATTACACAAGAGTAGTTGACCAAATTGAATAATAGAAGCTTCTGCAGTTCTTTAATAAAAAAATTGTCACGTCCTAACGACCCTAATTTATTTTATTTTTCAACTTTTGTTAAGATGAAGTATATAAGGTCTTCATATTTGGAAGAAATGGAAAGTAATTAAAGTGTGTGCCAAATAATAACCCTAATTTACAAATATTATTTTGTCAGTCTTCCTTGTCCGCACACAGATATACATTATGTCGCGTTCAAGACAGAATTGTGGATAAGACTTGAAAGATAGAGTAATACCACGAACTAGTTCCACAACATACAATGCATTCTATTGGCAAACCACAATATATATATATATATATATATATATATATTTGTTACATTGACAATGTAACACGTGTGTGTATAAGTATGAAATTTGTGGTAGACTTATTAAATAATCAATAGTAGTAATAAGTTATATTAATATGACATTTACTTTTATAAATATTTGACTATCTATAGTTCAAGTATATTTTGATATGAAGGTTAAGCGTTCAAATTTTCATTAGAGTAAGATAAAAAGAAAAGTATTTTGTAAATATAAGTAATAAATATATCACAATATTCTTCAAATTCAAATTAAAGGAATATGTATATAATTATATTGATTAATTGATTTATGTGCATATATATTATTGAAGTGTGGTTTAATGCATCTTAAGAGTTGAAATATTAATAAAATAGTTTGAGAATTACTTGCAGCTTAGAAAATGATGACAAAAGGATATTTTTTAAAATATTGACCAATAATAAAGCCAGGTACAGGTGTATATATATGACAATAATGATACTATATATTATTAATATGGAGTATTACTTTATTATATATTGAATTGCCGGCAGCCCAAGGAATCTATGGTCTAAGTTGACAGCCCAAAGAAAACATATTTTATGCGACATGGGCGTCGTCAAAAAAATGTCTCTATTCAACAGAAAGAACCTACACCAGCTGTCTCATTCGTAGTGGTCCAATTTGTGTTCGTCGGGTTGAAAAATATTTTGATATAAATTACGGTCCGATTATTTTTTTTATTTTTTTATGAGTTGATTTATTAAGATATTGTGAAAAAATATTATTAAGAAATGATGTAACATTAGAATAATATTTGAACCATTGATAAAATATTTAGTCTAAATTTTTAATCACCAATGCAAAATTTATGACCATCGAGATGGTCTCAGTTGAACTCCTTCCAGGGGGAAACCATTGTTCACATTCACAACATTATTATTGTAAATTATATATATAATATTTATAGAAGACAAAATAATATATATATATTTATATATATATTGAAGCAAATAGTTGTATTGGTGTTCAAAAATCAATCAGAAATTCAGTTCATTTTAGTCGACTTAAATGTTTTCTTTGTTCATGGATATGCAACTTTAGCCATTTTAGGACAAATGTAAAACCTTCTTTGTTCCTCATATGAAAAGGAAATGAATATTAATTCTTTTGCCATGAAAGTTGATAGCTAAACCCTAGTGTGAGCAAAACTTGCTTTAATATTAATTGATATATATGCTCATTTGTTACTCTCACTACGCACTAATTGATGCCGTCCAAATCAATTACACTATTATTGCGAGCGCGACATGTATGATTAGGAATCATAAAATCTTTAATATAGTTAAAGAATTTTATTCTTAATTCAATTTAATTTACCAACAAAACATAAATCAATAAATAAAAGAATAACCTGGATAGTCAAAAACAAAAATTATGTTAACCGGATTAAATTTGATTTTATGTGAGAATATGAACTCATAAGGAAGGAAAAAGAGGAGAAAATCTTTTATACATTATAGAAGTGTGTTAAATAAAAAACCATTCAAATTTAATTAATTAATCGTGTCATTACAAGTCATTTAATTAATTGGTGATAGTTCACTCGAATAATAATTACAAATAGCGTCTCTCTCATGTCTTATGTAACACATTCTACACTCTTATCATTTGAAAGATGATGGGAAAATAGTTTTGAAATTAAGATTTTTTTAGCAAATTTGTGCTTAAATATAAGTAGGATACACACTCCAAAATGAGTGGGACCAAGTGACAATGTTTTTTCCTTTTTGAGAAGATATATTTGGCATATTCATTTGTTCAAAATTATCTCTCAAAGTGACCTACTTAAAATAAGGGTATAAAATTTTGTCACACATTGAATAAAAAGTAAACATATGATGTGTTTATATATACCTACTTTAGACATGGGTTTAGGCCTCAAGGGGAACCGCAGTTTTGTAAACGGGGGAGGACCTAACCCAATCCATGTACCACACGTAAGCGCCGCTCCACTCCGATCCGTGGGTGTATAATTAGTTTGGGCCTGACCCATTCTTTTGAACAAATTTTATTCAATTTCTGAGTTGGGTTTTGACCCGAAGATTTCCCTTTTAACAGAAGGTTGTGATTGTTCACAAACTTTGCCTTGACAGTTTGGCGGTTAAATCACAACCATTGGAGGTCTAATAGATTATCTTCTTTCTTCTCTCTCTCTGCATATTAAAATAGTAGAAACATATTGTTGTATTCGTTGATCATTGAAGATTGGAGTGTTACTTATTTCAGGACAAAAAATCTGTTCTATCTTGGGAGACAGTTGCTCATCAAGCTTAAGCATAGAAAGAGAGCAAATATATATTAAAAAAACTGTGATAATACAGGCTAGGGTTATTTTCCTATATTAGATTTATGCTATTGTACTGTAAGTCTTATTAATATTTTGTATCATGTGATTAGTTTCCATCTCTGTTATGAATATATGTATATCTACAGTATTGCATGGTTTCACATTTTGTATTCTATGATTAGTTTTCTTCTCTGTTTTTAATATATATAAAATGCAAAAAAAAACAAACTAAACTATTGTCTATGAAGCACGGATACTTCGTTTAGGGTCGCCGTACCCATGTCGAACACACCAAAAATACGTGTTCAACAAAAAAATATATGTCCTGGATTTTTTTAAAATTGGACACGCAGTGGACACTCGGAAGATCACTCAATACGCCGCTTTACCCCAATCCCATTGTCCCTATACACAGACTAATACAGTAATACCCACCATTGGTCCCCCAACACCAAGCACTCGCCATCTTCACCCGAACTTTATATACCATACATACATATATGTATATATATACACACATGTACATATATATCTATATACATATAAGTAAGAGGAGAAAATAAAAGGTTGACTTGTAAAAATAAATTTACATTTTGGTAAGCAATTGAAGAATAAATAAGACACATATATAACGCCTCGAAAACTAAATGGTTAGTGCAACCCCTAAAACAAATTTATGAATCATTTCACACTTATAATATTGATTATGTATATCAATATTTATATATCTACATCTGTTTATTTAAATGTATGTGTATTTTTACTTATTATATTAGTTAATATTACAAGTCAATATATGACGCATATGAACATCTTTATATTATATTGCATTTTATATAGATAAATTCTGATTCTTATTTTTGAGAATAATGTTATAACTCTATTGTACTTTTAAATTATATATTGAGATTATATGTTATATTTTCTTCCTATGTATGCTCCAAATGAAAATGGGAAAAAATTTATTATTATACAAAATTTGTAAAACAAATGTTTTACTAAACATTGCCATTTGTTTCTCTTTTTCAACATTGCGAGAATAGTATGAATTAAGAAGCATCATTCCCATTTTCTATTCCAAATAAGAGAAACATAAATATATTTCTCCCTTACAAAAACATAAACAAAGAACGTTTCACGTTAGTGAACGCAAGATGGTGTACCCTATAATTATGGTACTCAAGATGATGGCGTCATAGAAAGGTGGAGTAGCAGGATAAGTAAAATGTTAGGATCGCTATGTGAGAATATAGGCCTAATTGGGGGTATAAGTGTTATTTATCCTAAAATAAAAATAAATGTTAAAAAAATTGTAATAAAATTTCTTACTTGAACAAACCAATACTCACAAGGATACAAGAATTAAACAAACTCGAATGTGAAAAACCGTTTCTTTTATTACACTCGACATGTAAAGGGTCATGTGCATATGCCATAGCTACAAACTACAAATTCAATCATTACAAACATGAATTCAAGAACTAATGTACTCAAAGTTGTGTGGAAATTGTGGGTGTTTTAATGAGTTCAAAATAATGAAAACAGTGATCATATATATATGATATACCCACACATTATATATAGTCCAATGAGTGTAGAAGCTAGCTAGCGGCCAGTGAAGTCAGTGATTGAGGCAGTGGCATTGGTGTTTGATGAGGCAGTGGATGTGGATGTGTCCCCGCTGCGAATCCTCAGATCAGACTCAATGAAGGTGGACCTGCTTAGGTTTCTAGGCTGCGTTGCGCGATCGCCTAGAAGCAGAACAACCACCTCAGACATTGTTGGCCTAAGAGAAACTGGTGACTGAGTGCACATCAATGCAATCTCCATTATTTTCTTCACATCTTCGTCTTCATATTCGCTCGACTCTAATGCCTCGTCCACTAGCTTCGAATGCATATTGCTCTCGTACAATTTCCATGCCTACAACACCATGACATAAAACCATTTCATAATTGAAATAAGAAAAAAAAAAAAGTTATTTAAATTTTGGTGGCTCTTGTTGTCAAATAATTGCAATTGTAATAAGAAGTTAAAATTCTAAGCTTATGTTTGTGAAAAGTTACCTTCTGAAGGAGGTATTCGGTTTCATCCTCGACCTTCATTTCATTGCTCCTTCGGCCACTTATGATTTCTAGGACGACGATACCAAAGCTGTAGGTATCAACCTTCTCAGACAACTGCCCGTGGATTGCATACTCCGGTGCTGTGTAACCCCTGTGGTATGAGAATCAGAAATCATTTGGGGACATTTTTTTTTTAATCATAGTATGATATCGTTTGATCAATGTTACATGTGAAACACATTGGACTGAATTTATTTCAAGTGTTTCCTGTTAGATGTCATGATTTTGAAAATATATATATATATATATATATATATATATATATATATTATAAATCACCTGATGGAAACTTTAGTTTCAGGAGGCTTAGAAACAGAATATAAATTATGCAACAGAAAAGATGCAAGTATTGATTTAAACAGAATACATTGTTATGCCACTTGCCAATTCTTACAATAAAAATATTAATACCATCCTATTATCGGTTCTGACAAGTTTTGGAGAATTGAAATCATTATGAATAGAAATTGCAGACGAAGATTATTTAAGCCCTTAAGTGAATGAATTTACTCTTAAACTTACAAGGTTCCAGCAAATCTGGTACTGACATGACTCTGATCTGCAGGTTTGAGTTTTACCAGCCCGAAATCAGCAATTTTGGCCTGGAAATTTTCATCCAGCAGAATATTGCTAGATTTTATATCTCGATGTATGATACATACATGGAACTGCTCATGTAGATAAGCAAGACCTCTAGCCATTCCAAAGATTATGTCAAACCGTTGTTTCCAGTTTAGAGTCCCCCGTCTTTCACCTGCTCAACATGAAAAATTATTCCCCATAGAAGAGAAGGTAAAAGGAAAATGAACTAAATTTTGATGGAAATGCACTATTTGTATATGAAACTGTGTGTGTGACAAAACCGAAAACTGATATTTTATTTTATCCATCTTTTGGAATAATTACGTAGAAATTAATGGTAGACGAGTCTTTACCATACAAGAATTTATCAAGGCTTCCATTTGCCATGTACTCATAAACCAGCAGCAGTTCTGGTCCTTTGTTACTACATCCTAGGAGACGAATGAGATTTCGATGATGAACGTTACTTATAAGCTTAACTTCAGTCTCAAAATCTGCCTTTGCTCTACTGGAGACGAGGTCAAGTTTCTTCACCGCAACGATGTTCCCATTCTTAAGAGTTCCCTGTTCAAATACATCAGAAAAAAATGGACCATGATAATATTGTTTTTTCATAGATTTTCAAAACCATGATTTATACATAATTAAAAATTGCAATGGGAATGCAATTTAAAGCAGACAGCATATAAAAAAATATATTAAGTGAATGTACCTTGTATACATCACCAAAACCTCCCTCTCCTAATTTGTTTTCTTCACTGAAATTTTTTGTTGCAGACTTCAAATCCTTAAAGCTGTAATTCACTGGACCTCGCAACTCTGTTGACCCTAATATATCACCTGATACAAAGATAAATCTTATTTTCATTGCATTTGTAAAGTTGAAGAGAAAAATAAAACTTCGGATACTTAAAAAAGGATTTTTTATTTTGACGGTTGAATGAAAAATCAAGGACTGAAGTTGGCAACTTGTATCATTTCAAATTTCACAAGTTGAATATAAAGCACCCGAAGAATTGTTCATTATAAAGTAAACCAGCAAGTCTTGGTTTACCTCTTCGAGCTGACTTTGGCTTATTAGACGAGCGATACCATGAAAACACAGCAGCTACAAGCAAAAGAACGCCTACACCTCCAACCACTCCACCAATAATAGCTTTCTTTGTTCTTGAACCTATTGCAATAAATAATGACAAATTATGCAATTGCTTATAGTCCACCATCAAATGGAGTGGAGCAGTTGTTCTTTAGTTTAAGGAATGATAGAAAGATCAAAGTTCTTGGTTTCTATCCATAGCTCAAAGTGGAAGTTCCAAAATTTGAGCATTGCTCATGATGACGTCCGTGTGTTTTCGTTGCTTTTTTTATTTTATTTTTCAATTTTCTTGTTGTCCTCATTTGTCGCCAATGCAGTTTCTCATCAGGGCACAGTAGTAACTACATTACATCTACTCCAATCACGAGAAATATAGGCAGTTTGGGATCCCGTGGATTAGCAGGGGTGAAACCCGGACACCTCATTATCAAAAAAAAAAAAAAAAACTGTAATTTGCCAAACTCAACATATGGAATTATAGGGAAAATAAAAAGTGTGCAATGCAAAATTAAAAATAAGATAAATAAACAAAATCCACATCACTTATCAAAGTATAAATTAAATTAAGAAAGAGAGGAGGCCTCACCTCCTCCAAGGAAAGGGTTGATGTTAGTTGTTTGATTATCTGCAAAAAAAGGTTTCTCCGAGTACCTGAGGAAACAGCCGGCATCAATAGCCCTACCATCTGTCTCTGGTGAACAACTCTGTATGTTGCCATATGCCACTGTCAAGCAATCTTGGCAACCACTCTCACTTACTGTTTCTGCGCATTGTGCCACCGCATAAACTGATGCATTTCCACCGGCTACTTCTCTCTTTGTTGCAGCAAAGAAACCTTTAATCTTGGGCGTCGCGACTTCAAGATCAGTTAATAGTCCTTTCACTGCCTCATCAAAACCAGTTGCCTCAGATGCAGTTTGGTTTCCACATATCCTAACATTGCCCAGTTGAGTGGTCTGCTCATAGAAACTGTTGCTCTCATACCTTAAAATAATGAAGTAAACAGTAAGAAATTTTCTATGTACCGCGACATGATCATCACAAAAGTTGCAGGCTCATTCTCTGGCCTAAAGTTTACAAGTAAGTTCTATGTGTTTTCCTTTTTATTATGTCTTGAAGCACAACAATATTAGATAACCATTGCAGATAAATGTTAGGCTAATAATTAGATACTACAAATGTCTACAATATCTAACACACATACTGATTATACTACTGTGTAATGATTCTCAATTTCATTCATGAGTATTAGATCTTTATAAGGATAGTCACACTTTATAAGGATAGTCACAAGTGTAACTCACATATAAGGTTCTACAGTTCTACTGCACAATACAACTGACAAAACAATACTTGTCTCTTGATGCTTTAGAAGAGAAACCCCCTCCTTACGGTCACGCGTGGCCTTTTTTTTGGGTTCAACACGTGAAACAACAATTTGGTGAGATTCGAACACAAGACTTCCTGCTCTAATATCATGTTAACTACCAACTAATCTAAAAGTTTAAGCTGTTAGAGAAGATGTAACTTAAATATTATATCCTTCAACATATGAAACATCATCTAATTAGTTAAGTACACAACTCTTGAATTGACACATAGATTCACCCCATCACAAACAAACTTAGTCCACATGAATAAGACACATTACACCATTTGACTTTGGTTTGCTCAGCTCAGCTTGGTTCATTTTTGCATAATTTTTCGACAGCAAAAATAACTGAAAGAATCCATTACTGAAAGTTACCTAAGGAAGCAGCCATCATAGATGACCCGAGCACCATTGGCAGCAGAGCAGCTGCGTATCACGGACACAGCAGCGTCGAAGCAAGTGACACAATCATCTATAGAGAGGTACTTCCTGCACTGGACCATGGCGAAGACAGGGTCCGACGTCCTGGCATGCTCTGCTGTGCCAAAGTGTGTTTGGTTCTCAAAAATCTGGCGGTGCAGATCCAAGAAGCTGGCATTCATGTTGCTGAAGAAGTTTCGGTGATTGGTAGCATTGTACTGGCTGCATCCAGTTAGCAAGTGATTAGTTTGTGGGTCAGATGTAGCCGTATCTGACATCAATGCCACCACCACAATAACCACCAGCATCAGCTGCCAATACCACCACCACCACCGCGTTTTTATGGTGATCATTGCTGCTTCTTTTCTTTGCCCCACTGCCATGGACTACACCATATAATATACTAGTAAGCTAGTCTTAAAATTCTATGCCGTCTATAATAATCTGATTGAAGGCTCAAGGACCACAAGTCTAGCAGTCCAAACTATACTATTCAACAATGATAGTGATGGTCAATTGTAAGTAGTGCAGGTAATTGATCCTGAGCAACATTGACAAATACAAAGTTTAGCCTAATTAATTAAAACACTTTGAGATGCATATATGTGCAACAATAGTAACCTAGATTGAGCAAAAAATAAAAAAATCTTGTTTTTTTATTTTACCAAGAATTGGAAATCAACCCTCGATCAGTCGCCTTCCCGCTGAAGCTTCTGCTTGAATGTTAATATTTCTATATATACATATTTACACACACAGGAGCCGTGTTTGGCCAATTGGTGAACTGGAAAACTTGTGTAAACCAATGGTTTGACAACTCTGTAGCTTGTCCTATTACTCATAAGCAATGAGAATTTTCAGAGCATCTCATTGAGCTGAGTCAGTTTTTGACCAGTTGTGCACTAAGGGCCTGTTTGAAAAATATATATTATGTTCCAAAATATAATTTTTTTCTGAAAAATATTTTTTTTGCAAAAAAGTATTTATTATGTTCCAAGATATGAATTTTTTTCTGAAAAATATATATTATTTTTTCAAAATAATTCATATTTTGGAAAATAATATACTCCCTCCGAAAAATTTTTTTTTGCTAAAAATATATATATATTTTTTTGAATTATAATCTTTGCGAAAAATATAATTGATTTTCGAAAAATAATTTTTTTAAATGGTTGATATCACTAAACTCCCTTATATTATTGAGGGTAGTTTAGGCATTTTTGACTCAAAATGTGATGTGGGGGGCATAATGATGAAATTGAATAGTATAGAGGACAAAATGGACACAGGAAAGATTAGTTGATTAAACTGTATAGTATATGGGGTTTCTTGAAATTAACACTTAATTAAAACACTTTGAGATGCATATATGTGCAACAATAGTAACCTAGATTGTGAAAAAAAAAAAAAAAAATCTCGTTTGTCTTTTTATCAAGAATTGGAAATCAACCCTCGATCAGTCGCCTTCCCGCTGAAGCTTCTGCTTGACTGTTAATATTCTATATATACATATATACACACACAGGAGCCGTGTTTGGCCAATTGGTGGACTGGAAAACTTGTGCAAACCAATGGTTTGACAATTCTGTAGCTTGTCCTATTACTCATAAGCAATGAGAATTTTCAGAGCATCTCATTGAGCTGAGTCAGTTTTTGACCAGTTGTGCACTAAGTGATCTAGATGGAGAGTGATGTACTTGTCTTATTTAAAATTATGCAAGGCATGTGGACTATTTAAAACACAGAAGGATTTATGCTAGAGACTAGCTTATAATCATCAAAGGAGATAACATTCATTTTATTACACTCAACCTATAAAAGGGTTACAACCAGAACCAGTTATGGAGATTGCAATTTGAAATCCACAGAAACTGCCCTAAATGTATGATAGGCCTGCAAACAACTACTGGTTTAATTTATGACATATCTAACAAACATGAATACTATAATTACAAACGCAAAATTCAATTTTTTGCGTAAGTTGTGAACTAAAACGACTCGAAAATAATGAGCATAGTCATATACTAGATAATCCGACGAGCATAGGAGCTAGCGACCTGTGAAGTCGGTAATCGTGGCAGTTGCATGGGATGTTGCTGAGCTAGATGTGAATGTGTCCTCGCGAATCCTCAGTTCGGAATCAACTAAGCTAGACCTGCTCAAGGGTCTAGGCTGCACTGAGCGCTCGCTCGAAAGCAAAACAACCACCTCAGACATTGTTGGCCTAAGAGATACTGGTGACTGAGTGCACATCAATGCAATCTCCATTATTTTCTTCACATCTTCTTCTGTGTAATCACTCGTGTCTAACGTCTCGTCCACTAGCTTCAAATGCATATTGCTCTCATGCAATTTCCATGCCTATAACGCCATTACATATAAGCATCAGATAATTGAAATAAGAATTCTCAACCTTTTTTAAAATAAAAAATAAAAAGTTTTCCCATCAGGAAATAAGAGTGCTCAAGTTTATGGTAATGGCGAGTTTTTACCTTTTCAAGGAGGTATTCGGTTTCATCCTCCTTTATGTCGCCAGTCCTTCGGCCACTAATGATTTCCAGGACCACAACACCAAAGCTGTAGGTATCGACCTTCTCAGACAACTGCCCGTGGATGGCATACTCCGGAGCTGTGTAACCCCTGATGCATAAAAATCAGAAATTATGAAGGGCTTCAAATTATATTTAAGCAAACAAGATCAACAAATTTATGTTATATGCAAAAAAAAAAAAAAAAAAAAAAATTATCCGAGTAAATCACATTTTCCACCCTTATCCATTGCAACTAGAAATTATAGGACAGGTAGATGGTTCAAATCATAATACTACAAATTCTCTATGCTGATTTCAAGGAGGATTTTTTGTCTCCTTTAAGGTCTTATGAATTTGCATTACAGAAAAATATGTTTCTACTTGTTGGTAACTTTAGTTTCTGACACTAATGAATAGAATATGAACAATGCACCAGAAAAAAGCATTAAAAGAGGTGTTAATAGTCCAACTGCATTTGGCAACAAAGCTTACCTTCTATCAAAATTTGAATTTAGGAAAACTACTACAGTGGATGCATTTTATGGCACTGGCCAATTTTCTATAATAGACTCTTCGTGTTATCAAATCTGACAAAAAAAATTTAGTACTGATGAATGTAAAATACAGACTAAGATAATCTATAACTTACAAGGTTCCAGCAAATCTGGTGCTGACATGACTCTGATCAGCCGGTAGAAGTCTTACCAAACCAAAATCAGCAATTTTGGCCTGGAAATTATCATCCAGCAGAATATTGCTCGATTTTATATCTCGATGTATGATGCATACATGGAACTGATCATGTAGATAAGCAAGACCCCTAGCCATTCCAAATATTATATCGAACCGTTGCTTCCAACTTAGTGCTCCCCGCTTTTCACCTGTTCCACATGAACATTTTATTCACCTAGAAGTCAGAATAAAAACATACATAGTTTTGATGGAAATAAAGTTACACGGTGTGTGTGTGTTTAATTGCTTCTCAAATGCTTAGCGACTTTGAAAGACGCATACACATACACACACACATATATATATATATATATATGCTTTTGCTTTTCTTTATTTTGGGTATTCATTGGCCATGGGATGGCACTGTCGTCAGAAAGCCCCAGTAGGAACACTAATAACTTCAAATGCATTAGCAAATGTATATAGATCACTGGCTATGTAAATTAATGCAAATTCAACCAAAGAAATGCTCTGCAACAATTTCTGAAATTTAAATTTGTTAGTGATCGATCGACGATGTAATTCTTTTGATATAATTCTTATAGGGTAAATCATTTTTTGCTCACACAATATTTGCTAATGCTCATGGAATTCAAAATTGACTATACTCCAAAACAAAAGTACTAACTTTTTTTTTGTTTAAAAAAAAAGCCCAAAAAACCCTTATAATTTTCCTCTCAAATGTCCCCTTACTGCAAATGACTTGGAGTATTTAAGTTGAAATGCTAGATTGGTACTTGTGACAAGAAACAAGAGGCCGACTTACCGTATAAATATTTATCAAGGCTTCCATTCGCCATGTACTCGTAAACAAGAAGTAGCTCTGGTCCTTTATTACTACACCCTAGAAGACGGATGAGATTCCGATGATGAACGTTACTTATAAGCTTAACTTCGGTCTCAAAATCTGCCTTTGCTCTACTGGAGACTATGTCTAGTTTCTTCACTGCAACAATGTTCCCATTTTTGAGAGTTCCCTGTTCAACCATATCATATATCATTACAACTGCAATTGGAAGACATCTTATAGGGGTCAAAATAGACATGATATATATAACTGATAATACGTCGAATTACCTTGTATACATCACCAAAACCTCCTTCTCCTAGTTTATATTCATCACTGAAATTTTTTGTTGCAGTCTTCAAATCTTTAAAGCTGTAACTCATTGGACCTTGCAACTCAGTTGCCCCTAATATATCACCTGTACCAGAGTAAAACATAGGCATTTTCATTTCTACCAAAAAGTTAAGGAAATGGAAAAACGAAAAAGCAAAGAAACCAAAACTTTGAATACTCATAATGGTTTCCAAAGTCAAGGGACTGAAAGATTGAAGATAAAAAAAGAAAATGAAAAAAAAAAAAAGTGAGATTTATTTACTGCTTAAATGTGATGACTTTGATTGTGCCAACATGTATCATTTCAATATGACCAATTTAACTAAAAATCACCCTCAAAATGTTCATAACTAACTAGAGCAGTAAATCTTAGTTTACCTCTTCGAGCTTTCTTCGGCTTATTTGACAAGTAATACCATGAAAACAATGCAGCTACAAGCAAAAGAAGGCCTACACCTCCAACTACTCCACCAATAATAGCATTCTTATGGCTCGAACCTCCTGCATATACACAAAATGACATATTATGAAAATGGTCATAGTCCACAGGCACAAGAATACATAAATTCACGCGGTTCACCCAAAACTTGGCCTACATTTATGAAGAATGTACAAAGCTATACAAAAACAATTATTCATCTGACTTTGAAATGAAGTCAAAGAGAGATGGACTCACCTCCTGATCCAAGGAAAGGGGTGATATTAATAGTCTGATTAGCGGTGAAAAAAGGGGTCTCTGAGTACCTCAAGAAGCACCCGGCATCAACAGCCCTGCCATCAGCGTCCGGTGGACAACTCTGTATGTTGCTATACGCCACCGTCAAGCAATCTTGGCAACCACTCTCACTCACTGTCTCGGCACATTGTGCCACCGTGTACACCGATGCATTACCGCCCACAACTGCTGTAATTGTCGCCGCATAGAAGCCACTAATCTTGGGCGTCGCGACTTCTATGCTAGCTAATGATGATTTTACTGCAGTGTCGAAAGCAGTTGGCAGAGATGCGGTTTGGTTTCCGCAGAAACCAACGTTGCCAGCAAGAGTGGTTTGGTCATAGAAACTGTTACTCTCATACCTTCAAAAATGAAACAAAGTGTGAGAATTTTTTTACCACCATGACATGATCATCACAAGACTTAAAACCTCTCTCCCATGTCATAAATTTCTCATGTGTATCATGATTTTCTCAATCTCAAGTAGCTTTCCAAGCATCCAAACACATTCATGAGGATATATTTATATGAGAAGAGTAGCTAGTGTAACTTAACTATAAGGTCCAACCAATGCATCCTAAGTACTAAATACAATCTTTCTAGTACAAATTTTTTTACTTTATTTTGATTTCAACTATGTGATTTCAGCAAAAATGTTACACATGAAGTGGTCAATGTTTTCCGTGGTGATCAGGGCGTGGTATACATGAATCTAATCCTATGGGGGTCATTGGAAGGGAAAAAAAAACTCCCAATTAGTTGCAGGATAAAATTCATCACAGCCATTTTTGAGTTGTTGTTTAGAGGTACATGCCAAGTGTTTGTAGTAATGCCTGACTGAAAAGAATTTTCAAGAGAGAGGATCAAACCATCTGAACATTCAGAGTTCTGACTCAATTATCCAAGTGAGCAGTAGAACATAATTGTAATTGTGCATACATACGTACATATTTATATATATATTCATAATTTTGTTCTCAACTGACTTCTCATTTTGCATCATCTAAAGAATAGAGAGTACACAAATACACATTCAACTCCAAAAAAACTGGAAAAAAAATAAAATCAAATCAAAATTTTATCAAAGGGTACACAAAGTCACAAACTCCACATTCAATTAATCCAGCAAAATTGATAATTAGGGGAAAAGACAAATTTATTTTGGGTCTAAAAGGCCACTTTCTTTTCATACGAGTCTAGGGCTCTCTTTGGGCCTTTTGAAGAAAACTAATTTTGCACACTGCCAAACAAAGTCCAGCCCATGTAAATATCATTCAATTTTCATCCCTCTACCAAATACCCAATTACCCCGAGCCCATCTGCCATATATATATATATAATTAATAAATAAGTGTTTGATTTGTATTTCTAAAAATTATTCTTGAAAATTCTAAAAATTAAAAAAATAATTTTTTGAGAACATCAAAAAGAGTTCTCTGAAAACATATATTTTTATAACTGATTTTTTTAAAAACTGTTTTCAGAAAACCCAACTAAACATATTTTTTGTACAGTTTTCTGATTTTTTAGTTTTAGAAAGCAGAAATTTATTTTCAGAAATATAAACCAAACATGCTTTCACAAATATTTGTGTTTGTGGGTCATGTTCGTGTTGGGTTGAGATCGTGTTGTGTCGAAAAAAACCTGGTTAATATATCTGTCAAATACGTTCAACCCTAACCCAACTCATGTAACCCGTTTAACTTATTTATCATACATATTAAATTGAATTTGACACGACTCAACACGAAACGAACTATTTAATCTGTTTATTTGCAAAATCAAATTGAGTTTGACACGACCCAATTATAACTTTATATTTCAACCCATTACCAATTAGATAAGAAAAAATATATAAATATATATAAATATAAATATAATCATGTCAAATGAATTGTTCGGTTTACTCGAATTTGACTCTAATCCGATACTAATATTTTCGAATCACCCTTATACAACTTAAACACTTCTATGGTCAACTCTAACTTTTTTAATTCATGTGTGATGTTATTATTTTATTTTGACTGTTGTACTCAAAATAAGGGAGGGTTCAAATTAAGAAGGAACAATTGTAGGCCCATATATAAGATTTATATATATATATATATATATATATATATATTTGTATATTTTTTTCTTTATCTCCATAACCATTATAATGCCAACGCACACAGTTGTTATACAAAGCCAAACTCACCGGTAATTGCATTGACTTTTTGTCTAATCTCAAACATGTTAGATATCTGTCCTTATTTTGGTAAGTAATTTAATTCGTATAATTGCATATTGACAATAATAATGGACAAATCATGTGAATACATGTTGTTCCACCTATCACCTATGCAAATGACTAGGTATGTTAACCCGGTACCCCTCCTCTTCATAGGGGATTTCCATATCATCCCTTCCTAAACTATTTTGTTTTGATGCAATGTACAAATTATAGGTGAGGTGTGGTTCAACTATAATGGACTATATACCATTGTGTGACAAAAGAGAAATAAAAAGTTAAATTTTAAACTAATTTTAATTTTAATTTTAATTTTACTATATTAGAAGGAATAAAATGATCAATTTAATCATTCATTTATTTGGTACAAATTTTAAGTTGAGAATAATCATTTCCTTAAAATGAATTTTTCCATCATATATTAATAATTCATGTTTGACTTCATGACTTTTTAAGCAATCAAAATTTCTTACATTAATAATTCATTATTTTTCATTAGTAACCCTTATGTCTTCTCTCTAGTTGATTCACTTGTTTTCAAAGAACACCAATAATTTGAAAAGGTTGAGAATTATATTACATTGATATTACAACAACTTCATGTCATCTAAAATTTAAAAAATTAAATATTAATGTTGGAAAGAGGAAGTACATCAATAATCTTACAACACTAAGGCCATGTTTGGTTCATGTTTTATTTTTTGGTGTGTTTTTTTTTTACCAATTTTCATAGCAAGAGTATGTTTGGCAATATACAGTAGAAAAATATAAAATAAATAGTGTCAGTTTTATAAAGTAAAATAAAAATATTTTTTTTAATGTTTTGGTCACTGTTCACTAAAATTTATTTAAAAAAATTATTTTTGTATTTTTTACATTTACAAATCATACAATAAAAATATGTACTTCTACTTTGTAAAATCTATAATACAAAAATAAAAACACGAACCAAACAGCATATATATAACACTATTATTCCAACACTAAATCTTAACTCATCTGCTATAATTCATTTATTAGTGCGAATTAATATCAACATGACTCGGCTATATACTTTGATCAAACACAAATTTTATCAAAAACACTTTACAATTCAATTCATTTACATGCTCTGTAATATATATAAACCATAATAAATTTAGAGGGGGAATTAATGAAAACAGGAGTTACCTTAGAAAACATCCATCATAGATGACCCGAGCTCCATTAGCCCCCGAACAATTCCGAATCTTTGCGACTGCAACATCCAAACAATCTACACAATCCGCTATAGACATATAGTTCCTGCACTGTGCCATGGCATAGGCAGGGTCCGAGGATCGCGCTGCCTGTGCCGTGGCAAAATGAGTGTTGTTATAAGCAAGCTGATTCCGTAAATCCGAGAACGTGGAATTCAAGTTGGCGAAGAAATTCGACAAATTGGTGGCATTGTACTGGCTGCAACCATAGTTGAGCAGATTGGTTTGTGGGTCAGATTTGGCGGGATCTGACATCAACACAACCGCCACCATAACCACCGCGATCAGCCGCCACCACCACCTTTCCATTGTTGTGCTCATTATTTTGTGGCTATCTATCTATCTATCTATATGTATATATACATTGGAGGTGGGTTTAGAATTGTTTGGTGTTATATATATATATATATATATATAGGAAAATGCAATAGAATATGTATATTTTGAACTATACTTTCAACGATGATAGTATAAAAGTTTATATTTAAGTCAATATTTACTGATGGTAAGCCCAAGTTACCTTGATAAGCACTCAACAAATCAAATTAATTATACAACCCTTTATTATTCTCATTTTTTTTTATTGTTATTTTTTAAATGTGAAGTTACTAACTACTTGACCTTTGAGAGGTTGATTATGCGTTCTATGCTCAAAACGAGTAATCACCACCTATGTCCCTATGTATACATTTCTTTTACCAAAAAATAAATTATTGAATAATTAAGTACTATTATTAGTACAGTGATTTTTTATAATATGTAATTTCAGACAGATTTTACTCAAGATTTTATTCAAGAATTGGTACACCTTAGTGTCACGAATTCTTATTCCACATTAGATTCAGATGAAAAATATTTTGAGTATAAATGACCTAGGTCTTATACTTACCTAACAACTCAAATTATGAGTTCAAATTGTGAAGCACTTGGCCCATGACAGGAAAAGTATGTACAGTTGATAGTGAGAAGCAAACACGGAAAAGGAAAAAAAAAATTATCTAAGAGGAACGATATTTAATTAAGCTAGTACTATCACCTAAAATAAATAACAAATTAAGTTAAGTCTTAATTATTTTTTATTTTAAATTTTTTAGGAAATAATGGAGGAGGAAAGACATGGGTCTTTTTGGACCTTTAAAAAACTTATTGGGCAAATTAGTTAGGAAAGAGGTTTTTTCTTTTTTTCCTCTTCCCCCCAAGTCTTTGAGTTTTGTTTCTTAAGAAAGATTTTTAAAGGTTTAGTGGAGGCACAATTATAATACTACAAATTTTGGGTTTTGAATTTTTATTTTATTTTATTTTTAAAAAAAGAAGAAAAACTAAAAACTACAATGTGGCTGGTAATTCTACTTTTGCTTGTGAGGAATAGTTCCAAATAAAGTCTTCATATAGTTTGAAAGAGTTAAGAGTAATCAATTGACGCATGGAATGATGAAAATTATGCTGTTCCCCAATTAAATATTAATTTGATAGCAAATGTATATATATATATATTCATTATCAATAAACAATTACACAAGAGTAGTTGACCAAATTGAATAATAGAAGCTTCTGCAGTTCTTTAATAAAAAAATTGTCACGTCCTAACGACCCTAATTTATTTTATTTTTCAACTTTTGTTAAGATGAAGTATATAAGGTCTTCATATTTGGAAGAAATGGAAAGTAATTAAAGTGTGTGCCAAATAATAACCCTAATTTACAAATATTATTTTGTCAGTCTTCCTTGTCCGCACACAGATATACATTATGTCGCGTTCAAGACAGAATTGTGGATAAGACTTGAAAGATAGAGTAATACCACGAACTAGTTCCACAACATACAATGCATTCTATTGGCAAACCACAATATATATATATATATATATATATATATATATTTGTTACATTGACAATGTAACACGTGTGTGTATAAGTATGAAATTTGTGGTAGACTTATTAAATAATCAATAGTAGTAATAAGTTATATTAATATGACATTTACTTTTATAAATATTTGACTATCTATAGTTCAAGTATATTTTGATATGAAGGTTAAGCGTTCAAATTTTCATTAGAGTAAGATAAAAAGAAAAGTATTTTGTAAATATAAGTAATAAATATATCACAATATTCTTCAAATTCAAATTAAAGGAATATGTATATAATTATATTGATTAATTGATTTATGTGCATATATATTATTGAAGTGTGGTTTAATGCATCTTAAGAGTTGAAATATTAATAAAATAGTTTGAGAATTACTTGCAGCTTAGAAAATGATGACAAAAGGATATTTTTTAAAATATTGACCAATAATAAAGCCAGGTACAGGTGTATATATATGACAATAATGATACTATATATTATTAATATGGAGTATTACTTTATTATATATTGAATTGCCGGCAGCCCAAGGAATCTATGGTCTAAGTTGACAGCCCAAAGAAAACATATTTTATGCGACATGGGCGTCGTCAAAAAAATGTCTCTATTCAACAGAAAGAACCTACACCAGCTGTCTCATTCGTAGTGGTCCAATTTGTGTTCGTCGGGTTGAAAAATATTTTGATATAAATTACGGTCCGATTATTTTTTTTATTTTTTTATGAGTTGATTTATTAAGATATTGTGAAAAAATATTATTAAGAAATGATGTAACATTAGAATAATATTTGAACCATTGATAAAATATTTAGTCTAAATTTTTAATCACCAATGCAAAATTTATGACCATCGAGATGGTCTCAGTTGAACTCCTTCCAGGGGGAAACCATTGTTCACATTCACAACATTATTATTGTAAATTATATATATAATATTTATAGAAGACAAAATAATATATATATATTTATATATATATTGAAGCAAATAGTTGTATTGGTGTTCAAAAATCAATCAGAAATTCAGTTCATTTTAGTCGACTTAAATGTTTTCTTTGTTCATGGATATGCAACTTTAGCCATTTTAGGACAAATGTAAAACCTTCTTTGTTCCTCATATGAAAAGGAAATGAATATTAATTCTTTTGCCATGAAAGTTGATAGCTAAACCCTAGTGTGAGCAAAACTTGCTTTAATATTAATTGATATATATGCTCATTTGTTACTCTCACTACGCACTAATTGATGCCGTCCAAATCAATTACACTATTATTGCGAGCGCGACATGTATGATTAGGAATCATAAAATCTTTAATATAGTTAAAGAATTTTATTCTTAATTCAATTTAATTTACCAACAAAACATAAATCAATAAATAAAAGAATAACCTGGATAGTCAAAAACAAAAATTATGTTAACCGGATTAAATTTGATTTTATGTGAGAATATGAACTCATAAGGAAGGAAAAAGAGGAGAAAATCTTTTATACATTATAGAAGTGTGTTAAATAAAAAACCATTCAAATTTAATTAATTAATCGTGTCATTACAAGTCATTTAATTAATTGGTGATAGTTCACTCGAATAATAATTACAAATAGCGTCTCTCTCATGTCTTATGTAACACATTCTACACTCTTATCATTTGAAAGATGATGGGAAAATAGTTTTGAAATTAAGATTTTTTTA
This sequence comes from Cornus suecica, assembly GCA_963922005.1. Classification (NCBI taxonomy): domain Eukaryota; kingdom Viridiplantae; phylum Streptophyta; class Magnoliopsida; order Cornales; family Cornaceae; genus Cornus; species Cornus suecica. Next base: position 43,583,156 of record OY998248.1, read on the forward strand.
GCAAATTTGTGCTTAAATATAAGTAGGATACACACTCCAAAATGAGTGGGACCAAGTGACAATGTTTTTTCCTTTTTGAGAAGATATATTTGGCATATTCATTTGTTCAAAATTATCTCTCAAAGTGACCTACTTAAAATAAGGGTATAAAATTTTGTCACACATTGAATAAAAAGTAAACATATGATGTGTTTATATATACCTACTTTAGACATGGGTTTAGGCCTCAAGGGGAACCGCAGTTTTGTAAACGGGGGAGGACCTAACCCAATCCATGTACCACACGTAAGCGCCGCTCCACTCCGATCCGTGGGTGTATAATTAGTTTGGGCCTGACCCATTCTTTTGAACAAATTTTATTCAATTTCTGAGTTGGGTTTTGACCCGAAGATTTCCCTTTTAACAGAAGGTTCTGATTGTTCACAAACTTTGCCTTGACAGTTTGGCGGTTAAATCACAACCATTGGAGGTCTAATAGATTATCTTCTTTCTTCTCTCTCTCTGCATATTAAAATAGTAGAAACATATTGTTGTATTCGTTGATCATTGAAGATTGGAGTGTTACTTATTTCAGGACAAAAAATCTGTTCTATCTTGGGAGACAGTTGCTCATCAAGCTTAAGCATAGAAAGAGAGCAAATATATATTAAAAAAACTGTGATAATACAGGCTAGGGTTATTTTCCTATATTAGATTTATGCTATTGTACTGTAAGTCTTATTAATATTTTGTATCATGTGATTAGTTTCCATCTCTGTTATGAATATATGTATATCTACAGTATTGCATGGTTTCACATTTTGTATTCTATGATTAGTTTTCTTCTCTGTTTTTAATATATATAAAATGCAAAAAAAAACAAACTAAACTATTGTCTATGAAGCACGGATACTTCGTTTAGGGTCGCCGTACCCATGTCGAACACACCAAAAATACGTGTTCAACAAAAAAATATATGTCCTGGATTTTTTTAAAATTGGACACGCAGTGGACACTCGGAAGACACGGGCGTGTCGAACACTCGATGGGTCGGTTGATTCAATGAAAGATAGATGTCTTATGGAGCCAATAATTTAGTGTATTACTTATGGAACTTCAACACCTCTAATCCAATTTTTGACTTCGAAGATACTTAAATATATTTGTTCCTCCTCATATTGTCAAAGAAATTGTAGCACCTTTTCATTTATCCACTATTTGAAGAGGAACAAGATAACTTCACACAGAGCCGAAGATTTGGTATTTATGTTTTCCAATCTTTGTCTTCAATCAAGAAAATTTTCACAATATAACAAGTGAGAGACTCAGATGACGGATGTTGAGGGAAATGTATTTGATTCCTTAGATGATAGTGGAATGAAGAATTTTGAACATGTCAGACATTATATTTAACTTATTTGTTTATTTTTGTTTATAAATTTATTTGATTCTCATTATTTAAGTAATAAATGAAATATTTACGTAATATAATATGTATATATAAAAAATATTTTTTTATAGATGTGTTTGCGGCGTGTCGTGTCTTATTTTTTAAAAAAATTTCGTATGTCGTATCCGTGTCCTATCCTATGTTCGTGTAGATGCTTCATAGACTATTGCACTTTTTCAACAAACTCCCGTGAACTATTGATTTGTTGCAATTTGCCTCAATTTCATTACAAAAGATTATAATACCCTTCTTATTATATTTGTTAATTTTTTAACTTATCTCAATAATATTTCACTAATTTTCCTAGTTAAAAGAATTATTGCACAATGAAAATTAATTTTCATTGAAATATATTCATAAATAACTAACTAATTACTTAAAAATTAAAAACCTTTTAATTTTCTCATATTATATCTATAAATGTTGTAATTACTTAAGTATTCTAAACTTTTTACTTAATTTTTATTTGAATAATTTAAAAATATTATTTAAACAATTAATTTTATAAATTATGTGTACATTTATGCAAATTTGGATGAAAATATGTCATCAATTTAGTATCAATTATTTCATACTCTATATTAATAAAAACAATTAGATCAAGTAAAATGCAATAAGGAAATGCAGTTTGGTCATTTATGAAAAAAAACAAAAGAGAATGGGGCAATTTGAGGTTTCATATATATATATATATATATATATATATATATATATATATATCTACAGTATTGCGTAGATGTTTAATGTTTATCAAAAGATCAATACCATTAAACTGCATTATTTTTTCCTTTGTTCATGACTCATGGCAGAAACAACCGTCACAATGCATACATTGGTTATAGGACATCGCATATAGTCATATTTTGCCTGGTTGGCATGCAATAACAATAATAATAGATGTATATGATTGTGACAATGGAGAGAAAAAAATGTTAGGCAATGCCCACTAGACATTCAGATGATGTGTTTTTCAAAGGTGTCACAATTGTTTTAGTATTGGTCCTATAAGGCTATAACTAGTGGCCTTTAATATATATCAAGTTGTCTTCTCTTATTTTATTTTAGAATAAATTACAATTTGACATTCTCATGTATAATATATTACACTCATACTCCATTTCGTTTGATAAATTAGAGTTGGACCCTTTCTAGTTTATTCACATTCAATGAATTGAAATTGTGAAATTACTTATATACTCATAATTTTAATTTGGATGAATAAAAATATCTTTACAAGTAAGCAAATGTATTATAATCAATTTACTCCTTGTCAACTGCTTACGTAAGTGTTGACCATGCCGGAAGTTTGTCGGAGAGAGATTTTTGTTATAACTTATAAACTAGAGGAGATCAAATTATAATGGGATAATTTCATTTACACCCCCTGAGGTTTGTCTTATCTTCACTTGGACTCTCTCAGGTTTGCATATCTTCATTTACACCCCCTACTTTTCAATATTCTCATCACTTAGACCCCCTGAACGATGACATCAGCCTGATTTTTTTTTAAAATTCCTAAACTACCCTCAATTTCTTATCCTTATTCTGTTTGGAAACAAGGATAGTGTTTTTATCAATTAGACCCCCTCCCATCATTTAATAATTTAATTTGTATTAAAATTTCAAAATATATATAAAATTTGAAAAAATATATATTAAAATTTAAAATATATTATAAATTCGAAAATAAATATAAAATTAAAAAACATATATAAATTTTGAAATTATTTTTTTTTCAAAAAAACATATTAAATTTCAAAAATAAATATAAAAATCACAAAAAACATAAAAATTTGAAACAAATATATAAAATTTTTAAAAAAAAACATATAAAATTCAAAAATATATATTAAACTTCAAAAAAAATTATTAAATCGAAAATAAATATAAAATCAAAAATATATATAAATTTTTAATTTTTTTTTAAAAAACATATTAAATTCAAGACAAATATATAAAATTAAAAAAAAACCATATAAAATTCTAATAATATATATTAAATTTCGAAAATAATTATAAATTTCAAAAAAAATATAAAATTTGAAAATAAATATAAAATTCAAATATATATATATTAAATTTCAAAAAAAAAAACTAAATTCGAAAATAAATATAAAATTAAAAAAAAAAATAATTCTCTCATCTCTCTTTCTCTCTCAGACGCACGCACCACACACACACACGCACAGACATATATATATATACACACATATATAGATAGATATCTATATATATATATATATACACACACACACATATATATATATATATATATAAGTTGCCGACCGACCCCCTCCCACCGCCTCCCCGTCGGCGCCGCCCCCTCCCACCACCGCCGCCCCGTCGGCGCCGCCTCCTCCCTCCGCCCCCGATGGGTTTATATATATATATATATGTATAGATCTATATATGTGTGTGTATAGATCTATATATATATGTGTGTGTGTATATATATATATATGTGTGTGTGTGTGTGTGTGTGCGAGTGTGTGTGTGTCTATGAGAGTTAGAGAGAGAGAGAGAGATAGAGAGGAGAGAGAGAGAGAGAATAAAAATTGAATAGATATTGGGGTGTTTGGTTTGAGGGTTAGATTGATTCTAAAGATGTGTTTGGTTTAGGGTTTAAATTGATTTAGAGATTAAATTGATTTAAGGGGTGTTTGGTATAAGGGTATTTTAGACATTTCACCCCATGAGGGGTGTAAATGAAGATATGCAAACCTGAAGTGATCAAAATAATGATAGGACAAACCTCAGGGGGTGTAAATGAAGTTATCCCAATTATAATTTATTGAACAACAGAAAATGTAATATATCATATCTATCAAATTATAATTTACCCTTTTTTTTTTATATATATTTATTTTTAGTTCGAAGTTTCCATCACTTATCCAAAATTGATATGAAGCACTAGTTTTTTCTCGGGTCCCCCCCCCCCCCCCCCCCCCCCCCCCCCCACACACACACTCACTTTGAATCTGAACCACTGACTCCACTAAATAAAAGTTGACTAGACTAGATTAAAAAACATACCGAAAATTTTTATGTATTGGGCAATAAATAATTTAGTAAAGCATTAACTTCACAACATGTTTCTTGTGATATTATAACACAAAAATGATCCATAATTTTTTTTATTTATTTATCATGTTGTAGATAGAATTTAAGTGCCCGTTTGGAAGAGCTTTTTGATAGGTAAAATTCTTTTTTAAAAGTAAATTGTTAAAAGTAATTCAAATAAAAAAGACTTTAAAATAAAAAATATCGTTTGGTGAATTTTTTTAAAAAAACTTCTTAAGAATTTAAATATTTTTTAATTTCAAATATTAAAAAGTAGTTAAGTATTATTTAAAAGTGAGAGAGTCCTAAACTAATATGATTATATTTAATAGAATGAAAATTGTGATAAAAACAAGGGTAAATAAAAATACATTGAAGGTTAATATTGGGAATATAAATTATTAAATGAGGTTAAATTAGTAAACAAAAAATAATTGTAGATAAGTTTTACTTGCTTCTATTAAACAAATTTTTAAAGAAGTTGACTTCTATTAGAAGTGCATTTTATTAAATTCACCAAACATCCTTATTTTGTGGAAAAAGAATTATAGGTTATAAAAACCCATTTTGAGGTCCTCAAAAGCCCTCCCAAACATACTCTAAGTCTGTTATCAATGACTCAAGCTGAAATAAAATGATTAACTCAAAAAGGTACTATCTATTTTTTTTTTGGTAAATAAGGTATGTAAACACAAATTTTATCTTTGAAAATCTAGGAAACAAAATAGGAGCAAACAAAAATACCTTTACAAATAAGCAAATGTATTATAATCAATTTACTCCTAATCAACTGCTTATGTAAGCGTTGACCATGCCGAAAGTTCGTCCGAGAGAGATTTTTGTTATAACTTATAAACTAGAGGAGATCAAATTATAATTTATCAAATAACAGGAAGTGTGAGTTAATATATTATATCTTGAGGAGATCAAATTCCAATTTACCCTTATTTTTATTTTTTATATATTTATTTTTAGTTCGAAGTTTCCATCACTTATCCAAAATAGACATCAAGCACTAGTTTGTTCTCGTCCAGTATAGATTCTGAATAATTAACTTGTCAAATATAGATACCACCACTGACTCCACTCAATAAAAGTCGACTAGACTAAATTCAAAAACCGAAAATTTTTATGTATTGGGCAATAAATAATTTAGTAAAGCATAACTTCTCAACATGTTTCTTGTGATATTATAACACAAAAATGATCCATAATTTTTTTAAATTTATTTATCATGTTGTAGATAGAATTTAACTCTGTTGTCAATGACTGAAATAAAATGATTAACTCAAAAAGGTACTATCTATTTATTTTATTTTGGTAAATAAGGTACTATCTAATTAGCTTCCTTAATTAGACCATCAAATGTTGGGTTTCCTAAGGAGATAATGAAATAACTTTTGTTATTTCATCAAGTCATCTATATTATCAATATATATTTGGACATCTGATTTATTTAAAACAGCTTACTTAAAATAGGAAATACAAGCTAACAAACAAGAGAATGGGAAAATAAAATAAATGGAGATAAAAATATAATGAAGGGAGGATTATAGGAGTAGTCTAATCAGGGTCCAAAGAGACCTTTTTTGAGAATATGAGAACCTAAGTAAGTTCATAGTGAAAACACTCTCATTTATTTTTATCTATGGTTGTATATATATATAAAACACTCTAATTTATTTTTATCAATGGTTGTGTGTGTAATAGTCAAAATAATACATGGTCCAACCAGGATGGACCACTGGACTGATGGGCCGATGACGGATGACGGATGGGCCGGAAACAAGTGAGCTAAAGAAATAATGGGCCTATGGAATATTCAAGAAAATAAGTGATCCACAAGTTAAGGAATTGTCATATTTATGGATTAAAGAGTCCATAAGGAAAGAGGGTTTGATCAAATCCCACGATTTAAGGGATTGATAAACTTGGGAAAGGGGATTTGACCCATTGACCAAGTTGTGTATAAATAGGTGATGAAATATTGACTAAAGGATCCAATTTTTTACCCCAATTATTATTGTGTATTTTTCTGCATCTACACAATTGGCGCCGTCTGTGGGAACACTCCATTATTGAAATCTTTTTCAATAAAGCTTCCCATTCTCTACGAAAAAGCTGAGATTCATACCATCCATGGCGGTGATCACCCGTTCACATCAAACAGATTTACCTCCGAACGGAGGCTAGCAGGCAGAAGATCCGATTAGGCGAGCCCTGGAGGAGAGGACCGCCGAATTGGAGAGGCAGAACGCTGAACTAGTTGCAAAATTGGCCCAGCTTCAGAACCCGCAGGAGGTCCAGAACGATGAACAGTCCAACCAGCAGGATCGGTCCATAGGCCACCGGTCAGAAAGGGACAACCACCAAGTAAAATCCAATAACGATCGGGAAGAGCACGCGGAATCATCCCTACAGGTGCTTGGAGGGCGCAATCCCGAGGAGATTTTGACCATAAGGAAGTTGGAGGAAATTATGACCAGATTCCGGAGGGAGGTGTTGAAGGATCTAAAGGTCCAGACCCCTATCGATCTGGCCTCCGAGGCGTCCATTGACGCCTTGCAGACTCCGTTCGCCGTGACGATCACAAGTGTGCCCTACCCAGAAAGGTTTAGACTACCGAAGTTCACACTGTTCGATGGTACAAAGGATCCAATGGAGCACATCTACAACGTGCATACCAAGATGAATGTCTACAACGAAAACGAAGCCTTACTCTGTAAAGTCTTCCCTACCAACCTAACCGAAACGGCCCTGCTTTGGTTCAGAAATCAACCACCCCGATCCATTGGAAGCTGGCTCAGACTCTGCGAATTATTCATTGCCCAGTACTTCGGTAATAAAAGGCAGCAGAAAACTTTCTCCAGCCTATTCACCATGATCCAGGAGAAAGGCGAATCCCTGAAAAGATTTGTCTCGCGATACAACGTCGAGATGTCCTCAATTGATAATTGTGACCAACATTCAGCTGTCGAGGTCTCAGAATGGCCCTGATCCCTGGAACCAAGTTCCATCGGTCCTTGGTCAAAAGGCCACCAGCAGACATCGGAGAACTCAATTCCAGGGCGCAAGGGCATCTCCGAATAGAGGAGGAGTTGGTCATACATCAAAGAAGAACAACCTTTGCAAGCGTAGAGGCAAGAGTATCCGAACCTTCTAGGTTAAAGGATCGGGCACCAAACCGGAAGTGACCGAGCGCTCCTCCTGCACCCTCCCAAGTCACGGAGAAATGCCGGAGGTTTGAAGACAAAGTCACCCCCTTAAAGGTTACCCTGGCCAAACTGTACCAGGAGACTAAGGGGAAAGGAATCTACCGGTCACCACCACCCATCAGACAACCGATGGACTAAAGAGATATGTCAAGGCACTGTGCCTTCCATGGCGAGTATGGGCACCACGCCAACGAGTGCAGAAGCCTCAAGAGACAGGTGGAAGCCATGATAGCAAAAGGAAAGCTGATCGAGTATGTTGCCAAGGAGGGAACCTGATCAGATCAACCATCTCATACACCCGCCAAGGGAGCAATGGGACAGCCCGTAAGAGTCAATCACATGGTTCACGGAGGACCAAGTCGATTAGAAATAGAGGAAGCCCGTAGATTTCAGATGCGTCAGGCCCAGAAGCTGCGAAAGGTGGGGGAAGTCAGCGAGTTCCGAAGCCCGAAAGAGAATGCCCGTATAACTTTCTCCTCTGCGGATATGCGGGGCATTCAATCTCCACATGACGATCCCTTGGTTATCTCTCTCATGGTCTCAAACTGCTTGATCAAGAGAGTGATGGTTGACCCAGGAAGCAACGCCAACATTATCACCAAGTGAGCCTTTGATAAGTTAGAGATCAACCCCCAAGAGATAGTCCCTTTTAGGAGCCCGATAGCCGGATTCGATGGCAGAATAGTGGAACCAGTGGGAGAGATTCAACTGCCGGTAACAGCAGCAAGGCGCACGCTTAGAGAAACCTTCGTGGTGGTGGATGTCAAACCCTCCTCCAATCTCCTTATGGGGAGATGTTGGATCCATCGGATGCACGTAGTTCCGTCAACAATGCATCAGGTCATGCGATGCCTCGATCCGAACGGAATTGATATGATTGACATCAGGGGAGATCAGGTAGCAGCCAAGGAGTGTTATGCTGTTACCATGAAAAGTCTAAAGAAAAATGCTGAACTGGAACGAGGGTCACGATCCAAGGCGGTACCCAATGACCAATAACAATTACAGGAAGAGGGTGCGGGATCATCAATAGCAGCTGAACCTTTGCTTGAAGTACAGATCTATCCCGATCACCCCGAAAGGTTGACTTAAATCGGTTTTGGCCATAGTGCTCAAGAAAAAGAGGAAATGGAGGCCCTACTACTCTCTAATCTTGACATATTTGCCGGGGACATATGGATATGACTGGAATCGATCCATCAGTAGCCCAGCATTCCCTCAACATCGATCCCAGTGCAAAACCTGTCAGACAGAAGCAAAGGCGGATGGGGGCACAACGGAACCAGATCATAGCTGAAGAGGTCGATCGACTTCTCCAGGCAGGATTCATAAAATAGGTACAGTATCCGTCCTGGCTGGAAAACGTTGTTGTGGTTCAGAAAAAGAATGGGAAATGGAGGGTGTGTGTGGACTTCACCGATCTTAACAAAGCATGCCTGGAAGACTGTTTCCCTTTACCAAAGATCGATCAGATGGTAGATGCCACCACAGGGTTTGAGCACATGAGTTTTCTGGATGCGTACTCTGGATATAACCAGATACGAATGAACCCCGATGACGAGAAAAAGACAACATTCATCACCGAATCAGGTACATATTGTTACACAGTTATGCCTTTCGGACTAAAAAATGCAGGTGCAACCTTTCAAAGGTTGGTGAACAAAGTTTTCCAGGGCATGATGGGATCCACCATTGAAGCTTATATTGATGACACGGTGGTTAAAAACAAAGCAAAAAACGATCACCTGACCAATCTGCAGCAAGTGTTCGACACCCTCAGAAAATACAAGATGAAGCTCAACCCATCCAAATGTTCCTTCGGAGTGGTTTCGGGCCAGTTCTTAGGACACATAGTTAATCGGACGGGAATACAGGCCAGTCCGACACAAGTCAAAGCTCTCGTGGAGTCAGCAGAGCCAAGATCCCGGAAGGAGATCCAGGTGCTAACAGGAAGAGTAGCGGCCCTCAGCCGTTTAATCTCTCGATTAACCAATCGGTGCAGGCCGTTCTTTCAAGCTATAAAGGCGGCAAAAGGAGAGGTCTGGGGGCCGGAGCAATCAGAAGCTCTGAAAAAACTCAAGAACTACATAACAAAGCCTTCTATACTGGCAACCCTAGAAGCCGATGAGCCGCTACACTTGTATCTGGCTATATCTTCAATGTCTACCAGCGCCGCTCTGGTCAAAGAGGGTAAGGGGTACCAGGCACCTATCTTCTAGACCAGCAAAGCCCTTGCTGTTGCAGAAACCCGTTATATAAAGCAGGAGAAGCTGGTACTATCACTGATCAATGCAAAACGACGTCTTCGACATTATTTTGAAGCACACCCGATCATGGTGCCAACTGCAACCCCGATCAGATCTATAATGGCGAAACCTGAATTATCCGGGAGAGTATCCAAATGGGCAATTGAACTCAGGATTTTTGACATAACCTACGTCCCCCGAACTGCAATCAAAGGCCAAGCAGTAGTTGACTTTTTGCTAGAAACAGAAACTACAGACTCCTTGGAAGAAAATGAACCTAGCTTATGGGTTGTGTTCGTAGACGGATCATCAAATATCAATGAAGCATGGATCGGTGTAGAAATCATGACACCAGATGGCACTAAAATCCAGCAGTCCGTTCGATTGGAGTTTCCTGCTTCTAATAATGAGGCTGAATACAAGGTCCTTCTTGCAGGAATTCGGTTGGCCCGAAGCCTTCAAGAACAGAAAGCTGAGGTACGAAGTGATTCTCAATTGGTCGTACGGCAGTTAAATGGGGAATATGAAACCCGAGAGCCAAAAATGGAAGCATACAAGAATTTGGTTCTAAAGGAGGCCGAAGGGTTTCAGCAGTTAACCTTTGAACAGATTCCCAGAGGGGATAATGTTATGGCAGATCATCTGGCTAACCAGGCCTCCGCAGCAGGAGAAGGTTTGACTCGTACTGTACCAATAGACTTCATCGTCCGATCAAGCTTGGAGACCCCCGAAGAAGTTATGGTTATTCCATGGGAGCCAAGTTAGATGGACCCTATAGCAGATTATTTGAGGTCTGGTGCATTTCCTGAGTCAAAATCAGAAGCCCGGAAGATAAAAATGAAGATAGCTAGATATGTTTTGTACAACGGCCAACTATATCGCAAGTCTTTCTCACGATCATATTTGAGATGTCTCACGCCCCCCGAAGCTTCGGCGTTCATGAAAGAGATTCATGCAGGAGTTTGTGGCAACCATTCCGGAGGAAGGTCTTTAGCCCACAAAGTTCTTACCCAAGGATATTTCTGGCCCTATCTGTCAAGAGACGCTGAGGTCTATACCTGACACTGTAAGAAATGCCAATTTCATGGGGATGCCATTCATCCACCTCCGGAGTTGCTGAACCCAACAATTATCCCTCACCCATTCGCCCGATGGGGTATGGATATTGTAGATCCACTCTCGAAAGTTATACGCTCTACCACTCATGTTCTTTTAGCGACAGACTACTTTACCAAATGGGTGGAAGCCGTGGCATACCCCACCATCACAGGTAGCCATGTTATAAAGTTCATATGGAGCCACATCATCTGTAGATTCGGGCTACCTCGAATCATAAGGATGTATAATGGCACCAATCTTGATAACATGAGGGTTCAAACATTTCTGGCAAAGCATGGGATCAATCAGAACACTTCTTCCGTCGGCTATCCGCAGGGAAATGGGCAGGCTGAAAGGACAAACATAACCATTTTTGATACACTGAGGAAAAAGCTTGAAAAAGCAAAAGGGGCATGGTTGAAAAAATTGCCCGAGGTATTATGGTCCTATCGGACTACTCTGAGGCAACCAACGAGAGAGACCCCTTTCGTCATGGCGTATGGGGCCGAAGCAGTTATCCCGACCGAGTTAAGAGTACATACTCTAAGAAGTCAAGCCTGGGAGGAAGGTCCAAACAATCAACACCTAGCCCATGATCTGGACCTCCTAAAAGAAATAAGGGAAGTTACCGGGATAAGACTGGTTGCCTATCAGCAACAGATTAGGGCATAATTCAACCAGAAAGTCAAGAGAAGAGAATTCCAGGTAGGCGATATGGTACTCAGAAGAAAGATTGGGATTGTAGGTAAATTGCGAGAGACATGGGAAGGGCCTTACACAGTAGTTGAGGTCATCGGACGCAGAGCTTATCGGGTAAGAAAGAACGAAACAGGCCGCATCGAATCCAACTCTCAGAACGCTTATCGGCTTAAGAGGTATTATCCTTAAGAGGTTTCTTTTGCTGATGCACTAAAGCTTTGTCTCTCTTATGACATCTTCTTCTAGTTGTGAAAAAGAAATTATGACCGATGTCGGCATCTCTGCTTCATGATTCTCAAGTTCATTTCAATAAAGATACATTCTATTTTTATACGAGTATTCCATGTTTAATTAAAAAATTTCTAAGTGTTTGAGTTCAAACCTGATTTGAACTAACCAGAGGATAAACGGCAAACCTCAGGGGCCAGATGCCCGAAGGCTCCATGTTTAAATAAAATTTTCCTAAGTGTTTGAGTTCAAACCTGATTTGAACTAACTAGAGGATAAACGGTAAGCCTCAGGGGCCAGATGCCCGAAGGCTCCCTGTTTAAATAAATTTTTCCTAAGTGTTTGAGTTCAAACCTGATTTGAACTAACCAGAGGATAAACAACAAGCCTCAGGGGCCAGATGCCCGAAGGCTCCATGTTTAAATAAAATTTTCCTAAGTATTTGAGTTCAAACCTGATTTGAACTAACCAGAGGATAAACAACAAGCCTCAGGGGCCAGATGCCTGAAGGCTCCATGTTTAAATAAAATTTTCCTAAGTGTTTGAGTTCAAACCTGATTTGAACTAACCAGAGATAAACAACAAGCCTCAGGGGCCAGATGCCCGAAGGCTCCATGTTTAATTAAAATTTTCCTAAGTGATAAATTCAGACCTGATTTGAACTATCTAGAGGATAAAGACAGGCCTGAGGGGCCAGACGCCCAAAGGTTCCATTATTAAAAATTTCCTAAGTGTTGAATTTCAGACATAATATGAAATAGCCAAGGAGAAATTATTAGGGGGCCATATTCCCGAAGAATGAATATTGCATGAAAAACAAAATAAACACTAAGGTGAGAAAAGTTCTTTTCATTGATAAAGAAAGAAAGTACAAAAATACCTTTTTAGAATAAGTGAGTACAGATAAACTTAAAACCTATTCTACTGATCGGGAGGATAATATTCTTCCCCCTTCAGAATGGCGGCGAACCTCTTCTCATTTTCGGAGGCAGGAGGGTTTTTATAGGGAACATGCACTCCCATATGGGCATCAAATTCCTCAGCAGTCTTAAACTCCAGAGCTTCCAGAGGAATGTGCTCCATTTCGTGCCTCTCTCGCCAAGCTCTGGTCGATCGGAGATCACAGATAGTACAGTATCGGTTGTATATATCCAGACCTCCCAGGCGGCACACTTCAACATTAACCCGCTCCAGAGCCAAGAGATTCTCTGATTCTGCCTTTTCAGCTGCCATCTTCTGGTTAGCTGTTTTCACTTCTTTAAGCTCAGCAGCCAATGCTAGCTTTTCAACTGTCAGAGCCCGCTTCTCCGCCTCACCAGTCTCCAGGAGGATTTTCTGCTCTGAGACAGTCTGATGAAGGCCATCTGCCTCTTTGACCAGAGCAACCCGATGAGCATAATTTTGCTTGATCTGGGCCTTCATATTGGCCATTTCCTTAATGTCAGACTCCACAATGTTATTGTAGGCCTGAACCCCATAGAGAAGCTGCACGAAAAAGAAATATTAGTGCATAATGTGGCAAATAAGTAATAAACCAAAGCTCCAAAACAAAGAGCAAGTGTATACCTCCATGACCATTATGGAAGTCTTCTTTGCCAGATCAGTCCTGGATATTTTGGACTGAGCGGCCCTGTCAGCTGGAGTCCAGATCCCTTTTGCCATAGCCCGACGAGCTTCTGGCTGGGTGAGGGTAATTTGATCAGCGCATACCGGAGTCTCATCTAGCAGAAGGAACTTCGGTTCCCAAGGAATTGAAGTACGGGATGCCTCCAGAACTCGGGGGGTCTCACTTGTAGAAGGATTGTTAGTTTGAGTTTTGGCCCTCTTATTGGCCACTCCACCGCCTGTACTGGATCGGGTTCTGGTAACTGCTGGAGACTGGGTTGGAGCTACCGGATTCTGTGCTGGCGAGGCAACCGGGCTCTGCGCTGGTGGGGGTACTGGAGGTGTCGGAGGTGCTGTTGAGAGCGGTACAACATCTACCAGGGTGACCCCTTCGGGAACTTGAGGGCGTCTGGCAGAAAAAGGTTTGTCATGCAAGTCCATCTTGTCAACAGTAGCGCCCAAGTTAGAAATTGACTCCTGGTTTGCCGAAGTCAGCAGGTCAATAGCAGATCGGGCTTTGCCCCAGATATGAGTTTTCAGGATGCCTATACGTTGTTTTATGAAAGGCAGGGGGATGTCTCTATTCTCATAACCCATAAATTTATAGGCGTAATCCCCCCGATGAAGATCACAGTGCTCGCAAAGGCAAGATGCCTTATGTAAGGGACGGAAGATGGGCAAACGAATGGCTCCGAAAGTATTTGGGATCGGGAATATGCGAGAAAATAGGTAAGCCCAATTACCACTCACAACTACCATTCTCTCTTTCCACCCCTTGTCGGACTTCTCTCTGTCAGTACATATAGCCCGACCGTGGAAAGGGAAGAGATTGTATCTGCCCTTACTAGCCCTAGCATTTTGGAAAAAGTAACAAAACAACAAATAGGCTAGGCCTAGGTTAAGTTCCATATCCTTATTATATAAAAGTAGCATGGACATGATCCAAGGCTATTCGGGTTAAGTTGGAGGGGATGTAGGCCTAGCATAAAGAAGACGTAATGGAAGAAAGGGTGAAGAAGGAACTTCAAAACCCTGAGGTGAACTGCCGATAGCAGAATACTACCGGGTGCTAGTCCCTGGCTTGTGGTAAAATCTAGGTAACCTGGGTAAGGGTCCACATAAACGTCCCCAGGTACTTGGGTCTCAGCCCGAACGTGTTTGACGTCTACTTCAGGGCGAACTCTCTTAAGTGGGGCCACTGCGAACAGTTCAGAGGGTTTGGGATCCACAGATTCATTCGTTGACGAACCCGAAAGGTCTGTGTTTTGGGGAGTTGTTTTTGGGGCTCCTTGGCTAGTAGACTGGGGACTGTCACTACTGGTAGGATCGGTACCAGTAGTAGAGGACATAACAACCTTTTCTACAGACCGGGTGCCATCGCTATCAGACATAGTTCTAAGAAAGGTAGAAGAGACAGAAGGGGGGCAGAGGTGAAAGTAAAGAAAAAGGAAGAGATCGTCCGACTTACTCAGATAATAGTGATGCGTCAGGGAAGGCTTTGGGTGGAAGCAGACTACCGTGTTATTAGAGGATCTTAAACTGACCAAACGAAGAAAATTTCAGGTAGTAGAGAGGGACGTGCTTCAGAGATGAAGGTTGAGAGCAAAGTGTAGTTGTAAAATGAAAAATGAAGAAATAAAGTGGCTTTGAGGGGGGTTTTATAGAAGGTGATGTTGGCCTTGAAATTTATTCTCGGACAATAAATCCTATTTTGATATTAACAAAACATTTAAAGCGTGTTTAATACTAATGAATTATCAAGTTCATCTTTTCAGCAAAAGACAGGTGAACGACTCGGAAAACAAACATGGAAAGAAAACGACTCGGAAAGCAAGCTCGGAAAGAAAGTTTGATTTAAAGCGAAAAGCTGTGAAAGAAATTGAAGCGAAAAAGGAAAATCAATTAAACGGCAAAAGCGAAAGTTGAAGACTCAAGACTCGGGGTAGATAGGTCGGGGAGCGATCATTGTAACAAGGTAATTTTATGTGTCGATTTTATCGTATAAGCTCGAGTATAAAATGAACCGAACTCAAATGAAATGAAAAACGCTTTACCAAACTTAAACGGAAATAAAAATATTTTTATTAAATGTTTTTCTTGTTATAGTCGACTAGAATCACCCTGTGTATTTTCTAGTAGTCGACTACTTCAACCAGTAGCTATTGGTTTTTCATCCACATCAAAAGAGTCGACTGAAACAAGCTTGAGTCGACTAGACTACTCATTGTAGTCGACTAGAACTCATTCTAGTCGACTAGATGGTCCAAAGTAGTCGACTAGAACTCAATCTAGTCGACTAGATGGACCATTGTAGTCGACTACAATGAAGAAGTAGTCGACTAGAAGATTGCTTAAAATCTGCAGATTTTCAGAAAACAATTCCCATGTTTTGTGGATCGTGTTTAATGGTATTCAAACGGCTCTTGTCTTTCAATTACAATATTCGTTCTACAAAACCCTAATGTATTGATATATATAGAATGATATGTGTTCATTGTAGACTAAGAGATTGAAAAACAAAAGAGAAAGAAAAGAAAGAAAAACTCTCAAAATTCTGCAGAAATTTTCTCTACAAAAGCCATTGAAACCAAGCTTTGAAAATCTGATTTTCTTCAAGTTTCTTTGAAAATCAAAACCTCTAGTATCTCTTCTTATTCTCCAAATATCATTCATTGATTATATCATTTGAGAATACATTTCTAGAGCTATTATAAAATCACCAAAAACACTTGAGCTTATATTGATTTATCTTCCATAAAAACCTTTGGGTTTTGAGTGTTTTTGTTCTTGAGTGATTTTATTGATTACATACGAATTTGTAATCTCGGACAAGTGAAGTCCACCGATTGTTCAAGAGAGGGTTGTTCTCTTGATTGAGAGACAAGCTCGAGAGGCTTGTGTTGTAAAGGTTTGCCATTCCACCTGTGAAGGAAGGGCCATAGTGAAAGGATCGGGAAAAGTCTCAAGAAGGGGTTCTTGAGCCGAGGAGTAGGAGTTACCGAACCTCAAAAAATCACGGTGTCAATCTCTCTATCTCTCTCTCCTTATTTCATTAATTTGCATGATATATTTACTTGAATATCTTTTATGCTAATTAGTCTTGCGATTAGTTGTTAGATAAATTGAATTGAATTTATTCATTTGACTATTGAAGAAATTGAGTATTGATTATATATTGTTCCAATTTCGAAAAGGAGTAGAAATATTTTGAACACCCTATTCACCCCCCCTCTAGGGTTATTTAGTGACTAACAGGTGAGAAAGAGGCCAAAAGACTGCACGAAGCCCGAAGGTCGCGCAACCCACGATGAGCCGTCATGGTGCTAAGATTGAGGGAGTAATGGTCATTCATTTCAAATGTTAATAAATGCTTAGTAATGATTGACAGCCTACTAACCATCATTTCCCATAAAAGTGCATATATGTATATATATGTGTGTATAGTGGTATTCAAATTTTCGGTCATGGGCTTTAAAAGAGAATCACAAAGCCCATAACCTCAGGGGCCTGTGTAATAGTCAAAATAATACATGGCCCAACCAGGATGGGCCAGAAACAAGTGGGCTAAAGAAATAATGGGCCTATGGAATATTCAAGAAAATAAGTGATCCACAAGTTAATGAATTGTCATATTTATGGATTAAAGAGTCCATAAGGAAAGAGGGTTTGATCAAATCCCACGATTTAAGGGATTGATAAACTTGTTAAAGGGGATTTGACTCATTGACCAAGCTGTGTATAAATAGGTGATGAAATATTGAATAAAGGATTCAATATTTTACCCCAATTATTATTGTGTATTTTTTTGCATCTACCGTGTGTATATATATATTTTGTGTAATCAAATTTTGGCAATTAGTTGTAGGTGTTCAAAGAATCTACCCAACGGTGAACTAATTGGAATAAACTTCTTTAGTACGTGCATGTAGACCTGTCAATGGATCGGATTCGGATCGGATCAGTTAAATCCAAATCCAATTTGTTAAGAAATCGGATTATCGAATTCGGATCATAATCGGATTATCGGATTTTATTTTCAATCCATATCCGGTTAATATCGGATCGGATCGGATTATTGACAGGTCTATTGATAAGTAAGGTTGCAAATGAACCGAGCCGTTCGTGAGCAGGCTCGGGTTCGGTTCGTTAAAAGCTCGGTTCGTGCTCGTTCGTTTAGTAAACGAACCGAGCTTGAGCACAATTTTTAGGCTCGTTTAGTAAACGAGCCGAGCTTGAACATTACTAAGCTCGGCTCGCCAAGTTCATGAACAGGCTCGTCTAAGTTAAATAGTAAAATTATATCATATTTGACAAAAGAAAGTATTCAAATTGAACAGATTATGAAGATTATTGTGAAAAGATTATAGAAATTAGGCGGTCATAACATAAAATTCATTCATAAAAAATTATACTAGTGAATATATGTTAAAACAGACATGCAACAACTCAATCCAGACAACTATTAGGAAGATTAATATATGTTGCATTGAAACGAGTCGTTCGTAAACAAACTCGGGCTCGGCTCGTTAAATCTGGCGTTCGGCTCGGGCTCGTTCGTTAAGCAAATGAGCCGAGCTTGAACACATTTTCTAGGCTCGTTTAGTAAATGAACCGAGCTTGAACATTCCAAAGCTCGGCTTGGCTCAGTTCGTTTGCAACCCTATTGATAAGGATGACAAAAACTCCAGATCCGTGATCCAAATCCGATAACTCTACGGATTTTCACTTAGTTAATTCATATTCAAATTTCTTAATTATAGAATATCTGATCCGAACATCTAATTAAAAAATACAAAAATCAATAAATACTGAAACACTAAAATTATTCACACTTTTAATAATTATGATCAATCATTATTAATAAATAATACAATAATTAACAACTAACGTTTATATACATGTACAATATTAAATATATACACATAAAAATATCATATATTTATATATATATATAAATATATTTATATATATTTTATATCGGATCGGGTTATTATCGGATCGGATTGACATAAATCCAAATCCAATTTGTTAAGAAATCGGATTATCGGATTCGGATTCTAATCGGGTTATCGGATTTTATTTTCAATCCATATCCGGATAATCGGATCGGATTCGGATCAAAATCCGATCCATTGACAGGTCTACCTGCATGCATGGGTACCTAACTATTTATATATTCTGATGTGTTATATCATTATAATTTGTTTGTCCTTGGAATATGCAATTTTAGAGGTTTTTAACAATTGAACATCACTATCTTAGAAGACCCCAAATTTTGAATTATTTATGTATTCATATAGAAGTTGCTTATTAGGTTATATGAGCACCCATTGGGTCACACTGATTTGAACAGAAGCACTGCTTTAATTTCTACCAAAATTGTCTATTCTTATAGCTTTTTTCCAACACTTAATTTAAATAGATCACTGAGTTTTCCAATCATCAAGCTTGTAGAAAATATGACAAATACATATATCTATATCTATACTACGTATAAAAGTACAAAGGACTTTTTTTATTTCCAAACACTTTTTTTTTTACATTTTAAATTAAAAATAAAATAAAAAGTTGAATAGATGTGTCTTTTAACTTAAATTAAATAGGTGTGCTTTTTAATTAAAATTCAATGGGTGTGTCCTTTTAGCTAAAATTAAATGGTTTTGTTCTTTATATCTTTTCAATTTATATTTATTTAATTATTTTAATATTTTATTTTTCTAATTACACACTAAATTCTAATAGGTAATACAGAAATTCTTATATATTCCCTTATTTTCTGTATCATTGACATCTCTTCAACATGTTGTTTCACTTGCAACAATCATGTTGTCTTACACCCAACGGTCATCTCTCAAAATCCTCCAAATCACACCCCTTCATCACTATATATATTCCATATCATTTTTCATGCAAAAACCAACCCAATAACGTACATAACTACACACAACTCTACACCGTACATGGCTTCTCCTTCATAAATATTATTGTCTTCGTTCATTATTTTTCTTCTCTCTTTCATTGAAATTACAATATTTATACTTCATTAATTCACTATAAATCTTACCTAGTATATATATATATATATATATATATATATATATATATATGTAGAAATTTGAATAATTCTCTTTCAAACACAACTTAAATTAACATCCCACTGAATAAAATAGTTGTTGACAGGACTTAATTCCAATACATTTCCTAGACATATCTCTTGTTCTAGTCAAATTTGCAGCAAATTTAATCATTTACTTGTTATTTGGTCAAGCATAGCTCTACCTCTGCAACCATTTTTTTTTAGATGTCATGAAATAGCAATGATCTACAAAGCTTTGTTTTCTCCATATCACTAGTAACAAGCACTACTACTTCATCTATGAAGAGATACCTAATAATTTTTTTGACTTTGACACATAAATCTAACAAATATGGGAGATTAAAATAAAATAAAAATAATTCCGGAAATCAAGTCGGAGACCGCGAAGCTTTGCCCGAGTTGAGTAAGAGGCAACAAACGCAATTCTCATCGGTCAAAATCTAGATTGCGGGACCGGAATATACATTGTTAACAAAATGGCCTATGCTAAAAGGATTTGAATTGTCGGTCCACGTATCCAATATATATACACTATAACTCCATGAATGTCCATGAAGAAAAAAATATATTTTAATATTATTTATTTGATGGTGATCGTTGTGATGTTGATAAAAAATAAATAAAAATCATACACTTGCTAGGAGAAGTTAGAGAAAGAAAATGGAGATAAGGGTAGAATCCAATTTGAAGAGGAAATACTATTAACCCAAATAATCTTTAAAAATATTTTTGATTTATATTTAAATATAAGATAAATGTTCATATTTTATTGAATCACCTCATGGAATAGAAGAAAGCTCCTATTTATGGGTAAGAGACGAGTATTGTCCTGAACTTAATTACAAACCGAGAATTAACTAAATAAGGAACATTTATTAGGAAAATGTCTAACCTTTAATGACGATCTCCATGAGACATAGATCTCAAGGAGATTGTCCTTCGAGAGTGTTACACGAACCGGTCTCACAATTCGCGTAACATTAAGTCACGATATACAGTAGTTAGGATTCGAACAAACATTCTAGAATTTGAATACGGTTGGTCCAAGTCAACTGTGCTACACCACAGGGCAACATTTACTAGGAGAGCACAAAAAAAAAAAAAAAAATAGGGGAAAACATGTGAAACCTGAATGAGGCAGGTTGTATTTACTATTTAATATATTCCGGGTACAAGTTCTATAAATGAATAATGTAGTTGAAAGGGCAAAATAGGATGTTCAAAACAATGCCACATTATGGAAATCCACCATGCCATTCTAATTAACTCCTGCCATAGATATATATACATGTGTGTTTGTGTTTTTCCTGTTATGATATATTCAAATATGTACTTGAAAGTTGAAATCTACCCTAATGACTTAGCTAAATAAAACATACCCTCTTTAAAATACCATTCACACATTGTCTTAAATTTACTTAGGGTACGTTTTGGGAGCAAGGTGCGTTTTGGGAGCAAGGAAATGGACATGGAAATGGAAATGGAAATGGAATTGGAAATGGAAATGGAATTGGAATTGGGGGACTTCAATTTCAAATTTATTGTTTGGATGTAATAAAATACTTTAAAATTGAGATTAAAATGCAATTCCAAAGACATCAATTCCACAAGGAGAAGTTGTGATTTGCAATTCCCCATCTTCTCCAAACCTTAATCCACTTAATACTCTCTCAGTCTCTCTCTAAGAAATTTTTTTTCATAACCACAAACATACATACATATATATATAAATACTTATATATATACATGCGCCTATATATATTCACAACCTATATATACGAGTATATATATACACACACACGTTTATATATAAAAATATACATACACATATACATACATATGAATATATATGTACTCATAGATGACATATATATATATGTACTCATAGATGACATATATATATATATATATATATGAATACACATACACACACAAATATATACACATCTAAACTCACACATATATACACATACATACATGTATATACACATGCATATACACACACACACAAATATTCATACATATATTTGTATATTTATACCTATATATATATTTATTTATCTACATTGTCTAATCTGATTTTAAAGTTATTATCTTTTATATTTAAATTGGGTTTGTGATTGAATTTCAATTACACTTGAATTACAAGACACATCCAAACAATATATTTGGAATTTCATTTGGGTCCATTTGGTTGCGCGGATTTGGAATTGGAATGGCATGGTATTTCAATTCCACAAATACAATTCCAAATATATTGTTTTGATGTGTCTTGGAATTCAAGTGTAATTGAATTTCAATCACAAACTCAATTTGAATATAAGAGATAATAACTTTAAAATCACATTAGACAATATAGACATGGTTCACAAAAACGGTTTCGGTGTAACGAAACCGGGTCAGTATCGGGGTTACGTAACGGTTTCGTTTATCGCAAGTGTGAATTTTTTAAAAACTCGCACATTGTGGTAAAAATGTACTGATATGGTACTTTTGACAACATAACTAAACTTTGATGATTTTTTGATAATTTTGAGTAAATTTTATTTTATTTTTAAAGATATTTAGTACCCAAAATAATTTATTAATGCAATATAAGCAATCCCTCCTTCTAAACACTGTGTTTCCCTTCTTCTACACTTCTCCAGTTCTACTACTTGATCATGTGGGTATTTTTAATTAATTGATAACCCAAAAAAGGAAAAAAAAATAAAAAACAAAACAATTGCAAATGGTGGGTACATTCTACCATGTTTGTCTATTATATTCTATTATTATCTATAGAGTTATTTTACACTACTTCAACATTCTTATAGCAAATTTTTATTTATAATATTCTTATTTTTAATAAATGTTTTACCCATATTAAGTAAGGAAATTATAAATTTTTATTTATAATATTCCTATTTTTAATACATTTTAAACAAAACATTTTTTTTTAAAACCGATTCTTAAATATATCGGCCGGTTCACCAATATATCGGTCGGTTCGCTAAGAATCGGCCGGTTCGGATGTGAATCGGCATGCCCAACGATATATCGGGCTGAACCGGTTTCGGTTCAGCCCATAAGCATTACGAACCGGCCGGTTCGGCGAACCATGAATATAGATTAATATATATATATGTGAATAATAGTACAAGTATAGGTATGAATATATATATATATGTGTGTGTATGATATATCGAAAAAAAATTATATGTGTGTATGTATGTGTGTAGATGTGTATGTACGTAAGTTTAAATATTTGTGTTTATGTATATATATATTTGTTTGTATATGTAGTGATTTTTTTTTTGAAAGGTATGTACTGATATTTGAATATATATGCATACATATATATGTGTGTATATTTGTATATATAGGTGTGTATATATATAGGCGTATGTATATATATGTATAAACATATATGTATGTTTGTGGTTGTAAAAAATTTGTTGTTAGAGATAAAGTATATAGTGGATCAAGATTTGAAAAAGATGTTAATTGAAAATTACAACTTCAGCATGTGGAATTCAAGCAATTTGAATCTTTGGAATTGAAATTCAATGGGTAATTTGCATTGATACCCCTTGAGGTTTAGGTTAATTCCACCTTGTCTCCGGTCAACTCATAAGTTTACAATGACACCCCCTGAGCTTTAAAAAGTCTTGCAGTGACACCCCTTTGAGCCATGAAAAGTCAGGTTTGCCCTTATTATAAATAGGGTTAATTTCAATAAACTCTCCTCTACTATTGAATTTTAATCACATTGCCCCACACTCAAACAATATATTTATAAAATTCAAAAAATATATATTAAATTAAAAATATATATATCAAATTCGAAAAAAATATATAAAATCCGAAACAAATATATATATAAATCTGAAAACAATATATTAAATTTAAAGAAATATATAAAATTCAAAAACAAAAATATAAATTCGAAAAAAATATATAAAATTCAAAAAATATAAATTTCGAATATATATAAATTTCAAGAAATATATATTTCGAAAAACAAAATGTGAATAAATAAATAAATTAGTAAAATATCATATATTTTCTAATGAAGTGAATCAAACTACTTACCACCAACAACAATTAGTGGTATTTTTTTATATATATTTTTCCAAAATATATATTTTTTGAAATTTATATGTCGTTTTCAAAATTTATATGATATTTTCGAAAGTTATATAATATTTTTGAATTTTATAAAAAAATATTGTAGTGACACCCCCTATGTTTAGGTCAATTTCAAACAAATATATAAAATTCAAAATATATATATAATTAAAAAAATTGATAAATTTGAAAAAATAAATAAATTTTGAATATATATAATTTAAAAAATATATATATATAATTTGGAAAATATATATAAATTCAAAAAAATATTAATTTAGAATTTTTTTATAAAATTCGAAAATATATATATAAATTTCAAAAAATATATCCAACAATTAGTGGTCTTTTTTTATATATATATTTTCAAAATATATATATTTTTTCGAATTATATATATATATATATTGAAATTTATAAAAAAAAATCGAATTTTATATTTTTGTTTTTGAATTTTATATATATATTTTTAAATTAAATATATTGTTTTCGAATTTATATTTGTTTTAAAATTTATATATTTGTTTTGATTTTTATATATATTTTTTGAATTTGATATATATTTTTCTAATTTTATATATATTTTTTGAATTTTATAAATATATTGTTCGAGGGTGGGGGTAATGTAATTGAAATTCAATAGTAGAGGAATTAGTTGATTAAATTCAATAGTAAAGGGGAGTTTATTAAAATTAACCATATTTATAATAAAGGCAAACCTGACTTTTCACGGCTCAAAGGGGTGTCACTGCAAGACTTTTTAAAGTTCAAGAGGTGTCATTGTAAACTTGTGCATTGACCGGAGACTAAGTGCAATTGACCTAAACCTCAGGAGTGTCACTGCAAATTACCCTATTTTGTTATATCCAAACAATAAATTTGGAATTAGAGCCCCAATTCCAATTCCATGCTCTTATTCAAAAACAAAAAAAAATTGAGGAGAGAAATTATTTGGAGCCCAAAATACCAACAAATCGAACCCGTACTATATCAACATGACTTCATGACAACATCATCCCCTCACGATAACATCAATCTCTCATAAGAACTAGTAGGTAAGACTCCCTATCATTACTCTTTTAAGAGTGAGAATTTATTCGACTTCTCAATTCAGAATATTAGAGTTTTATCAGAATTTGTCCGACAGACTCCGTACCATTGCTCTTTTCAGAGTCATTGCAAAGAGTTAAAAGAAAAAATTTCTAGTTCATGGTCCAATTAATGTCAATTATGGAAAGAAAATGAAGAACCATGCATAAAAAATTGAGCAGCACTTGATCATATCAAACAGCTTAATAAAAAACTAGCACAGGAGCTTTAAATAATCCTTGTAAATTAGAAAAAAAAAAATCATACACATGACTAGAACATCAAATCAAAGAGTAACCAAAAAGAGCAAAAGAAGAAAAAAGAGTATAATTACACAGAGAGTTAACTAGCAGAAGAATGAAGCCATTTCTTAGTAATCAAAACTCTCAAAGTCTCAGAGTGAGGTCTGGTGTAGGAACCTCAGGCACCTCTAAAAAATTCATGTTTGAATTTCCAGCAACTCCGAAACTCGAACGATTTTCGCAAACTTCCGAGACTTGATGAAAACTGCCGGGCCATAGCAACTCGGCATTATCATCGTCCTCCACGAATATCGGCAGCCCCATTGAGCCGTGCTCGAATCTAGGGCTGCCTCGGATTTCGAGCGGCCTCACCGACGGCACGAAGCCATGGTGAGCCGAAGAGTGTGCTTTGATTTCGAGGGACCGAAATGAAGGCTGATCATGCATAGGAAGAGCTGCTAAGCAAGCATACCTCTCGGAGTAATAGTCCATCCGCATTGCCCTCTTCGCTAGCGTTCGCTCTCGCTTGTGCGCGTTCTGGTGGCCCCCGAGAGCCTGCGAGCTGAAGAATTTGCGCCTGCAGTAATTGCAAGAGAAAACTCGTGGAAGGGTTGCTGCAGTAGTTCCGGATGCAGGTTCGTTGCTGCTCTCGCTTGTGCTCGATATCGGAAGCCCTACTGAGTCCCTTCCAACGGACTCGTTGTTGTTAGTGTTGAAGCTGAGAGTTAAGTCTAGGGAGACTGGTTGAGAAATGGATTGAGGGCCTACGGGATTCGTGAGACGGGGAGAGTCAACGAGGCCATCTATAAAGGGATTTCGGAAGGGTTGGTGGCTGGAGATGTTGGAGGCAACCTGGCTGCTGATATCGGAATAGTTTTCCGAGGAGGCCTCCACTTCAAGGTCGAAGTATGGTGATTTCATGGTTAAGTTGAGGAGTGATAAGAAGAGAGGGGTTTTAATCTAGCTGAGGAACAATCACATTGAGCCAAGTACAGCTGACTGTTTTGAAGTTTAGCTCTACTTGTGCTGCAAATGTGAGAAAATATTGACTATTTCAGTCCGAATAAGAAATAATTTTTTTAAAAAAATAAATAAAATAAAAATTATGCGTCAATAACGGATGAAGCGAGAATCTTCCAAATAATTTTCAAAGAAATTTGGGCAAGTAATCCTAAAAATTGATACCTGGTTTAGCATATTGCCAATCTCATTGGTGCTTTAGAATTGTAGTATTAAGACAATTGGTTTCGAATTGTTGAGTCTGTAACAAGAAATAGGAAACTTCATCACTTTGAGCATTTAATCACATTCTAATTTAATACAGCTATCTATGTATATATAAAATCTTCACTCTTATACTTCACTGATAAAGTTAAATTCAGTGAAATAAAGCTGCATGCATGCTCCATTTGGGGGTTTTAAGAAATTTTCTTAGGCAGGAAAGTAGTAATTATTGTATTTTCTTTATCCAACTTAGGTTCCTTTTATTCTCAAGTCTCTCTCCAAATCCTTAATTGTCTTCCTAATCAAAGCTAATTGCTAGCAACCACAGATTAAGTGCATTTCTTCTTATTGGTTAGGGTCACACTTGAGATTGCAGGTTTGGTTCTTATTGGCGGTGTAGGCAATTTTGGACTAGAGTCACTAGACCCTCGTTATTTCTTCCTTCTCAAGTCCGTCGTGCTTGTCCTGGATCATATTAATACATCCATTTACAACTCACTAACTGTCTAACATGGTTCAAAGTGCATTAGCATGTATTCACAAAATCTTCTAAAAAGCTAAATAATTGAAAACCTAGTCAAATTCGATGAAGTATGAATAATCAAACTAAGTCTCTTAGATATTGTTTATAGGGGATCATGAAATAAATTGTCCAAGAACAGATTTTTGTACGCATATATCGATGAAAATAAGTAAGCATCTTAATGTTTCTGTCACCTAAATGCAACCGTTCCCTGATATATATATAATTTCGAAGGATAAAGTTGCTAATGGTTTAAGTCAAGCAATTAAAGCTATGGGTAAAATCTTTGCATTTCAAGACAGCCCTTACAGGGAACTAAAAGCAGGAAACTAGAGAAGTGGGAGAGTAATCGCGGCATAAATACAAACCAAAAGTGGTATTAATCAAATGAGGAGTGGTATGAGGGCTGACATTGGCCCTAGCCGACAAGCCCAGGGGCGTGTGGAGCCAACACGACGTTGGTTGTGGAAAGAATTTTCTAAACAGATTATTGCATGGAGTTCTGATGGTCAAAAAGTTAAACTTACAAAGAATTAAAGGAAAGGAGAGCAAAAAGTATTTTTTGAACCAAAAAATAAATAAAAATAGGTAGACCAGTTGGGGACTGAAATTAAATAACCACAACAGAGGAAGCAGTAGCAGCCTGAAAACATAAGCATGTATGTTTAATCAATCATGCTATAACTATGATCCCCGAATATAAATTTATAGCTGACATGAGGGTAAGCACTCAGAGATTTTGAAGAATGAACCTCAAAACAAATCAGGTCCACTTGAGTTGGATTCTACATAACAAAAGGGGATCTTTCCCATAGTGTATAACATGCGCCTCCGTAGCTTTTCATGCTGTTGGCTGACCTCACATTATGAGGACTATGATATGAATTTGATCACTTGCTCTAAGGAATGACCAGCTCCCATAGAGTAACGAGCGCTGTGTACAAAGTCCGGGAACAAATTCACCATCACAACCGCGATTACTAGCAATCCCGACATGCAGGTGAATTCTTAAATCAAAAACAGGTAAATCTAGTCCATTTCTGCTCTGACACATAAGCCTTAAATCCGCATTGCTCTAACCTAAAACTAGTTTCCAAGAAATCCTCTACTGGATAGCCAGATTCCATTTTTCATGTTCATAGTCTAGACAAGGTAGGCTCTATATTGGGCCTCACTTTTGGAACACATAAGCGTCTTCTTGATCCAGGTCTAGCTTCCTAGTAGGTTGTACTAGGCCTGGGGTTCCACCATTTGGGCGCTACGGTCTCAATCCGAACCTATTGATTACTAAGGTTTCATGTCCTTGGTTTTATGATTTTATCCTTGCCTTATTTTAAACTCTGGCATTCAAAACTTATTTCCAACAAATGGATGTGATTCTACACAGGTACAACCATTTAATACAAGTTTCAGATGTCAATTATAGTATACAACAGAAAGAAAATAAAATGAAATTTTCAATCCAAAATTTGGACAAGTGAATTTTGAATCAGAGCTCTTTCTGGTAGTACGAAAATACAACAATAACGTGAGAAGTCGATGAAAGTTATAAATTAAGGATGTCCCACCTTAAATTTCATTAGGAAAACCAGGTGAAAAGCTAGGGATGACAGGGTCTAGAAAGCCTAAATCTCATCAGAGATTAAAAAATAAGATTCAACATAACATAATGAATGCATGTGAAAAACATTTTCACTTCCAAAGTGTCCATTCACCTTTATTCCCAACACAATAAAGCTACCACAGCTATGTGATTCAATAATCAATTTTAAGACTACATATAAAAAAAATATTGAAATGAGAAAATATCAGAATAAACACCAAATTAAAGAAGAGCAAAAACAGATCAGAATAGCCACTAGAACCATTATTCCCACCACAATAAAACTACCCTAACTATGTGATTGATTAATCAATGCTAGGTCAACACATAAAAAATATATTAACAATATATATATATATATATATATATATATATTTCACAAATCAACATCAAAGGAAAAGTAAAACAGATCATATGTAATAGCCACAAGAATAGATGAAGTAAAGGCCAAAACTCAAAAGCAAAAAATTATGAAGAAAACTAATCAACCAGAGACAGATTAAGGAAGCAAAATGAAACAAGAATGGTACAAGGATGTATGTGTCTGTATATATATGATATCATAAGCACAACCAAGGACATGATAAAAACCAGTGAATACCTTCTGGTAAATACTGAATATATATATATATATATACATCTCAAAAATCAACACCAACGGAAGAGAAAAACAGATCATAATAGCCAGAAGTAAAGGCCAAAACTTAAAGCCAACAATCATGAAGCTAATTAACCAAAGACAAGTTAAGTAACTAAAATGAAACAAGAATGGTACTAAGTGTATACATATTTATATATATATATACATATATACATAAAAACCAGTGAATACATACTCATATGTACCTCTTTCAAATTTCAGTTATCTGCTTCTGCACTTTAATTTCAGTTTAGGCGATCATCATCATCACAAGAGGAAAAAAAGAACCATAGGTTGTGTACTTAAAACTTTTTTTTTTTTTTTTTTTGCAACACACAAAAAGGTTAAGGTGAGAGAAGGAAAAGTAGAGAGGAGAGAGTATTGATGTATACTTATGGGAAAGCAAAGGTTTAGAGAGAGTGGTGGGGGACAGTGGTGGTGATGTCAGAGAAGTCAGAGAAAAGGGTTTTGTTTTGGGATAATCTAAGAGGCAAAGATAAAAAGATGACATATTACTCCAACAGACATACACCACCAGTGTGTACTACTGTGTGTTTTGTTTTGGGTTGCTCCTAGAAAAAAAATAACTGGCCTAAAATGGGATGCAAAAGACATTTGTGAGCAAACCAAGCTAAGCAGTTATAAGTCATTAATTAGTCCCACCAAATATTCTATCTATCCCATTGTGCATGGGATGAGTTTCACTCACATTCATCCTTTGATCATCTTTCAAAAACTTATTACATTAAAATTTTCTAAAATAAATTTTGTGAAGTGTAATCAAATTTTTGAGTGTGGGAGCAAAATTTATTACATTAAAATTTTCAAAAATATTTATTTTTAAGTGTAATTCAACTTCGAGTGTAAGAGCATCATGTTATATTGCAGAAAATCAGTTGTAATTGTTCACGTGTGTAAAATATTAACATTGTATCACTGTTGTGTATTATAGATGATCATGTTTCTTCTAAGATATATATTGTCACCTCAAATCTTCTTCTATACTTTTTTTTTTTTTTTGGTAAGTAAATAAATTTATAACCAAGCAAAAGAATTACCAAAGGGGCAAAATAAGGACAATGCTTGGGTCCTCACCAGTGAGGACTAACTTGGTTATCACCCCTTATTTGAACCAATAAAATTAAGACACATGTCCAATATCAATTAAAAAATAAGATTAATTTCATTTACATCATTTTGAACCCCAAGATTTGCATAATTGCATTTACACTCTTTACTTAAGAAAAAATAACTCACTTACATCCTGACCACTTTTGGTATCTTTTCACACCTAACATAATTTTGAATATCTAAACTACCATTGCCATATTCCTATTTTAATATATCAATTTGACCCCTCAGTTTAAAAAATACTATATTGTTCAAAATTCAGATGGTGTAAATGAAATTAACCAAAATATTTAACTAACACAAGTATTTACATTTAAAATATTTACATTTATATTTATCAAACTTGTAAACTAACACAAGATTTCATTATTTATATTTACATTTATTTTTTACTTTAAAATATTTGTATTTATATTTATCAAACTTGTAAACTAACATAAGTTTTTATTATTTATATTTACATTTATTTTTTTTGAAAAATATTTATATTCATATTTATATTTATCAAACTTGTAAACGAACACAAGTTTTCGTTGTTTATTTTAATTTTGAAACATATTTCCAATAATGTTAGACACACTTCACAAAATAAAATAAAATATAAAATATTTGAATTCACCCAAAAAAATATTAAATTACACACATAAATAGTAAATAATACGATAATACAATAATACAAATGGCGGTGGAGAGTGGCGGATGAGAGTGGTTACTAGTGCCATGTTTAAGAATAACTCGGTTTTATCACAAATACTTTTCTGGACATGGGTAGTATATAATATATTATTATATGTTTTTCAATATTCAAATATGTGTGTAATTTAATATTTTTTTGGGTGAATTCAAATATTTTTTATTTTTATTTTATTTTAATTTAAAATAAAAAAAAATTATTTTATTTTGTGAAGTGTGTCTAATATTATTGGAAATATGTTTCAAAATTAAAATAAACAATGAAAACTTGTGTTAGTTTACAAGTTTGATAAATATAAATATTAATATAAATATTTTTCAAAAAAAATAAATGTAAATATAAATAATAAAAACTTCTGTTAGTTTACAAGTTTGATAAATATAAATATAAATATTTTAAAGTAAAAAATAAATGTAAATATAAATAATGAAATCTTGTGTTAGTTTACAAGTTTGATAAATATAAATGTAAATATTTTAAATGTAAATACTTGTGTTAGTTAAATATGTAAATAAATTTTTTTAGTTAATTTCATTTACACCATCTGAATTTTGAACAATATAGTCTTTTTTAAACTGAGGGATCAAATTGATATATTAAAATAGGGATATGGCAGGGGTAGTTTAGGTATTCAAAATTATGTTAGGTGTGAAAAGATACCAAAAGTGGTCAGGGGGTGTAAGTGAGTTATTTTTTCTTAAGTAATGAGTGTAAATGCAATTATGCAAATTTTGGGGTTTAAAATGATATAAATGAAATTAATCTTATTTTTTAATTGATATTGAACATGTGTCTTAATTTTATTGGTCCAAATAAAGGGTGATGACCAAATTGATCATCACCGGTGAAAACCCAAGCATTGTCCGCAAAATAAAGCCCAAAAAAGAGAGAATTCACCGCGTAATATTCTTCTATACTTTTCAATCCTTATTAAAATTTTCTAAGATAATTTTTAGTGTAATTCAATTTCGAGTGTAAGAGCATCATGTTATAATGCAAAAAACAGTTGTAATTGTTCGCATCTGTAAAATATTAACACGATATTGTTGTTGTGTGTCATGATGATTCTTGTTCTTCTAAGACGTTTATTGTAAGCTCAAATCTTCTTTTGAAATATCCAATCCTAAATGTTGCAACATATTATACATGTTTGGAACAAAAAAGGAAAAGTTGTTAGATTATTATTTTTTTAATACATATGCAACACATTAATTAATTTTAAGTGACATAAATTTTTACTTAATATATTTAGTTTTCAACATCTTATACTTGGATGAAGGAATTTAATGCCAAATACAATAAAAACAAAAGTTGCTATAACCCTAAAATTTAAAGCAGAAGAACCAAGATATAAATAACTACCCTACTTTATTTTTTGGGTAAATAAAAATAATAAATAATTAATAACTACCCTACATTCATTATAATTCATGGCATTTAATTTTGTGACAGCAGCATATGGTTTTCTTAACACACAGTCACAAAAATACAAACTAGGGCACATGTCCTTTGCAGCTCTCTCTCTCTATATATATATAGATATATATGCAGGGCATATCTTTACTCTAATACTTATCCCTGAACATGTCTTCTTTCTAGGAACTGTGGTTTTAAGTCTCAATTATACAACGCAATAGAGTGTAGATATTAGAGTGTAGATATTATACTGCTGTCGGAGGATGAAGTCATGCATGCAACTGCTAAACTTTTTTGAATTTTCCTGGAAAAATTAAATAATGTTTCCTACTTTAGATTGCTTATTAAATCATTAATTAAGTGGCAATAACAAATTAATTACTGAGTTTATTCAATGATAAATACTATGAAAATCTATACCATTGATTTCCATGTTAGGGACACATAAAATGGCTCAAAAGTATTGGAGTAAGTTGACTAACTGGTAATCTGTTATGTAAAATTAAATGAAACTTTATAATGGTCTCATTAAAAGAGTATCCTTTGTAAAAAAAATTGGGTAATGTGAAGAGAGGAAAAGGTTAAATGACTGATTTTGGTAAATAATTCATGGTAAATTTTTACCTTGTTTAATTTCTTTTCCTTTTTCTTTCTAACCAAGTGCTATAAATCTCTAATTCTAATTTTTATTTTCCATTTTTCTATGTAAAGTTGAATTACTGTATATGATGATCAATTATTTTATTTTATTTTTTTGTTATTTTTAGAGAAATTTCACACATGAACAATAGGTATCAACAAAGGGAAAAACCTAGTTAGGGATGACAACTAGTGCGGTTTTGGGCGGGTGTACCCTCTCCTGTCCCTACAATCGTTAAGAAACTCCCACTCCATCCCCGCCCAAAATTGGCTAAACAGGGTGGGAGGTCATCCCCTCCCCGTCGAATTTTTTAAAATCGTGGATGTTCGCTAGTACCCGTTAACAGTTGAAATTTTCAAATATGTCACTTTAAAATTGAATAACTCCAATTTATAGAACAACAAAAATAAAGTTTAGAATTGGTGAGTTACATTTATTTATTTTTGAATGGTAAGATACACACACTCACACACCCCCACCTGAGCCCCATGGGGCTCAAACCCCTAACCTCTCATTTGGGGAGTAAATGTGATATCATCAGGCTACAAGGCCTTTGGTTACATTTATTTTTATTTACTATATATATATATATTATAATATATCTAAACGGGGCGGGGTGGGGACACCTAAAACCATCCTCGCCCCGTTTATGTGCGGGTATTTTTTCCCAACCATATCCTTATCCATATAGTATAAACGAGGCACCCAAAATTATTATAAACGGGGCGGGGTGGAGCGGGGCAAATTGTCATCCCTAAACTTAATTGAGTTTCCCAAAGTAGATCAGGAAGAGAGAGAAATTCAAATTAACATATATTCATATTTCACCTTTTTCACTAATGCTTTGATATTTTATTTAATGTAATGCGAGTGAATAATGTTGATCTATGAATCACAGACACTTCATATAGGGTAGTCATACCCATGTCGAACAAGTCAAAAATACGTGTATGATACGCCAAAAATGTGTCCTGAATTTTTTTTAATTGAACAAGCGGTGAATCGGTTGATTCCATGAAATATAGAAAATTTATGGAGCCAATAATTTGGTGAGTCACTTATAGAACTTCAACATCCCTAATTAATCCAATCTTTGATTTTGAAAATACTTGAAAATCCTTGTTCCTTATCATCTTGTGAGAGGAATTGAAGCACTTATTCATTTACTCACTATTTGAAGAGGAACAATATACCACCACAAAAGCCCGAAATTTTGGTATTTGTATATTTCAATCTTCATCTTCTATCAAGAAAGTCTCTACAATATAATGTGGGAAAAACTAAGATGTGGAATGTTGGGGGAGATGCATTTGATTTCTTGAATGGTAGTGGAATGAAGAATTTTGAATTAGATATTTTCTTTAACCTATTTGTTTATTTTTGTTTATAAGTTTATTTGATTCTCATTATTTAAGTGATAAATAATGTATTTATGTAAATATAAAAAAAATGATGTTTTATAGACACATGTCTTAATTTTTTATAATTTGCAATGGCATCATGTTGACCCTGTTTGATTTCTGGTCTGCTCTTATCTTGTCTTGTCTTTGCCTGTTTTTCAGACCAGATCAGAAAGACCAGACCATTTATCAAACATAATTTCAATCAGCACCAAAACCAAACTAGACCACACAAGACCAAACAAAATCAGCCCAGACCAATCCAGCTAGACCAAACCAGACCAGACCATTTTATACACACACAGTAATGAAATCTAGCCGCCATTTTATAAAATTCCAAAATAATATATATAAAAATAAAATTCGAAAATAATATATAAAATTCGAAAATAATAAATAAAATTAAAATATATATATAAAAAATTTGAAACAAATATATAAAATTTGAAGCAATATATATAAAATTTGAAATAATAAATAAAATTAAAAATATATATATATAAATTTTGAAGCAATAATGAAAAAATATAAATTTGATAATAAATAATAAAATATATTTATAAATTACTTAAACAAACAAATAAATAATATTAAATGATAAATTAATAATATAAATAATAAATTAAATAAAACATATATATAAATAAAATAAAAATAATGAATAATAAACAAAATGAATTCAATAATACATAAAAATAATAATAAATAAATAAATAATAAGCAAAATGAATTAAATAATACAAAAATTAATAATAAAATAATAATTTTTTTAATTTGTTATTTATTTTTGTAATATATATATATTCTTAATTTATTTATATTTTTTCGAATTTTATATATTTTTTTTGAATTTTAAATATTTCTTTCAAATTTTATATATTATTTTTGAACTTTATAATTTAGGTATGTTTTTTGAAATTTAAATTTTTTTTTGAATCTATATAGTTTTCCCCTTTTTATATATTTTCAGATTTTAATAGAATTTTTTGAAATTTTATATATTTTTTGAATTATATATTTATTTTTGAATTTTAATATTTTTTTCGAATTTTATATATATTTTTTGAATTTTAAATATTTCTTTCAAATTTTATATATTATTTTTTAATTTTTTAATTTTATATATTTTTTAAAATTTTATATATTTTTTTATAATGTTAAATATTTTTTAAAATTTTATATATGCTTTTCGAATTTTTTTATATTTTATTTTCAAATTTATATATATTTTTTCATTTTTTCAGATTTAAAAATATTTTTTGAATTTTAAATATTTTTTTCCAATTTTATATATTATTTTTGAATTTTATATATGGTTTGGTTTTAATTTTTTCAGACCAGACCATTTATCAAATATAATTTCAATCAGCACCAAAACCAAACCAGATCACACAAGACCAAACAAAACCAGCCCAAACCAATCCAGCCAGACAAAACTAGACCAGACCAAAAATCAAACAAGTCGGTATCCATATTCGTGCTTAATAGATATTCATACTCCCAGAATCTAAAAGATTATTTTATTACACAAAATTTCGTAGTATAACTAATGGCATAATTTGAGACTCAAAAGACAAATCCTACTCCGAACCATCACCGATCTTGATAAATTTGATTGGAGAAATATGCTTAAAATTTCTACCAAACAATTATTTTTCATGATAAAATAAAATCGAATCAACAAACAACTTTGACTATTTAATATTAGTTGAGGTGCTATATTGAATAAAGTTCAAGAATAATACTGATTGAGAGGGCTTTTATTTCTTACTCAAAATCCAACATAGCTTAGAATAATTAAACCATTTGATTTTCAGGAAAAATAAAATAAAATTTAATGTAATTAAAACAAACTTGATTTTGTGTGGCACGTGATGGACACACAAGATGCACGTGACCCCGTAACAAACAATATGTATCTATGTGTTAGCAAACAAAATGGTCTCGTCTCAATAATTACCGACAGTTTCACGTTGGCGCCGCTTGGAACATCACTCAATACGCCGCTTTACCCCAATCCCATTGTCCCTATACACTCACTAATACCCACCATTGGTCCCCCACCACCAAGCATCCACCATCTTCACCCCTACTTTATAGACCATACCTACATATATGTATACACACACACACATGTACATATACATATCTATATACATATATGTGTTTATATTGCATATATTAGGGTGTATTAGTATTTTTTAAAAGTAAATTACACTAAGTTCCTTTGATATTTGAATAATTTCTACACAGGTAAATCATTTGAGGTTTATTATAATAATCTCCTATAATTTTATTTTAATGAGTAAAAATGTTAAGATTTAAGGTAAAAAGTATATGTTAATTTTAATTTTTATCAATTTCATTTGAGATAATTATTGTTTCACCCCCTTAGTATATGATATATTACACTTGCACTCTTATTTTTTGGCAAATTATAGTTTCACCCTCTCAAATTGATCGCGTTCAAATTAGGTGACCGGAGATGTGAAATTACTTATATACTCATGTCTATTTTTTATTAAATTTTTATTTTTACAAATAAGTGAGGGTATTATAATCATTTCACCCTTGATCAACTGCTGATGTAATCGTTGACCATGCCGGAAGTTCGCTGGAAGAAAGTTTTTGTCACTACCTCTGTCTCATATTAATTGTTCACTATTGTAACTTTACTTGTCTTGTTTTGAATTCCAATATAATTTTACCTTCCACTTTTCCCAACTAATATTCTTTCACTAACTTCAAACAAATACCGAACCCCACCATAATACTATATCATTAAGGGCAAAATTGAAAATATTAGTCAATCTCAATCCATAAAATATTAAAAAATCCAAATTGGACAAGTATTGCAGGACTAAGGGAGTACTATATACAAACTAGATGGGTTTAAATTATAATTTTCCAAATAATAGGGGATGTGTGTGTAATATATCCTATCTCTGGTGGGTAAAATTATAATTACCCCTTTCCATTCATATAAAGTTTCTATTGTCTTCTTAAGAAGAGTATCTTTTTGTCATTTTAAAAAAAAAATTATCAAGGGGGCTGTTGAATACACCTATATGAGATTTGTTCAAGCTTCAAGGGAAGCGAATGTAATTTATATTATGTTTTTTTTATATAATACTACTCTTTCAGTCGGTCAATAGTTGTCCAATTTAAATTTTTTGACATTTTATTGATGTAGATTGACTAGTGTGCAATTTTTAATTTTGTCTTTAATAATATAGTATTATGGTGGGTCTGATATTTGTTTAAAGCTAATGAAAGAAGGATAATTGAGGAAAGTGTGATGTTAAATTTCATTGGAATTCTAACTAGACAAGTATTTTGGGACAAGTAAAGTTGTAATAGTGGACATCTAATGTGGGACAGAGATAGTATGAGTTATGTGCATTTGGAGGCTATTGAGACTGTTTAATGAACCATTAGATCTTATGGGACTCATGGATCCAACGGCTCATGTTGGGCTGTTGTGGCAACCACTAGAGTTGGCTTTTCCTTTGTACGGAGTATATATTTAAATACATGTGTATGCTTATAATATAGTGTAAATTAACAGATAAGTATGAATTAGTGTAATGACAGTGTCTAATTGAGTACTAAGTACAGTGTATAAGATAGATATGCATTGATCCACTCAACAAGTGACCACTTTATTTATTCTCACGCTTCACTACTTTAGCTTTTGGTAATTAATTAGTATAAACATGTGGCATATGTGCAATTAAGTGGGTATCCACCAAGAATTGGTTTGTGACAATGGTCCAAAATTAGCATATCCCTTGTTTCATAATTATCCAACGTTGGGGGAAATAGAACCTTTATCTTGGAGCAATTCTTTTTTTTTTTGAATTTTTTTTATCAAATTATTTTACCTTTGTAACTAATTTTGCTGAGCCTCAAAATTGAACTATATAGCTTATGTAATTGAAGTAGCACAAATGAATTAACAAAGGGTTAATTTCACAAAATCCCTCTATACTATCAAATTTAATTAATTAATCTTCACTGTGTTTATTTTGCCCCCTATATTATTAGATTTCATCATTATGCCTCATCCCCTCACATTTTGAGTCATAATACCTAAAGTACCCTTAATAGTATAGGGGGGTTTGGTGAAATCAAGCCTTTAAAAAAAATATTTTTCGAAAATCAATTAAATTTTTAATAAAAACTATAAATTAAAAAAATATATATATATATTTCGAGAAATATATATATATTCCGAATATTTTGACGAATTATATATATATATTCCGAAATATATATCATTTTTCAATATATATATATATTTTCCGAAATATATATATATATATATATATATATTTGAAATTTATAATTTTTACGAAAAATATATTTTTTAAATGCTTGATTTCACTAAACTCCCTATACTATT
Organism: Cornus suecica; assembly: GCA_963922005.1. Classification (NCBI taxonomy): domain Eukaryota; kingdom Viridiplantae; phylum Streptophyta; class Magnoliopsida; order Cornales; family Cornaceae; genus Cornus; species Cornus suecica. The sequence goes on from OY998248.1 coordinate 43,621,950, forward strand.
GAGGGTAGTTTAGGTATTATGACTCAAAATGTGAGGGGAGAGGGCATAGTGATGAAATTGAATAGTATAAGTGGCAAAATAAACACTTAGTTGATTAAATTTAATAGTATAGAGGGTTTTGTGAAATTAACCCATTAACAAATTAGTTAAAATTAGAGTTTTTTTTTAGAGAATCACCTCAAATGGAGGCATTAGGATAACTATCCCTTAGTTTTAAAATTATCTTCTTTATTTTTTCATAATTATCCAAGTATGGTCAACATCCTAATTACAACAAAACCCACGTTTCACGTGACTTTTTCAGTCATTATGTAACAATCAGTTTCTGAATAAGTTAGAGTTTCACATAAATTTTATAGAATTTTTGTACTAGCTTCTGAAATTTGCAGAGATTAACACAGCCATAATACAAGTTTTTCAGTTCCAAGTTGATAAGTCACATCCTTGAGTCAACAAGATATTGTTACATTCAAATTATTTTATTTTTTTGATAGATAAATACACACTCACAATTTTTTTTTTTTTTTGATACACCATCCAAATGCAAATTTTTTTAGTACTGTTATGACTACATAGAGCACAATTTTGAATAATATCAGCTAACTTCATAATGAACCTCAACGATCTTTAGTTCAACTTAATTATATAAACTTGAAAATTAAATTATATTGGCTGCACTGTGACAAAATTTCAATTTCCCCATTCTTTTAATAAACTAAGCTGCATATAATTAATCAACCATAATTACTATAATTAAATTTTCCTCAAAGTTACAGACACCATAATGATATGAACTAGGAAGCAATTATCGAATTTCTCTTCCTTTTGTACCTTTGAAGATTATAATAGTTTTTTTTTCCTCTGAAGATTAGAAAAGTTCGGAACTGCATTCAATGGGCTAAAGCAGACTATATGAATCATGTTCGGGCTTCAGCCCCCATGGACTCAAAGATAGTTTTTCTATTTGGGCCTAAACACTTAAAACAGGTATAAAATCAAGCCCAGCCCAAAGAAGCAGTAGACAAAACTTGAAAATACATACCTTACTTTTTTATTATAATGTTTTTATTTTAAATAATTTGTTTGAAGTTTTTGTCAAATTATTTTGATCTATGTTACTATGTCTCTTATTTTTTTTTAATTTTTATTAATATTTACTCATACACCACCTCACTCGAAGCTTGAACCCTTAAACTTTTCATTTCGAAGGAAGGACCTAGCACGGATGGGTCATTGGACCTTTGGTAATTTGTAACTAATTTTGTTGGGCCTGAAAATTTGGTAAACTAATGTAGCTATTGTAATTAAAGTAGTATAGATGAAGAAACAAACTAATTAACATTAGATATTTTTAGACAATAATGTTAAAATGGAGGCATTAGGATAATTATCCCTTAGTTCATAATTATCTTCTTTATTTTTTCATAATTATCCAGATCAGCTGAATTTTGCATACATACATATTCCCGATAAATACAAGGATTAATCACAATTACCATGATTCAATTTTCTCGAAGTTTAGAAACTATAATGAAATAAACTACGAAGTATGAAGCGATAATCGCATTTCTTCCTCTCTGTACCTAGTGGAGATTCAATGAATAGATGGGAATTGCAATTTAATGGGCTGTGCAGAATTTATAGATGATAACCAAAAAACCCATTGAGTCAAAGCTAGGTTTTGGACCATTTTGTTATTTCGGCCTTGACAAGTATAAAAATCAAGCCCTCCAATACAGTCTTACATAACTCAGATATCGATGTCTATTATCCATGGTTTGTTGTTTGGTCAGTTACTGTACAATGAATTCGGACCATATCAATGAATATCGCTATTAAACATCAATATCAGCATCTTCCTAAAATATTACGAACTGTACGATATGTAACTAATACAACAAATCATGCCATCAATATAGTCATAAAATTATTTAATTCAATTAGGATAAAACAATGTTTTCTTGTTATATAAATTCTCTCAAGTAATTTTGTCCCACATTGAAAATTTGAAATAAAAAAATAACTATAGAAATAAAGTGGTAGAGAAATAATAAGATGTAAGTTTTATTTATATTTTTAATTTTTAATTTCAACCATTATAAAAAAGAACCCCCGCAGGACTGAAATTAATTTAGTATAGTATGGAATTTATATGGAGGAGTTTAATAAATAAGGATTACTTCACCTCCCTTCTGTAACCCTCAATTTCTGAACGTTTTACGTCAAATTTTCATATGAATTTTAACGTCACTCTATAAAAAGTATCAGAGTTTTTAAATTTTGCATGCGTATATATTTCCGATATATACACAAATTAACACATCCACCATCTATTTGTCGCATTCCATTTTTTTTTTTTTTTTTAAATAGTCCATCCAATTTAATTTGGTACTCCTATGACTCCATGGAGCACTATTTGAATAATAGCTGACTTCAGGTTAAGCTCAAGAAATAAATTATATCGACTGCAATGTGACAAAATTTCAAATTCCCATTATGTTAATAAACTTAGAAGCATATAATTAATTAATCACAGTTGCCCTGATTAATTTTTTTTTCAAGCCATAATGAAATAAATTATGAAGCAATTATCGCATTAACCTGCTGAAGAATCAAGATTAGAATAATTTGGAATTGCATTTGATGGGCCTGTAGAAGTAGTAAAATCAAGCCCAAATCAAAGAAGCCGAACATTAGAAAACAATTGAAAACAAAACACACAGTCGCATAGCTTATAATTAGCTTCTTCTTTTTTATTAATTATTGAAAAAAATGGAAGTTTTTATCTAATTATTTTTACCTTTTGTAACAAATTTTTCTGAGCCTGAAATTTGAAGGAAAAATGATCTATATTTATCTAATAGAACTATCTATTTTTATTTTTTAAGATAGTGTTTCCACTACATGTAAATTTAAATTAATTTTTTTATATATATATTAAAATGTACATTTAAGGAAAAAATAAAAAGTAAAAATATTAAATTCACTATAAAAAATTTCTTGGTTGACCTTATTTTTCTCAAATGTTCACTTGAAGACCATTATAATAATTAATTTTTAATGATAATATAAACAACATGTTTCATTTTTTACAAAAGTTTCATGTAATTCAAATATTAGATGTAAATACAAAGAGAACGAGTAAGAAAAATAAGATATTATAATATTAAATTCGTGTGTTAATCCAACACATCTAATTATCTACTTCGCATTACATTATCATTATCAATTAAATTTTTTTTCTGCCCAAAAAATCATTATAACAAAAATCTCTATTTTCTTATTTGCTCCAACATATTTTACTTTGTTACTTATGAATTTATGAATAAATTATAACCTAATAAGTAGCTCATGTTCATTTAGATGATATCACCGTAAAAAAACGTCGATGTCATGTTAAAAATGTTCACTTGAAGACCCTTATAATCATTAATTTTTAATGATAATGTAAACAACACGTTTAAGATTTTTTACTCTAATTTTAGTAAACTAAACTAAAATTAATCTAAAAAATCTTCATTTGCACAAAATTATAACACTTATAATTTGATCGATAGTTGCGAAGCGAATACAACTTGTTCAAGTATTTTTCAATATAATATTGGTTTTTGTTTGATCTTTTTGTTTTTATTTGAAGAATATTTGCTCAGTTTTATCACTTTATCTCAACTGTAGTGGAAAGATTTAATATTAATAAACTTCCAAAGTTTCATTTTTTGTGCAACAAAATTATGTTATAAATGTAGCTATTCTATACCCTATACATACTAGACCCAATTTCCATTTAATTATGATGAAATATTTTTTTTATATAAAATAATAAATAGGGCTATTATCAGGAAACCCATGTGGTTTCAAAAAAATATCAACTTGTTCCCTCCGAAAATTCCTCCGACGTTAATAAATTTGATCAACTTGTCCCCTTTCCTACAATTTCGGACAAAATTGCCCCTAAAACTAGAGGGGATCTTGTGATGAATGATTTTTTTTTTTTGGTTTATGCCCAAAAAAATATTAATGGCAATTTTTTTTTTTGGGAACTACCAATTAGGGTAAAATATATAAAAAAATAAGTCCGAAATAAAAAAAAATATTTTGATATACAAATAAGATAATTTTTTTTGTTCTTAACTTTATTTTTTATATTTTACTATAAACGAAATTTTTTTGATTTATGCCGAAAAAAAACTTTAATGCCAAAATATTTTTTTTTGGGGGGGGGGGGGGGGGGGGGGGGGGGGGGGGACTACCAAGTAGGGTAAACTATAAAATAAATTTCTGAAATATAAAAAATATTTCGAACTACAAATGAGATATTTTTTTTGTTTTTAACTTTATTTTTATATTTTACTATAAACGAAAAAAAAATTGATTTATGCCGAAATATAAAATTAATGCATCAATATTTTTAACTTTCCAATTAGATTTTTTTTGGCATAAATCATTTTTTTTCGTTTATTGTAAAATATATATATAAAAAATTAAAAATGAAAAAAAAATCTCATTTGTAGTTCAAAATATTTTTTATATTTCAGACCTATTTTTATTTATATTTTACACTAATTGATAGTTCAGTTAAAAATATTGATGTATTAATTTTTTATTTGGCATAAATCATTTTTTTTTCCGTTTATAGTAAAATATAAAAAATAAAGTTAAAAACGAAAAAAAATCTCATTTGTAATTTGAAATATTTTTTATGTTTTGGAATTAATTTTTTTTATATTTGACCATAATTGGTAGTTCAATTTTTTATTTATTTTGGTATTAAAGTTTTTTTCAGCATAAATCAATTTTTTTTGTTCGTTTATAGTAAAAAATAAAAAACAAAGTTAAAAACGAAAATATATATATATATATATTTGTAATTCAAAATATTTTTTATATATCGGACTTATTTTTTATATATTTTACCCTAATTGGTAATTGCAAAAAAAAATATTTTAGCATTAATGTTATTTTTGGGCGTAAACCAAAAAAAAAATCGTTTATTAGTAAACCCCCTCTAGTTTCAGGGGCAGTTTTGTCTGAAATTGTACATAAAGGAAAAAGTTGATCAAATTTGTTAACGTCAGGGGGATTTTCTGTATAGGAGGGGAGACAAATTGATCTTTTTTGAGATCATGGGAGTTTCCTGATAAGAGTAAGCCCACCAAGCCTTGGAGGAGAAGCTAGATTCGGCCTTTGGGCCTTCAAAGCAATGAAATCAAGCCCAGCCCAAATAATCCTAACACTAGTGGGGAAAAAAATGTTAATTTGTATTGTAGATATAATTTCATTTCCAGAACCTATTTTTCTTCTAGACTAATACGATATTGCTACCACTACTATTTTGTAAAGTTAAGCATTTATTCAGATTGAGTGAAAAATAAAAACATAAACTGTTACTTTTATATTCATTATACCACCATGTATTTGTTCCGTCCATTTTTTATTTTTATTTTTCAAATAGACCATCCAAAATTATTTTGTGTACCCTTATGGCTACATCGAGCACTATTTTCAACAATAGCTAACTTCATGTAAAACCTCAAAGTGCAATAGTTCAACTTAATTATATGAGCTCAAAAACAAAATTCAAATTTCTTTAAGCTATTGTATTACAGTCCCAAATTGTAGGTATTGATATGTGTTGTGTGTTCCCGTAAGCCCAAACTTCAAGCCCAAATCAACCCATAACCATATTTAATGAAACCCAACCCAAGTTACTTTAATATTGGGGCTTTCAATTTGGAAATTATGTTGGCTTTATTGTGACAAAATTTTAAGTTCCATTTTGTTTTACTATACTTAGATGTATATAATTGTCCTATAATTAATTAATCACAATTACAATGATTCAAAAAATTTCAAACCGTAATGAAATAAATTATGAAGGGTGCGTTTGGATAGGGGTGTTTCCGTTTTTGTTCTTGTTTTTTGCACTGTTCACGGGAACAAAAACGCGTTTGGGAGCCTTTGATGGTTTTTGTTTTCGTGAACAGTAAAAAAACGTTTTCTCACCCTTAGTTCAAAATTTGAGAACACTAAAATGATGTTTTTTTTTTTTTTTCGGCACTGTTTATTCTCACCAAAAATAAAAAAATTTGTTCTAGATTCCCTAATCACCATCTTCAACCTCCATCTTCAAACCTTCAAACCCTAACCTTCAAATTTTTTATTTTTTTTGTTCCGGAAAATTTTTTAGACAAAATTTTCAACCAAACGTGTTTTTGTTTTCGGATTACCCTTAGGATAAGAACAAGAATTTTTTTTGTTCTCAAGATATAAAAAACGAAAACGAAAAAACTAGTTTCCAAACGCACCCGAAGCAATTATAGCATTTCTCTTCCTCTCTGTACCTGCTGAAAATTATAATAGTTTCGTGATTATCTTTTTTTTCACAACTCTCTAAATTTCTCCCTAATAACAATAAAACTATCGTACTTTCACATGAATTTGCAATCATTCTGTAACAATCAGATTTTCTAAACCGTTTATGTCATATTTTCACATGAATTTAATGGTCGGCATCAATTAATGAAAAGTAGATAGTCTATACATAGATTACCAAAACCATATCCCAAGTTTTTAAGTTCCAAATTCCAATTCTAATCTCTCAATCATATGGTATACCTCTCCTTCTACTATCACATTTACGATTTCTCAATTCTTCCAAACATGGTTTATCGCTCAATCACCAAGATATTATCTCTCTCCCAACAATAGATATCAATACATATTTGTTGATATGTAGCCCAAACATGGTTTACGAATTTTTCAATTGTTTAGTCCAATATATCAATACATATTTGTTGAATTCCATTTTTTAAAAATATTTCATCCAAATGCAATTTTTTCCCCCCCAGTACACTTATGGTTACTAGAGCACTGTATATTTTGAATAATAACGGCTAAATTCATTTTACAGTTTAATGATTCTTGAAAATTTTGAAAACTTTCAAGTCTGGTCCGATAATACAGTTTCATGATTATGTTTCTTTCAATCGAAAGTTACAAGATTTTATTTTTTTCCAGACTAAGGCTTTGTTTGGATTGAGAGAATTGAAAGGATAAGAAAATAAATGATGGGATTTTTCATGTTTGGTTTGTTAATGAGGAGAGAAAAGAAAAGATTTAGAGGGATAGCTTATCACTCCAAATCCCTTAAATGCTATCATTCCAAAAATTAGAAGATTTGGAGAGAAATGATATCACTTAAGTGATATTTTTATAATATCAAATATAACCTTAATATTTTGAGAATAAAAACTTAAGACTTTTGGTTAAATAGGATATAATAGTAAATTGGTTATAACGGTTTCTTTTCTTTTCCCTCCTCTTCCCTATCCAAACAAAAATACTATCCTTTCTTTTCTTTTCCATCATAATTTATCCAAACATGAATTTTAAACATTGCTATCTTTTCTTTTCTTTCATAATTAATGTTATCATTTCATTTATTTTCTCTCTAGTTAATCCAAACGAAGCTTAAATTCAAGTGGTATAACTTAAATAGTGGATATAACCTCATTTTCTTTACCTCTAACCTCCCATTTAGGAGTAAATTGGTAGTAGTATTGCCCATTGGGGTAGTAAGCAAGTTTTGAAGGAAGAAAGGTGTACAATTACTTTAATTTGGAGCAATTATAAGTTGAAAGGTGTTTTTTCATTTTTACTTGATAGTGTTTCGGAATACAATTAAATTAAATTAAATAAATTTAAAAAATTAAAATGAGTTGGCGAATTTATGGATTATAAAATTAAATTGGTGATTTTAAAATGTGTTCTCACACTATGCCCAGTGACAAACGTTGTCCGGATAAATTTTCCCTCGACTACCGATTCAATATATTTGAATCTCATTAGCAATAGCTCAACCGAATTGAACAAATTTAAGAAAAATCGAACAACGGTTTCGTACTAAATCTGAGTATGTCGTGTACGATAGCAAGACGCATCAATTCTCCAAAAATCAGCCGATCTCACGGGTAACTAATGATTTTAATTCTTCAAGTTTGTTAGAAGTATTTACCTCTTGTTGGGTTTACGAATCTATGTTTTTAATTTTCTCCAATATTTCACCTAATCTATTTTTTATTATTATTTGCACATTTTTTTATGAAGCAAATACACTTCTAATCCTTATAAGTTGCTAATGCTCATTCAAATGAAATGGTAAAAGAAAAAATTGTGACCCACCAATGTCATGCTAATAACGTTGACGACTATAATCATTAAACTTTCATGATGCATGTAAAATCTTCATTTGTACACGAGCTTAAGACTTACAATTAGTTGATAGTTGCAAATGGATACAACTTAGGTATTTTATATAATATTTGTTTTTGTTTGACTATTTTATTTATTTTTATTTTTGGGGATTTTCCCCCGAGTTTTATCACTTTGTCTCAACTGTAGTGGAAAGAATTAATATTGCTAAACTATTCCGAAGTATGATTTTTGTGCAACCAAATTGTGAAGAAACATTTTGGGAAAAATGTTGAGCCTCAAAATTGATAAAATGTAAACTATATGGCTAATTTTGTTGAGCCTCAAAATTTATAAAAGATAAACTATATAGCTTTTGTAATTAAAATTGTATCGATGAAGTAACAAACTAGTAAAATTAGAGATATTTAGACAATTACGATCAAATGGAGGCATTAGGATATCTATACCTTAGTTTCATAATTATTATTTTTTCTCACAATTATCCAAGCATGGTCAGCATCCTAATTACAACAAAATCATTATTCAGATAAGATTTTCACATGAAATTTAACGGTCACTCTGTAACATTAATTGGTGTGTTATTACGAGATGGGCCATTCTTTTATTTTGGATGATATTAATATTATTATTTAATTAAAGTAATTATATCTATATATATATATATATATATATATATATATATATTTACCATATTCTTATCTAAATACAATAAAACTCCCTATCACCAACCAAAAACCCTAAAAAGAGAAAAACAAAAAAATAAATTGTCTTTCTATAAACTTTCTTCGAATATTTTCTAATCCTACGTAAGACTTTCACGTCAATTTTGCAGTCATTCTGTAATAACTATAGTTTATGTATGCTCTATGTCAGATTTTCACATATTTTAACACCAGTCTTAAAAAATTTCTGAATTTTGCATTCCCGATATATACACGGATTTACCACAACCATACCACCATGTATTTTTTGCATTTCATTTTCTTTTTAAATAGTCCATTTTTATTTTTTTGGTACTCTTATGGCTACATAGAGCACTATTTTGAATAGTAGCTAACTTCATGTTAAACCTCAAAATTCTATCTTCACCATTTGAAAACTTTGAGTCCTCTTCGGTGCACTTTCAAGAAGCAAGCAAAGACTAGGTGGTTCTATTTGAAAACCCGATGAGCACACAAAGTGCAATAGTTCAACTTAATTCTATAAGCTTGAAAAATAAATTATATTGGCTGCAATGTGACAAAATTTGAAGTTCCCATTATTTTAATAAAATTAAATACTTATATTTAATTAATCACAATTACCATGATTCATTTTTTTTCAAACCATAATGAAATAAATCGTGAAGCAATTATCGCATTTATCTGCCTCCATGTACCTGCTGAAAATTAGAATAGTTGAGAATTGCATTTAATGGGCTGTGCAGACTATATGGATTGTGTTCGGGCTTCAGCCCATTCGTAAAACCATGGGCTCATGTAGTCAAAGTTAGATTTTGGCATTTGGGCCTTTAGAGTATGAAATGAAGCCCAACCCAAAGAAGCCGAACACCGGGGAAAAGTTGAAAACACACATATCTTATTATCAGCTTCTTTTTTTATTATTGATTATTATTATTTACTCAAAACAATTTGGAAGTTATAATATGTATTTTCTGATCGATTATTATATTTTTATTTACCTTTGTAACTAATTTTCTTAAGCCTGAATATTGCTAGGAAGGAAAAAGTATATACCTTTTAGGACAATACTTGCCTCCTACCCGGGGAAACTTCCTCCTACCACATGACATGATTCAATAAAATGTGACATTGAATTTTTAAACATGAATCAAATATGTTTTTAAAGGTTAATTGGGTTATTATTGTATATTGAGTTTCTGTATTAAAACTTAATGAATGGACATTTTTGTCCTTATGTTTTTGTTTAAATCAAATAAAAATATTTATAACCCGAATTGACCAAACTGCCTTCAATTATTTTTTTTCCTAATTAATTATTTGCACTCAATGTGATTCAAACATAAAACTTAATAACAAATTTTTTATTCTTTTTTTTTTTTTTAAAAAAGACATTACTCTCGCTAAACTAAAAACTCGTATTTTTTGTACAAGAAATGATGGAGGGCAATTTGGTCACTTCGGGTATGTTATAAATATTTGTATTGGTTTTAAATAAGAGAAGTGAATATGCAATAATAAATCAATTAACTTTTAAAAAGAGATTGCATTCATATTTAAATGTATGACACGTGTTCATATTTTATTAAATCACATTAGGGGGTGAATTAACAAACTAGTTAAAATTAGAGATTTTCAGACAATGGATTCTAATGTAGGCATTAGGATATTGGGCTTACTAGCCTCTATGTCCTATCTTCCTCCTTAATTTTTAAGGCTAACTATCTCTTAGTTTTATAATTATCATGTTTATTTTTTCATAATTATCCAAGCATGGTCAACATCCTAATTACAACAAAACCATTATCTAAGTTCAGACTTTCACATGAATTTTCCGTCATTCCGTAAGAGTCAGTTTTTGAATCGTATACATCAGATTTTCACATGAGTTTTACAGAATTTATGTACCAGTTTGGGATTCCCATATATACACTGAGTACTAGACCTGTCAATGGATCGGATTCGGATCGGATCAGTTAAATCCAAATCCAATTTGTTAAGAAGTTGGATTATCGGATTCGGATCCTAATCGGGTTATCGGATTTTATTTTCAATCCATATCCAGTTAATATCGGATTCGGATCAAATTCGGATCATAATCGGATTATTGACAGGTCTATTGATAAGGATGACAAAAACTCCTGATCCGCGATCCGAATCCGATAATTCGATATATTTTCACTTAGTTAATTCATATTCGAATTTCTTCATTATAAAATATCTTATTCGAATATCTAATTAAAAAAATACCAAAATACAAAAATCAATAAATACTGAAACACTAAATTATTCACACTTTTAATAATTGTATTTATGATCAATCATTATTAAAAAATAATAAAATAATTAATAACTAACATTTATATACATGTACAGTATTAAATATATACACATAAAAATATCAAATATATATTTATAAATATATATAAATATATTTTATATCGGATCGGATGACATAAATCCAAATCCAATTTGTTAAGAAATCGGATTATCGGATTCGGATCCTAATCGGGTTATCGGATTTTATTTTCAATCCATATCCGGCTAATCGGATCGAATTTAAATCAGATTCGGATCAAAATCCGATCCATTGACAGGTCTATTGAGTACTACCACCAAGATATTACATAAATCTCCCAACAAAGATTTAATCAACTGTATATGTTTGTTTAGTCCCATAAATCAAATACATATTTGTCGAATTCCATTTTTTAAGTTATTCCATCCAAATCCAAATATATATATATTTTTTCAGTACTCATATGGTTACTAGAGCACTATGGGTGCGTTTGGAAAACCTGTTTTTTATATTTGTTTTATGTCTTCAAATATAAAAACTGTATTTGTATTTGTTTTTGTTTTTTTCAACAAAAAACTAAAAATAAAAAAGCGTTTGGATCAAAAATTGTATTGAAAAATAAAATAGTATTGGTGAGCGACGACGGGGGGCGTGGTGGTGGGTTACTGGCGGCGGCGGTGGCGCCCAGCGGCGACCGGAAGTGGTGGGGGCCGGCGGCGGCGACCGGTGGCGAGGGGTGGTGATGGTTGGTGGCGGCGTCGGTGGGGGAGGTGGTACCCTAAACAGTGAAAAAACAACTAAATGTTGGGTCCATTTGGCTCACAAGAAAACTGTCACCCATTTCAAAAATAAAAACACGTTTGGCAAACGTGTTTACTGTTCACTTTTTTTTTCCCAAGAAAACTGTTTTCTGTGAATAGTGGATAAAAGTGATGAAAACGTCAAATACAACTTTTAGTTGTTTTTTAAGTTTTTTCACTGTTTAGGGTACCACCTCCGCCGCCGCCCCCAACCACCACCACCACCCGCCGTCGGCCCCCACCACCTCCGCCCGCCGCCAATCACCCACCACCACCGCCCCTCGCCGCCGTCGGTCACCGCCATCCACCAATACCATTTTATTTTTCAATACAAATTTTGATCCAAACGTTTTTTTGTTTTTAGTTTTTTGCTGAAAAAAACAAAGACAAATACAAATACAGTTTTTATATTTGAAGACAGAAAACAAATACAAAAAGCAGGCTTTCCAAACGCACCTGTTGTATTTGGTGTTTTCACCACTTTTATCCACTATTCACAGAAAACAGTTTTCTTGGGGAAAAAAAAGTGAACAGTAAACACATTTGTCAAACGTGTTTTTGTTTTTGAAATGGGTGAACAGTAAAAAACCAGAAAACAATTAAGTCAAACGGACCTATATATTTTGAATAATAACGGCAAAATTCGTGTTAAACCTCTCTTCACCATTTGAAAACAATGATTTCTCTTGGGTGCACTTTGAAGAAGCAGGGACTAGGTTGTACGGATGTGTGCTTCACAACTTAATTATATATATAAATTAGGGAAAATATTACTTACCTCCTTGAGATTTGATCATATTGTATGCGGTATTTCTTAATTTTTAAATATATCAGTTATCTCCCTTCAGGTTAACTCTATCTATCACTTTCACCCCCTCCATCCAAAGTCAATGCGGTCAAAGGGGTAAAGTACCCAAAATACCCCTCAAATTCATATTACAGTTTCACCCCTTAATCTATTGAATTTCACATTGCCCCCATCATAATGGGTAAATTTCAGTTTCACCCCTTAAAATTCAAAAAAATATTTAAAATTTTAAAAAATATATAAAATTTGAATATATATAAAATTTGGAAAATATATATAAATTTTGAAAAAAATATAAAAATCGAAAAACATATATAAGTTTCGAAAAATATATATAAATAAAATTCTGAAAAAAATGTATAAATTTTGAAAAACATATATAAAATTTGAAATATATATATAAATTTTGAAATATATATATAATTAAAAAATATATATAAATTTTGCAAAACATATAAAATTTAAAATTTTGATGGTTCAATCTTCTAAGCAAAAAGCTGGATAATAGCTAGCAGAAACCATTAGATCTATTAGAAAAGGAAGTGCTTAAGATTTGATAGACTTCTCACCCTCTGCACAACAAAGATTGTAACATCTTCTTGTAATATAACATCTACAAATATATGCATGTTTGAACTTGCAAATTAACTTATTTCGAATTTATATATATTTTCTAATTTATATATATATTTCAAAATTTATATCTATTTTTCGAATTTTATATATTTATTTCGAAATTTATATGTTTTTTTCGGAATTATATATATATATTTCGAATTTTATATATATTTCAAAATTTATATATATTTTTTATTTTTATATTTTTTTCAAATTTTATATATTTTTTCCAAATTATATATATATATTTGAATTATATATATTTTTAAATTTTAAATACTTTTTAGAATTTGAGGGGGCATAACTGTAATTTATCCATTAGGGTGGGGGCAATGTGAAAATTCAATAGTCTTGGGGGTTTATTGAGGGTTAGTTCGTAATTTTACATCTCTAAGGGAGGTAACTGATATATTTGAAAATTAAGAAGTACTGCGTGCAATATTGCCAAACCTCAGCGGAGGTAAGTGATATTTTTGCATATAAAATATTACTTTTGGTACAGTTAGATTCAGTATAGTTTTCACATGTCCTATGAGGAAACTGTATCGAAAATGCAATGGTTTTTTAAAATTTATAACCGGCACCTCACTGAACCATTGAAAAATTCAATATCAAGCTTTCAAGTTTGGACAATTTTACAGTATAATGATTATGTTGAAAAATTCAAAAACTGTTATGGTTCCCACACCCTATGTACGAAGCCGTGCACATCTACAAATCAGAAAACACACACAAACACACCAAACAATCGACACAAGAATATATACGTGGTTCGGCCAAATAAGCCTACGTCCACGGAGAACACCGTTTCACTAAAAATCACTGAGAGGATTACAAGGGGGTGATTCGCAGATCACACACGCACACACACTGTGTATACTCACGCCTGTATCACCGGAATAATATAAACGTATATTATTCCTAACTCTCTCTCTCTATTTCTGTGTACACGATTCAATAGGAGAAGCCCTATATTTATAGGTGAGGATATAGAGATGGGTTTCTCAATCTTCCGATGTGGGACAAGTTAATATAACAAAGTAGTCATATTATATATATATGCCAATATATAACAATCTCCCACTTGACGAATTTGCCTTCATCAATCAACTCCATCAATGATCAGTGCTCGGTGCCCTCATTTCTGTCTTCAAGCTTGAAGACCAACTGAAGTTGCGCACAACTTCAGTTTCTCTGTTGTCACCACTTTGGTCAACATGTCGGCCGGATTCTCACTTCCTTGAATCTTCTTAAGTGTTAATACTTCATCCTCTAATAGAGATCTGATAAAGTGATAACGAAGAGCTATATGCTTGATTCTCGAATGAAATGCTGAATTTTTCGCCAGATGTATAGCACTCTGACTATCACTATGCAAAACACTCTTCCCTTGCTCGAATCCCAACTCTGCCAACAAACCCTGTAACCAAATCATCTCTTTGCTAGCCTCTGTCACGGCTACATACTCAGCCTCTGTAGTAGATAACGCTGCAATCCTCTGTATCTGCGAAATCCAACTGACTGCTGTAGTACCTACTGTAAAGACATAACCAGTAGTGCTTCTTCTGTGATCTATATAGCCATGTAAATTCACTTCACCTTTTCCAAAATAAAGGCATCTGTTTGTGGTACCTCGTAGATATCGCAATATCCACTTCACTGCTTCCCAGTGAGTCTTTCCTGGATTGGACATGAACCTGCTGACTGCTCCCACTGCATATGCAATATCTGGTCTTGTACAAACCATTGCATACATCAAGCTACCAATAGCTGAAGCGTATGGAATACTGGCCATGTTGTTCCTCTATGCTTCTGACTTGGGAGACTGCTTTTTGGATAATCGAAAATGACTAGCCAAAGGTGTGCTAACTGACTTAGCATCACTCATGTTGAACCGCTTCAAAACCCGTTCAACGTAGTCAGCCTGAGACAACTGCAAAATTCCCTTATGCTTGTCTCTGATGATTCTCATACCAAGAATCTGTTTCGTTGTGCCTAAGTCCTTCATCTCGAACTCTTTTGCCAACTGCTTCTTCAACTTACTGATTTTCACAAAATCAGATCCAGCTACTAACATGTCATCAACATAAAGTAGGAAGATAATGTAACTCGTGTCAAACCTCTTGAAGTAACAACAATGGTCAGCGTTGCACTTGATATAACCATGTCTCTGCATAAATCCATCAAATTTCTTGTACCACTGTCTTGGAGCTTGTTTCAAACCATACAAGCTCTTTTCTAACTTACACACAAGTTTCTCTTTCCCTTTCTCTAAGAAACCTTCCGGTTGCTACATATAAATCTCCTCCATTAGGTCACCATGGAGGAAAGCAGTTTTGACATCTAACTGCTCTAGGTGCAAACCCTCTTATGCAACAATGCTAAGAACTGAACGAATGGTAGTCAGTTTCACAACCGGAGAAAATACGTCGGTGTAGTCGATTCCTGCTTTCTGCTGAAAGCCTTTTAATACAAGTCTCGCCTTGTACCTCTTAGAACCATCATGTTCTTCTTTGACTCTGTAGACCCATTTATTATGGAGAGCTTTCTTTCCTACCGGCAACTCGGTTAGCTTCCATGTCTTGTTGGAAATAAGGGACTTCATCTCATCTTCCATTGCAAGCTCCCACTGGCTCGCATTTGCTGCACTGCATGCTTCATCAAAATACTCTGGTTCACCTCCATCTGTGAGCAACAAATAATTCATGTATCTCCGATTCGGCACATGCTGCCGTGAAGACCTCCTAGGTACAGGAATAGGAGTCGGAGACAGCGGTGTATCAACCTGTTGAGTATTTCCATCTGCAATATGTTTGTCTGACTAAGTACTCTCACTGTCTTGAACATCATATAACTCAACACACACAGGATCACTCTGTGTTGTAGGCTCTGAGGTTGTTGTGTGTCTGTCCTTGTACATAACTTTTTCATTGAACACTACATCTCTGCTTCGGATCAGTTTTCGGTTCTGATCATCCCACATGCGGTAACCATACTCGTCACCGCTATAGCCAATGAAAATACACTTTTGTGACTTGGGATCAAGCTTACCCCTCATAGTGTCACTAACATGTACATATGCAACACAACCAAAAACTTTTAAATGTAAAAGTGTTACCTCTCTACCGCTCCAGACCTCTTCTGGTATTCTGTGCTCCAATGGTACTGATGGACCACGATTGATTAAGTACGCTGTTGTACTGACTGCTTCTGCCCAGAACTGTTTCGGCAACCCTGCCTGAATGCGCATGCTTCTGGCTCTCTCAGTCAATGTCCGGTTCATCCGTTCTGCTACGCCATTCTGTTGTGGTGTACGTGGAACAGTTCTCTCTAATTTGATATCGTTCTCATAGCAAAATCTCTTAAACCCGGTGTCTTGATACTCTCCACCATTATCGGATCGTAATCTCTTGATCTTCAAACCCGTCTCATTCTCTATCATAGCCTTCCAACTCTTGAACACACTGTACACTTCAGATTTATGTTTCAAGAAATAAACCCATAACTTTCTGGAATGGTCATCGATGAAGGTGACGAAATAGGACTTTCCGCCAATAGATGAGACATTTGCTGGCCCCCAGACATCAGTGTGAACTAGCTCAAGCTTCTCATTTCTAAGTTTTCTGCCGCTTTTCTGAAAACTAACCCTCTTCTGCTTACCGAATACGCAATCCTCACAGAAGTCGATATCAATCGAATTTAGACCTGGTAGCTTTCCCTTTGCGAGCATAACCTTGAGTCCCTTTTCACTCATGTGACCTAGCCTCTGGTGCCACAAATTATGATCCTCCTTGCTTTCTGCAATTGCTATAAATGTGCTAGCCTTGGTGGTAGTGTACAACATACCTGTTTTCTTTCCTCGTGCTATAGTGATAGCTCCCTTGGAAACTTTCCACTTATCTTCACTGAAAGTGGTCATATAACCTTCACTCGCCAATTGGCCTATTGAGATCAGGTTCTTCCTCAAGTCTGGAATGTGTCTGACATCCCTCAGCTTCCATATCGATCCGTTGAGTCTGATATGTACTTCACCCTTGCCAACAACACTGCAGGGTTGATCGTCACCTAGATAAACCTTGCCGAGGTTTCCAGGTGCATAGCTCTCAAAAAGCTCTCGACTTGAGGTGGCATGGAATGATGCTCCAGAGTCCAAAACCCAAGACTCTGCTTTGCTCTCCAAAGAGCATATCAGTGCATCATCTGCTTTTTCTAAGACAATATTTGCCTCTCTCTTGTCATCCGCTACCTTCTGCGGGGATCTACACTGGTTCCTTAAATGACCAGTCTTGCCGCAATTCCAACATTCGATTGCTTTGGAATTTCTGGGACCTCGAGACTGTGATCTTCCCTGTCTCGACTTGGAACGACCACGCCTTTGGTTTCTGCCTTTCTGTCTGTTCGAACATCTGCCTCTGGTGTCGACATTCAATGTTGTGCCACTGTTTGAAGAGTCTGACGACTGTCTTCTGATCTCTTCTGTGAGTACCATACTCACAACGGTATCATACTTCAGCGGGTCTATCCCTGAAGAATTACTGATTGCAGCCACTGCGGCGTTCTAACTCTCTGGCAATTGATTAAGGAGAAAAGTTGATTTCACCTTGTCTTGAAACACTACTTCAATTGATTCCAACTGCCCATAAATGTCATTAAGTTTACTGAGATGTTCACCAACATTCCCATTCTCGGACATCTTTAGATTTGTCAATCTGCTGATAAGATGTAATGTATTTGCTCCAGACGGCCGTTCGTACATCTTCGAAAGTGCTTCCATGAGAGACTTTGCAGTCTTCTCTTTCCTGATATTAAAGGCAAGAGATTTTGCCAACGTCAATCTGATCGTGCCAGGAGCCTTTCGATCTAGGATATTCCACTCCTCTTCTTTCATTGAATTTGGCTTCGTCTCTTCTAGCGGTTGATACAAATTTTTCTGGAATAACACATCCTCAATTTGCATCTTCCAATAGGTAAAGTTTGTACCATCAAACTTGTCGATCATTACTGTCTTTTCTTCTCCCATAGCTCCCACTGAGCCTATTAGAGATATTCGGAGTGCAAAACTGAGTATACGGTTGCGTCGGGGGCGGTCCAAAACCTTCAGAACGCCTCTGACCGCGTCCAAAATGGGTCAAAAACGACTCCAAACGGGCCAAAACAAATTCGCACAAAAGACAGAAATTTAATCACGAAGTCAGTAAGTTCTCTGGGCGCGTGCGGACGCGTCCTTGCTCTGCTTGGGCTAATTCTTGCGCCAAAACGTCGAGCTTCGAATTCTATTTCCGTAGATATATTATAAGCCTCGTTCTAATAAACGATGCTCCGGAAAATCACGCAGAACCGAAATTGCTGCTCGATGGAGCCAAAAAACTGGCCGGAACTTCAGGCGTCGCGTGGGGGCGCGTGAGGAACGTTCCGGCGACGTGCTTGACACTGTTGGATTCGTCTCGTCGAGCCAAAGCTACTGGTGTGATCGGTTTCTGATTTAGGGCACTCGAAAAAATCAGATCTGGACCAGATCGTCGGGCTTCGTGATTTGCTCTAACCTGGAACTCTGATACCACTTGTTAGGGTTCGCACACCCTATGTACGAAGCCACTAAAAATCACTGATTTGCAGATCACACACGCACACACGCTGTGTATACTCACGCCTGTATCACCGGAATAATATAAACGTATATTATTCCTAACTCTCTATCTTTATTTCTGTGTACACAATTCAATAGGAGAAACCCTATATTTATAGGTGATGATATAGAGATGGATTTCTCAATCTTCCGATGTGGGACAAGTTAATATAACAAAATAGTCATATTATATATATATGCCAATATATAACAAAAACTTTCAAGTCTGTACCGATTATACAGTTTCATGATTATGTTGCTTTCAAACGAAAGTTACAAGGTTTTATTTTTTTCGAGACAAATTCAATTGGTACAACTTAAATAGTGGATATTTAACCTCATTTTTACATCAATTCTGTTTTTTGTTTTTTTTTCATCTTCATCATCATCTGTGGAAAAATTTGAAGTTCCCATTATTTTAATA
Source organism: Cornus suecica (assembly GCA_963922005.1). NCBI lineage: Eukaryota > Viridiplantae > Streptophyta > Magnoliopsida > Cornales > Cornaceae > Cornus > Cornus suecica. The sequence goes on from OY998248.1 coordinate 43,641,419, forward strand.
AACTTAAATTCATATAATTAATTAATTAATTACAGTTACCATGATTCAATTGTTTTCAAACCATAATGAAATAAATTTATTAAATTATGAAGGAATTATATCGCATTTCTCTTTAAAATTAAACTAGTTGGAATTGCATTTGATGGGCCGTGGAGACTATATGGATCATGCTCGGGCTTTAGCCCACCCGAAAAAACCGTGGAGTAAAAGTAGTAAAAATCAAGCCCAATCCAAAGAAGCCGAACATTAGAGAATAATTGAAAACACGGACACATTATAATTAGGTTCTTTTTTTATTATTAACTACTAAGTTTTTATCAAATTATATTTAACTTTGTAACTAATTTTGTTGAGCCTCAAAATTGAAGGAAAAACAATCTATGTCTATCTAATAGAACTTTCTATTTCATTTTCATAAGATAGTGTTTGCACTACGTGTACATTTTAAAAAAATGAAAATAAAAGTAAAAATAATAAATTCCAAACAATAGATATAAGTATAAAGACAATGAGGGAAAGAAATAGGATATCATAATATTAAATACGAGATGGGCCATTCTTTTATTTTGGATGATACTAATATTATTATTTATTTATATATTTTTGTTTATTTACCCATTCTTATCTAAATACAATAAAACTCCCTCTCACCAACCAAAAAGACCAAAAAAATAAAATATATTTCTTACTAACTGTGTTCTCTTTCTTCTAGATTATTATTTATTTATTTATATATTTTTGTTTATTTACCCATTCTTGTCTAAATACAATAAAACTCCCTCTCACCAACCAAAAACACCACAAAAATAAAATATATTTCTTACTATTTGAACCGTGTTCTCTTTCTTCTAGATTGTTGGAAACTTGTTTTTTCGGATATTTATCCTTTTTCAACAGTTTTAGTTGTTGGGTGACCATCAAACATCATTCTGCAAGAAATAGAAATTTATTTTTTTAGTTTTCTCCAATACTTCACCTATAATCTATCTTTTTATTTGCTCCAACATATCTTACTTTGTTACATATCAATTTATGAAGTAATAAATAGAGACGTGTAACCTAATAAGTTGTTAATGTTCATGACAGTTCCATACTACCGCATGCAAGCTACCTCCATCAACTGTGCATGCGAAGCCAAAAACCCATCAACATCACTTGCAAGTGAAGTCAAGAATATCATGCTACGCATGATTTGATCACGCCTGGAGTTTTGACAGCTTCTCAAATCACGCGTGAAGACTTCAGACATATCCATATGCCACGCCTGTGCAAGTTGTAGTTTGTTCGTGTTCTCTATGTTCTGCTATATATATGGCATATTGTATGAAGTGTAATATACAAGGTAGATAGTACACAAGTGAAGTGTAGAGTGAGAGCAAGAAACCCAGAGAGGTTTGTGAGTTGTAAGAGTGTGAGGTTGAGTACAGTGATATTGTATCTTCCTCCCCATAATCGGTTTTCTTCAACCAAAAGATAGTGAAAACTCTCTCAAAGTGGACGTAGGTACCTATTGGACAGAACCACTATAAATATTGGTGTCTCTTGTGTGTGTGTATGTGTTTCGTCTTGGTTTGGGCATAACAAAGTGGTATTAGAGCCTACTGTCAAAAACATAGTCGTTTTTTGCATTCTAATTTTGAACAAAGATACTTCGCTAATCACCACACCACTCATATTTTCAGGCGACCCATCTTCGGACGAATAATTTCCCGTCGAGAAACGCCGTAACCGCCGCCATGCGCCGCTCAACGCTCGGCGCGTCAGAGCACTCGGTGTCACGCGCCCTACGCATCGTCTACCTCCAGCGCGGGTGAGACCCACGCGCACCACACGCCTCACCTGCCTTCAACCTTCAGCGCGCATGAGGACCACGCGCGCCACACGCGCCAACACGTCATCGATGACGTCAACACTCATACCACGTCACTACTGACGTCAACATTTGCCACGTGTCAACCTAATACCCTGCCACGTGTCACTCCCTGCTGCTGCCACGTCATCATTACTTTGTTGAAATTACAGTGTTGCCCCTTGCCGTTATTTTGACTGTTCTGAACTCATCCTAAGTCGGATTTGAGCTCAGTCAAAGGCGATCTTAAGGTTTTCGATCATTCCGGACGCAACGGTACACTCTGTTTTGTGTGATTCTACTCCGAACATATCCAAAAAGCCAAGGAGAGCTTAAAGTTTGATCCGATTCGATGGAAGATTCAGGATTCGGAGCCATGATTAAATTGTCGGCATCGAATTATGCCATATGGAGACCCAGGATGGAGGATCTCCTTAATTTCAAGTACTTGGCGGACCCATTGGAAAACGAAGGCGCAAAACCCACGTTAATCGCGGAGAAAGATTGAACCAAGATGCATAGAAAGACTATTGGCCAAATCAGATAGTGGATAGACCACGGTGTATTCCACCATGTTGCGCAAGAGACCAACGCCTACAAACTCTGGAAGAAGCTCAAGGATATGTACCAGGCCAAGACTGCTCGAAATAAAACGCTTCTAATGATGTGACTAGTCAATTTGAAGCTGATGAGCTGAACCTTTGTAGCCGAGTACACCAGCGAGTTTTAGAACCTGGTGAACCATTTTGCAGCTATAGATTTAAACCTTGGAGATGAAACTCAGGCCTTACTTCTGCTCAGTTCCTTACCTCCCAATTGGGAGACATTGGTGGTTTCCCTCGGTAACTCAGCACTGAACGATAAACTCACTATGGCGACAGTAAAGGATGCCATATTCAGCGAGGAAGCTCGAAGGAAGGAGACCAACATGAACCAATCACATGCCTTTGTCATAGAAGGACAAGGAAAATCTTACGGAACTGGTAGAGGCAGAAGCAGGGGAAGGTCCCAAACCCATGGCAAACCCAACAATGACAAAAATCCACAAAAGGGTAAATATGTTTGTTATCATTGTGGTATCGCAGGACATTTAAAGAAGAATTGCCGCAAGTTACAAAGGGAGCAAGGTCAAAGCAGCCACAGAAGGAAGATGACAACTCCATGGTCACTGTTCAAAGAGATATCACTATATGCTCAATCGATGAAGAGGTATGCCTTCACGTAAGAAGCAATGAAGTCGATTGGGTGGTTGACACAACAACATCTTACCACGCCACTCCCCACAATGATTTCTTCACCTCGTACAAAGCAGGAGACTTTGATACAGTGAAAATGGGAAATACAAGTTTCTCGAAGATCGTGGGAATCGGCGATATCCAGATCAAGACCAGTATTGGTTGCAGTATGGTGTTAAAAGATGTTAGACATGTGCCCGACCTTCGTCTGAATCTCATTTCCGGTACAACCTTAGATCGAGAAGGCTACGGCAACCACTTCGGCAATGGCACCCGGAAGCTGATAAAATGAGCCATGGTTGTCGCCCGAGGACAGATACACTGGACACTATACAAAACCCATGTGAAAGTGATTTTTGACAGTCTCAATACAGTTGAAGATAAGACTTCATCAAATTTGTGGCACAAGAGACTTGGACACATGGGAGAGAAAGGGTTGCTTACATTGGCAAGGAAAAAGCTAATTGCAGTATCAAAAGGTATTCCATTAAACCCTTGTGATCACTGTTTATTTGGAAAGCAACATAGATTCTCTTTCAACTCAACTACCAAAAGAAGATCAAAGTTGTTGAGTTTAATACACACTGATGTTTGTGGTCCCTTAGAAGTGGACTCTTTAGGCTGTAACAAATATTTTCTCACATTCATTGATGATGTTTCACGAAAGGTGTGGGTATATTTTTTGAAAACAAAGGACCAGGTACTCGATTACTTCAAAACATTCCACACCATGGTAGAGCGGGAAACCAAAAAGAAGCTAAAGTGCCTCCGATCAGACAATGGAGGCGAGTACACTTCCAATGAGTTCCAAGCATACTGTTTTGAATACGGTATCCGAACATGAGAAGACGGTCCCACATACCCCATAGCATAATGGTGTAGGCGAGAGAATGAACCGGACCATTATGAACAGAATCAGAAGTATGATCAATATGGCTAAGTTGTCAAAACCATTATGAGGTGAAGCAGTTAGAGCCGCCGTCTACCTGATCAATAAATCACCATCAGTACCACTGCAGTTTGAAGTACCAGAAAAGGTATGGACTGGAAGAGATCCCTCATATTCTCACTTGAGAGTATTTGGGTGCAAGGCATTTGCACATGTATCCAAGGAGCAAAGACAAAAGCTCGATCTGAAATCAACTCCATGCATCTTCATCGGCTATGGAGACAAAGAATTCGGATACAAAATATGGGATCCAGTATCAAAAAAGGTTATCAAAAACAGAGATGTTGTGTTTCAAGAGAGCAAGACATACAAAGACACTTCAAAAATCACAGAGTCCACTGATTCTAGTTCCAGTGTTACAGACATCATCCTAGATCCTGCACCAGTACAGTTGATCCCAGATGATAAAATTCCAGAAGTAGAGGAGGAAAAAGAACCTGAGGGTGTTGAGCAGGGGGAACCACAAACCCCTCCACCAGAAGCTACAGAACCAGAAGTAACTCCTCCAGTTGAAGAGCCTCAGACAAAAAGATCTGAAAGAGGCCGACCGCTGATTCCGTCGAGGAGATATCCAGAATTAGACTATTTTCTGCTTACTGATGAGGGAAAGCCAGAATGCTTTCAGGAAGTAAAGACCCATACAGACACAGGTAAATGAGTGCAAGCTATGCAAGAAGAGATGAGTTTCTTGCAGAAGAACCAGACTTATGATTTGGTGAGACTTTCGAAAGGCAAGAAAACATTGAAAAACAAATGGGTATTCAAGCTGAAGAAAGACGCCAACGGAAAGCCGATAAAGCACAAAGCCCGATTGGTTGTCAAAGGATTCCAACAGAAGAATGACATCGACTTTGATGAGATATTCTCACCAGTGGTGAAAATGACCTCAATTCGAGTGATACTAGGATTGACAGCTAGTTTGAACTTAGAGCTTGAACAGATGGACGTCAAGACAACATTCCTCCATGGAGATCTACAAGAGGAAATTTTACATGGATCAACCAGAAGGTTTTAAAGTTACAGGGAAAGAGCATATGGTCTGCAAACTGAAGAAGAGTCTCTACGGCCTCAAGCAAGCACCGAGGCAATGGTATATGAAGTTCGACTCATTCATGGTGGGTCATGGTTACAAGAGAACTGCTGCAGATCAATGCGTCTACATTCAGAAATTCCCAGATGGTAACTTTGTTATCTTATTGTTGTATGTTGACGACATGTTGATAGTTGGACAGGATGCCAGTATGATCAGCCAGCTGAAGCAAGAATGTCCAAGTCCTTTGACATGAAGGACCTAGGCCGAGCCCAACAGATATTGGGTATGAAGATTGTTCGTGACATGAAAGCCAATAAATTTTGGTTATCACAAGAAAAGTATATTGAACGGGTGATTGCAAGATTCAACATGGGAAATGCCAAGCCAGTCGGTACTCCACTGGCTAATCACTTCAAACTAAGGAAACGATCGTGTTCCTCTTCGACGAAAGAAAAGGAAGATATTGAAACAATCCCTTACTCTTCAGCCATTGGTAGCTTGATGTATGGAATGGTGTGTACTAGACCGAATATAGCTCACGCTGTAGGCGTTGTGAGCAGATTTCTTTCAAATCCAGGCAAAGACCATTGGGAAGCAGTCAAGTGGATTCTTAGGTACCTGAAGAGTACATCGAAACTATGCTTGTGCTATGGGGGAACAGAACCAGTCTTGGAAGGCTATACAGATTCAGATATGGTCGGTGACATTGATAGCAGGAAATCTACATCAGGATTTCTATTTACTTTTGCAGGGGGAGCTGTATCATGGCAGTCCAAATTGCAGAAGTGTGTTGCCTTATCTACAACAGAAGCAAAATACATTGCCGCAACGGAAGCAGGAAATGAAATGTTGTGGGTGAAGAGATTTCTCCAAGAACTGAGTGTTAGTCAGAAAGAATACAAAGTGCATTGTGACAGTCAAAGTGCTCTAGACTTGAGCAAGAATTCAATGTACCATTCCCGCACGAAGCATATCGACATTCGCTATCACTGGATACGCGAAGTAATGGAGCAACAATTATTGAAGATTGTAAAGATCCACACAGACGAGAACCCGGCAGACATGTTGACAAAAGTGGTTACTCGAGAGAAGCTAGAGCTATGCAGAGACATAGCCAAGATGAACATCAACTGAAGAGCAACAAGAAACGTTCTCCTCCGATTGGAATGCAAGGGGGAGAATTAACAGTTCCTTACCACCGCATGCAAGCCACCTCCATCAACTGTGCATGCGAAGCCAAAAACCCATCAACATCACTTGCAAGTGAAGTCAAGAATATCATGTTACGCATGATTTGATCACGCCTGGAGTTTTGGCAGCTTCTCAAGTCACGCGTGAAGACTTCAGACATATCCATATGCCATGCCTGTGCAAGTTATAGTTTGTTCGTGTTCTCTACGGTCGGCTATATATATGGCATATTGTATGAAGTGTAATATACAAGGTAGACAGTACACAAGTGAAATGTAGAGTGAGAGCAAGAAACCCATATATGTTTGTGAGTTGTAAGAGTGTGAGGTTGAGTAGAGTGATATTGTATCCTCCTCCCTATAATCGGTTTTCTTCAACCGAAAGATAGTGAAAACTCTCTCAAAGTGGATGTAGGTACCTATTGGACCGAACCACTATAAATATTAGTGTCTATTGTGTGTGTGTGTATGTGTTTCGTATTGGTTTGGGCATAACAGTTCATTCAAATAAAATGACGCTAAAAAAGTTGTGACCACCAATGTCATGTTAAAAGTTGAAAAGACATACCTTATTTAGCTTCTTCTTTTTTATTATTATTTACTAAAAGAAACTGTAAGTTATATTATATGTATTTTCTAATCGAGTATTATGCTTTTATTTTCAAATTTTGTTTGAAGCTTTTATCAAATTATTTTTACCTTTGTATTTAATTTTGTTGAAAGTGAAAATTGCTAAAAGAAAAACAAGTGAATTAACAAATTAGATAACCATTAACAAATTTATTACCAACACAAAACACCAAAAAAGAAAAGAAGGGAAAATGTAAAATTAGTGACAGAATAGTAACCTATCTCTCCATTTATACAAACTAACTATTATTATACTAAGTAAAACAAATGTATCTAATGTTTTGAAACATTCTCAAATTTATTTTGGCAAAAGTGCATAATATCCCTAAATTTTTAATAAGTTGCAAAATACCTCCCTATACTATTTTTACCTCCAAATCACTCCTCAACTTTTATAAAAGCTAGCAAATTATTCCTTTCGGAGTTTTTACTCCACTTTCTTGTTAACATTTATGCAATATGACAAAATTACCCCTTGACCATTGTGCCCTCTTGTTTTGTATTCACCGATTTTTATAGTATTATTTAGTCTTTTTTTTTTCTCTTTCTTTTAAAAATATAATTAATAATTCAGAACTCCACACACATATACCTATTTTAGGCCTAAACATGGTATAAGAAATCTGTTTATGAAATTATAATTATTTAAAAATAGATTTTTTTGTGATAAATACAATAACAACTTAGTATAAGATTTATAAAATTAAAACATGTCTAAAAGTGTTCTAATTTTTCAAAATGAGAAAGCTTTCCCAGGGCTTGTTAGTTTTTCTACATATTATATCAAAAGCAAATTGTAGACATGTTTTAATTTTACAAGTCATAATTTAAGTTTTTTATTGTGTTTATCACAAAAAAATTTAAATAATAATAATTTCTTAAATAGATTTTTAATGCCATGTTTAGGCTTAAAATAAGTATATGTGTGGTTTTAAAATTATTAATTATTTTTTAAAAAGATAGAAAAATATACTCAAATATATCAAAAGAGTTATTTGCTAGCTTTATAGAGGTGAGGGAGTGATTTGGAGCTAAAAATAGCATTCAAAAGCATGAGGGGTATTATAAACTTTTTGCCATTTATTTTTTATAACTCTTTTTAAACATACATTTAAATCTTACTCCGATTTTCATTTGTAGCTACAGCAAGAACCATGAATAGAAAGGTATTTTTTTTTACTTTTCTCTGAGACTTCGCCAATTTTTATTTTTTATTTTTCATTTGGTCAAACATTTTTTACTTTGTTACTTATCTATTTATGAAGCAAAAATATAAACTTTGAACTAATAAGTAGCTAATGTTCATTCAAATGACATGCCGGTAAAAAAATTGTGATCACTAATGTCATGATAATAACGTTTAATTGGAGACGATTATAATCATTATTTTAATGATAATTGTGAATGAATACAACTTCTATAAGTATGTTTATAATATATTATTGGTTTTGTCTCATTTTTAACCAATGCCATGTAAAAAAATGGTTCATTTGTACACTATTATAGGACTTATGATTAGTTGATAGATGTGACTGAATACAATTTGTTGAAGTATTTTTCTATATAAAACATTTGGTTTATGTTTGATTTTTTTTTTTTTTTGGAGGATATTTGTCAAGTTTTATCACTTAGGGACCGTTTGAGAATCATTGTTTTTGTTTTGAGAACCAAAAAACAAGAACAAGAATTGTTCTTGTTCTTATTTTCTCACCCAAAAGAACAAGAACAAAAAATATGTTTGGGGCAAAAAAATACACATATTCTCACACAATTTTTCCTCTCTACCACAATTCTTTTTTTTTTTTGAAAAATCCCAAAAAGAACAAAAAAACAAGTTTTTGTTGTTCCCTTGTTTTTTTTACTATTCACGAAAACAGTTTCCAAATTAGAATAGAACAAATAGTAAAAAAGGTTGTCAAACATGTTCTGTTATCCTGAATAGTGCCAAAAAACAAAAAACAGAACAAAAACAGAGTATCCAAACGCATCCTTAGTATTGCTAAATTATTCCAAAGTGGCATTTTTGTGCAACAAAATCATGAAGAAACATTTGGGAAAATATAAAATATGGTAACCTTTGACACCGATATTATAAGAACGATGATTTTCAAAAATTACTCCGAGAAAAAAGTTGATTAATAAAAATAATTCTGTATTTAATAAATTTAAGTAAAATAATTATGTATTTGACAAGTTGGTGTATATAAAAAAATTAAAATGTCCCAAACAAAATTTAATGATGCAGTCCAACAATGCAAATTGGTTAAAGACATTATGGATCAAAATTATATTTTTTTTATTTAATTGTAGTTATCATATTTAATTACTTATTTGAATGTAGACGCATTTATACTCTAGGCTTAAATTGTTTTTATTTTTTATTTTTTTCAAATATTTTCTTGTTATATAAATTTACTCTCGGTGAATATGAAATATGAAGCAGTTATTATATTTCTCACTTCCAGGCCCAGCTGAGGAAAAGCCCTCGAGCAGAAGTTAGATTGGGCCTCCAATGTAATAAACTCATGCCCAACCCAAATAAAGTCTAACACTAGTGAGAACACATACTACTTGGGCCTTGATATCATAATCTTAGGACCTTTGGTTCGTGTTTTTGCTTTTGTGATGTGGAATTTACAAAATAGAAATATATGCTTTTGTTGTGGAGTGCTGTGAGTCAAAATTGGAAGCACGTTTGGTACTATTTTTTTTTTTTTTTTTTGTTGTTGGTGTTTTGGTCACTTAGGTTGCGTTTGGTAACGGTTTGGTGCGGTGCTAGTTTTTGATTTTGGTTTGGGTTGGGTTGGATTTGGTTTGGTGTGGTTTTATTTTGGTTTCAAACCATGTTTGGTGCAGATGGTTTTGGTGTGAGAAAAAGTGATGCTGAAAAATCAAATTATGTTTGGTAGAGTTGGTATGAGTTAAAATATATTAATATTAATATTAAAATTAAAATATATTAATATTAATATTAAAATATTAATATAAATATTAAAATATTAATATTAATATTAATATAATAATATATTAAATATTAAAATTTATATTAATATTAATATTAAAATTTATAAATTTTAATATTAAAATATTAATATTAAAATTTATAATAATAATATTATTAAAATAATATTATTATAAATTTTAATATTAATATATATATATATATTAATATTAAAATTTATAATATTAAAATTTATTATATTTTTATTATATTAAAATATATTAACATATTTTTATTATATTAATATATTAATATTAATATATTTTAATTTTAATATTAATATATTTTAATTTTAATATTAATATTAATATATTTTAATTTTAATATTAATATTAATATTAATATATTAATATTAATATAATAATATATTAATATTAAAATTTATATTAATATTAATATTAAAATTTATAAATTTTAATATTGAAATATTAATATTAAAATTTATAATAATATTATTTTAATATTAATATTAATATAAATTTAAATATTAATATATATATATTAATATTAAAATTTATAATATTAGAATATAAATATTATATTCGGTGTTACAGTGATTCGAGTTGCTACAGTGGAATGCTACAGTGGTTTGCTACAGTACTCGCACCATCCAAAATCATCAAAAAGATGGTTCCAAAATCCTTCACAAATTTGGCACCATGGTTTGCTACAGTAATGATACCATTTTTTGGCACCATTTTACCAAACATGGTTTGGTACCATTTTTTGGCACCAAAATCATATTTTTGGCACCAAACCTGTTTACAAAACAGACCCTTAGTTTTTACGCTATAGTGTTATTTTATGAACAACGCAAAAAACAAAAAAACACAAAATTTTGGTACTTCCTAAAAATTACGTTATTTGTTTTATATTTTTCTATTGTAAAAAATAAAACATTATTACCAAATATGTTTTTGCTGTGAAAAATAAAAAATAAAACACAACAAAAAATAAAAAGTGAACTAAAGAGGCCCTAAGATTTTTGTTTTTTTGTTGTTGTTGTCAAGAGAAATGCGAAGTTCAAGTGGTACGCATGAATTTGTATTGGAAATATAACCTCATTTCCAGAACCAGAAGCTCTGCAACTACTTTTCTTTGGAGCAAGTATCGAACTTATTATAAGTATTATTGTCATTCAATCAAAGAATTGTTATAGAGTAATTCATTTCAGATTTTAAGAATTGTCTTGGAAAAAGGGAAGAATAATAATTGAAAAGGCAAATATATATATATATATATATATATATATATATATATATATATATATATATATATTTAAATGCAATCATTAGAGAGTGCGGGAGATAAATAAGAAGATATTCCTTTTCTTTCCTTGATTATTTTATATATTAGGGTGTAATGAATAAACATATATATGGATCTAACCCATGCATAGGATATTTTTCAATTTTCTTCAGTACTTCACCTTAATGTATTATTCCTTTTTAGTGGAACAATTTATGAAACTTTCAACAATTAGCTAATCTTCAGACAAATGAAATGCCTAATGTGTAAAAAATGTTTATTATAGTTGTACATGAATAGATATAATTTAAGTAATTTTAATCTAGTTTTTTCTTTTTCATTTCCCCGGGACTTATCTCAATTTCAGATGAAACAACAAAAAAAATTATTATATAAATTTTCTCCTACTGAACATATTTTTTCCAGTATTGAAAATGCAAAGATGAAATACTATCGGGCGATTTGGTATGAGTATATATTACTTTGAACGGTTCGAGTATAGTTCTTACATGTCTTAGGGTGAGACGGTATGAAAAATGAATGGTTCTTGAGATTTATAACGGACACTACACTCAAACAACGAAAAAATCAATATAAAATTTTCAATTCAATTCTAGACTGGTTTTACAGGTTTCGATCGGCAATTTCATCATTTTATTTATTTTAAGAGTAATTCAAGTGGCATGGGTCAGATAATGAAGATATAATCTCATTTTCTTGACCCTTAACATCTCATTTAGAAGTAAGAGGGTAGTACTATTGGGTAGGGCTGTAAATGAGACGAGTTGTTCGTGAATAGTTCGGGCTCGGCTCGTTAGTAAACGAGCCTACCTTGATCACGATTTCCAGGCTCGTTTAGTAAACGAGCCGAGCTTGAGCAACGGTAAGCTTGGCTCGTATATGTTCGTAAACATGAAATCGTTAAGACTCGTTTAAGTTTGTGAACAAAGCTCGTATAAAGCTTGTTAATATTATATTCCTTATACATAATTACATATTTAAAATATAATTAGGAAATTAAAAATAATAATATTTGTTCGTTAATTTCCATAAAGCCAGATAGTTTTTTAAAATAAATAAAATTTATTATCTAATTTTAATTTTTTTAAAATTTCAGTAACATTATATCAATAGACAACACGAGATAAAAATAGGAGAAAAATAAATTGAAAACCAAAATACACATATGTATGTATAATATCAAAAGAACAAATAATAAATTTGCAAAAATGCACAATAAAGTAATTACCATATGCATATTTTGTGTATATATATGCAAGTGTTATATATAATTGAGAAGAAAATAAGGAAGTTATGCATTAGGAAGGATGAAAAGACACAACTATTGAAATAACTAAAAAAGGCACACATGACATTTTTTTGCTATTTTATATTTAAATTTTAAAACAAAAATTGTATGAAAAAAATAAAAACCCTTCATACATTTAATAGTAGTATATATATATATTTTGAAAGGTAAGTTTTTCACACACATATACACACATTTTATCTCCTAAAAGATTCGAACGTCTCACCTTTTCAATTGGGACGAGAGGAAATATCATTGAGCCATTTGTTATGGGTATATATGATTTTGAACGGTTTAAGTATAAATTGTATGGAAAATGAATAGTTCTTAAAATTTATAACAATGAAAAACTCAATATGAAATTTTCAATTCAATTCTAGATTATTATTTACGGGTTTCGATCGGCTAATGGAAATATAATCTCAATTTTTTGGCCCTTAACCTTCCATTTAGAAATAAGAGGGTATAACTATTGGGCAATTCGGGCTTTGGTTATAACTTATACCATTACTTTAATTTGAAGCAATTATAAGGCTTTTGTTATTCTTGAAAAAGTAAAAAAATGATATATTGAGTGAAAGGCTTTTTAAAGCAAATTATCTATATCTATATCTATATTTATTGACAGTGTTTTCACTTAGAGAATAATTGATCGAAATAAAATTTACCTATCACGTATTTAAATGCAACAATAAAGGTAATCATAGACTGCCCATTTGTTACTCTTTAGAGTCTTTACCTATGTTTCTAAAATTTTATGTCATTCCCTCCTTTATATTTAACTCCTCTTTGATGATCTAAATTATTATTTTTTAATTTTACCTCAATAACAGGCCACAATACTTTATCATAAAATTATAATAAAAAAATAATTTTGATGTAATATTGAAAGCTATAATTTATAGAATGTAACGCATTCAATGTCTTAAATCTGTTCTTTAATTTTCTCTAAATACTCCGCTTTCATTCCATGAAAGACTTCAATTTATAAATAGCTAATTTCCAGAGCACACTTTGTTAATTTTAATCTAATTTTTGTTTATTAAATTTTTTTTCCTCTTTGAAGTATATTTCCCCAGTTTTGCCTCTTTATTTAAATTGCAGTGGAAAGAATTAATATTACTAAATTATTGCAAAGAGTAGTAAAATTGTGGTATGCCAGTAACTATACTACACATATAGTCCTATATAACCCATGTCCATTCACATAGTCATAAAATTGTTTAATTTAATTAGAATGAAATAATGTTTCCTTATTGGGTAAATTTTCTCTTCTTAGAATGTATTTTTTTCAGAAATTATAAAGTGAACATTTTTCATAGAGTACTATGTTTTAGAGTTGAGCTCATTTTGATAATTGAAAAATGTGAAGGTCATCATACCATGTATGGTTATTTGAAAAACTAAATAATATTTTGAAAAAAAATACAAATTATCATCCATAAATACAGAAGAATGTGTGTGTATATATATTAGTTTTATTTTTATTCTTTTATGTTTATATAATATTTATTATTGACCGTTTTCCAACTTCTTCAACTTCATGTCTAGTATGTTTTTTAATTTTCTCCAATACTTCAATTTATGAATGTATTTTTTTGTTTTGTTTTGTTCATTGACCGACTTATCCATTTATGAAACAAATATAGACACTTATCCATTTATGAAACAAATATAGTCATTCAACTAATAAGTAGCTAATCTTCATACAAATGAAATGCTGGTAAATAAGTCGTGACCATTAATGTCATGTAAAAACTGGTCAAAGTGAGAAGGTTGAGGGTGTAAGTGTAATGTCTTATTCGTTTTGGAAAAAAAAAAAATTCATAATTATACCCAAAATTTATTTCAACTTATGGACTTTGATTCTAGTTATGGGAAAATTTAGAAGGAAATGAAAATAACTGATGAAAAATGAAATAGAAAAATCAACATACACCTCAAGAGTCACATCATATCATTGCAACAATTACTAAAGTACCGAAAAGATATATATATATATATATGTATATATATAGATATATATAATCAGAAATTATATATATATATTTGTAAAGTTGTGGTCCTAATTTTATTTGGTCCAGTATATAGAATCATCAGTATGACCTTGTGGTACCTTTAAAAAAAAAAAAAAAAGTAAGACGTTGTGGTCCTAATTAATTTTGTTCTGGTCCATCATATAACTGCTTCATTATATAACAGTTTTTGGACTTTATAGTATGGTATTCGAGAAGACTGAAATAAAAAATAAAGTTTGGAATAAAAATTGATAAAATATATAAGTTTGGAATAAAAATTGATAAAATATATATTAGCTCGGATTTTATGCCAAACCACTTAAATATTTCTTTTTAATTGTATACTCCTTAGGATTGCAATAAAAATATTCATTATTACATAATCATATGTAGTGCAAAAATTTATATTCAACTCAACAATGTGGCTTTCATGTGATTTTCATTAATGAAAAATATTATTCTTGGACTCAATAATTTTGAATTTTACCAATTCATGATCAAAGTTTTAAAAGTTTAGCCACAATTGTCACACCTTCTGGATTAATCAAACTAAATGAAAAAAAAAATAAGTAGACCAACTTACTGGGTTTGTTTGACCCGTGACTCGGTCGCCGAGTCAACCCTCAGCCGACTCAGCTCATTCTATTATATATGTTATTGTGTATTGCATTATTGGACTCTCATTTTCAAATCTTCAACGGTCAATATTCAATTACTCCAACGTATAAACAAACCTTCCACTTCGACTACCACCATTTTGAACAATTGAATTTTTGCTTTCAAATCCTCTTTCCCCCTACTCTTTCCCAATCTTTGACTCACCTAGAACTTTACCCATAAGATTAATATTTACATGCAATCACAAATGTACTTACACTGTCACACAACTCCCTCTCTAATCTATATATAAAACATGTGTCTATACATGTATATATATATATATATATATATATGTGAATAAGAAATAATGTAAAATATTTTAAAAACGATTACATGTTATTATTACAAATTTATTTATGTAATATAAAGTTGGATGAGTTATCAGAGTTTGGACGTGAAAATTTAAAAATGGATAGTCTCTGCGTACTTTCGCAACAATTATGTTGTGATGCAAATGATCATCTGAAATGTAATTCAGGTAAATCTGAAATAAAAATGCCTGATAAATTTGTACTAGCTAAAGTGATTTTTTTGGAAAGCAAAAATTGAAGCGAGTTAAAGTTAAATATCATAATGAAAACTAAACAGTAATAAAATCTTATTTTTTTGTTTTGTTATTGTGATGCAATCTCGAAATTAATTTTGAAAGACAGACCAATCAACTAGACTTCCTCTAAATTAACCTCTAGTGCATATAAGGCTATGAGTGTGACACTTATTATTTGTTTCCCTTATTCTTTTCCAACCTTTGACTCACCCAAACAACATTACTACTATAAAAGATAATACCTATGTAGACATACTCACCAAACCTATACACACATATGTATATACATACACATATATAGAAAAGCTAGCCTTGGAGGTTTTAGTACAACTCTTGTTCATTGTTTCTTTCTACACTCAACATGATATTGTCATGGAGAAGGCGAAAAGCTCTCCGTCTTGCCGGTACCAATAACAAGATCTCCGATTCCGATTCCGATTCCGATTCCGACACGGTGATGATCACAGTTCCATCCCATTTTCGGTGCCCTATCTCTCTCGAATTGATGAAAGACCCGGTCACTTTGTCCACGGGCATCACATACGACCGAGAAAGCATCGAAAAATGGATCGAAAGCGGTCACACGACATGTCCCGTGACCAAACAAGTTTTCAACACTTGTGATCACATACCGAACCATGCAATACGTAAAATCATTCAAGATTGGTGTGTCGAGAACCATGCTCAAGGCGTCGAACGGATCCCAACGCCTCGGATTCCCATCACTCAATTTGAGGTTGCGGAGATTCGCTCGAAAATCATGTCTTCAACGGGACATAGGGATGCAAAAAAGTGCGAAGAATTGGTGGGAAAGATTGAATTGTGGGCGAAAGAGAGCGAACGTAACAAACAATGTGTGATCGACAATGGAACCGGCTATACGTTATCTTATATGTTCGAGTCATTTTCGAGTTTTTCGGTAGAGAAACATGCATGTTTGTTAAAGATGATCTTGTCAACATTGACATGGATGTTCCCACTAGGTCTAGAAGGCCAATCCAAGCTAGCTTCATCATCTTCCTTACGTTGCATGGGGTGGTTTTTGAAAGGAGAAGACATTTCTTCGAGGAAAAATGCCGTTTTCGCCCTAGAAAAGCTACTTCCATTGAATCAACATCATGTTAACGCGTTCGCAGAGATCGAAGGCGTTGAAGAAGCATTGTTCAACATAATTAAAAACCCTATTAGCCCTAAAGCCACCAAAGCTTCTCTAATGGCTATTTATCACTTGATAACACATTCTTCGACCAATGAGACGATGGCAAGGAGGTTTGTGGAGATGGGTTTGGTGGAATTAGTATTAGAAATTATTGTAGATGGTGAAAGAAGCACATGTGAGAGGGGTCTAGGGGTTTTGGAGGGTATGTGTGAAAATGATCATAAAGCTATAGAAGTGGCTTTAAACCATGCCCTAACTATGCCAGTGTTGGTGAAGAAGATCTTGAGAGTGTCCGATGCGGCGACGGAGTTTTCGGTGGCTGTGCTTTGGAGGCTTTGCAGGGATGAGAATGGTAAAAGTGTTGTGGTTGAGGCAGTTCAGTTGGGGTGTTTTGAGAAGTTGTTGGTGGTTCTTCAAGTAGGTTGTGGTGAAAGAACAAAAGAAAAGGCTACTTTGTTGTTGAAGCTGTTGAATCGGTAAAAAAACAGGTTTGATTGTTTTGATTCATCAAATAATTTCAAGTATCTCAAGAGGTTATCTCAAGAGGTTTGATTGTTTTTTTTTTTTCAAGAGGTTATTTTGATTTGTGATAATTGTTGGAAGGTATTTTTCCAAGTGAAGATTTGTATGTATGTCTCTAGTATGTACTTAAACATAGTGAGTAATTGTGAATTTGTGATGTGGAAATAACATAAGTTTTGGTTGTGTTATATAGAAATTAACTGTTACTCTTTCCAAGAATTCGGCAATAATTTTTTTTGGTATGAGTATATGTTTTGTGTAATTATTTACTTGTTGTATAGCTAAATCATAAAAGATTTAGACAAGATCAAATATCATGTGGGAAACTTTGATAGTATTTGCTTTTGGGTATCTTTCTTTTTCCTTTTTATTTTGGGCAAGTTTTTGGCACTCATTCACGTTTAAAAGTTTGTGCATCCATCTTAATCTGTTTTATATTATACCTTTCCAAATATTTTTAATTTAAAATGTGCAAAAAATAATCCTCTACATGCAAGGACGAAGCCAGAAAATAGATTTGGGAGAGACCATATGTAATATTTATAATATATTTATATGTTTGTGGGTTATTAAAAATAATTTTGAATTTTTTTTGAGGGGTCATATGCAAATTTTTATAATTTATCTATAAAAAAAATATATATTTTGAGATAATAAAAGAAGCTGGGAGGGACCATATGCAATATTTTATAACTTTATCTATAAAATCTATATTTTCAAGGGTAATAAAAAAATTAAAAATTTGGGAGGGGCATGGCCCTGACTACACGCCATCAGATTACTTGCACCAAATAAGATTTGAACAAAACCTAATACTTTTTGATGCATTAAGTTAGAAGTCTTTTTCAATTGAACAAACATTTTGGTATATAAAATAACAGCCAAAATTAAACAAAAACCCGGGGCCAAATTTGAACAATCTGCAAATGCTACACACGATTGGTACTATACGACTCCTATATGCACCATAGTGCAATTAATTTCATAATAACACAAATGCATTAGGTGCGATGGTAATCTAATAGATTGGTCGTGTAATAAAATATAAATTAACATAAGCTTTCCTCTCATTTCTTTTCTTTTTTTCCCTTCCTAACTCCCAAATTGACATTTGGAGGCTCTTTGTTACCTTGAAATTTAGCATTTGCTTTGCATATTTAATCACGCTTCTTGACTAAGATTTGATTTGAATCTTTTGACTAGCTAACCTTTCTTAATTGGCTATGTTTGGTTTAGTAATTTGATGTAGTCATTGCTTAATTTTGTTATACATATATTGTTCTGTTATGTGTATATATATATTTATAAATATATCATGCATACAAATATATATATTGCAAGAATAAAAGGAAACTGACCCGAAATTTCAATAGTAGCAGAAGAACAGAAATAATCCGAGCCCTGTATGATACCACAGTTTCCTTAAGGCAAAATTGCTCCCTCTACGGTGCTTAAGGAATCCGAACAAGTTGCCTCCCAAGGTAGAACGGATTTCGCCTTCACTGTTGCAGCACTGCAAGGATGAAGACCAGCGAACACAAATACTGTGTTTGTACCCCGAACTTTTGGCAAAAAAAAATTAAAACTACATTGGGTAGAACCGACCACCCACCCACACCGCTCCGCGCCACGGACCGGGCGAGCGGCGCGCGCGTGGTTAGGCTAACACTTGCATGGTTCATGCATGGTCTAGCTCTCCTCCCATGCCTCTAGTTATTCAAGTCACCCATTCAATGCAACCATATATAAACACCTTTACACTTCATTTTATTTCCAATGTGGGACAAACATCTTTACCCAAGTTTAAGTGGGTCACTTTGAGAGATAATTTCTCATTCAATAATGAATAGTTTTGAACATGTAATTATACCAACTTGATCTCCTCACTAAGGAGAACACATTAGTGCTTGGTCCCGTTAAAATCGGAGTTCGGGTCCCATAATTAATTAAGCTCAAAGTTGAGTTTAATTACTGTTTTTTCCAAACTATTTCCAACAAATTTCGCCAAGGGTTTAGTTATTAAATTTATATGATTTTTCGTGTATTACTCAATATTTCGTTGCAATTTTGTTTGGTTGAATAATTGAATCTATTTTTTAAAAAATATATGCGATTTTGATACAACGAATATAAAATTATATGATTATAAATGGTGCTACACAATTTGTTTTTGGATCAAGTTGAAAAGGTTAACAATATATTCTTACAAACAAAACTAAGGCATTTTTTAGTCTAACAAACTAACTGACTTTTGATGATAACGAGTTACACATTACTAAATACTCTGGTTTTAATTTCCTCCTATACTTCAAATAATGTACTTTTGTTTTTCTTTTTTCACTTCCATCACTCCTTTAACCACTCACCAAATTTGAACCATTTTTTTAAATTTTTTTTTGGTAATTCAATATATAAATCAAACCAAAGAACAAACACTAAAAAAAGGAGAGAGTCTCAGAGGGCCACAAAAGCTCCAAGACTCACGCCAGAACCCAAAAGCCTTGCAAGAAAATAAAATTTTCGGTAATTTTGAACGACTTCTGTAAAAATAAGTTGCTATTTTTTCATTCAAAAGAAATGCAAAAGGCGTAGTTGTTGTGACTATAGGAGTCACACAAAAGATGCTCATTTTGAATAGGGTTAATTTCACAAAACCCCCTTATACTATTTAATTTAATCAACTAATTCAGATTGTATACACTTTGTCCCCTATACTATTCAATTTCATCACTATGCCCCTCCCCTCACATTTTGAGTCATAATATCTAAACTACCCTCAATAGTATATATGGGGGTTTAGTAAAATCAAACCTTTAAAAAAATTATTTTTCGAAAATCAATTATATTTTTCTGTAAAAACTATAAATTTCAAATATATATATATATTTCGGAAAAAAAATATTTTTCGAAAACAATATATATTTTGGACAAAACATATATATTTCGGAAAATATATTTATATATTGGAAAATGATATATATTTTGGAATATATATAATTCGTCAAAAATCTATATTTTTCGAATTGTTTTAAAAAAATATGAATTTTTTATGAAAAATAATTTTTTTTTGTGAAAATATACATTATTTTCCAAAATATAAAAAATATATATTTTGGAAAAAAATTATATTATTTTCGGAAAAAATAATATATATTTTTCGCAAAAAAAATATTTTTCGCAAAATTTCATATTTTGGAAAATAATATATATTTTTCTCAAAAAAATTATATTTCGTAAAAAATCATATTTTGGAACATAATATATATTTTTCCCAAAAAAATTATTTTTCAAAAAAAATTCATATTTTTGACGAATTATATATATATTCCGAAATATATATCATTTTCCAATATATATATATATATTTCTCAAAATATATATATTTTCCGAAATATATATATATTTTTGAAATTTATAATTTTTATGAAAAATATAATTGATTTTCGAAAAATAAATTTTTTAAAGACTTGATTTCACTAAACCCCATATATTATTGAGGGTAGTTTAGGTATTATGACTCAAAATGTGAGGGGAGGGGATATAGTGATGAAATTGAATAGTATAGAGGGCAAAATGAACAAAGTGGGATTAATTGATTAAATTGAATCATATAGAGGAGTTTTATGAAATTAACCCTTTTGAATGCAAGTTGATGATACTCCAACTTTTAGAGATAATTGTGAATAAAACTGTTCGTCGATTTGCAAATGCTTGGAACTTTATTATTATTATTATTGTTTTAGTTATATAATATAGGGCAGTTTTAGGATTGCCATTTCATCTCTCAAATGTATTTGATTATAAAAGAAAAAATAAATAACTTGGTAAACTATTGCCAATAATTGTTTTCGATAACTTATATCAGATTAGAGACTAGCTACGTACCAAGGGCAATATAGTCTGGCTGGTATTTCAATTTCAGAAAATTTAAAGTAGAAGTTTAAGGTTTTAAATCTCTATAGAAGCAAACAATGTTCATGTTAGTTTTATATAAAATAAAATATTTTCAATGTTATATAGTTTCTTTTTACTCGAATTACAAATATTAATGGTTATTATTGTTATTTAACTTTTAGAGCAGTCTTACCATTGTCATTTTAGCTCTCAATTGTATTTGATGATAAAAGGTGTGGGGAATTATACACATAATTGGTAATATATGACACTATATATGACTGTTGTGCAATTAATTCCATAATATTAGGTGGTATGGTAATGTAATAGATTGTGTCGTATAACAAAATGGATACATATCAATACAATTATTTATAATTAATAAGACTAATTATATTTATAATTATAGTAGTGACAATTAATTCCAATCATTTGAAAATCACATTAGTAAATATAGGCCAACAAATTTATTAATTATTATCTCTAAATTTAGAGTATCAGCAATTTGATTTAAATGAGTGTCTTTTGTGTAACGATAGAGATCACAACATTTTCAGCTTTTGCATTTCATTTGAATGAAAAATAGCAACTTATTATCATGAAAGCTTTGGTTTGTATAAAATTGTTGAGTGGTAATGTGTGAAAAAAACTTTCCAGTGGGTTATGAGTCTATTAGGCGCCACGTCTCAGAATATGTTATGAGTCTGTGTAAAACTTTCCAGTGGGGCTACCACTGGAGACGGACCCTGTGGTTCAGCATACCCAATGATTTAATTCATCTCTATTTTTAACCATTGCCCATAAACCATTACCTCAATATTCATTATTATTCCTCACTATTTTTAACCATCCTAGAACTCAACCGAACATTCTAGTAACCGAATTATATATATGCATTAATTTGAGTTGTTTGAACAAATTTAACACCAACCTAAAAAAATAAGGGTTGACTTCAATTACAGCCTCAAGTTTATTTTTGTTTTAATTATATTCCTTCATATTTAAGAATTTTCATTTATACTCTTTATGATTTGAGATTTTCATCATTTACACCCTTTAATGATGACATTATTCTAATTTTTTTATAAATACCTAAATTACCCCCAATGGGATAATCTACTGTTGTTTGGAAACAAAAATATATTATTTTATCAATTTGACCCACACCAATAATTTAATCATTTAATTTGTATTAAATTTTAAATATATATATAAAATTCGAAAAAATATATATATAAATTTTGGAAAAATTATATAAAATTCAAAAAATATATATTTAAAAAAACATATAAAATTTGAAAAAATATATCTTAAATTTCAAAAATAAATTATAAAATTAGAAAATAAATATAAAATTCGAAACAAACATATAAAATTCGAAAACATATATATTAAATTTTGAAAAAAAATATAAAATTAGAAAAAAAATATAAAATTCGGAAAAAAAAACATATAAATTTCGAAAAAATATATATTAAATTTCAAAAATAAATATAAAATTCGCAAAAAATATAAAAAAATCAAAACAAATATATAAAATAAAAAAGCATATAAAATTCAAAAATATATATATTAAAATTTGAAAAACATTATAAAATTCGAAACAAATATATAAAATTCGTAAAAAATATAAAATATTCGAAAAAACATATAAAATTTGTAAAAAGTATATAAATATATAAAAAAAAATATATATAAATTCAAAAATATATATAAATTTTGGAAAAAATATATATTTAAAAATATCATATTTAGTAAACAGTGGGTGTTGATACAAGTCACTCCTTGTTTGATGGACCAACAACCTATGAGTTACTCTGTGCATGGGCTTCTCATTGTAATAACATTGAAAGGAGGTGAAGCTAGGTCTCACGAGATGCCTAAACCAGTGCGCATGAAAGAGGAAGATTATTGTTGACACGGAATAATCCAACCCCAAAAGGGTAACAATATTTAGGAAGATTATTTTTTTACAAATTTTATATATATATTTGAAATTTATATATGTTTTTCAAAATTTATATATTTCTTTTGAATTTTATTATTTTTTACCGTATATTATATATTTTTTCCAAAATTTATATATGTTTTCGAATTTTTTTTTTAATTTTATATCTTTTTTCGGAATTTAATATATTTCTTTTGAATTTTATATTTTTTACTGAATTTATATATATATTCCAAAATTTATATATGCTTTCGAAATTTATATTTGTTTTTCGAATTTTATACATATTTTTAAAAAAAATTCGAATTTTATATCTTTTTTCAAAATTTAATATATTTCATTTGAATTTAATATTTTTTCCGAATTTTATATATTTTTTTCAAAATTTATATATGTTTTCGAAATTTATATATTTTTATATATTTTTTCAAATTTTATATATATATTTTTGAATTTTATATCTTTTTTCAAAATTTATATATCATTTTCAAAATTTATATATTGTATAGTGGATTGTTTGGGTACAAAGTTAGGAGTGTTCCACTATAGGGTTAGGGTTGCTTGGGTACATGGTTTAGACTATCTTATGATTAAATTGATTTAAGGAGTGTTTGGTATAAGGGTGTTTTAGACATTTTATAATATGAAGGGGTGTAAATGAAGATTCTCAAACCTGAGAGAATGTGATTGAAGTAGAAAACAAACCCAAAAATCAAATATTGTGAATTTAGAAATACTAGCCGGTCAAAAGACTGAATAAATATTAGCCAAGAAGTGTGATTAAATATGCAAAAGCAAATGCCAACTTTCAAGGTTAACGGAGCCTTTAAATGTCAAGTAGGAATTAGGAGGGAAAGAAAGGAAAAGAAAATATGATGTTAGATAAAAATAAATAAAAAAATTTGTAACTTTGAACAGACTCCTCCAAGGTGGGCAAACCCAAGTGAGTGCTTATAGCGTGGCACAGTAATCAGACCACTCTGCCTATCCGACCTTGGACCCGGACTCCTCTCGGGTTGGCAGACCCAAGTGGACTCCTCCTGGGTGAGGAGACCCAAGCAGGTACTTGTCATGACACCAAATCAAGGATTAATTGGGTTTGACTCTGATATCAACTGTAACGGGTTGGATGCTTCGCGGTTCAACCCAAATGCTTAAGCTGATTAGTGAGGCTAATATCCACCTATTATATACTTATTATCCGGATCCGATGTAAGACAAATGAACACTTCTAACACAAGGACAGTAGAGTTAGTTCACTGCCAGAAGTTCGAAGGTTTGATATCATGCTTCTAGACTTTTATGTAATTTTTTTATTTTATGTAATTCTTTTTAAATGATTAGTATATCTCTCAGTCCTGGTACACCGGCTAGCCGTCACCTTATCAGATACGTTGGGATTGTGGTATCGCTAAAGTGGATTCAGACGAGATCGGCCTTCCAAATAAGTATCGAGCTCTAAAATGAGCATAAGACGAATATCGATATTATGTAACGATATCAACATCTCCCAAAAACAATACCAACCGAACAAATATGTAAAATATAATAACCGAAAGGTACCTTGATTGAATCGGACACCAAAATAAATAACATGGCTTTAATGCATTCAATATTTATGCACTTGGGTCGATTCTGCCTATAGTAAGTACAAACCAACCATATACATAAACCTTTTTCGTCCAAAACCTTTTACACTTCTCAATTTTTTTTACCTAAACTTTCTACGTACGGTTGTCAACTTAAGTGTGATTTTATTTTTTGTCTCGCGATTTTTTAAATAAATTTGTAACTAATGTGATTCTCAAGGCAAAATAGATGTTTACACCATTTTATATGACAAAAGTCATATTTGAATACAACTGAGGATACTCTAATTTTAGAGATAATAGTTGATAAATTTGTTGGGCTAAATTCATATTGATGTGATATACAAATGATTGGAATATTTTTTTTCCCGATAATTCAGTACATAAATCGAAGGGAAACAATGTTAAGGAAAATATACAGGATCCTAAGAGTAATTAATCATTGATTGTGTATATTATTGTTTTGATTCTTTCCTTTGTAATATGAGATAGAATAGGAAACTTAGCATGTATAGAGTTGATCTTTAGGATCTGGAATGATCTCTCTCTTGTATATAACTCCATTTACAGCTTAATAGAAAGTGTGTTTTTTCACAACAATCAAATTATCATGGTATTAGAGCTTTGAAATTCATCCTGCAGAGCAACTAAAACCTAGCCGTCGTACTTTTCACCGCCAGCTTCCATTGCAAATGATGATGAGATAACACCGGAGAAACACGAAACGTCCAAGCTTCAAGCAAACATGTACGAAGATCCAAGCAACCCCTTCTACCTTCATCACTCAGATCAACCAGGCTTGGTCCTTGTGACTCAATTATTGACATAAGAAAACAATCCCATCTGGAGTCATGCCATGCTCATGGCTCTCATCACCATAAACAAAGATGGCTTCATTGATGGTACCATTACCAAACCTCTCTATGGATCAACAGGGGAGATCAAACAGTGGACTCGCTGCAACCTTCTTGTCAAGGGATGGATACTCAACACCATCTCACCTAACATTGTACAAAGTGTGATGTACAATGACAGTGTTTTGGATCTTTGGAACGAATTGAAGGAGCGTTTTTCTCATACCAACAACGTGCATCTCTTCCATATTGATCAAGAGATTCATGATTGTGTACAAGGAGGCATGAACACCGACAAATACTACACCAAACTTAAGGGCTTGTGGGACACAAGAGATGCGCTATGTGCTCCCCCACCTTGTGATGATGATACGGCAAAAAAGTTACAGGAGTATCAACAAACGCAGCGAACCATAAAATTTCTCATGGGACTTGACGAAGCCTATACAACGGCTCGTGGACAGATCTTACTCATGGATCCTTTGCCTGCGATGAACAAGGTATTCTCTCTTATTATTCAAGATGAAAACAACGGGTCGTTTCTTCGCAGATGATGGTAAAGACACCATATGCTGCTGCATTTGTTGTCAAGGACATATCACAAAACTCGAACATAAACCACCCGCCAAAGAATGCACATCTCAAGTGCAATCGTTACAACATCATGGGACATTCCACCAAAAATTGCCGAGCACATCTCAAGTGTGATTACTGTGGTTTCAAGGGCCATAACATTGATTTTTGTTGAAAATTAAAAAGGGCCATTTCTCATAGAGACAAAGGGGGAAACTCAAGCTTTTCTTCCAAAGCTCACTATGCTGATTCCAAACCGGATAAGGCTGAAACATTGCCATCTTCCTACAGTCTTACAGTAGAGCAATATCATGATCTAATTGCCCTCATTGATAGGACCAAGTCAGGTAGCATGGCCAATCAAGTGAGTTCAGCCTCAACAATGAGCAATCTTTCAGGTACTGCGACTTGTGCACATGTTTTTAGTTCCAAAACCAATTGGATCTTTGACACAGGGGCAACCGACCATATAGTCTGCTCATCCAAATTGATGACTACCAGTACACTTGTTACCAATCGTCATGTGCATTTACCAAACCATGCTCTTGCTCGTGTAACACATATAGGCACCATACGATTTTCCAACAAACTCATACTTCATAATGTGCTATGTGTTCCATCTTTCAAGTTAAATTTGATATCAGTGGCCAGTCTTGCTAAAACTTCCTCATGTGTTAAAACCTTCACTAATAACCTTTGCTTTGTTCAGGACCAACATTCGGGGAAGACGATCAGGACGAGAACTGAGCGAAAATGACTTTACTACCTGGATATTCAGAAGAATGCTGGGTGTTGTTCTGTTTCAGCCGTTGTCACCACCAGTTCTCAACTTTGGCATCAACGCCTTGGCCATCTTTCAAATAAAAGTTTGAAAGCTCTGTCATTATTTAATAAAACCATACATTTTTGCTCTATTGATGATTGTTCCATTTGTCCCCTTGCCAAAACCTTTTTCTTTAAGTTCTATTAATACAACAATACCTTTTGAATTGATACATGTTGATATTTGGGGGGCTATCACGTTCCAACTCTCAATGCGGCGAAATATTTTCTCACCATAGTTGATGATTTTTCACGATGTACATGGGTTTATCTATTACACAAAAAATCTGAGGCACAATATTTTCTTATTACTTTCATCAATATGGTTGAGATGCAATTTGCATCTCGCATAAAGATTATTAGCAGTGATAATGGACAAAAATTTGATAACACCCAACTCTTTTCTGATAAAAGAATTTTACACCAAATCAGTTGCATTTTTACTCCATAACAAAATGGGGTTGTCGAACGCAAACCCCGTCACCTTCTAAATGTAGCTTGTGCCTTACTTTTTCTAGCCAAGCTTCCAAATTTTTTTTGGGAAGATGCCATTCTCATTGCCACTTACCTCATCAACCGCACACCCACACCGGTTCTTAATGGCAAAACATTATATGAAGTTTTTTTCCATAAACCACCTGCATATGATCATCTACATGTTTTTGACTGCTTATGTTTTGCATCCAACCATCAACATAGACCCAGTAAGTTTGATGTTCGATCCACCCGATGCTTATTTATTGGATATCCATATGGCACCAAAGGATATTGAGCCTATTACTTAAACATAGGATGAATTTTTATCTCCCGTGATGTACTATTCCATGAACACATTTTTCCTTATCCTACTTCCCCTGTCACACAACCACCCGTATTTTCCTCAACATCACCCATTGTTTATGATGATCACTAGACTAGTATTGGACTCCTATCAACACAAGACCATGCATCCATATCTCAAACCCAAAACCTAAATATACCCGCTTCTCCAACACCTCAAACCACAGATGTCGAGTTCGAACCTGACACCACTTCGCCCTCAACCAGCTCACATGAAATCTTCAGCTCTTCTCATCCCTTATTGCATCCCATACATCCTTCCCCCACACCTTAACATGAACCACGGCTGCAACGCGTCACTCGTGCACCCAACTATTTTCAACAATACCATGTAGAAACATCATTGATGTCTCGGTCTCTTCCTTCGTCTCACTCGGTGTTGACCAACAACAAAGGTATTCTCATCCTTTGGCTCAACTTATCACTTATGATAGACTCTCACCAGCACATAGAGTTTTTGCTACATCTATTTCAGTTATCAAAAAACCAACATCTTTTGCACAAGCCGTACAGGACCCTAAATGGAGACATGCCATGCAAGATGAACTTAATGCTCTCAAAGCCAATGGTACTTGGTCTCTCCAGTCTCTTCCCCCAAAAAAGAATCATGTTGGTTGCAAATGGGTTTACAAAATAAAGTTCAATCCTGATGGTACAGTTGATCGCTACAAAGCTCGTTTGGTTGCAAAAGGCTACAACCAGGTAGAAGGTTTCGATTATCGCGAAACATTTGCTCCCGTTGCCAAGCTTGTCACTGTACGACTCCTTTTTTCCGTGGCAGCTTCTAAGAATTGGCATATTTGCCAACTTGATGTCAACAACGTTTTCCTTCATGGTGACCTCGAAGAAGAGGTCTATATGTCATTACCCCCTGGCGTCGGACGAAAGGGGGAGACACGCGTATGTAAGCTACACAAGTCTTTGTATGACCTCAAGCAAGCTTCTCGTCAATGGTTCATCAAGTTGTCCACAACTCTCAAATATGCGGGGTTCCATCAATCTAAGTCCAATCACTCATTATTCGTCCGAACCTGTGGCACTTATTTCACTGTTCTCCTTGTTTATGTGGATGACATTATTTTGGCTGGGAACAATTTACAAGGTATTGAAGAAATAAAAACTCGCCTCATGCAATAATACAAGTTAAAAGACCTTGGTGAGTTAAAGTACTTTTTGGGATTAGAAATAACTCGATCCAGGAAGGGGATCGCTCTCTCACAACGCAAATATGCACTTGAGATTCTGGACGATGTGGGGTACTTCGGAGCTAAACCCACCAATTCACCAATGGAACATAATTTATCACTTAGCAAAGACGAAGGCGAATACATCGGGGATCCTTCTTCCTATCACAGACTTGTTGGAAGGCTTATATATCTAACTATCACACGTCCAGACTTGGTATATGCAGTCCACATACTCAGCTAATACATGGAAAAGCCTCGTACCCCACATTTAGAAGCAGTTCATCGAGTGTTACGCTACATCAAACACACACCAGGACAAGGAATTTTTCTCTCTGCAAGCAGCTCAATGCAATTAAATGCCTTTTGTGATGCGGATTGGGCTAGATGTCGGGACACAAGACGATCAACTACAGGATATTGCATCTTTCTTGGGCACTCCTTGATCTTCTGGAAAACCAAGAAACAAACTATGGTTTCACGATCAAGTGCAAAAGCGGAATATCGCTCCATGGCATCGGTCTGCTATGAGATTACTTGGCTACGGTATGTTTTACATGATCTCATAATTAATCGTTCACAGCCAGTTAAGTTGTACTGTGATAATCAAGCGGCATTTCACATTGCCTCCAATCCCGTGTTTCACGAGCGTACCAAGCACATAGAAATTGATTGCCATCTTGTAAGAGAAATGATTCAGGCTGGAATAATCAAGACTTTCCACATATCTACATCGAAGCAGCTAGCAAACGTTTTCACAAAGTCATTGGGTTTACAACAATTTTTGAACTTACTCAGCAAGTTAGGAATGATTAACATCTATTCTAACTTGAGAAGGAGTGTTAAGGAAAATATATAATATCCTAGGAGTAATTGATCATTGATTTTGTGTACATTATTGTTTTGATTCATTCCTTCGTAATATGAGATAGAATAGGAAACTTAACATGTATAAAGTTGATCTTTAGGATCTGGAATGATCTCTCTCTTGTATATAACTCCATTTACAGCTTAATAGAAAGTGTGCTTTTTCACATCAACCAAATTATCAAACAAAGCCAAAGGCTACAAGAGGACAAAGACCCTACGCAGGAAAGAAAGTAGCCATGCCTAAGGCGTTACAACCAAAAGCAAGCAAGCAAACAAGCCCTAACAACAAAATTACAACCAAAGCAAACAAAACTATAAAACAGTTTCAGAGCATAACAAAGGGACTCTCCAGGTTGCAACAATATTTCTAGCTTGAGGGCCATCGTGGAAGCTAATTGGAATTTATTATTACTAATATTATTATTAATTATTATTATAATTAGTGTTATTATTATTATTATGTCTAGGTGCAAACAATTCGTTACGACCACGATTGCGAACATAGTCCGAGCTTTATCCAATTTGTGTGAAAGGATCGTCTTGCACGGGTCTTGTGGATTAGTCGAGATGCGCGTAAGCTAACCCAGTACATCACAGTTATCAAAAAAAAAAACCTATAGATTGTGGTGAAAGAACAAACGAGAGGTAATGAATGTTTTGATTCAACAAATAATTTCAAGTATCTGAAGAGGTTATATTGATTTGTGATTTATTATTGGAAGTTATTTTCCATGGGAAGATATATAATTATGTCTCTACGTAGTTTGACATACACTGAGGGCAGTCACATTGTATAATTAATGTGGAAATAACATATATGCCTAGATTGTGTGTCATTCTTTGCATCCGAACACCCCCATTCCAATTTCAAAACATTCTTTGCATCTGAACAATGAAGTTGGAAATGGATGTTATGTTCTATAGACATATGTAAATATATAGATTTTTGTGAATATATATATATCAGTTTGTAGTTATGAAAAGTTAGTTGTTATAGAGAGAGTATTTATTTGGTTGAAGATTTGGAATTGAAAATCTCAATTTCTCATGTAAAATTCAAATTGTGGAATTGGAATTGCATTCCAATTTCAAAATATTTTGTTGCATTCGAATAATGGAGATGGAAATGGAGCTCCCAAATCCAAATCCAAGACTCCAATTCGACGTTGCC
Organism: Cornus suecica; assembly: GCA_963922005.1. Lineage (NCBI taxonomy): Eukaryota > Viridiplantae > Streptophyta > Magnoliopsida > Cornales > Cornaceae > Cornus > Cornus suecica. Next base: position 43,672,514 of record OY998248.1, read on the forward strand.
AAATAAACCCTAAAATTAATTTAGTTGTGATGTTCTAATGCATTTGTATTAAAGTCACTATATAATGACATAATAATAAATCGTCCAGAAGATTGATATTTACTCCTCCCCCGCCACCAAAAAAAAAACAAACAAAAAAACAACTAGAAATGTGTCTATAATAAGCTTTCCTCTCATTTTTTTCCCCTTTCTTTCCCTCCTAAGTTGTCATTTGGAGGATGTTGGCTAACCTTGAAAGATAGGATTTGATTTGCTTATTTCATCACATTTTTTCACTGGGTCCTGTTTGACATAGTTTTTGTTTCTGGCTTTACGCAGAAGAAAAAAAAGAAATAGAAGTTATTTTAAGAAGGTAGTACTCCCAACTTCTTTAAAACACTTTTTCAAGGCCAAAACATTCTTCTAAATTTTTTGTTAAACACGTTCAAATTTTTTTTTTTCATCAAGGAAGCCAAAAGTCACGTTTGAAAAGTCAATCCAAACATTGCCTAAGATTTGGTTTGAATCTTTGGACTAGCTAAGATTTATTAATTGGCAACAAATTTTTTTTTAATTGGACGTAGTCATTGTTTAATTTGGCCAAACAACTCAAAAATAGACACTTTAGACAGTGGAACGTTGGGTTGAGTGGTTGAATTTGATATGATTTTGTTACTACAAAAATAGATATGTATTATTTAATATTTCCTCCCACTTTTGTTAGGTTGAATAATTAAATTAAATTATTTTTAAAATAAATATGATTTTAATATAAAGAATATATAAATATATTATTGAGAATTATGTTACGCAATTTCTTTTTCATACATGGAAATCCTACAAACTAAACATAAGACAATTTTTAATTTTTACTCCAATACATGCATAGCTATTTAAGAAGTTTAAATAATAATAATAATATTCATCATTATTATTGACACAAGGTATCTTGCTTTCCGTAAGATGATTACAAAGTATATTTGATGTATAGAATAAAATTATATATACATATATATAATTAGCGAGAGACCTATTAATAAGTAATTGGTTATTTAATTTCATCCAATACTTCAAATAATGTATTTTTGTTTTTTAACTTCCATCACTCCTCTAACCACTCATCAATTTTAAAGAAGACTTTCCTGGCCAGCAAGTTGTGAGTCTTGTGACCCCATCACACAAAAGATGCTGATTTTGAATACAATTGATCATACTCCAATTTTGGAGATAGTTGTGAATAAAAACTGTTGCGCTATTTATCAATGTGATTTGCAAATGATTGGAAATTATTTTTAGTATTTACTGTTATTATTATTATTTTACTTATAGGGCAGTTTTAGGGTTGCCATTTTATCTCTCAATTCTATTCTATTATAAAAGAGAAAATATTCAAGTACGAGGGTCAAATCTCTATAGAAGCAAATAATGTTTGTAAATTTTTTTATAGAAAAAAATGTTGTCAATGTTATATAGTTCCTTTTCACATGATTGTACATGTATTTGAGTCCAGGTACACGATTAAACCGGAATGTACCTCAAAATTACATGCCTCTTAGATTTTCTTGGTCAGCCTTTCGTTTTTAGTCCTAAACCTTCTAGATTTATCAACCTTTTCCATTAAAAATAAAATTCGCCTGAATTTTCTATGAATTTAAGTGTGATTTTATCATTTCGTTGCATGTATAACACTGTCCTATGTTGATAAAAGCATCGCCCTCATTCTGATTAGACCACTTTGCCTATCCGATTTTAACCATTCCGGGTAGCATGCACCCAAGCGAGCACTTGATATGATATCGGATTAAGGACTTGGATGTGTGACATCGGATTAAGAATTTAATTTAATTCTGATACCAACTGTAACGTGTCAGATGTTTCGCAATTAACCCATAAGCTGGTAACGCGTCAGATGATTCGCGATTTAATGGACACAACACATGCTAAAGTGATTTCTCAAAATACACATCAAAATGTTTTTTTTCACACATCCACTTGAGGAAACCTAAATCAAGTAAACATGAACCCTAAGTGGGAGCGAGGACAAGTGCAAAAGTGGAGCACAGAAGCAACAAAATCTAAATAATACATTGAAAAAAGTAGCAAAATCTAAACAATACAGTGGAGAGCGAAATAAAATCGACACCCATTTAAAAGAATTATGTAACTAGTCTAGAAAAAAATAATTACTTGCATTCTTGGCAAATGAAAATGTACTAGTCTAGAAATGCTATTAATAGTGTACTGAGTTCATAATTTCAACTCTTTTATTTCATACTTCCACAACAATCAAAATGTGAAATATATATATATATGTATATATATTAACAATAAATTCAAAAGTAGAATTCATCGATCCAAGACATGCATGTGCATTCTGCTATACATTTACCAGACACCCATCCCGCATAAACCCAAAAATACACAAAATTTGAGTAAAAGAATAATTTAATGAATTGGAATTTATAGCTACAGCCTACTGAATTCCTGATGATCACCCATGCCTCTGATCCACCTACTTATGCGGATCAACTTGCAAGCATAGCATTTGTTAAATAAGCAGCTCAAGTTCTCAACCCTCGAGTCAGTAACAGGGGCAAGCGCACACATACATGCAGAAACATATATGTATATATAAACACATATACACATAAGTAGAGGCTCACAAAATTCTTTGGTAAAATAGAACCTGGAATTTAATACATCACTTAATATTCTAGGATCATCAGGTACTAAAGCACAAGAGAACAAACACCTCAAGCCTAATACCCTTCACAACAGCCAACCAGACAAGAAATGAACAATAAATTAAAGTAGTTAAGATTTAAAAATATCCCACAAATGGGGAAAAAATCTATTAATCTGACAGATTTTCGCTTTCATTAACCGCGGAAAACAAGATCTTTTTTTTTTTTTTTTTGAAAAAGCTGAAAACAAGATCTTGATTTTCAGAGAAATATACTAGTTTATGGAGTTAAACTCATTGGATTTCACCCAGAGTTGACCTTCACTAGTTCTAGCACCTGCTACTTTAGTATAATACAAACAATTATGACCAACAACACCTAATATGTATTATATATATTAGCTTCCTCTAGACAACAACATCAATGCTTAACTAAACAATTTATTTGCTTGACTAATATGAGAGCCACATTAATTAAAATCTATTTTTATTAACACATAGGACACCTCCCAAGCTATACCTACCCCTAACAAACCAATATATTCATCTTCAACTCTAAGTTTTCGGTATCACCCAGAAACATCACTTATGGATTCCCCTCACAAGCCCAAGCCTTTCTCCAATATTTTCTTCCTTTTCCTCCTGTTGTCTTCAAATCTTCTCACCTTGTTCATTTCCACTACCTTTTATTCCTCTTGCTCTCTCAATCCCACTGCCAACACCGGTACCACCATTTTCACCGCCACCACCGACTCAGCTCCTAAACACAATGTAGTCGAGCAGTCTGAGAGATCTCAAACTAATTTAGACCTCCCACCTGAATACCTAGCCTTTACAAATCCACAAACGCTCCCATTTGGATTCAACACAAACTTCGATTCCGACAAAATATTACCTCCAGTCGGTGCTCCTTGCACCCTCTTTCCCGAGATACTAAAGCGCTACATGTCATACGATGTCAACGGATCCTGCCCAGACGACGAAGTCCTTGCCCAGAAGCTCCTGCTCAAGGGATGTGAGCCACTGCCACGTCGTCGTTGTCGTCCCGCTTCCCCACCGAACTATGTGGAGCCCTACCCTCTTCCGGTCAGCTATTGGACCACACCGTCTGATTCATCCGTGGTCTGGACAGCCTATACCTGCAAGGACTACACATGTCTCATCAACCGTATTAAGAATCAGAAGGGCTTTGATGATTGTAAAGACTGTTTTGATCTTCACGGTCGTGAAAAAAAACGATGGACAAGTAAAGTCGGTACGAACCTCGATTTTACCATCGATGAAGTACTTGCAGTGAAGAAGCCTGGCACCATTCGTATAGGGCTTGACATTGGAGGTGGTGTAGCCACATTTGCTATAAGAATGAAAGAAAGGAACATAACTATCATTACAACTTCCATGAATTTGAATGGTCCTTTTAACAGTTTTATAGCGGCAAGAGGGGTCATACCGTTATATATAAGCATCTCTCAGCGACTTCCCTTCTTCGACAACACGCTGGATATCGTGCACTCGATGCATGTGATGAGTAACTGGATACCCACGACGCTCCTGCACTTCATGTTTTTTGACATCTACAGGGTGCTTAGACCAGGTGGGTTGTTTTGGCTTGACCACTTCTTCTGTGTGGGAGAGGAGCTGGAGAAAGTTTATACGCCACTTATCAACAGCATTGGATTCAAGAAGGTGAAGTGGGTAGCAGGAAGGAAGCTTGATCGTGGAGAAGAGCTCCAGGAGATGTACCTGTCAGCTTTGTTGGAGAAACCACTGCAGAACTCTTGGTGAATGTTACTTCTTTCATGTTTCTTCTGCGGTAGAGGATTTTGTTTTTCTTTATTATTATTATTATTATTACTTTTTCTTTAAATGTTTCCCCCCTGCTGAAATTCTACGGAATGTACTAAAGCGAATATTTTCACAATTTGGTGCATTCTGAATCATGATTCGGTATATTATAGAAGAATTTTGTCACACTTGGAGTCTATTTCAATGTTTAAAATGCTTTCCAACAAATACCAGGTAAGGCATGAACACTAGAGAAGATATACACAATTGGTGCATTTAACAAAAAGGAAAACATAGGGCCAAAATAATACAAATTGCAATTAACAAAGATAAAGATTAAAAAAAATTAATAATACTAATAATAAAAACCAAAATACAATAACATGAGTTATTGATTAGAAATATTTTAGACTGCAACCAAACAAGCCCTTGATTCATTATTGGATATTTTTTGTCAGAAAGCTGGACTTTATGACCTAATAAGAGTTAGGGTTGTGCTTTTTTGCAACTCACTCCCCCACTCCCAACTCCAACCACCACAACAGAGAGAAAGAGGAAAGGGGGAGATCCTTGCTACAGATGTTTTTTTTAGGAACTAATATGGCAAAGAAATGAAACTTATATATACTGCACTTCTAATAGGATATATATATATATATATATATATATATATATATATTCCTAATAGGATTACTATTGCCAAATTGTAAAGTCAAAAACAATTTGGTGCCTGCTTCTACCTACACAATAGGGGTCACAATTTCCTTTACGGGCATGTTCCAGGATAACCATCCTATTTCCTTTTTGAAATGTTTTGCATATCAACCTTCTGAAATTACCTAATATTGATTATCCGTTTTTGGCACCCCCACTCATATGCATGCCTAGTGAGTAGATATCAGTGTATCCACTAAGAAGTGTCAACCTTTAAGATGCATTAAATGTGTGTTCCTTTCAATAATGTCACAAAGGTTAACATTTATCATGGCCACAACGTTTAATAAATACATACCTGGTAAGTTGATATCGATAATTCAATCATAACTTCGTGCAAGTTGAAATGATATCGGAATTGCAGCTTCGTTTCTCTTTTCCCAGTTGTTCAGAAATGAAGGCTGTAAAGTTACTATGGGACAATTTTATGGGACCGAAGATATGTTATTATGGTCATTGTTATCATCATAGTGCGAATGAGCCGTAAATACATATGAAATCATAACCATATATGACTTCGGATATGTATAACCATAACACAAATTAATATGTTTGTGATTAATACCTCCCAGTTTAATTGTCCCTTTCAGTATTACCCAAAAATTTAAATTTGAGTATTATGGTAAGTAAAATAAATGCCTTCACAAGTATTTATGGACATATAATGATATACATCTACAAATGAATCCAACCCCAAAATCATTAATGCGTCCAACTTAATTGTAATATGTTCACTCTGTGTATTTAAACTAAAAAACAACAGTACAAAGGAAAGCTATTTTTCTTAAAAACTTTTGCAAACTTTTTTTGCAACTCCTTATCATTGGATAAATTTCATTTTAACTTCAAAACAAAATTATGTAAACCCTTATTGTTGGATAAATTTTGTTTTAACTTCAGAAGAAAATCATAAATTTCATTTTAACTTCAATGAAATCGTTAAATAAAGCAATCTCCTATTTATGTTTTAGCTTAAGAGGCCATGCATTAATTGTACAAGCAAGTATTTAGTAGATTACAAGCCCAAAGAAATTAACGTATAACAAGTAAAACTTAATTGATGCAACAAAGAAATATAAAAGCAAACTTAGGCAGCCACCTTCACTACCTTTAAGGTTGAGCCGGCCCTAAAGAAATAACATGTACCACTTCTAATTCTTTTCTTTTTTCTTTTTCTTTATTTTTTCCTTTTTTCAATTCCCCCAAATAAATGAGGAAGAAAGTAGTTTTTAAACATTCAAACTTCAAATGTGGAATTTATTATTCAAGGTGTAATTATTCTTTTGATTAAATAAATCATAATAGTCATAAATACTTTCAAGTATGCACAACACATTTACAGTGTCATGATGTGATAGGGATAATAGTAAATAAATAAAATCCGATTGTGACATAAATTTTGCAAATGCAAAAAACTTAATGGTCCACAATCTCAAAGTCATATATGCATTTATCTTAAATAAATATTTTAATTTCCAAAAACTCCATTTTAAACAATAAAGAGAGAGAGAGAGGGAAAACTTCCATTTTTCTTAGTGGTATTTGGATCTTAACTCCCAAGTCCCAATTCAAGGCTTTGAGACTGCTAGTGAGAGGAAAAGGGAAAAACTTGCACTTCGAAGTTCATTTCAACTTGCAGGAAGAGATGAATGAACCATCGATATCAACTCAACAGGTATATGACATTAGGTGTTTCATATCTGCCTTTTGAAATCTTCATCAAATATCTTCATAAGATCTTTTAATGGTTTAAGACTGTATTTACTCTGTTACAGAAACTAGGTTGAAGGAGATGAACACTTGGATATAAAATAAAATAAAAAAGTAACGATTTTCCTTAATTTCTTCTTCCTTTTAAAAAGGATCACTTTCCTTCTTGTGCTTCAGCCTATTTAGCCATATGAAGGCTTAAAGGAAATCTTCCAAAAGATAAACCTAATATGTTGATTTCCTTTTCTATGTTATTGCATTTAACTTGGAAGTCAGTGAGGATTACCATTTTGACTTACTTTTTGAGTGTGTTTATATATATACAGAGGTTATATCTTCAAAATTGTATTCTGTAAGACCTACTATTTTGATGATATAAACACCATGGTTTTTGGTAATGTGGACTGCAAATGGTATACTATTTCATAAAATAAAAGGAGTTCTATGTCTATATCTACCTTAAAGTTTTATTTTTAAGGACCGTGGACCAGTATATGAATTTGACAAGTATGTCTAAAACCCTTTTTTCCCTTCATACTTAGCTTCAGGCCATATGCCCAATTACACTGATGATAACACTCTAATTAATTAATTAACTTATTTCGTATTGACTTATGTATTTGCTAATCATTAGAAGCAACAGTAATGCTATCTTGCATCATCCTTTTTCCCTTTCCCTTTCTACAAGATAAGGAGGTATTATACAGAACTACTAAACCAATTGATTAATCAACTAGCTTCAATAAATTCATAAAACCTAGATTCCAAAGCTCTTAGTAGAACATACAGTGAACTTTTGTAATTTTGAGTGTGAATAGTGAAGTAGGTACGGAAGAGGGTTCATAAACTTTGCAGTGTCCTACAAGTTTGATCCTTAGTTACTGTTTAGATAATATTTTTCCTGAGCCTAGAAATCGAAGTCAAATTCTGGACCAACCACAGTATTCAAACCCAATGTAGGAACACTAAACAAGAGATCTTATTGCCTCTAGATATTTTCTATTTCTCAAACACAAAATCGCCAAAGTTTTAGAAAGAACAATAACACAAGTGCAATTGCCAACAACAACAAAAAAAATGCCACATAATACAAGGATGTCTAATTGATGAAATCCTTCTGAATCATAAATGTATAAATATTTATCTCTATGCGTGTCTAATATCCTTAGTTTTTAATTTAATAATAGGATGTCTTCAATTTTAAAACTAGTACTTAGTTTTCCAGTGAAAGAAAGTACCAATACCTCTTATCCTTCAAAAAAATGTACCAATACCTCCTTGCATCTAACTGATGGCACCCTCTAAGTCTCCATAATCTTTTCCACTACAAAGATAAAAAAAAAGAAAAGAAAAAAAGAATGAAGCAAGTCATGACTAGAATAAAGCAATTTATGAAAATCTTCAGGGAAACACACACACACACACACACAGACTTCCTATATTTTTCTTTTCTCTAGGTATTATGGAAGGAAAAGGTAATTGTGATCCAACTTCAAACACATAAAGAAACAATGTTTGGAATTAATATTTAGCCCAATGAAGGCACCAAAAATTTCATTTTCATGCAAAATCATACTTTGCCCTCCAGGTAAGACAACACTTCCTCCTTTTGATAACTTCCAAGCATTTACATTATACTGACACTTCTATATCACCAATTTTTCCTACTTCTAAGTTAGTAAACTGCACTTCCAATAACAAGAAAACGGGAAAATAAAAACACAGCTTACTACACACTACTTTCAGGGCATTATAAATAAGATCATGCACTGCAGTAGACACTATTGTACAAATAATCAGTTTGTTTATGCTCTATAGCAACTAGGTCATCTTAGTTATCAGTATTCACTGACTAGAAAAGAGTTAAATTTGCAGGACAGTGCAGTCCAACATAAAAAGGAAAAGCTGGAATGGCTTCAGCCATTTCTACAGCGGACTTTCTTCAGCTCTTGTTCAATGCATGAAGCTAGGAAGAACGAATTGAACATGTATTGCATAACCTGTGAGTTACCTGCTTGCCAGCACTGTATCTCTTCGGGCACTCACAGTCAACACATCGTAATTAAACTGAACCGATATTGCTACAAGGATGTTGTCCCCATTACTGAGATGGAGAAGCATATTGATTGCTCAAGAATTCAGGTATTACAAGTAATCTTTGTTTCAGATTTTTACAGTACCCTTGACCTGTTTAGTATTCTCAATTATTCTACAATTGAAGAGGCCTGATTTCGGTTCATAAACAATGACATAACAACACCACCATCACATACATTCAATAGTTGTCATGCAATTTTGGTAAATGGAACATCCCTTGGACTAAGATGGGAGAATAACATCATTCATAAATTTTTACAACTGTTGATTCAAACAAGCATTCAACCTTAAGTTCATAGGTATTAGACTTCACTTTTCTCTTCTTCTTTCTTTTTCCCTATATGAACTACTATCTGACATATTTGCACAATAAAGTTGAGACTTAAAACTTCACACAAAGAATGGAAAATATATACAAGCATTTAAGACTCATAGAATGACATTGTTGTAGGCCCAAACACTTACTATCATGTTGCTGTGGGCCTGAATAGTTATTATCATGTTGCTGTTGGCCTGAATACTTACCATCTAAATGTTGAGATAATATTACAGTCTGAGAGACATACAGAATAATTTTCTGATGTAAAATCACCAAGGCAAAACATGAACCTTTCAGCCTAGCTTACAAAGTGAATAAAGCACCAGTGCACCACTTGGCTGTAAGCCCATGTTACCATGTCACTACTTCTAGTTAGTTACTTTCCTTAAATCACTTTGAACCCTGCGAGATCATAAATCTCAAAATTAGTTTCTATACCCCAAACTATAGAGTAAAATCCTTTTGAAGCAAATGCTGCAAATCATGAGACTGTTAGCATGCCAACTGAATTTTTTCGATAAGAGTTGCCAACAATTATATCACTTTATGGAGCAATTATTTTTTCGAGCAGTCACATAGTAATCCTTCAATATATAAGTAAAGAAAATGTGCTATGGGAAATCATTATCGAAGCAAAAACTTATCTGAGTGGCTTGTAGTTGAATGGAAGAAGAATCTGAAGATGACATCACATGATTTTGAGATAAGACGCACCGACCACAGTTCCAACAGAGAAGATTTGAGAAAGAAGTGGGAATTAGTGTTTGATGGAACAGTTTCAAGCAACAAAGATCAAGAAACCATGCATGTACTTCTAGACGTAGGAGAGAAAACCTTAAGAGAAAATGGGATTCTCATACGCTAGGAGAATGTGGAAAAGGAAAACCCTTTTCAGATTGCACTAATCTAAAGGGATGGCATAGGTGTATATATAGGAGAAGGATGGGTGAATATAATCAATTAATAATTTATATACCATATATATTTATGGATGTAATAAATATACACAGATATAAAAATATAATAATATAACCAAATAATTACAGAAAGATAATTAATAATTAGAAATTTTCAAAACTGATAAAAAATTAATTTTGTGTAATAAATAATATAAAGAAATTTTTGATCAACTTTGATTCGACATAGGACACGTGAGCGATCTTTGCTAGTATACAAAGCATATCCCTAACCTAGGACCCGTGAGCGATCTTCGCTGGTATACAAAGCATATCCCTACTATTAAAGAATAATCTAAAGTTAGTATGCTTTTAATATGAGTAGAAAATTGTTATGGCGGTAAGGAAGATTATGGAAAGCATCTAATTTTACATTTAAACAACTTTTAAACATGTGCCATGTTAGAGAGAGATAAAATAGCATTGTCAAATACAGGGCCAATAAAAAAAGGCTAGTCCAACGGAGCAATAGTGAGCAATAGGTATCTGAAATTATTAAGTCTATTTACAAAAATATAGTTAGTCCGGATTTTGTCCAGTACATAGTTTTGAAATAAAATCCATGAACAACATTAAAAGGAATACTTCGAAAAGAACAAATATGAAGTTATAGCAGATTTTGCCCGTAGATGTTTTTGAAGTAAAAACCATGGACAACATATTCCTTTCGAAAACAATAAATACTCTTTTAAAATCACTTACAAGACACCCGGGCAATATCCATTCATACAGAATATGTCACTTCTAAAACCAATTAAAAAAATATAAGTGAGCCAATGATTATTGGCAGTCATAAAAAGAAAGACAATGAGAGGGGTTAAATGTTGATTTCAAAAGAGGACTTTATGACACCATCATGAAAGCGACAAGCACCGACATTGTACAAATCATATGCGCTGGCATCCGATGGATTTATATTTTATACTATTTATTGTTTCGATGAACAATTGTAATAGAACTAAAGAAAGATGATAAAAACTATCATATTATAAATTTAAACAACTTTTTATACAGTAAGTGCCACATTAGTGACATGCAATGGCATTGCCAAATATGCGTCCAACTTAAGACTAATAAAAAATGCTACAAATTAGCTTGGATTTTGTTGGTACTTTCTAAAGTAAAAATTATTGGAAACATTAAGACGAATGTAGAGCATGTATTTCTCACTTATAATTTGTGTCATACAAAATTAAGAGGATAATTCTAAGTACAATCTTTTAACAGTTTTTGAATGGCGTGTGCCATGTGAGGGACATGCAGCAACACTGTACAACAAGTGTCATATGCACTAGCATGTCAAACAAGTTTCCATAATACTAAAGTAATTAAGAATGACATAATGTTAATATGGATATGTTGAAGGATTACAATATTAAAGTTTACACCCTCTCTAATAGCTTAAGCTTTTAGAATAGTTGGATGGTTAACATGGCATTAGAGCAGGAAGTCACGTGTTAAAAAAGTTGTTTCATAAGTAGGACCAAAAAAAGGCCACACATGAGGGAGCATGTTGAAGGATTTAAATATTCAAGATAAGGCTACATAAATCTGACCCTCCCCGAACTCTCAATAAGGAGTCTCGAGAATTGAGTTGTCCTTCGATTATTCTCCTAACATCTTTTTATCTCATACCCTCTAGACAACTATTGACCATTCCATTAGGCACTAAAAACTAGTTGTAAAAGGATCACTTCTATTTATTTATTTTGATAAGCAAGTATTATTGTATAAAAAATACTCAAACGGGGAGCGCATCCCATATACACAAAAAGGCCCTAAGAGCCAAGCAAACCAAAAAATTCTAACTTCTCCTCATTGGGTATACAATAACAACCCTCCACCTAATAAAATAAATTTGAAATAAATAACTCCTTAATGGTCCCTAAAGGGGATTCAATACCCTCAAAACATCGACGGTTTCGTTCAAGCCATATGCCCTACCAAAGACATAGGGGGGCCATTCGCCAACAAGGGCGGACGTGCAACCCCACCCACATACTCCTCTAGGCAGCCAACACATCACGAACCGCCGCCGGCATGACCCACTGAACTCCAAAGAGGGCAAAGAGAAAGCACCAACAGTCGAAGGCCACCGGGCAATGCAAAAGAAGGTGGTCAACGGATTCCCCTTCTTTTTGCACATGAAACACCGATTCACCACTATGACACCCCTCCGTCGCAATATGTCCAAAGTGAGAATGCGGCCCCAAGCAGCCAACCAAGTGAAGAAAGCCACCTTGAAAGGGTCTTCGTGCGCCAGACCGCCTTCCAAGGAAAAACCTCTTCCACTCTAGGTGAAAGGCAACGAAAAAACGAGGCTACCGAAAAATGCCGTGAGGGAAAAGGAACCCAGACTACACCCTGAGTATACAGAAGCCTCAGCAACCCACCGACCTCCTCTAGCTCCCAGTCCTGGAAATGACGCACGAACAATACATCCCACACAAGCCTACCGGTATCAAGATGATAACGGTCGACAACCAAAGCGAGACGGTCACGAGCAATCCTAAAGAGCTGAGGGAAAAAGGAGGCAAGAGGGCTCTCCCCACACCACCAATCCGTCAAAAAGCAAACATAACGACCATCACCCACCCTGAAGCGGAAGAAAGAAACAAATGATTCCCATCCCCGACGGATATCCTTCCACACACCAACCCCTTGACGGACCCGAACCTCGCCAGAACACCAACCACCACTGGCCTCCCCATACCTACAAGCAATCACCCTCCTCCATAAACGATTCCTCTCAGAACCAAAGCGCCAAAGCCACTTCCCTAACAAAGAGTAGTTGAAGGGAATCAAGCGCCGAATACCCAAACCCCCCTCTTGAAAAGGCCGACAAACCGCTTCCCACCGCATAAGAGAAAATGATGAACCATCACTGCTGCCCCCCCCCCCCCCCCCCCCCCCCCACCCTCCCCCCCAAAAACTGCCTCTGAAGTCTCTCAATCCTCTGCGCCACACTACAAGGGATCCGATACAAAGATAACACATAAGTGGGAAGGTTGTAAAACGTACTCTTAACCAAGGTGAGTCGCCCACACTTGGAAAGATATTGCCGCTTCCAACCCGCCAACCGCCTTTCCACCCGCTCCACCACCGAATCCCAACAAGCCACACACTGTCTAGAAGACCCCAGGGGTAAACCCAGATACTCAGTAGGTAACTGGCCAACCCTGCAATCAATAGCCGTAGCCAGAGCAGTGACATTGCCAACCTCCCCCACTGGGAACATCAAACTCTTGCTTGTGTTGATCTTCAAACCAGAGACAGTCTGAAAACACGTCAAAATGCACCGAAGATACCGTAGTTGAGCCACATCCGCATTACAAAAAACAAAGGTATCATCTGCAAACAGCAAGTACGAAACGACCACAGACCGAGCAGACCCATCACCCACCCGGAAACCTGAAATAGAGCCCAACTCCATCGCCCTGCTCATCATCCTACTGAAAGCCTCCATCACCACAAGAAAGAGAAGCAGAGAAAGAGGATCACCCTGCCTCAGACCACGGGAACTCTCGAAAAAACCTGTAGGAGAGCCATTCACTATCACCAAGAACCGAGCCGAAAAAATGCAAAATTCAATCCACTTACACCACCCTCCCCAAAACCCAACCTCCGTAACATATAAAGTAAGAAACCCCAGTGCACATGATCATATGCCTTTTCCACATCCAGCTTAACCAGAATCCTCGGTCGCCCACTTAGCAATCTAGCATTTACCATCTCACTCGTAATAATAGCAAAATCCATAATCTGTTGTCCCCCCACAAAAGCATTCCGAGTATTCGATATCACCCCATCCAACACCCCACTCAACCGAGAAGATAACACCTTTGCAATGAGCTTGTAAATACAGCCCATCAGGCTGATGAGTCTGAAATCCTTAATATCACTCACATCCCCCTTCTTCGGGATAAGAGAGATGAAGGTGGCATTAAGGGACTTCACAAAGCAACCCTTCTCATGAAAAACACGAAAAGTACCCATCACCTCCTCCCGCACAATAGGTCAACACTCCAACAAGAAACGCATAGAAAAACCATCGGGACCCGACGCACTATCCCCATTACATGACTTCAGAGCCCGAAGAACCTCCTCTTCTGAAAACAAAATCTCCAAACTATCCTTGTCACCCTCATCAATAGAATCAAAGCCAAGCCCATCTAAACTCGGTCTCCAACTCTGACTCTCAGTGAACAACCACTGATAAAAAACAGGGATCCTCAGGCGGAGATCCTCCTCATATGACAACAAAGAACCATCAATGGATAAACTCCTAATGAAATTGCGCCTCCTACAAGCATTTGTCGAACGATGAAAAAACTTAGTATTCCGATCACCTTTTTTCAGCCAAATGGCCCGAGATTTCTGTCTCCACGAAATCTCCTCCCGAATAACAATCTCCTCAATATCGGCCAAACACTGCAACCTCCAAGCTCTCATAGCCTCATCCATACCTGAACTCAAATCAACTCTATCAATGGCCTCAATCTCAGACATCAGGATGTTATGTCGCCATGCCAAATTACCGAAGACCTCCTTATTCCAAGTGATAAGCGAGGCTTTCAACATACGCAACTTGGATGCCAATATAAAACTCGGTGATCCCGCCCAAACCGTACAAGCCCACCACTCAGAAACCCGACGCTAAAAGTCATCGGCCCGAAGCCACATGTTCTCAAACCTAAACGAAGAACGACCCGAAACAATGCCCCCACAATCCAACAGAAGAGGAGCATGATCCGACGTGAAACGAGTAGCAATTGGTCTGAACCACATCATGAAAATGTTCCTCCCAATACCCGGAGACCAATAATCGATCGATACAGGAGAAAGATGGAACATCCCTACAACTGGACCAAATGAAAGATGCCCCCACTAGCGGGAGATTATGCAAAGACTGCCTATCAATGAACTCCGAAAACATCTCCATGGCCCTAGTCCATCGCCCACCAGAGGATCTCTCAGACGGAACCCTAACAACATTGAAATCCCCACCCACGCACCAAGGGAGATGCTATGCCTCTCTCACAGAAACAAGCTCCTCCCACAACACCCCTCTCAAACCATCATTGACAAGACCATACACCCCGAAGAAGACCCAGCTAAAACTAATATCCACCATCGAAAAGGAACAAAAGATCGAAAACCAACCCTTGCGAGAACCCCTCAGAGCAACCCACCGCCTATCCCACATCACAATCACACCCCCTGACGAACCATAAGACTCCAAACAAGCCCAATCCACGAAACGATTACTCCATAAACTCCTTACCATACGCCCATCCATACAATCCATTTTTGTTTCCTGTAAACACACAATATGCGCATTCCATTTCCCAAGCGCTAATCGAACTAACTTTCTCTTGCCCGGGCAATTGAGACCCCGAACATTCCAAGAAATAATTCATAACTTCATTTGGAAACAAACGAGATCCCCTCTTCCTTCCTTCGCCCATAACCCCTTCCACCATCCCTACAACGCACCCACCGCTAAACCCTTCATAGTTCACGGTGCTCACCAAATTCCGCACTCCTTTTCGCCCTTCCATGCGGAAGACAGGCGATGAACAACCATAGCCTTACTTTTACACTTGTCCCATTCATCCTTCTCATCTACTAAAGACAACAACAAAGCTTCCCCTTCCTCCTTGCAGTTACCATAAACCAACCCCATCGTCACCGCCACATCCAAGACATCACCCTTGGCCCACTGTTGAGCAACAAAATCTGAACAATCCACTACTACATGACGAACACTTTCCAAAACCTCCATATTGAGCAATTCCTCCTCCATTATAGAATTCACCAACACCTCACTGCAGCCCAAGGCAAGGCTAAGATCACCACCCCCACCACTGTCACTACCATTAAATGGTGAGCCAAACTCCCTTCCACAAAGTACACTGTTGACCGTATCCGAAAGAGAAGGAAGCCGCGACCCAATAGTCCCAACCCCATCAGTAATTGCTCCATCTCTTGAGGCCATAACTGACAAGGCCAAAGAACTAGTCCCACAATCAGACCCAGTAAATGAGGAGGTCAAGCCTACCTCTTTGTCCACCATCACACCATCCCCAGGGCAGTTAAGCGAATGCCTTTCCACACTTGCATTCATCGTAGCATTCGTCACTTGATACAGCAGTGGCACTTCCACCTTGCTCTTCCCCTTGTCCTTCGGTTGCAGCCGACGAGGAACCCATGGTCTGCGAACCCCAACAAAACCTTTACGCACCACCCCATTCAACATCGGCTTTACCCTAGCCAAACGCCTCTTGTATATCGATGAACATCATCGTGCCACCACTTGGAAACCATCGTCACCAATAACGCCTCCCCCTATCTCCTTTATCGGCGGCACAAGCTTCGCAGCCCGACCCACTGCGTCATTGACACCGGCATCAACCAAAGGGTCATAACCCGTATCCGAAACTATCCGGGCACCCAACCATGTAGCTCGCCCCAAGGCCCGACCCACAGGTCCTACAACCCTACTCGGCTCAGTAAAAGGCTGACTTAAGGGCTAACCCAATGGTTTCTTTACAAAACCAGCATTTAGCTTAAGACGTGAAAGCCCGCTCCACTAGGTTCGCTATTTTGAGCCCAATCCCTAGAGTAAACAGGCCCATTAAATCAAGCCCAAGGAGGAAACCGAGAATTCCCCTTAAGAATATTTCCAATTTTTGAATCCCTTGTGCCACATGTCCAAAGTGGGTCACCATTCCACCTACCCCAGCTGCGTACATTCCTCCCCACCACATAATTCCTATCCTTGTATAGTTGTCTTCCATCCACACCATTCAGCCCTAAATGAGTGCCACATGTTGCCACCTCATTGGCACACCCGTAACACCCCACCACCTCACTCGCCTGTGCCTACCCCTCACGCGTCTCCACACCACGCGCCCACCTACCCCCATCATCCACCGCCAAACAACTAACCTCCTTCTTCCCATACGTATCATCACTTGCAGAAACCCTAACCCCATACCGCCTCGTCGGAGAAAACGAACAAAACGACGACCAAAGATAGCAACGATCAATAGCAACCCATCGACAAAGCTCTGCACGTTTTAAAACTCCTCCCGAATGTAAAGCCTCCCATTCATTCTTTCGAAAAACCATTGACCCAAAACCCCCTTCCAAACTCTGGGTCGTCGGTCGGCACCACCATCGTCGGCCAATCGTCAACCACAGAGATGCAAAAACACAACACGTCGTCATGAACAAAAATTAATGGTGGGTTAATCGTACCGACGGCGACACGGATGACCACTTTGTCCGATTTGAATGGATCTAATTTCTCCAAGCCTCTGTAACCTCCACACAAATCACCCACCCTCTTAAACAACCCCAAACATCAACGATGAAGAGGAAGGCCCTTGAGAATAATCCGGCGAAACTCCCTCAATTACCATCGCTTCGCCACCCCTGACCCAGTGGACCACGAATCCAGAGTGAGACGTCTTTGCCCCCAATCACGTCGACCATAGCTCAAGACCTTCATTGCAACCATCTTTGACGGAAAGCAAAAAAGAAGAGCCCCATCATTGAGATAAGCCACAGAGAAGCCTGATGAAACCATCCATGCTCTCTTGGCCCACTCCACCTTGTCCACCTCTTCCTCCGCCAACACGCCGTAGAATCGGCCCACCAAACAAGATCTCAGGTACTCCTTTCTCTTTTCAATTGAATCATCATCTATGTAAAACGAAGGCCCTCTTGGAGGACAAGCTCCTTTCACCTCCCCTCCCCAAAACAATGAGGGCAAATTGACAACCTCAAGATATGAACTCACCATTACAGACCAAAAGAAGAGAGTAGAAAATAAAAAGTGTATGGAGGGGAACAATTTTAATGGTTGTTGCACTGTAAGTGGTTGTGTTATACACTTCATCTCTATGAACTTTTAAGTTAGTAAAAATATATTTAGTTTCTTCCATGGAAATAAAACAGGGTCACTTATGCAATTGAACTTTTTTGCATGTACTCCGCAGAATCCTACATGAAAATTAACTCAACTGATAGACACACAAACACAATTATATTTTTTCTTCTCGGCTAACATTTGTTATTCTTGTTTTTGCAGACGTACAAATGCACAAATCAATTGGTTATAGCTCTGAATCCACTACCACACAGTGGTTCACAAACAGATGAGAATTTAGCATGTGAGATTTGCCACAGGAAACTTTTGAACCCAACTGCTAACCGATATTGCTCCATAGCATGCAAGGTAAGACGGCGAGACATGACTAGCATGGTGTCCTTTGTTCAAATATCTATTGACTTTATTATAAAATGAAACCATCACTTGTAGGTGGAAGCAGTTTCGACGAAAGAGAATGAATCTGAAACTCCCTTTCTTGCTGTCCAAAGTCTGCGTCAGGTTGAAGAAGGTAGACAAGCAACAAAAGGGAAGAGAAAACGAGAGAGAAAAGGAGTGCCTATTAGGTCTCCTTTAACCTGAAGGCTTGAGTGTCCCTACTTCTCAGTCATTATTTTTCGGGATGGAAGAATCAGCTTCGTGGAACTTTAAAATTTAATACGACTGATTGGATGAATCAGTATGTATCACTGTTTGCTGTGTTTCTATGTATGGCTTATCGGGATTACCTATCAGTAGAATAATTAAAAGAGCCTCTCCTCGTGGAGGTAAAGTTACATACATTTGACTTTCTCCAGATCCTCATGTCCTGGGCTAGCCTTATCTTACCTTAATAATATCTATGTTGAGGTAAATTCACAACGAATAATTTAAGCATGTAATATTACGCATATACACCCTTCTTTATCTGGTTCAATTTGAGGAGGGGGCGTGCATTGTAGAACTTCGGTAAAGGAGACAAAGGTATATCCTTACCACAAATTCCTAAACGATAAAGATAACCACCCTGTAAAGGGAATAGACTTGCCCGAGGACTAGACCGAAGCTGAAAACAAAATTGGTCCCTCCGGACCAAAAGGCTCATGTGGCATTGGAAAAACTAGTTCAATTAATTTTCCTTTCACACTACTAACTTTCATTGCTCAAGTATGAACACTTTAGCTATGAACAGGTGCAGTGCGTCAAGGACCCTCATAAGGCCCCTGTCTTCTAAAATTATGAGTGTGCCTGCTGCTCACTTATTCTATTTAAAGTGGATGCATTGTATGTAAGCAGCTCAAACAAACCCATGATGGACCTCGAAAAATGAATTTGCTCTGGTGTGTGTGTGTGTTTTTATTTTCTTTGGCTACGTTTTCATGTGCTTTTCCTTTTTGAGTGCCTTTGCACAGTTTTTTCTCCTTTTATGAACCTTATCATTCTTATACGGAGACAAAAAGCTTACCAATTATTTTAAGCATACATGATTCCGGAATTGTTAACGGTTTAAAAGCCACAACTAAAGAACCATACTCAGACCTAAGAACAAAATTGAAGGTCCAAGAATATCCTGATCGCAAATACCTAATTCTAAATCCAATCCTATTGGGAATACTATGCTCTTGGCCAAGGCTTATGGGGTACTGAAAAACCTTCAGATCCTCTTACATTCATACTAACAGTTTTTTATTCATCAATTGGGAAAAATTAGTATTGGCCTACAAGAAGAACATTAAATCCAGAAAATATTTTTCAAACCATATAAATTGGTAAACCAGGATGGGTGACCTATTTAAAGTGGCAGTTCCATGGAAATGCCAATAATGTTACCAAGTAGTGGCAAAGGCAGTGGTCAAAGGCTAAACAACGGTGGTATGCTGCCCTTGAGGCTTCACATAGAATCATATTAGGAGAGGGAAAGGCATAGTAAAAAATGGTTAACTGATTACGAGAGATTGGTTTATAAGCAATAGATTATCTTGAAAATGTGCATAGAACTTTTATTTATTTTTTTCCTAAGTCAAATATTATCAAACTAACCATCAAACATAAAAATAAAATAAAATAAAGGGATAACTCCCAGAGAATTGGGCGAGGATCTACAAACAGATAGCAACAAAAAGGACTGAAAATAATCCTAAGGAAAAAAAAAATCTATTCCAAAGCCCAAAGAAAAGGAATAAAAATAACAGAATAAAATTATCCAGCACTCAACAGTGAAGCAGGGAAGGTTTTTGAGAACACCATATATCACCATCAATCTCTTCTTCCATTGGACATCCTAACCAACCAAACATCTGATCTGAAAAGGCTTCAATATTATGGTCTCATCAGCAGAATTAAAAACTATATCCAAAGGTCTTGACAACCATAGCTACTGCAAACCACTCACCAATCATATAAGATTCCATGAAGCCAGAACGGAATATTCCTCCACATAATTTTAAATGCCAGGTAGATTAAGCTTCAACATTTTTGATGTCTTAGAAATGGCAGCTTTAGCAACCTACACAGCATTTTTCCCTCAACAAGAGATGAAAATATTGGTTTCTCACAAATGGCATATGCTGCTGATTTTTCTATATTTGGAAAAAAAAAATCTAGATCCTTGAATTTACCCAAGCATTTGAACTGAGTCAAGACACTTGCTTTTATGCATAACTCTGTTACCTTGTCTATCATTAAACCAGACAGAAATTACTATAGCCCTGCTACAAAAATGCCAGGATATATAGTGGTGTTTTCGATTATTCCTATTTTCGAATTGCTACGGTTATACGAATGATGGAAGAATCTCTGCATTGATGGATAAATTATTGGGGCATAGTGGCTTCGTTTCTTTTGGTTCCTTTTTCGTTTATGTAGTGGGATTTGTTGAAGCGCATCTAAATAGGACATTTCATTGTTCACCATCCAACAAAGAAATCTTCAGAAAAGGAAGGAAGAATATAACCATTCACAAATTCCTTAAGGATAATTAGAGAGAGAGAGAAAGACATTAGAAGAAAGTTGTTTGAGCACAATGCATGAAACATAGTCCAATTTCACAAGGAAAATGTTGGTTTTTTTTTAATTATCCCACCTTGATGAGGTAAATTGATTGATAGTTACTTTTAACATTAGACATAGGAATGGCAATGGGGTGGGGCGGGGCGGGGATCACCTCCCCCATCCCCGACCCCGTTTAATTTTCAACCCCCATAACCGCCCCGCCCCCGTTTATTTTTTTTGCTCTTCGCCCCACCCCGCCTTGCGCCCTGGTTGCTATTGTTAATCTACAGATACATTTAGATACAAGATGATCATACCAATTCAATTCCTAACTACTAATTGTACCCTAATCCCCTCATTTCCACAATCCAACAAAAAAAATCACCAAAATTCAAATCAACCAAAACACACACACACACACGTACATATATATATATTTTTGATAAGTAAGTATTTTATATAAAAAAAAAAGCACCCAAACGGGGAGTGTTTCCCATGTACAAAAAGCCCCTGGGGGCCAATAGATCTCAAAAACTCTATATTCTCCTCTATAGATTTACAATTAGAAACCTCCACCCAACAAAATAAACTAGATATAAATACGTCTTTGATCACCCCCAAGGGAGACTCCAAGCCCTCAAAACAACGTCTATTACGTTCCAACCAAATGGTCCACCAAAGGCAAAGGGGAGCCGTTCTCCAAAAAAGCCGGGCGTGACAACCAATTGGCACACATCTCCAAGAAGCCAAAATATCGTGAATCGAGGCCGGCATCACCCACTGAATGCCAAATAAACAAAAAATAAGGCTCCAACAGTCATAAACAATCAGATAATGCAAAAGAAGGTGATCGATAGATTCTCCATCCTTTTTGCATAAGAAACACCGATTAACCAAAAACATACCCCGCTGTCCCAAAATATCCAATACGAGAATGCGACATCAAGCCACCGACCACGTGAAAAAAACAACCTTGAGAGGGGCCTTTGTACGCCAGACCGCCTTAAACAATCAGACAATGCAAAATAAGTTGATCGATAGATTCCCCATCCTTTTTACATAAGAAACACCGATTAACCAAAAACATATCCCGCTGTCCCAAAATATCCAATATGAGGATGCGACCCCAAGCCGCCGACCACGTGAAAAAAACAACCTTGAGAGGGGCCTTTGTACGCCAGACCGCCTTCCAAGGGAAAAACGCTTCCGCCCTAAGCGAAAAAATAAAAAAATAGACCGAAAAGCACCGGGAAGACGTCGGCCTCCAAATCAAGGAATCAAATCCACAACCGACACTCTGAGAATATAATAACTCCAACATATCAGAAACCTCCTCCAGCTCCCAATCCTGAAAGTGTCGCACAAATCTGACATCCTACATTTTTCCCGGTATTAAGACGATAATAGTCAACTACTGAAGCATGAGGATCCCGAGCGATCCTAAAACACCGAGGGAACGAAGAAGCCAGAGTCCCCTCCCCACACGACCAATCCGTCTAGAAACCAACATAATGGCCATCACCAACCCTGAAACTGATAAAAGGAGCAAAAGAATCCCATCCATGCCGGATGTCTTTCCAAACCCCCACACCTCAACGACCCTTGACCTCCTCATAACACCAACTGCCTCTAGCCTCCCCATAACGACAAGCAATCACCTTCCTCCACAGACGGTTCTTCTCAGTCTCAAAGCGCCACAACCACTTTCCCATGAGAGCCTTGTTGAAAGGCAACAAGATACCAAAAGTGGTAAGTTTGATTATTGGTTTTTATTCCTCACTCTCGTATAGGTGAACTTGGTTCGTTCAATTCTTAGGGAGAAGAAGGATCGACCCTATCTTCTTTCTATAATCAATCTTTAGCTCTCGCTTTTAAAAGTAAGAATAAATGGGAGAGGGAGAGGGAGAGGGAGAGTTTAAAGTAGGTATATATATACATCTCCGTGAGGTGAGGACGAAAGAAAGAGAACGTGTACCAGATTCGTGAGGAAGAAGGGCGAGGCGAGCGGAAGGTGTGTACTAGTAAATTCGCAGACACAAAGAGAAAATACATATCTTAAAACAAGAGAACACAATCAACCTCAAGATTAAGAACAAATCAAAGGAATAAATAAATAAAATTAGGGTTACGATTTGAGGATTACCGAGCAAAACTTAGAGAGAGATGAGCTCACAAAGAAAGATTAAGGCTTTTTTATCCAAGTTTTGATAGCAGTAGGTTTTGGGAGGAAGAAGGGCAAGTCGAGCCGAGCGACGAACACATCATCTCTCCCTTGTATGTCTGCGCTGCGCTTTGTGAGTTGTGAGAGTGACTGGGTGATTTAGGGTTTGTGTGTATGTATATTATATATGAGGGTATATTTATAATATTTAATGTATATAGGGGTTAATTTAGTATATTAATAAACGGGGCGGGGCAATTTAGTGGGGCAGGGTAGGGGTCCCCCAACCCACCCCTCGAACCCGGCCGGGGATTTTTTCCAACCCTCATACCCGCTCCATTTATTTAATCGAGCCTCCAAACCAGCCTAAATCGGGGCGGGCGGGTATTTTTGTCATCCCTAGTTAGACATACAAAAGAGAAGAGTCCTAGCAACAAATATACATATATATACACACACATAAATACACAAAGATAGAGCTATAGAGGAAGTGGACTAGTTATTTAGATGATATGATAGCAAAGAGGGATTCTCCGATTCCACTTTTCATTTCTTGCAATCCAGTATATCGTTTCTATGAAAGAAACGACAATGTTTCATTAGAAGTGGAGATACTCTTTGAAATAATCATGAAGTGAGAAAGTTTTCGAAGGCACCATTTCCTTTTCGAACATAGAGCACGAAATAAGTACAAACGTGAAGCATAAAAATCATTTGTCCATCCTAATCGAGTCGTTAGTTGCGAAATGATAATGGCCTTTATGCGAAGAACGGTAAGGTATGAGAGTGCTCGGCCGGAGAGGGGTGATAGAACTTCAGTCGTTACCACTAAACGACGAAGCCAGGAGCGGAAGGAGGGACTTTTACCCTCAACCTCAGCCTTGGCAAGGCTATGCTCAACCATTAAGCTATTTCCGCCAGCTACGGTAATAACGAAGCAATATTGAGCAATTCACGTATCACTTGATGCGGACGACTTATGTTTTTCTGCCGATCGAGCTACGAGAACGAGTAGGTAGGCGGGAGAGGCGGCTGGGCTGGGAAGGAGGGGGGGACCTTTATTTTTGCTTCACGCCAGATGAGATGATGATGATGTGTGTGTGTGTGTGGGGGGGGGGGGGGGGGGGGGGGGGGGGCTAGCATAAGTCAATCATACTAGTGATTATTGTGGATTTATAAAATAACATTAGCCCGTTCTTATTGTAAGAAAAGCCTCAGCAGGGGTTGAAAGAAGATTATAAAAACAAATCACAAAAATACATATATAGCTTTAAGGGATAAAGCTGGTTTCTACAGTCATAAACAGTAAGATATGGGGTTGAAACCCAAAACTAATAAAAACAAAATGAAACGGTGCACCTGAAATGTAATATTCTTGAAAAATATGAGGCTAGATTCCTCTAAATAAACTACTAATAAGTTTTTCAGGATGGACTTTACACAATAGTGTTTTCATTGTCTCTTCGATCTAAGTCCCGTACTCTCATTAGGGAACTCCAAAAGTAGTATTTAAAAATCAATCCATACAGATGTTCCTGTATATTTGAGATGTTGACATTCAAGTCTCTAGTCTACGGTTTTAAAAGTCAATTAAAATGCATAAATGGAGCTTGATAAGATGCACTGCAGATTACTAAAAAGCTATTTGAACGCAATTTTTAAATCTTGTTGTATGAAGTGTTCTAATATGCTTAATGAAATTAGCCCAGAGCTAGACTGTTCTGCAACAACAAATTCTGACAGGATGCGCCAAACCACATATGGACAAGGTTTTACGTTTGAACATTCAAGGAATTTCTCGTGTCAAGTAATGGCCATATATATAGGGAATACAACAATCAGTCGAACAAGAATTGTGATGGACAGCTTGGATTATAAGATGATTAGTCTAGTTATAGCCATCTGTTAACCTCAACCTAAGACATGGGTGGCGAAGAAAATTGAAAGGAGAGTGCAAATACAGTAAAAAGAATCACAATTTTTGCATTGGACCACTCGTTCAATCTAATTTATGATGCAAGAATGCTATTAACCAAAGGCCTAATGGTCAAGCGGTACCGGACCCTAACTCTCAAATGGGAGGTCCTGGGTTCAAGCTTCGATGGAGGCAGGGTGTGTGAGTAATGCTTAGCTTTCAAAAAAAAAAAAAAACGATGATACTTGTAAGACTACTTCACCATTGTGGTTCTTTCAGTCTGGTCATCAACATCACAGCTTATATACTTCAATAAATGTATGGTTCATAAAATGCATATAACTATGATAACTATCACAAATCGAAAACTAAATAAAAAATACCTATCAACCAACCAACCAACCAAAAGTATTTAATACCTGCAATACAAAAATATAAATAATAAAAGAAATTCATTATATAAATGTTAATATTTAATATTATCATTCACTGATAATAAGTGTCATGATTTCCTCTTCGGGATGTCCCAAAATAAAATATCACTTTGGTTTTTGAGATGTTTCACATTTCAACTTTCAGTAATTATCCTTAATTTTCCATTCAAAAAAAAATTATCCTTAATTTTGAATATATTATCAAAACAATAAAGGTAATGTTTAAATTTTATTCAGTTAATTTTGAAATTTCTAAAGGAGAATTCATTAAATCAATGTTCCCTTGAAAAGTTGGAACACAAAATGAACTATAAACCTGGGATAAAGGGAATAATAATTAAACAAGGAATTAGTAGAATGGTTATATATGTAGATATAATTAAAATAAAAAATGCTTACACACTCAAACTATGACAATGTCTATTAAGAATAACAATAGTTGCCCAATTTAATGCAATACACTAAATGAATCTCAAAAAGGAAAGTTGAGGTTTCCTCTTTGGGCTGTCCCACAATAAATGTCCATTTTCCTTCCTAAGATGTTTCAAATTTCAACTTCCCTTATATATCATTAAGTTTTGAACTTTTCCACTCAGTAAAGTAAATATTTAAATACTACTCAATTATCTGTTCTTTATTTACAGAGAGTACAATGCATTAATTGCATATCATCTTAATAAGATAGAATCCTAAATGGTGATATCATGGAAAAGATGGAGTCATTAATCCTACCTCCATCCCAGGTTCACATCCCTTTATCATATTACTACTTTTCAAAGGAACATGAATATAATGTCTTATCCCTTTTTGAAATTACACATTACCCTTCCAAGTTTGAGTGTATATAGTATAAGTCTGAATTTTTTTGAAAACTGAAAGGATATTTTAAGAAGTATGAATTCATCTCACTGACTTTTCAAATGAGACAAATATTTTGTGGATACCAAAAAAAAAGACTATCAAATCAGGACGGAGAAAGAATTTTGGTAAGTAATTAGCCTTATAATTAAATATGGCATATGGTCGTAAATGCTTTTGTAAGTATTTTTTAATGCAATTACACTAATTGCATTCAAAAATACTTATGACGAGCACTAAATATACCTCAAAAAGGGGAAGTGGGTGTTTCCTTTTTGGGATGCCCGAGATAAGTGGTTTCTTTCAAATTCTGCGGATGCAAAAACTTAATGGTCCACACATCCCAGTCATGCATTGAACTTAAATAAATTAAGGTAACTTCACAGCCTCCATTTTCTAACACAGAGAGGAGAGAGAGAGAGAGAGACTGATATTTTAGATTTATTTAGTGGTCTTTCAGTCTTTGACTCACGAGTCCTAGTTCAAGGTCACAAGACTGGTACAGAGAAGAAAGGAAAAAACTTGCAATTCACATTTCATTTTCATCTAGCAGAAAAAGATGAGTGAGGTATGTGAACTTCAGTATTTCATATCTGCCTTTCGAAATCTTCATCATGAATTTTGCAAATAATTTTAAATGTTTAAGACTGTTTATTTATTCTGCTAAAAACTATAAATTGAAGGAGATGAACAATTTATTATGAAAAAAGGTATTCCCCTTGATTTCCATTTTCTTTGAAAGATGACCAGTTTGCTTGTCATATGGTATCCAATATCTCCTAATATGAAAGATTAAAAAATGCTTTTATATCCTTTTCTATCTCCATACATTTAGCATACCTTGGACACAATGGGAGTTTGTGTGCCTCGGTTTGAAGAATTGCTTTTTTGGTCCCTTTCGTAGGTTAAGACCAAGTTATTTTCGCCTCTACCCAACCCCTTTCCCGTGCTAAGATGTAAAAAGGCAACACTTGGCAAAATTGGTAACATGGCCAAACCCAAAATCCATCAGTGTTATGGTTATATTGACCTATACTTTTAGGAGCAATTATTATAGGCTTCTATACAAAATCTTATTTGATCAAGCAACCAATTGAACTGATTGTAACAGTAACATAATTAATTAATACCGAAACCAAATTTTCTTATGTATTTGTTCAGCACTAGAAGCAAATAATAATACTTGCCAGCAGCATAATTTTCCACTTCTTTTCTAAAAGATAAGGAGGTATTAGACACAAGTATTAAACAAACTAATTAATTAACTTACAAAACAATTCATCAAACCTAGATTCCAAAGCTAGTAAAATACCGTGAATTTTGTGATTTACAGTGGGTAAATAGTGAAGTTTGTATTCAAGATGGTTCATCAAGTATGTGGTAAACAACAATTCTGAGACTTAGTTACTATAAGATACTTAATATTTACAAGTATGAAAAAAATTGAAGTCAAATTCTGGACCAGCGGAGTGTACAAACCGATGTGTGAACATACACAAGATATCTCACTGACTCCAAATATTTTCTATATCTGACTACACTAATGGTCAAAGTTTTGGAAAAGATGATAAGTGATTACCAAAACAGATAAATAAAACAAGAATGACTAAACTGATATGTAATCATTGTGAAGCAAAGGAACAATAATATTTTGAAGATCGGTAATTAGTGATTTAATATTAGATTCAAATATGTCTTTCATTTGAGAAGTAGTAGTCACTTTTCTCACTGAAAATAAATTATTAATACCTACTTGCATTTAACTGATGCAGTCCTCTACCTTCCACACTCTTTCTCACGATGAGAAGGAAATGCCAGACTGGCTTCAGCCATTTCTGCAACTTACCTTCTTCAATTCTTGCTCGATGCATGAAGATAGCAAGAATGAATTAAATAAGTACTGCATCACCTGTGAGCTACCGTCCTGTCGATACTGTATCTCTTCAGGGACTCATGAAGAACACAAGGTCCTCAAAATTTATAGACATGTCTACAAGGATGTTGTCCCCGTCAGCGACATGGAGAACCATATTGATTGTTCGAAAATACAGGTACTACTTTTCTTCCCATAACTAATTATTTAAAATTTCTAAAAAGTATCATTGAACTTGTTTGGTATTCTTTAATTATCTTATAAATGATAGGATCTGCTTTTATTAGTAAGGGATGACATAACAACATCAGCCACACATAACAAGCAATAGTTGTCATGCGATTTTTGCTAAATAGAACATCCCTTTGGTCTAGGATGTCTGGATTCCATAATTTATAAGTTCCTAGCTATTTTTTCAATCAAGCATCTTCAAGCTCAAGTTTCTATGTTTGAGACATCACATTTTTAAAACATCGAAACCTACAAACTCTTATTGATAGATTTCTAAAATTGATTGGTCAAAAGAATTCTAGATTTAACACTTGGGTCCACATCCCACATCGGACACAAACTACTTTCTTCTTCTTCTTCTTCTTTTTCTTTTCTTTCTTTTTCTGGAAGTTGTCAGAAACATTTCTGTCCGTAATCCGTCGGCGAATCTGTGCGCAACCATTCTCCAGTGCTACAAGTCCTCCCAAAACAGAACATCATCCTTATTCTGGCACTCTGACATAATCGGCATACAAGATGAAAGATTCTCTATGAATTTTCCGTACACCCTTGGCAAAGAGTTGATGGATACAATTCTGAAACATTATAAAAGGCTCTAGGAATAGGATGTTTAAAAAATGAATGGCTCTGATAATCCATTCTAATATCGATGAGTCTGAGGAAGGGCAAACCACTGAGTTGGATTATTGTGAGTCTTACAATCAATAGGTTAAAGATAAGAAAAGCAAAGGTAAGACATAAAAATTAAACATAGATCGTTAAAAAACAATAAGCATTCATCAGATATTAGCTGACAAGAGATACCAAAGGTGACAAATTATTTTATATCGTCCTCAAGATCCACAAGGAGGACTATATTTAAGAGGACACGACCCCTATAGACAATAAAAAACACACTATACTTCCTAGGATGGAACCCTACAACATTGAGATGGAAGGAAAAGATTTCAACGAGCAAATTGTGATTAGTTGGAGGAGCACAACTGTGGAAAAACAAAGAAAAAACGACCAAGGGAAGTTGGAGCATAAGCAACAAAAACAAGTAACATGACCAATCAAAAAGAGTAAAACGATCTGAATTGAGTGTTTCAAGGACAAGAAAACGATGAAAAGAAATTAATAATCTTAACTTAATGATAAAGGTAGCTTACAAATACAAAAATTAAACAAACAATATGGCCTTAAGGCATGTCATATTGGGTTGGTTGAATTCTTGCTGTCATTATCATATCGAGGTCGGTATGAAGCCTTATTATCCCGCAGGTAAAATAACATTACAATTTGAGAAACATATGGAATCATTGTCTTCCCACAATCCACATCATTAATCGTCTTTATGGCAAAAACCATTTAGACAAGACATGAACCTTCCCCACCTTGCTTACAAACACAACAGCACACCACTGAGCTGCAAGGCCATGTTTCCTTATCAAACTTATTTACAGTTTTTATCTATTAAATCATCTCCGAACCCCACACACATCACAAATCTCAAGAGAATTTTCAACAGTGCAGATATAGAGTAGCCATTGAAGTAAATCATCACATTGTTAGCATGAATGTCAACTCTAACAATAGAAGCATTTTCAAAAAATATATGATGGAACAAATACATTTTCTAGCAATAACATAGTAATATTTATTGCCAAAAACCATACCTGAATGACCTGTTGCTGAATGGAAGGAGAATCTGAAGATGATACCACATGATTTTGAGGAAGAGTTTGCCCCAACCACAATTCCAATGGAGAAGAACAATTTCCTATTTTTCTTGACTACATCTGGTACTCTTTGTTATTGCAGACCTACAAATGCAACAAGCAGTTGGTCATATCTCTAAATCCTCTTCCACACAGCGGTTCACAAATAGATGTGAATGCGTCATGTAAGGTGTGCCAGAGAAAATTACTGGATCCAAATGCCAACCGCTACTGTTCCATTGCATGCAAGGTAAGAAAGCGAGGCATGACTAGTTCATTATCATTTTTCATTTATTCAAACATCTATAAACTTTTCTTGGAATCAAACTTTGCAGGTTGAAGCTTTTTTAAGGAAGGAAAATGAAAGCGAACCTCCCTTTCTTGCTGTCCAAAGGCCGCCTCAAGATGAAGAAGGCAGCCAAACCCCAACGGTGAAGAGAAAGCGTGAGAGGAAAGGAGTGCCTCAAAGGTCTCCTCTTACCTGAAGACTCGAGCCTGCCTAACTCTCACTCATTCTTTGTTGATGTGGAAGCATCAGCATCATGCAACTCAGAATAAACTACTAATGGAAGACAAATATGAGTCCGCTTGGGTGTTTTGATGTATGACTACTTCGAGTGTTTTGTCTCTTGTTCTTTTCTCGTTTTGACGTTAAACTAAAGGATCATCTATATTTGACATATTTAGCACAGACTCTCCTCCTGTGGAGATAAAGGCTGCGTACCTGTAACTTGCTTCAAACACTTCAATTGCGAGAGCCTCATGTACTGAGCTAGCTTCTTTTTTCTCTTAATAATGTTCAGGTTGAAAACAAATGCTTTGCGCAAATTTTAAGCAGGTGATATCAAGCTTCAATATCCCCCTTTGTTTGTGGTTTGGTTTGGGGAAGAAGTGGGTGATTTTGGTGCAAGCAGACCGACTCAGGTCTAAATTTTTTCCAATATTGACGAACCACCCACTTACCTAATCTGCATAATAAAATTAAAGATTTTACAATGACTACTTAGTCCGAACGATGACATCAACCCCCACTCACATAAATCAGACGGGGCTGTCCAATTGTGCGAACTTACTATCCTCACTCAAGAATTTATAGTCACATATCTCAAGAAAAGTTTCAATAGCACAGATATAATAAATACATATATATGTATATATATTCCGATTAAGGCAAATCATCAAACAGTTAGAATGCAATGAAAATTCCAATCAATTACATCACTTCATAGAACAATTAGGTTTTCTAGGGATAACATGGTAAGGAAAAGTATGATATGGGAGAACTTTTATTGCCAAACAAATCTTACCTAAAGATGATAATCTCATGATTTTGAGAAATGTTTGCGGCAACAACAAATCCACCGGAGAAGATGTGAGAAAGAAGTATCAATTCATGTCTGACAGTAACAATTTCAAGCACTAGGGTCCAGCGATCGGAAAAAAAAAAACCTAATTTTGTTCTATTATAAGAGATGAGAACTTGACAGAAAATTGCATTTCCTATATGAATGTATGGGTGGATGTATATGAAAAAATAATATATATATATATATATATATGTACATATAAATATTACTCATTTATTTTGTAAAATTTGAATGTATATATTATTCAAAAGGAGATGCTTATAACTGAAAAGTGAAACTATATTCATCTGTTAGTAGTAGTACAGGTGATGTAGATGATTTTTTATATATTCATATATAATGATAAATAATATAATGGGGGTGTGGAAGGACATTCGGCGGGGTTGGGATTCTTTCGCTCCTTTCTTCATATTCAGAGTGGGCGATGGCCACTATGTTTGTTTTTGGACTGACTGGTGGTATGGTGAGATTTCCCTCGCTTTGTCTTTTCCTCAGCTATATAGGATTACTCGTGATCGTCATGCTTCCGTTGTCGACTGTTATCACCTCGATACTGGGAGGCTTATGTGGGATGTCAGGTTTGTGCGCTCCTTTCAGGATTGGGAGCTTGAGGAGGTTTCCGGTTTGTTGGAACTCTTGTATTCTCTGACTGTTGGTTTTAGTTCGGATTCCTTGCTTTGGCTTCCCACCCCGTCTCGGTTTTTTTCGGTTTCTTCTTATTTTGGTTGCCTTACGCCTAGGGAGGACAAGGAATTTCCTTGGAAGGCGGTGTGGCAATCAAAGGCCCCACTAAAGGTTGTTTTTTTCACATGGTCGGCGGTGTGGGGACGCATTCTTACTTTCGATGTTTTGGGTCAGCGAGGCATTATTGTGGTTAATCGGTGCTTTATGTGTAAGAAAGCTTCAGAATTTGTGGACCACCTTCTTTTGCATTGCTCGATTGCTATTGATTGTTGGGGCCTTCTTTTTTACCTTTTTGGCGTCCAGTGGGTGATGCTGAGTTCGGTGTGCGGGTAGGGCTCCACGCTCGGTCTTTTTGGAGGGTGGTTCCCCTCTGTCTTTGGTGGAATATTTGGCTTGAGAGGAATTGGCGTTGTTTCGAGGGCATTGAGGCCTCTTTAGGGGTTGTCAAAGATTCTTTTATTTCCAATTTGTTTTGTTGGGTGGAAGGGCGTAATTAGAGCTGGCAAAATGAGACACGACACGAACACGTCATGAATTAAAAGGGTTAGAGTTGAACATAAAATGGTTGAAGATGTATAAGGATCGACCCGAACACGACACGTTTGACACGATTATATTTATATTTATTTTTTTTTTTTCTCTTCTCTAACTGATTATGGGTTGAAATATATCAATAAACTATTACTGGATCGTGTCAAAATTAATTTAATTTTGTTGATAATAGGTTAAATAGTTCGTTTCATGTTGGATTGTGTCAAATTTAATTTAATATATTATAATAAATAGGCTAAATGGATTACATGGGTCGACATGTGGGTCGACGGATAACCTGTGGGTTGGGTTAGGGTTGAGCTTATTTGACACGTATATTAACCAGGTATTTTTTAACACGACACGATCTCAACCCGATACGAATTGCCAGCCATAAGCGTAATTGTAAATCTCTTGTTGAGAAAATTGAGTTCTTGGGATCCCTAAGCCCTTAGGCCTTCCTCTTTTGTATGTGGGACGCACTCCCCGTTTGAGTACTTTTCTATTTTATTTTTTACTTATCAAAAAAAATGATAAATAATATAATGAGAAAAAATTCTAAAAGGTCATAAACGTTATTAAGGAATTTCTAAATAAAGTTTTTCTTCCTTTAAATCAACTTTAACATAAATATTGACATTGAATGGATTGAAACTCATAATATTCATATTAAATCATAATGGATTTTAACTTTGCACGCAATATGTGTGTGGTAATCAATAAATTACAAAGTCAAAATTAATATTAACAATAAACAAGTATTCAAATTTAAAAGAATTCAAACACAATTAATACATTAAATGAGATATTTCACTAAATTATGGAGATGATGTTTGCCTTTTCTCCTATTGGAGGCATTAGGTAATATGTTAAATAGGTGTTATTAACAACGATTATTATAATATGCATTGGTGAGCAATATGCATTGGCATATTAAACATGGGTCCTTTAAGACCATAAAAGTCAAAAGATGTATTAAAGTTAAATTATTTTCAACTATGGTAAGTAGGATTATTATAATGACTATAATTTCAATAAAAAATAATTTTATAATTCTATATTAGTCAAAATAT
The DNA here is from genome assembly GCA_963922005.1 of Cornus suecica. Lineage (NCBI taxonomy): Eukaryota > Viridiplantae > Streptophyta > Magnoliopsida > Cornales > Cornaceae > Cornus > Cornus suecica. The sequence goes on from OY998248.1 coordinate 43,706,451, forward strand.
ATATTAAAGTTGAATTATTTTCAATTATGGTAAGTAGGTGTTATTAAGAAAGATTATTATTATGACTATAATTTCAATAAAAAAATAATTTTATAATTTTATATTAGTAAAAAATGTATTAAAATTAAATTATTTTCAATTAAGGTAAGTAGGTGTTACTAAGAAATATTATTATAATGACTATAATTTCAATAAAAATTAATTTTATAGGTTAGATATCATATAACGACATTTAATAGAGTTGCGCAACAAGTATAAAAGGCACTGCAGGTCAAACATATCTTTCACAAGACTCAAATAGAGAGCGAGTATTGAAAGGGTCCTAGCCCCGATAGTTTAGATATTCAGATTTTATCTCCTTTTATATATCTCTCATTCTCTTTACATTGGCATCTCTTTCCCTTCTATCTATTTGGCATTCGCCTTCTTCTTTTATTCTTCATTATTTTCTCTTTTGTTTCCCATTCTCTTTTTCTTTATTCTCCTACTACACTCAATCCATTATCCAATTTGTTACTAGTGTACATTTTTCTTGCATAAATTCTATAAAAACTTTATAAGTTGTTATAATTGATATTCACTCTACTTTATTTTCTTTCAACTATTGAATGTACGAGTATAGAACAAATGATGGACTTTGCTTCATGTGATCCGGACGTCATGAGTACAAAACAGGAAACAGTCTCTCCGCAAATAAAGGTAAGACTTTATACATTACATCTCGTCAAATAAATTAATAGCAGGAGTGTTGTGCACTAAGAATAGTACATTCTCTGTAAGCAAATAAATATTTCTACTTCTTCGGTATGTTCTTTATACGCTTAAGCACAACATTTGACTTAATTGGATTAGTACTCATGGACAACACAAGCAACAAATAAAAGTTTATGGACAAGCTTACGAGAATGTTGTCTCCATTAGCTAGATGGATAAGCATATTGATTGTACGGGTATTTAAATCCTCAACCAGTATATATTTTTTTGTTATTTCTATTATATGTCCCTATCTTTTGTAAAATAATTTTAAATATGTCACCAATAATATTTATAAAAATACGTTTTCATATATAATTTGGGTTTAACATATTCAATCTTTTTAATCAATAGTAGGTGTTATATATATTCTAAACACAATATTATATGGGTTACAAAGTCGTTTTATTGAAGCAACCATTTGAGTTCTCTTGCTCGTTTTATTTAAAAGAATTTATTGGCGCTTGTCACTTAGTGACTTAAAGTTTGGATCCAAATTTCATTCCTTTGTAAATTTTGTTTTATCTTTCAAAAATAAAAATCAAAAACAAAAATAGATGATGTTTTATTTTTTATTTTATTGTGATAGATTGAAATATAAAAAAATACACTGTTTAAATAAGATCACAAAGTGGAGATATATGGATCAAATTTTATCTTTTTTAACAAATCATTATATCTTTATGTTACTTCAGAAGAAGTCCTGTAATAACAATTTTCTTCATTAAATTACTTGCGAACCATACCAATATCACTAGTATTTTAAAGTTTTAATAGCACAGCTAATTAATCATATCCCGTTTTAAGCAAATCATTGAAATATCGCAACAACTATATCACTTGATGGAACAATTATATTTTTTAGTAATAACATAGTAATTCTTCAATAATTTTACCTAAATAACAGGTTGTCGAAAGAAAGGATAATTTGAAGTAGCAGGGAGATGAATTTACCTTTAGACTAGGGATGGCGAACCGCCCCACCCCACCCCGATTTATGCGGGTTTGGGACCAGATTAAATAAATAGGGACGGGTATGGGGGTGGGGGAAAAACCCAACCGGGTTTCAGGACGGGTATAGGGGAGGGTCGCCCCGCCCCACTTACATACATAGTAAAATTACATACTTACCCTTTTTAATTATATATTACACTTGTGTACCTATATAAATACACACAAGTAAACCCTAGCCTCCTAATTTATTTATTTTAACATTTCACCCAGTACCAAATTCTTATGTGAAAAACTGCATGTATTACTTTGATACTCGTACAATAATAATTAGTTCAAATTTCTAATTAAGAAATTAAACATTATTTTAATTTGCATAAGAATGTTTTTTTTTTAATTATGGTGAAAAACCGTCCCACACCACCCCCGCCTAGCCTTACCCCGACCCGTTTAATAATCAGTTTTGGGGCGGGTATGGGGATGACAAAGTTAAACGGGTATGGGTATGGGTATGGGGATAGGGGGTGCGATCCCCGCCCCGTCCCATTGTCATCGCTACTGTACACAGTCACAAAATTAAGATACCATATCCAATTATTTTTTGGTTTTTTGTTTGTGACTACTCTCTTGTATAAAATAAGAACACTTTTAACGTCATTTTGCACTTTAGCCTTTTACATATACTCATGGTAGAGAGATATGCAACTAATTTACATCTGGTATTCTTTGTTATTGCAGACCTACAAATGCAACAAGCAGTTGGTTATTCTCTAAATCCTCTTCCACACAGCGGTTCACAAATAGATGTGAATGTGGCATGTGAGGTGTGCCAGAGAAAATTACTGGACCCAAATGCCAACCGCTACTGTTAGGTAAGAAAACTAGACATGACTAGTTCATTATCATTTTTCATTTGTTCAAACATCTATATACTTTGCTTGGAATCAAACTTTGAAGGGTGAAGCTTTTTTAAGGAAGGAAAATGAAAGTGAACCTCCCTTTCTTGCTGCCCACATCCAGACGAAGATGGCAGCCAAACCCCAATGGTGAAGAGAAAGCGCGAGAGGAAAGGAGTGCCTCCTAGGTCTCCTCTTACCTGAATACTCAAGTCTGCCTAACTCTCACTCATTGTTACTAGATGTAGCAGCTGCAGCATCAGCTTCATGCAACTCAAAATAAACTACGAATGGAAGATAAACGAGTCCGCTTGTGTGTTTCTATGTATGACTCTACTTAGAGTGTTTTGTCTCTCTCTTTTTTCCCTTCTGACGTTAAACAAAGGAATCGGCTGTATTTGACAAATTTAGCACAGCCTCTCCTCCTGTGGAGATAAAGACTGCGTACATTTAACTTTCTTCAGGCCCTTCAATTGCAAGAGCCTTGTGTACTGAGCTAGCTCCTTTTTTCTCTTAATAACATTCAAGTTGGGAAAAAATGTTTTGCCCTAGTTTTAAGCAGGTAATATCAAGCTTACAAATCCCCATTTCTTTGTGGTTTAATTTGAGGAAGAAGTGGGTGATTTTGGCGCAAACAGACCAACTCAGGTCTAAACTTATCCCAGAATTGATGAACTACCCACTAACCTTATCTGCATTATAAGACTAAAGATTTTACAATAATTACTTAATCCGAACTGTGTGAACTTACTGTCCACACTTAAGAATTTTTAGTTACATATCTCAAGAAAAGTTTCAATAGCACAGATACAGTAAATACATATACATACATATATATATATATATATATATATACATATACATATACATATACATATACATATATATTCCGATTAAGGCAAATCATCAAACAGTTGGCATGCAATGAAAATTCCAATCAATTACATCACTTAACGGAACAATTAGATTTCTAGCAACAAGATGGTAAAGGAAAATAAGATCTGGGAAAACATTTAATGCAAAAAAAAAAAAATCTCACCTAAAAATGATAATCGCATGATTTTGAGAGAAATGTTTGCAGTGACCACAAATCCAACGGAGAATATGTGAGAAAGAAGTAGCAATTTGTGTCTGAGGGTAAAGATTTCAAGCACCAGTGATCGACAAACCCTAATTTTGTTCCAGGTGTTGGAGATGATTAACTTGATGGAAAATTGCGTTTTCATATAATTCGTATGGGTGGGTGTATATAAAAACATATACAAATATATACATTAGTCATCTATTTTATATAAAAAAAATTAATACAATATATATTAGGGTAAATACCACTGACACCCTCTCAAAGATACCATAATCTCACACAGACTCTCTCGATATTCACTATTCTCACTTGGACCCCCTCAAAATTGAATTTTGTCCCACAAAGACCCCCTCCGTCTCCACGCCGTTAAATTGTGCCGTTAACCACCGTGTGAATTGTCTATTTTGCCCTCAAAATGATATAAAATGACTTTCATATCCTTCTTCTTCTTCAATTTGGGTATCTCAAAACCCTAACCCTAATTTATATACATAGAGAGATTGGAAGTGGAAAATTGGGAGAGAGATTGAAGATGGGGATTGTATATATTGCATACCCATATATACATATATATATATATGCTGTTACATATAACCGTGTATATATATATATATATAGCTGCTATATATATAGTTATATACCCGTATATACATATATATATATACCCGTATATACATATATATACCCGTATATATATGTAAATTGCACAATAAAACGTCAATAAAACTAACGGCCGTCTGTTAGAGGGGGTTCGTGTGGGAATACTCAATATCGAAGGGGTCCATGTGGAATTAGGGTATCTTTGAGGGGATGTCGATGAGAATAACCCTATATATTATTCAAAAGAACATGTTTATTAGTGCAGTTCAAAAGCGGTTCGGTCCGGTTACTTTTATTTTAAAAAAAATTAAAAAATATATAATTATAAACTAAATTAAAAAAAATATTTTAAATTTTTAATTATTACAAACCCAAAATTAATTAACACATATCAAATTATAACTTATAATTTTAAATATAATATATATAAATGTAAGAATATAACACTAATAAAAATAAATATATAAAAAATTGGTTCGGTTCCAGTTCCGTTATGTTCTAAAATAGTAAGAACCGGAACCGAACCTAAAATTTTGGTTCTTTGATTTTTGGAACGGAAACGAATACTCCAGTTCCGATTCCAATTTGGTTTAGTTCGGTTCTGAATCAGTTATTGAACACCCCTAATGCTTATACTTGTAGTACTAGATGATTTTTTTATACATATAAATAATGTAATTCTCCCTCCGTCTCAAATTAAATTTGTTTTGGGGAATCCAACTTTTTAAGATAATGACTTTCATTATAGTGTTAATGAATGAAATACTAATTTTACCTGTGATCCCACCATAGTGATGTGATCATTTATAAAGTATATATTTTATAATTTTAATACTTGAAGATTAAACTGATAAATTGATCAAATAAAGTGTTTTGACTTTTCAAAGGGAACGCTTATTTTGGGACGGAGAAAATATAATATAAGGATACGAATTTCTAAAAAGTCATAAACTTTACTAAGGAATTTATAAGTAAAAGATTTTCTTCCTTTAAATCAACTTTAACATTAATATTGAAATTGAATGGATTAAAACATATAATATTCATATTACCTCTTCATTTGCTAATTTTTTTTAATAATAAAAAAACGTTAGGACAACTGAATTAAAATATAATATTATTATTTACAAGAATGACTCGGTACAGTATTTCAGGAAGATGGTGCTTCAATTCTAAATGCAATATGGGTGCGAAAGTAAAAAAAGACAAAATGTAAAATATAATTAACAATAAACAAGTATTCATATTTAAAAGAATTCAACCCATGCAATTAAATACATTTTAAAGAAATCCCAATATAATAGTGATACCACTTTTATAGTGGTAATATCTCTCCTCGTATTGGGGCCTTAGGGAGTAAGCTTAGACTCTGTTTGGTAGGTGGTCTGGTCCCAGGTGGTCTGGTCTGCTCTTGTGTTTTATGGGACTAGACCGTTTTTGGTACTATTGGTCCCAAATTTTTTGTTAGACCAAGTAAGAACAAATCAGACCAAAATGGCCTCATTTCAGACCCAAAAAAAAGATGGTTCCTGGTGGTCCGGTCTGGTCTTATTAATAAAATATATTTATAAATAATTAAAAATGAATAAATAATAATAATAAATTAAATACAACATATTTTAAAAATAAAATATAAATAATAAATAATAAATAAAATGAAATAAATAATACCTAATAATAAAAAAATGAATATAATAATAATAAATAAATGAATAAATAATTAAAATATATTTATAAATAATTAAAATAGAATAATTAATAATATAAATAATAAATTAAATAAAACATAATAATAATAAAAAATGAATACAATAATAATAAATAAATATAATAATAAAAAAATGGACTAAATAATAAATAATAATAATAAAATAATAAAATAAATAATAAATTACATAAAAAATATTTAAAAATATAATAATAAATAATAAATAATAAAAAAAATGAAATAAATAATAATAATAAATAAATATAATAAAAAATAATAAATAGAAATAATAATAAATAAATATAATAATAAATAATAAGTAAATACAATAATGAATAAATACTTCATAATAATAATAAATAATAATCATAATAATAATAAATTAATAAAATATATTTTTAAATAATTAAAAATGAATTAATAATTTATAAATAAAATGAATTAAATAATAATAAATAAATATAATATATTTATATATTAATATATAAATTAATAAATAATAATTTAATAATATAAATAATAAAATAATAAAATATATTATAAAGTGAAGAAATAATAAATAAAGAAATAAATAATACATAAATAAATATTATAATAAATAATAAATAAATAGTAAGACCAGACCGCTTACCAAACAGACTTTTTCAGATCAGATTAGACCAGACCAGACCAGACCGGACCAGAAAGACCGCCAACCAAACATGACCTTAACTATTGTAAAAGTTAAATCCCATCAAATATTTGCATTCTTTAAAAAGTTAATAGAAAATCTATGCTTTAACTTAAGAGAGATGTTTTTAACTTTGCAAGTGTGTGGTAATCAATAAATTAAATAACATTAATAATAAAAAAACTATTCATATTTTAAATTTTCAAATGCATTTAATACATTAAATAAATTTTTTGACTAAAATATTGAGACGATATTAAATCACTCCTAATTACGGTAAGTAGGTGTTATTAAAAAGATTATTATAATCACTATAATTTCAATAGAAATTTAATTTTATAGATTACGTGTCATATAACGACATTTAATAGAGTTGCACAACAATTATAAAAAGCACCGGCATGTCAAACATATATTTCACAAGGCTGAAAAGATCTTAGCCCTAATAGTTTAAATATTCAGGTTTTATCTCATTCTATCTATTTGGCCTTCGCCTTCTTCTTTATTATTTTCTCTTACATTCCAATTCTTTTCCTTTTCTCCTACTATCCTCAATGCATTCGCTAGTGGTGTACATTTTTCGTACATTGATCCTCACTCTACTTTGTTTCATTTTGAATTATAGAACAAATGTGGACTTTACTTCATGCGACTCTGTCCAAAACGAAAAATAATCTCTCCGCAAATAAATGTAAGGTTTCATATATTAGATCTTGTCAAATAAATTAATAGTGAGAGTGTTGTGCACCAAGTATAGTACATTTTTTGTAAGCAAATAAATATTTCTACTTTTGCGGTATATTTACTATAAGTTCAGGAGTAACCGCATGGAGAAGGATATTGACTGTACTGGTATTTGAATACCCAACCATGTATATAATTTTTTTGTTATTTCTATTATATGTCCCTATGTTTTGTAAAATGATTTTAAATATGTCACCTAATTTATATATATGTATATAAGATGTTTAGAAAAGATAATTTGAACATATTTTTATGTGAGTATAGTTATTTGTCCCCAATTAATATTTCACAATTTTATGTGCTAGGGGTGTAATGCACCAAGAGTGTTTTCCGCACTTGGCCTTTTTTGCAATAATACTTGATAGTTGACTTTGTTCAAAATAAATTGGTAATTAATAAATAGAAGGCAACACTTTCCTCTTTCTCATTTTGTCTACGTAATTCATCACTTTTTTAATATAATATATATATATATATATATATATATATATTTCAAAATAATCTCTTATTCACCGGTTAATTTTATTCTTTTTTATTACATTGATTTTGTATTTTATTTCTACAAGAAAATGTTAATCTATAAATTCATAATGATGATAGTTTAGGGAAGTTGAAATAAAAAAAATTATAACATTTTTTGAAATACTATTATGCTAATGAAAATAACTACAATAATAACTTCGAATTAAAAAAATGCACTAAATGTTGGTAAAAAAGGAAAGTGGATTTTTCCTTTTTAGGATATCTTCACTTTTCATTTTGAGATGTTTGACTTTGATGCTTCTCTAAATTATCCCTCACTTTAATACCATTACGAAATAAATAGAGTAATGTTTTTTTATGGAAAAGAAAATTCCATAAAACAGACCAGTAAAGTAGGTTTTCAAATTTTATTCAATTAATATTGTTCTTCTTAAGAGAGAAAACACATAAATGCATTATCGTGAGTAATTTAACCATTGACATAGTTGTCCAGTTTTGAATTCCAATACAGCATACAAAAAAATAATAATGCAGAAAAAGAAAAACTGTGATGATTTTATTGGCTCTCATCTTCAAAAAATTATTGTATTTTTGTTTCTTCTATGTGTTGTGGAATGTCCTCACATTTCCAATTATACTAACTGCTTATTCCATTTATATAGTATCAGGCTATCAGCTGATCATCTATGGAAAATAAAAAATAAAAAATTATATATATTTTGTATAGATTTTTCTCTTTGTACTATAAAAAACACCATAAACACTTGGTTATACCTCTTAATCCATTGCCGCATAGCGGTCCACATATACAGGTCAGTGCAGCATGACAAGTCTGCCACGGGAAGCTAACGAACCCAAGTGCCAACGGATACTGCTCCATTGCTTGAAAAGTAAGGCGAAAAATGAGTAGTTCACTGCATTGTTTCATTTTTGTTCAAATATATTTTTAGTTAATTTGCAATCGAAATTAAATTTTGCAGGTGGAAGCGGTTTTAGCTAAAGAAAATGCATCTGAACCTCCCTTTCTCACTGTCAAAAAGTCCCCCTCCGAGTGAAGGAAGCAGTACTCAAGCCCCAATGGTGATGAGAAAGCGCGAGAGGAATGGTGTGCCTCATAGGTCTCCTCTTACCTGAAGGCTTGAAAGCCTTGTAGGATTTTATTTTTTTTTAATGTTGCATTTGTGATTATGTTTGTATGTCTGTTCATGTTGATAAATTAGGAATATACCGTTACTAAGATATACATCTGGCATTGTAATGCCAACATATATGTTACTATATTTAATTTGTATATAAGCTGGATGTCACTAAGCATCTGGCATTGATAGTATATATATTAGATTTCATCTTTAGCTAGTGGAGAGAGTTGTAAAGAGCATGATAATATAAAGTAGACAGATTTAGAGGCATGTATTCAGGCTTGTATTATGGAGTTCAGATTCTATTTAATGGAAGAACCTCTCACATTAAGAGGCATCGAGTATAATTGACATGGTATCAGAGCTATAAAATCTGAATTAGAGTTTTATGTTTTTCTGAGTCTCTTTGGTGTTTGCATTTCTCTTGCTGTTAAAATTTGCGGAAGTTTACACTATTCTAGTTGCCGAAAATACTTCTAACGAAGTTTTTTTGTTGGCTGCTTCTGGGGTGTTTTGTGGGTTGTTTTTTTGGTTCTCCTTTTCTTGGTTTGTGGGTATCTGATTTTCTAGGCATCATGTCAACAAGCAACATAGATTCTTTTGTTGTGCACTTCACCGGTAAAAACTATTCTGCCTAAGAGTTTCAGTTTCAGTTTTTTGATGCTGGGAAGGAATTGTGGGGTTATATTGATGGCAATGATCCAATTCCTACAGATCCTATGAAGTTAGCTCAATGGAAGGTGGAAGATGCTCGGGTAATGACGTGGATATTAGGGTTTGTTGATCCTATTATTGTCCTTAATTTGAGGTCATACAAGACTGCCAAAACCATGTGGGAATATTTAAGAAAAGTTTATCATCAAGACAACGTGGCGAGACGATTTTAATTGGAGTATGAGATTGCTAGTTATACTCAGGGAAATCTCTCCATTAAGATTTATTTTTCCGGCTTTTAGAATTTATGGGCAGAATTTTCTGATATTGTTTATGCAAAGGTTCCAGTTGAATCTCTCTCTGTTGTTCAGGAAGTTCATGAACAAAACAAAAGAGATCAATTTTTGATGAAATTGCGCTCTGAATTTGAGATTACTCGCTCCAACTTGATGAATCGAGATCCTTCTTCATCTTTGGATGTTTGTTTTGGAGAATTGCTTTGAGAAAAATGACTCTTAACACATGCCACTTTTCAACAAAACCAAATGCTAATTGATGTTGCTCCAGTTGCATATATATCTCAAGGCAAAGGGAAGGGAAGGGATATGCGTAAAGTGCAATGTTTCAGCTGTAAGGAGTATGGCCATATCGCTACCAATTGTGCGAAGAAATCTAGCAACTATTGTAAGAAACAAGGTCATATCATCAAAGAATGTCCTACACGACCTCAGAATCGTCAGACTAATGCTTATCAAGCTGCAGTGAACACTTCTTATACTCAAATGGGGCCATCAATCAACTCCACTGCTGCTGGTCCATCTGTTCTTACTCCTGAAATGGTAAAACAAATGATTGTTTCAACCTTGTCAGCATTAGGACTTCAAGGTAATGGCAATGTTTTATCTCAATCTTGGCTTGTTGATTCTAGTACGTCTAATCATATGGCCAGTTCATCTGAAAATCTTCAAAATATTCGTCAATACCATGGTACATCACAAATTCAGATTGCTAACGGGAATCGGTTAGCTATTAAGACTATTGGAGATATTAATGCATCTTTTTAAATTGTTTATGTTTCTCCTCACTCTCCACTAGTCTTTTTTTCGTTGGTCAGTTATTTGATAATCACTGTGATGTCCATTTCTCTCGTGATGGTTGTCTTGTGCAAGATCAGGTGTCGGAGAAGATACTCGCAAAGGGGCCTAAAGTTGGACGATTATTTCCGCTGCATTTTTCCATTCCAAGTTGTTTATCTTTGGTTAGTATGACTGTTAATAAAAAGAGTGAAGTATGGCACAAACGTTTGGGTCATCCGAACTCTGTTGTTTTGTTTCATCTTTTGAAATCTGGTTTATTGGGAAATAAAAATCAATTCTCTCGTAGTCTAGCTTTTGATTGCTCTACCTGTAAATTAGGAAAGAGTAAAGCTCTTCCTTTTCCTTCTCATGGTAGTCGCGCAACAAAGTGTTTTCAGATTGTGCATAGTGATGTATGGGGTATTACACCTATAGTTTCTCATGCTCGATATAAATATTTTGTGACATTCATTGATGATTTTAGTCGATATACTTGGGTCTATTTTCTTTGGTCCAAATCTGAGGTCTTTTTAGTTTTCAAAACCTTTGTGGCGTACGTTAAGACTCAATTCTCTACTAGTATTCAAATTTTGAGGTGTGATTGTGGTGGGGAATATATGTCTCACGAGTTTCATGACTTTCTACACCATAAAGGAATGTTCTCCCAACACTCTTGTTCTTCTACACCACAACAAAATGGTGTGGCAGAATGAAAGAATCGCCATCTTTTAGATGTTGTCCGCACTTTATTGCTTGAATCTTTTGTTCCTGCTAAATTCTGGGTTGAGGCTTTGTCTATTGCAATTTATTTAATTAATAGGCTGCCCTCTCATGTTTTAAACTTTGATTATCCATATTATCATCTTTATCATCAGCATCCTTCCTATCTTGATATGTATACTTTTGGTTGTGTTTGTTTTGTTCATTTACCTTCTCATGAACGTCACAAACTTTCTGCTCAATCTGTTAAGTGCGCTTTTATGGGATATAGTATTTCGCACAAAGGTTATATTTGTTATGACTCATGTTCAAACAAATTTTGGATTTCTCGTCATGTTGTTTTATTTGAGAATCAATCTTTCTTTTCTACTCATGTTGAGTCATTGCCTGAAATTAGTGCCCTTCCTCGTTTTGATGACTTGCTTAATTTTCCTGAGAGGTTTAAACCTGGATTTATGTATGCGCAACGTTCACTAACTTCGCCCCTTCCAGAGACTAAACCACCACCTGAGACTGTTCTGACATCACTTCCCGAGCCTGACTTGCCATCTGAAGATGATACTATTACCTCTTCCGAGCCTGATACACCTCCAGAAGCTGGCCCTAGACGCTCTACCAGGATTTCTCGTCCTCCTAATTGGTATGGTTTTTCTCATACTTCACTTAATGCTACTTTAACCTCTATTCCCATTCCTACATGTTACCTAAAGGCTGTCAAACATGAATGTTGGCGAAAGGCTATGGATGAAGAACTTCAAGCTTTTCAGAAGAATCATACATGGGACATTGTTCCTTGCCTTTCTAATGTTAAAGCTATTAGTTCTAAATGGGTGTATTCGATCAAGCTTCATTATGATGGGACTTTGGATCGTTATAACGCACGGTTGGTTATACTTGGTAACAAACAGGAATATGGGATAGACTATGAGGAGACATTTGCTCCAGTGGCAAAAATGACTACAGTGCATATTGTTATTTCCATTGTGGCCTCTCAGGGCTGGACACTTCACCAAATGGATGTCAATAATGCTTTTCTTCATGGTGACCTCAAGGAGGATATTTACATGACTCCTCCACAGGGTTTATTCTCTTTTTCTTCTTCAGTTGTGTGTAAGTTGAAGCGGTCTCTCTATGGCTTGAAACAGGCTCCCCGGGCATGGTTTGAAAAAGTTTCAGTCTACATTGCTTCACTTCTCTTATGTGCAAAGTCAATATGACTCATCTTTGTTTCTTTGCAACTCCTACTGGTATTGTTTTGCTACTTGTCTATGTGGATGATATAGTCATTACTGGAACGGATTCCTTAATGATTACCCGACTTCAGCAGCATCTTCAGGATTCTTTTCATATGAAGGATCTTGGCCCTCTTAAGTATTTCTTGGGATTGGAAGTACATACAAATGCTTCAGGTATATTTTTTAATCAACAAAAATATACACATGATTTAATTGTTTTGGTTGGTCTACAAGATTCCACTTCAGTGGATACTCCCCTGGAAGTTAATGTGAAGTATCGTGGTAGCGAAGGCGATCTTCTTCTTGATCCTACTAGATTTAGACAGTTGGTTGGCAGTTTAAACTAGCTGACTATTACACGGCCTGACATCTTCATTTAGTTGTTGTTCGTCGAATTATTCGATATCTCCGAGGATCTCCTACTTGTGGATTGTTCTTTCATGTGGGCTCTCCTCTTCATCTTGTTGCTTTTAGTGATGCTGATTAGGCCGAGTGTCCAGATACTCGTCGCTCTGATACGGGTTGGTGTATGTTTCTTAGTGATTCATTGATATCTTGGAAGAGTAAAAAGCAATAACGTGTTTCCAAATCCTCGACTGAGTCCGAATATCGGGCTATGTCTGCTGCTTGCTCCGAGATAATTTGGCTTCGTGGGCTCCTGGCTGAGCTTGACTTCTCTCAGTCTGAACCCACTCCTCTCCATGCTGACAACACAAGTGCAATTCAGATTGCCACAAACCCTGTTTATCATGAGCGTACGAAACGTATCGAAGTGGATTGTCACTCTATTCGAGAAGCCGTGACTGCTTGTGTCTTCACCCTTCCACATGTCTCTTCCGCTCTTCAGATCGCTGATGTGTTCACCAAGGCCATGACCCGGCAACGCCATTATTTTCTTATGGGCAAATTGATGCTTCTTGATCGACCAACATCAATTTGAGGGGGAATGTCACTAAGATATACATCTGGCATTGTAATGCCAACATATATGTTACTATATTTAATTTGTATATAAGCTAGATGTCACTAAGCATCTGGCATTGATAGTATATATATTAGATTCCATCTTTAGCTAGTGGAGAGAGTTGTAAAGAGCAGGATAACATAAAGTAGGCAGATTTAGAGGCATGTATTCAGGCTTGTATTATGGAGTTCATATTCTATTTAATGGGAGAACCTCTAACATTGAGAGGCATCGAGTACAATTGACATATACATCTATGTATATGTATATGTATTAGTTTAATTATTTTTCTTTCAGCTAGAACATTTTAAGCAAGTGTAGCGCGAAAAGGATCCTCAGAAAGGCGCCTTTTTTGCCGAGATATGCGATTTGTCAGCATATATGCAGCACAAAAACAAGCCTATGATGGTCCTTGAAATATGATTTTGAATTGGATGTGCTCTTGTGTGCCTCTTCCTTTTTAACTGTTTGTGTAGTTTTTCCTGTTTACAACTATTGTAAGCATCTATTAGCAGCATTTACGCATATCGTTAGTGAAGAAAGGAACTGAATTTAAGAGCATCAGCTAAAGGACCAAAGTTTTATCCTATTTGGGAATACTGATGCCCCTAAGCCAATGCTTGGAAAAAAAAAAAAATCAGTTTCTCTTACCATTTCATACTTGCATCTGTATTGATCAGTTGGGAACATTTACTAGTGAACTATGACAAGTACATCCAATGCAGACAGGATTGTCCAACCCACAGTTCCACATTAGTTTGTAATCCTGCAGGGATGACTTATATAAATATACATAATATATATATAGTGGCAGTTTAATGCAAATGCCAATACTATTGCCAGAGTTGTGATGCTGCTATAGAGGGCTTATATAGCTTTAGCATCAATTCTGGAGAGCCAAAGGCTCATCAGCAATTAGCTACATTATATATTTATAAGATTCTACATTCCACAATCCTTTGGCATACTTATAATGCATGACTTGAAAAAAATCATTACAAAAACACTAACTTGGATTTGAAACAATCAGACATGTTTCTTACATTTGTTTAGCCCTAGAATTTATTACAAATTTACAACCACCACCCCCAAAAATGAAAAAACAAAAAAAAACAAAAAAACAAAGAAGCATCAGAAATGTATAACCAGCTCATGTTCATCCACATTTACAACACTGTGCTTGCCAGTTCTTAGTACCAGCAGCTGCAAGAAACCTCACTCAGTACATGTATTCCACCCCGAGCTGACAATCTGGTAGAAGCATTGAATCCTCGAAATACTGCTCGAAGCTAGGCTGCTGCGTTCGTGAGTGCATTAGAGACGCGCAGCATCCAGTGCACACAAACAGTGGCGGCACAGCGTCAGCGTCCCCAATGCCACTGCAGCGAGTATGCTGCCACGTCTCACATATGTCGCACGACACCATCCTCTCCCCATCGTCATCACGCGCCCCACACTTGCATATGACTTTCCAATTGTCGAGCCCGCCTTCAAACTTGAACTCACTGCACAAATCCATCCCCCTCCCTCTCAGCAGCAGCTCGGAACCTGACTCCACGACGCCAAAAAGCACCTCCCCATCATCCATTCCCTCCAATGATTCGACGTCTGTCACCACTAACTGCTCCATCACACAGTAGGTGTCCCTCATTGCATTCTGCACCTCCTCCTTCAAATCGCCGATTGTGGAATGTAGTGGGACCACGATGTACTCACCGGGTGGACATTCCCTTATCGCCTCATCGTCCAGGACACTCAAACTTGGCATCACGCGACAAATGAACCTCAACAAGTCATCCTCCAGATCCTTAAAAGGCCATTCCTTCACAAAGTGATTGCTGTTCAGAATTGTTTGAGCAGCCAATTCAAACACTTGTGATCCGGGGTAACTCAGGAGCACATTAGTGTACAAATAAGCCACATCACAATAAGCATCGATCCCGGGCATTTTAGCTGGAGTGGGAAGTTGCTGGAAAGCAATTTCTGGTTCCGGCTCATTGACCTGACCGCCATTCCCCATCTCCTGAAGCGAAAACTCTAGGAGACGCGTAGTCGAGTTCACCACACGACGAACAATGTAGCCTCCTACAATCACATTGTGTATTGACTTCAGCACGTAGTCAATCAAACCAGTGTCACCAATGTGCAGGCGAGCTGCGTCTCGCGCCTCCTGCCTCGTCATCCCGCCATGGCTAGAACCCTTTGCTTCTCTCTTTTCCTTCAACGCATCCACGATCACATTCGCAGTGTATTCAAGTCTTCTCATCGGCCAGCGACTATCCAAATTGGCTGCAACGGTTGAAAATCGTTGGCACTTGACAGACTTTTGCTTCCCTGCAGCCTTGATTTGCTGTGTAGTTCTCTTCAAAGGCTTTGGAGGCGACAACGCCACAGTAGGCGCGACAACTGCAGACTTTCGCTGAATTAGGCCTCGAGATTTGAGAGTAAGCATGAATCTGAGAATATCTCTGACTGTGATCAATTGGGTGTTGCTCAAATCTCTGTAGTAAGCAATGATCTGCTTCAGGTCTCTACATTGCTTCGTGTGAGCGAAATCTTTGATAACCTTATCGAGTTCCAACGAGCTCAGAATCTCCATTGCTCTCTCGTAATTGTGCTTATCCACACCAAAGCTCCCATGGCAGAACTTGTACCCCCATCTTCCAAACCAGGAACATCCATAGGCGACGCCATAGAGCAGCCGGAGATCCATCATTTGCTTCTTCGACACATCCTCCACTGAAATCTTGCTGTAACATACAAAAAACCCGAGAAATTCGAACCATTAATTATCTCAAATTGCCCATTGAAAAATGTACTAATTGAATAATTTTCGTTACCGGGCACTAAGGTTTGTGCAGATTCGATCCCAGAGATCCATGATTTCTCGTCCCCTGAGGTACTTGGACCCGGCTTCCATTCCATTGATACTAATCAGATGACCGAAGCCATTGGAGTGAATCAACCCGTGTAAGAGATGGGTTTGCTGATCGAAAACGCCTTCATTCAGTGGCTTAGTCCACTCATCATCCACTGGAATTATCAAATGGTACTTTCGTTTCGATACAAAATGATGACTCCAACCTGAAAACCACCAATTACATACCCAATCAACCATAAACCCCAAAATTAAATCCAAAATTGGAATTCCCAAATGAAATCTTCAACTACCCACATTGAGAAATCAAATGAAACAGTCAATGGGCAATTTGGGTCTCACCCAAATTGCTTAATTCTCAAAACACACACACACACACACACACACAAGTTTCATATCCAGTCAACCATGAACTCCAGAATTGGAATTCCCAAATCAAATCTGTAACTACCCAGATTGAGATATTAAAATAAACAGGTAATGTGCATTGAATTTCGAACTCACCAATATTGCTTAATTTTCACAACACACACACCAAACACACACAAATTTTATATTCAATAAACCATAAACTCCAAATATTAGAATTTCCGAATCAAATCTTCAAAAACCCAGATTGAGAAATCAACTGAAACAGTTACTGTGACACAAATTTGGGTCTCCCCCAAATTGCTTAGTTTTCACACACACACACACAGCGATAAACCATATACTCCAAAATTGGAATTCCCAAATCAAATCTCGAACTACCCAGATTAAGAAATCAACTGAAAAAACGAATGGGAATAGAATTTAGGGTTCTCACCAGCACATCGACAGTGATCGCAGCACGGACTCATCGAGTTCTTGACACTCTCTTCAATGGTGTACAGAGGCACAACGAAGCCTCTGTTCTCGTGGACGAGCATTGTACACCAAACGGGCATGCCTTCAACATTGTAGTTCTCGATCTCGGCGCATTCCCGGAGAAAGTACCGGACGCTGTCACGAAACGGACCCGCGTACTGGACCGGGCAACCCGGGTTCGCGAAAGTCTGGAGCCCGAATAGCTTTGGCTTCCTCTTCCTCTTCTTGCAGGCTTCGAAGATTGAGACTGACATGGTTGGATCTTGGAGTCTGCAAGACTTCAATTCTTGGAAGAAAAGCCTCCAGAGAGAGAGAAATCTGCATATATATGTGTGTATATGTGTGGGTGTGTGTATCACTGTGTGCAGGTTGATGAAAGTTTGTTGAGGGGCGGGAGTTCAAAATGTTCGTTACTGAATTTACCCGCTAAATCTGAAAGATCCTGTTATGTGATTTTACCCAAATATCCTTGTGAGGTGGACTTTTTACATTTGTACACCTGGTTGTTGTAACAAGTTCTGGGCATTATGGTCAGGTGGAGACTACTTTATTCAGCTTGGAGATCTGACGGTTGAGGTGGGACTCTTATCTAGATTCGATGTATCAGGACCGTTTAGTTTCTTGACGGTTAAAGGTTAGTTTTAAGAAGTGGCGGCTTGACGCCGAGAATCTTTTGCTGACGTGGACAATTTGCTAAACATGAAAATGCATATACATTTTCTTTCTGGCATTGTAAAAAGCAAATGGAGTTAAATTTTTATAAAAAATGGGCCAACCATGCGGAAAAATTAATTACTTGTTGATTATTTTATTAATATACAGTAATAATAAGTGGCAATTAGTGTTCTTAAGTCCGAGTCATGTCAAGTTAAGAGTATTATAATATATATATAATATAATGCATTTAATAAGTTTTTGACAACTTGACATGACATTTTTCATGTAATCTCTTTGTCAAAAAGACATATAAAATCAGTTATTTCACATGAAAAAGATGGTCTCAAACCTAGTGTGGTGTAAGATATAATTTTATTGAACTAACTTATTTTTTAATTTTTTAGTTCAATATATGCCAATAAGGCTTTATTTTTATATCATATCTAATAGTTGGAATAATTTTCTCATTTTCGGTCCAATGGTTGCTAACATGAAAATAACATTTTTCTATAGGAACTTTGTTCCTCATTTCCCAATTTTGGGATTGTTATTTTACTTTTACTTTTTATTTGTTCTTATTTTTTTGCCTCCTCTTATCAGAACAGCATTGCAAGCTTAGCTGAGAAAAACATTGTTTCAGCAATGTTAGCAAAGCAAGGAGCTTTAATTGATCTTTCTTACCAGTTTTCAACTATAGCGATCTTCGATTGGAAAATATATATATATATATATATGTGTGTGTGTGTGTGGACTTGAACCAATATAATAGACCTGCATATTATTATACAAACTCAATCAGAGACAAAATTATACTATGTATGATCTAAAAACTGAAGCAGAGGAAAAGATGCTGATATTTATACATCTTAAACTACTAACAAAGATTATATAAACCCTAGCCACAAGGATAACATGGTACAGTCTGCATTGTATCTATTGTGTTTCATTGATCAAGTACAGTTTCTGACCATCACTAATCATATCGACATCAACGACCTTGCCAGCATCTTCTGATAATAGTATACAAGAACCACGAGGGCACTTTAGCTGTTCCGCTGCTATTTTGATGAGCTCTTCGATGCTGTGTGGCACCCATAACACAACTCCATTTTTCTTATGATCCTTTGAGTCGTGAGGGTGGAATGGGAACACAGTGCACTTCATGGGATGCTTTTTGTCTGTATCAGCAGAAATTGTATTATAAAAAAGCTGAAGGTTTTAATAAAGGAACAAAATATCAAAAAAAAAAAAATCCACTAGTAAATAAAATACTACTACTACAAAAAAAAATAAAAAAATACAGGCTTTCTACATGTGCATAGTTCTTTAACTTGTTTTGGACAACGATTTCTATCAGCTGTAGCAAAGAAAGAAGCTTCATAGAAGTCGAAATATGAAGAAAGAGATACTAATCTATTCTATGGATAAAGGAAATCATAAGAATGTCGATTAAAGCTAGGTTGCAAGACAGAAAAGTTAAACAAGACTAGTTAATTTCATTCTACAAAATTCAGTATAAACCATCTAATATATCATGTGATAGCCCTACCCTTACAATTGGAAGGGTCTATGGAGCACCTATTAGACCAGCCATACTTGCCGTATATTGGGCAGCAAGGAAGCAACATTTGCATAAGGTGTGTGTGGCAAAACTACAAATGTGGAGATTGATGTGTGGTAATAATTTTAAAGGATATAATTTAAATGATCCCACGCGGGATATAGTTTAGATAACACCGGTTGGAGATAACATGAGATCTTTAAGTATGTCGGAAAGTAACATAGTTCACATTGAGGGTAAATGGCTTAGCCTGGATAGACCTAACTTTTCACTCATGGGATGAATTCACCTTTTCCCTTGACATAATAAGCTATGATAAATAAAATCACTACACTAGAGATTTTTATGTTCACAAATTGTTTTAGCAAAAGGTCCTACTTGTTTGCAGGAAATTTGGTATTTGAGGAGATATCAACAGCTCTGATAGCAAAAATAGAAGCTGAAAAACATGTTTTTGCAATACCTGAGGTATCATGGGAGCAGTCAGGGAATTCGGATATTTGAGCAGATTTTGCATCGTCCAGAAGCTTGATCATGTTCTTGTTTCCGCACATTCGTGCTTCATCAAGTGGAGTGTTTCCCCATCTGCATAGGACAAATGACCCAACAATATATCAATTACAGAAGTATTTCCTAATTTAAAATTATTGCATACGTAGCTCAGTCACCATTATTATTGATGTTCATCAGTAAAATTTCTTCATTATTTGCCACAGAAAATGACTCCCTGGTCACTTTTTAAATATTTCATCTTGTTGACAAAAGAAGGGGAGGGGGGGTAGAAGAAAAGGAACACAAAAAGATTCACACAGTGATCTGTAAAAGGGGAAGAGAATGGTGACAGGCAGGGTTAATTGAAATGAACGAGGAACAAAATCTACCTCAAGATCTAGGTCGATAAGAAGTATCTTATGCCAAAAGTTTGAAGTGAAAAAGGAATAAAATTGGTAAAAAGTTGGCAAGTGGGGTCTGAATCACCAATATAAATTTCAAAGATTCTAACACTGATACAATTTTTTAATTGTCTACAATGAATTGTCTCTTCCAGCTTATAGGCAGCTAATGGAGTTCACTCTCACAAGATTAGGCAAGAAAAGTGTGAATGGAACGATACTGGTTCAACACAATATGAAGAGCAGTGTTTTCAGCCTGGTAAAAGTGAAGACATTTGAATAAGAATTTGTTCACTGCATTCCAAAAATGAGATATTGCAATGAGATGTGCATATATCATTGTTTACATATATCCTGCATAGTTGTCACCAAAGTCAAAATCAGCTCTTGTATTGATTGTTTAAATGATTTTGCAGATTTGCAGCACGCAAAAACGAAAAATGACTGAAGGCCACTTGCGAAAAGGTATATTTTCAACGGTCCTATTGTTGTATCTTGAGGTCCATGAGAAGGCTAAATGGATTGACCTATAAAAACTGTTCATAATACAAAAGGTTACCTGTCCTTGGTAAAAACAATAGCTCCGGCTTCCAAAAGCAACTTTGCCATCAAATATAGTCCTTCAGAGGCGGCTACATGAAGTGGAGTTCGGTGATCATAGTCTTTGGAGTTTGGATCAATGCCATTAGATAACACCCTTTTGAGAAAATCTGACTCCCCCCTCGCAACTGCCCTACATAAGAAACTACCAGCATCTTCGATCTTCAATGAAGCCCCTTTATTTACAAGTACTGAAATAACTCGATCACGTCCATTCTTGATGGCTTCTAATAAGGGTGTGTTACCAAAATTATCTACTCGGTATAAAGGAACACGCACATGTATTAATATGAATGAAACAGTAAAATTAAAATTAATAAAAGAAAATTAGAACCCACAAACAGAAAGGATAAAACCATCTGAAAAGCTACCTGATATGTTTATATCTACACCTTCCTGTATAAGAAAACGTGTAACATCTTCATATCCTCTGGATGCAGCAAGATGCTGTTACAGCAGCAAGGGTTAACTGAATGAGTGCTTGTAGCATATGCCGTCAATGATTAATAGCTTTAAAATTTACAGCAGCAAGGGCTAACTGAATGGGTTATACCATAGCCTTAACAGAGTAGAATGATGAAAGAGGCATGAAAAAGGATAATAAATGGAACTATTACTCAAAAATCCAAAGCTAAAATCATACCAGCGGTGATCTACCATCATAATCCGTCTTGCTGGGGTTAGCTCCAGCTCGAATCAAACTTTTAAGCTGATGCAACTCCCCATGATAAGCTGCACTGTTCACCTTCAAAGCAAGTTCAGCTTCCTGCTTCCCAATATGAAAAGTGATATCCGACTCCAATTGCTTCACTCGAAAACTGGATTCTTTTCCCTGTCAGAATATGATATATTAGATGTCTGGAGCATACAGGAACTCTCTAAAATATTGTATATGACAAAAATAAAAATAAAAAAAACCAAAAAAAATACAGGCAAACCCCTAACGTCTTCTCATATGAATTCATACATGGGAATGCCTTGAATTGGAATACCTCACAAGTATAGGCAATCAATGAATATAGCAACATAATACCTCTAGTAGATTGTTCAAGATTTTCCTCCCATCATGAAAATAAATCTCGAGAATATTTGAGAAAGATTGTTTATCAATCCGCAGAAGCCTGCATAGCTCACAAACTCGAACTGTATAAGGGTGAGGAATGTTGCAAATAACAGAAATAACTCCAAATGAGCTATTAGGTTCCAAAAGCGAAACAGTCTCTTCGGATCCATCCTCCACAATGCCAACCTCCTCCTGTACAAAAATAGTTCCAATATATGTGATGTACGGGAATGAGAGAAAAAGAGTGAGGGGGGTTTAATCAGTGAAATTTACAATATTCACCAACTGCATTCATCTACAGAAGTGTTATATTCAGAATTCTGCATTTAATTAAATGTCCAAACTATACATTCTGACAAATATCTGTTCTGCCAACGAGCTTAAGGAGATTAAAAAACATGGACAGGCAATGCAATACTATCAGGATAACACGATTTGATAACGAAAACAGGATTGACCTGTACAAGTCATCAAATTTTAAATAAACACTCAGAAAGAACTATAAATGCTCCACAAATTAATGATAAAGGGACAACAAGATGAGGAGTCATACCAGCTTACCATGACAGACGAAATATAGTTGATCCACCACATTTCCAGGTTCCATTAACACTTCTCCTGGCAGAAAAAACTCCTCATGGACCCTAATTACCTGCAAGAATCGAAACATGATTGTCATTCACTTAATCAATTATTGTGAAGCTAGATTCATCATTTGGTAATCTAACAAGTGCAATCTTATTTCTCAAAATGCAGACCAACATGTCCTGACACCAGTTCATACAGTGACAGTGGAGCCAAACAGGGCTTCCTTTGATCAAGGCAAAAAACAGAAGCACAAGAACATGTGCATATAAGGTGTCTGTATAAGATTAATTGATATAAAAATTTAATCCAGGGGGACGACAGCAAAAGATGAATGGTTGAGTACATAAACTTTGTTAAGAGTGAAAAATACATGTACTATGTGCTTGGTTATGTACTCATGCAAATAACCAACAAGACAACTTACAATTTGGTTGATGAATTCCGAAGAGCATCCCTTGAAAAGAGAACTATTTTCAACGTATGACTTGTATAAAGATTGGGAAATCTGCAAAAAGAAAGAGCAAATCATTGTGTGATAGAAGATTCAGTTTAAATTTCTTGTTAGTTTTGGCTTCGTATTGGAAATGGTTCTTTATGATTTTCATTAATTTTGCAGGGATGATGTTCCCTGCCTACCTTTGTACTCTAGTTTCTAGCTCTGTTTTAATCCATCTATATTCAGGAAAAAAACAAATTCCAATAACTGACCAAATAATGAGAAGCATATTAGAGAACATAAACAGGAGGAGTAAATTTGTCAAGGATCACAGAAAGAATAGATTAGCAAGTTTAAAGATACTCAGATTTAGTGGCGTTTCAATGATTGACATAATTAAGCTAGAACTTACAATACAGACTTCTTCAACTTTTACCTTAGCACGAATGGAGATGGGGATATCCTGAAGAACAGAAGCCTCAGTATAGCTGCTCTCATACTGTAACCGCACATGACCTTTGATTTGTTCACGAATGTCCCTCGGAAGTCTATTTCTGTTCATATATTTAATGAGATCAGTCATTTTATCTCTAAATCTTTCCGTCTTTGATCCTTTCACAATTAACGCTGTCATGTTACCGATTAAGTAAGCACCAATAATCATGTCAAAAGAGACATAAATCATAACAAATATCATTTCCCTCAGATTGACTGCATGTATATCTCCATAACCTGTACAAGTGTGCACTTATTTAGAAAACTAGAAGATTACCATAAAGAAACACAATACTATCTAATGACTGAAAAGTTTCCAAGTCTTACTATTTGAAGGAAGACTCCAAAATTATGTGCCATATATATTGAAAATTTTCACTTTTTCCAACATTTTAAAGTTAAATTCTTATACTCACACATTTTAACAGCTCTGCTTGCTATTTCTTTCTCTTTAAAAATACTATCAATACTGCAGATTTCTCTTCATTTTAATCTAAATTTCCAGAAATCTTCTTAATTCCCCCAAACAGTTAATATTTTCAGACCTATAAACCAATCAGTTTATTCCTAAAAATGCAGCACAAAACAAGAAAATCAAAAAACCTTAGCTCATTCCATGGACTACATCTTTAGTCATAGCTATGATGAAATGCTGCATGAGAGCACTTTACTGGGGTAAAGCACTATATTGGGGGCAAAAATACTGCAGGGGACTATGAAAGTAAAACTTCTGGAAATGGATGTACCAAATAGACACAAATCTAATGCATGACAAGCTATACCTGCTAAAACTATATGTATAAAACCATCATATATCTACTGATTACACCACATGAGCCCTTCAGTTCATGGAGAAAGGACTTACCAACAGTTGCCATAGTGACAATAGCGAAGTATAGAGATGTTATGTATCGATTCCAGAATTCAACCTCTCTGAAATGTGAATAACTATAGTCACCCATTTGTAAACTCCCAATCCATGTGTATTCTTCTGAATGAGGGGGCAGAGTGGTAGCGAGATAGTAAAATATGCAGGCTGCTGTATGCGTACAATAAAGTTCTACAACAAGAAGTTTTATAATTCGGGTAAACAGATATTTGATACGTATATCTTTCTCCAGCTCCTGGAAAAAATCGGTGACTTTAAGCACACGAGTCAACCTAATCCATAGAAGGTACCTCACCTCTTCTTTTCTTCCACTTGCCTGGTTAACATGGATTAACTCAGTCATTATGGAAAGAACTACATGCTGTACAGCACAAATGAGAAAAATCTGAAGTAACAGACTAAAATATGTTGGCAATATTCGACAGATAACTGATTCCATCTTCATTTAATTGGGACCTGTTGGTCTTTATATTAAAACCGTTGATGGAACCGTAGCACAGCACTGACGCAATAGAAAAGGGAAGAAAGAGCATAACATATTCAAAAAGGGAAGAAAGAGCCTAACATATCACAGGTCTAAATCTATTTTAAGATCTTTATGATGCAAGAAGAATGATGGAAATTATAACTCTCGATCATTGCCGCAACCCCTTGGTCTTAATATCATCTTCTAGACTTTGTACTGTGATTCATTATGTATTTTCTCAAACTATCAAAAGAGAAGTTAATAAATGAACAGAAGTATGTATGCGTATCAAGAGAGAGGAGAGCGAAATGGCCGCCAAAAATATATATATATACAAAAGGCTTTGTCTCATGTAATTTTAAGCTTAATTGAAGCATCTGAAGAATCAAAAAGTATGATTCACAGCTAAGAAAACTTAGAAAATAAAAACACATTCAAGATGTTATAATTAAAGAACAGTCCATTCCCTTCAATGCACCACTCTTAGAAAATCATCTTTATTTGACAAAAGACTAATATACCTGATAGATCATATCCCAAGGCATACAGGCAAGAAGATCAGGGATGAAACGAGATTTCAAGTACCTGCACCATATAAATTGAAAAGAAAACTGAATAAGTATATATATATATATATGTGTATGTGTGTGTGTTTGTGTGTGTGAGAGAGAGAGAGAGAGAGAGATGGAAGGAAGACAAAATTAGAATGCTTCTTGGGGATGTAGGAAGAGAGAAAAACCAACCTAAGAGCGATTGGGGTTCGCTTATAGACCATTCGATAGGTCTGACTATCTCTGTAGGCAACAAAGAATAGTACCACAATGTCAATAAGGAAAGCTGCTTGTCCTACAATATCCAAGATGAAAAGGTTCTCCGGCAATCCCCTGAAGAACC
This sequence comes from Cornus suecica, assembly GCA_963922005.1. Lineage (NCBI taxonomy): Eukaryota > Viridiplantae > Streptophyta > Magnoliopsida > Cornales > Cornaceae > Cornus > Cornus suecica. The sequence continues at coordinate 43,732,394 of OY998248.1, forward strand.
CAAACTCCATGGGTGTAAAGAAAGATGAATACACTGCCCATAACAGTATGAATTTCGTCCATGCCCGATACCACCTGTGTTAGTTCCAAGTTTATAAATTAACTTCGATTTTTGAAAGACCAGAACCAACGTGTCAAACTCATGCAAAATGGAAGAAAGTAAGAGACGCTCAATTATACTTTGACCCCTCGAGATATAATTTATTACACCCGTACCCCCAGTAAGTTATAATTTAATTCAAACTAGTTGACCGAGCTCAATTCAAGAGCTGTAAAATTATTTACGTATTCTTGACATTTGGATGAACAAAAATATTTTTACAAATCAGTGAGGATATTTTAGTTCATTCACCCATGGTTAAGCGTTAATCGTGCCGAAAATTCGCCTTAAGATATTTTTATTACTCCCTATGTCCTAATTTATAAGGCATTTTTGGACAATTTTATCATTAGTCTCACTATAATGATGTGATAGTTTATTGTGTATATGATTTATAATTGGGTAAATTCCACTTACACCCCCTCTGATTTGACCATATTCCAACAACACCCCTTCTACTATGGAATATCCCAGGTACACCCGCTGTCACTGACGGCCGTCAGACCAACTAATGGATTTGTGTGAAATGTCTATTTTGTCCTTCAATATTTTATTACTTTAACATTTTTAAAAGGGTAAATCCCACTTACACCCCCTCTGGTTTGCATATATCTCAGTTACACCCCTCTACTATGGAATATTCCAATGACACCTCATCTACCATGGAATATCCCAATTTAAATTAAAAATTAGAAAAATATAAAGTTCTCTAATTTTAAAATGTTAATAATATAAACATTAATTATATAGTTCATCTTTAAAAATTACAAAAAAAAAAGTTATTTAATTTTAAAGGGTTAATTTCAAGAAACCCCCATATACTATTCAGTTTAATCAACTAACTCCTACTGTGTCCACTTTGCCCCCTATATTATTCAATTTCATCATTATGCCCCCATACCTCATATTTTGAGTCCAAATGCCTAAACTACCCTCAATTATTATAAGGGGATTTAGTAAAATCAACCATTTTAAAAAATTGTTTTTCGAAAATCAATTATAATTTTCGTAAAAATTATAAATTCAAAAATATATATATATTTTAAGCAAAAAAATTATTTTTCGGAGGGAATATGTTATTTTCTAAAATATGAATTATTTTGGAAAAAATAATATATATTTTTCGCAAAAAAAAATATTTTTCGAAAAAAAATCATATTTTGGAACATAATAGTATATATTTTTCTCAAAAAAAATAATTTTTGAAAAAGATCATATTTTGGAACATAATAGTATATATTTTTTGGAAAATATCATATTTTGGAACATAATATATATTTTTGGCAAAAAAAATATTTTTTGGAAACAAATTCATATTTTGAAACATAATAAATACTTTTTCGCAAAAAAAATATTTTAAAAAAAAATCATATTTTGGAACATAATATATATTTTTCACAAAAAAATCATATTTTGGAACATAATATATACTTTTTCGCAAAAAAAAATCATTTTTTGGAACATAATATATATTTTTTCCCAAAAAAAAATATTTTTCTTAAAAAATCATATTTTCTGAAATATATATATATATATATTTAAATTTATAGTTTTTACGAAAATATAATTTATTTTCGAAAAATATTTTTTTTAAGGGTTGATTTCACTAAACCCCCTTATACTATTAAAGGATGGTAGTTTAGACATTTTGACTGTAAATGTAAGGATGTGGGGGCATATTGATGAAATTGGATAGTATATGGGGCAAAGTAGACATAATAGAGGTTAGTTGATTAAATTGAATAGCATAGGGGGGTTTCTTGAAATTAACCTAATTTTAAATCTAAGTTAAGAGAATGTATAGATATATTATTTAGTTGAAATAAAAATTCAAAATAAATTATAAATTTTTTTAATTTTAAAGTGTCAAGGATGTATAAATTTATTATTCAATTTAAATTTAAAATTTAAAAAAATTGATATTTTGTAATTTTAAAATTAAATCAAGTGTATGTTGGAATTTTCAAGAAGGTAAGGGGGTTAAATAAGTCATTTGACTACAAGGGGCAAAATAGACCATTTATTACCCTTTTACTGATGACATCATCACATAATGGTCAACAATTAACGGTTGACTAACGGAGGGGATGTTCGATACACGGAACCAAAACTAAGGGGGTATAACTGAAATATACCATAGTAGAGGGGGTGTAAGTGGGATATGGTCAAATCAAATGGAGTATAATTGGGATTTATCTTTTATAATTTCAATACATGAAGGATAAATTAGTAAAATGGTATGATAAAGTACTTTAACTTGTCAAATGAGACACTTATTTTGGGACGGATAAAAGAGTAAAAATAAATACTTATTTTGAGATGAATGTAGTACTACTTACAACTAGAGGGGTCAAACTGTAAACAACAGGGTATGCAAGTGTAATATATCATATATTGAGGAGTGAAAGGGTAATTTATAATATAGAATTGATTAAAAAAATAAAGAAAAAAAAATAAGAAAAACTGCAAGTGGTCAATCATGGACCGTTCGAATTCAAAGACCTACAGCTAACTACAACCCGCCACGTGTCTCACCATCCGAAAATTACGATTTCGCCGCCGATTCTGGACACTCAGAATATGTGTCGTCCCCATTTTTTCTGCTGTTATAGAGAGAGAAAGTGGTGTACCTATTGTCAGGATGGATGACGACGCCTTTGATGCCATTGATGACATTCTCGGTGCTGAACTTCCTCCGATTCTCAATCCGTCGGAGTCCCAACTCGTTGGTGAGCAGAGCGAATTGGCTTCCGCTAGACGACGTTATTACATCTCTCAGATCCCCAATTTCGTACTCTCCTTCATCCTCCTCTCCTCCCTTCCTCTCCTCTCTCCGTCCCCTTCCCGCCATAACCACCACAATCAAACTACAAATCAACGAGCAGAACGAGTTTTGAATCTTCACTGCTTCGACATTGAAGATCCAATTCCTCAAATTCGCGCTCAAATTGTAAATTAATTCAATGTTTGAAATCACCAGAAGTTGAATGCCTGAAGATCAATCGATTATATGTATGAAGCTGTATGAAGTTGCTATTGATCAATTTAAATCACAATGAGTTCGAATACACCAATATGAATCGACTTTATAGATATGTATATGTGTGTGTGTATATATGGAGATGAATATGAAATTTTGAACCGATTGTATCTGTATAGATTTGGAGCTGTTATCGATCACGGAGTTTAAATACACGAATAAGAATTTATATATGTATGTATGTGTGTATAGGTTTCTGGTGAGGTCGATGAAGTTGTTAGAGATGAGTCAGTTAAATGGGAAGTTGAAAAAGGTGTGAATGAGATAGGAGTCACGAGAAGTACGAGTGCTTTCAGGATGTGTGATCACGGAGATCCAGGAGGGGCTTTCATTGGATGATCGTTCGTTATATATATGTGTGTGTGTGTATAGAGAGAGAGAGAGAGAGTGGTGATCAATTTGCAGGAGAAAGAAGAAGAGCATGTCACTTATGAACACTAGGGGATGGTATTTATATTAGCAAAATTATTGATTAGCAGGTGCCACGTGGTTAATTAGCGGAGGGGAAAATATCTTCTACTTTTACTATGTTGATCGACATGTTTTTGCTGACAGATCCAACGGACTATATCTGGATATTTGGTCAATTGAGACCCGTTGAGCTATAAAATGGGACCCATCGATCAAATAAACGAATTTAATTCGTTTAACCAGTAAAAGGAGAAGATCCGGGTTGCAATGGAGGCGCACAGCACTTGTGAATTTACCACCGCACATAGCAAGTGTATATTTTTCATCTTAGTTCGGATATTATTTCTAAAGGAATAACAAAGTATAATAAATGTCTGGGGTCTTACTATCTGTGTGTGTATTCTATTTTTTTCTTTTTGATTGGTTGGAAAGCACGTCAAAATTTTCCTCCAGTACCAAATATTATCTTTGCGTATTAAGTGATATATATATTCCAGAGTATTCAATTCTCACTTATATTAGTAATTTATGTTAAACCGATTCAGCTAATCTCAATCCGGATCGTGTTAATATAATTCATTTATATATTATTATATAAATACATGTGTGTGAATCATAATACATTTATCATATTTATTAAAATAATGAATGGGGGCAATTATTGTAATTCTTGTACGGTAATATCTTCGTTTTTTTTTTAGAAATATGCATATAGTATAAATTTTGGTCACACACAATTATAATAGTAGATAAATATGATTTAACATTAGAAAAGGTAATAAATTAATAACTCTCAAATTTCTTTTCCTTTATTCATAAAAAGGTCATTTGTTGTGTATTCAGCAATAGAAAATAATTATTTTTGTTTCTATTTTGTTCGTGTGGCGAACAATTTACATGCGATAACCTCCACATAAGGTATTGAATTATCTTTTGTTCTTATTAATTATTTAATTAAATTAACATGTTCTAAATGAATACTCAATAATACGGGCCTCTTCTTTAGTTTGAATTATTTTCCTTTCCTTTTAGGTTTGAGTAGATATGATCTCTCAGGTCTAGTTAATAGTACTGAAGTTTCTATCAAAAATATCTAATACTCTCAAATTAAATTAAATTTTTCTTTGAAAAAAGAAGAAGAAGAAAGTGAAAAATATGCGAGCACGTGGCGGCGTCTTCTGGTAATGGGCCCCACTAATTATGATGTGGTGAATCCGGTGATAAGGGCTAGAAAATTAAATGTACTTTAATTTTTGATAGGGAGATAATAGCTAAAAATCTGAATAACACAATAGGTCAACTTGGTGAATTGATGTATTTATTTCTTGTTAAGTTTGAGGTTTGATTAATTTGTGGTTCAATTATTGACATGTGGTATGTTCTTCCACAACCACCTAGGTAGCCAAATATAAATTTATTGACTTCACTAGCTTCAAACTGTAACTCACTTGGTTTTGGCCACTTAGGGCCTGTTTGGTAGAGCTGTGTTTGTGTTTATGTTGAAATAAAAAAAAAATAGGTTTTTGGTTTTTTTGTTTATTCATCCAAAAACATAAGTATGTTTGGTAGGGATGTTTTTTGGGTTGAAATTAAAAAATTAAAAATCAATAATTAATAATATAAATAATAAATAAAATATAATATAATAATAATAATAAATGAATACAAGAATAATAAATAAATATAATAATAAAAAAATGGACTAAACAATAAATAATAATAATAAAATAAATAATAAATTACATAAAACATATTTAAAAATATAATAAAAATAATAAATAATAAACAAAATGAAATAAATAATAATAAAAAATAAATAAATACAATAATAAATATATATATATAATAATAAAAAATGGACTAAATAATAAATAATAATAATAAATTACATAAAACATATTTAAAAATATAATAAAAATAATAAATAATAAACAAAATGAAATAAATAATAATAATAAATAAATAAATACAATAATAAATATATATATATAATAATAATAAATGGACTAAATAATAAATAATAAATTACATAAAACATATTTAAAAATATAATAAAAATAATAAATAATAAACAAAATGAAATAAATAATAATAATAAATAAATATAATAATAATAAATAATAAATAAATATAATAATAAATAATAAGTAAATATAATAACAAATAAATACTTCATAATAATAATAAAAAATGAGTATAATAATAATAAATTAATATTAAATTAATAAAAATATATTTTTAAATAATTAAAAATGAATAAATAATTTATAAATAAAATGAATTAAATAATGAAATAATAATAAATAAATAAATAGAATATATTTATAAATTAATATATAAATTAATAAACAATAATATAAATAATAATTTAATAATATAAATAATAAAATATATTATAAAATGAAGAAATAATAAAGAAAGAAAAATAATAATACATAAATAAATATTATAATAAAGAATAAATAAATAGTACGACCAAATTCATTTTTATAAATAGTGGAGTGAAAAAACACCAAATTTTGGTTTTTTCATTTTGTACTAAAAGAGGCAAGTGTTTGTTTAATGTGGTTTGGAAACACAAACATAAAAATCCAACCAAACATGTGTTTTAAACTAAAACACACAAACAGAAACAGAAACCCTTCAACCAAACAGGCCCTTATTGATTCTCATTATATAATATTGAGCTTATATATATGGGTTATACATATATAACTTTTATGAGAAACTGTAATGGATTTTTTTTTTTAGCTAGAAGCAAGGATGATTAATTCTAACAAAATCCAAATCAAAATTGGTTTTTTTTTTTTTTCCTTTTCTCTTTTTGGTTCTCTTAACCATTTCAAAATGCCATTTCCTTTAATGGTGGGTAATAGAGAGGGAAACAATGGATTATCAAAATAAAAGTACTTGAATACATACAATTGTGGTGTACATGTAATTTAACTAGGTCTTGGGCACATTGGTGCAATTGCTCATTATTATTTAAGAGTATAGACAACTAGTTAATAAAATAAGGCAATTTTTTCCATGAAAAAAGAGACACAATGTCCCTTGGTTAAAAGGTTGGTCATTGTGCATTACAATATAAAATATAATGTTTAATCATTAAATATAAGTAGATCTGTTAATGGATCAAATTTTGATTCGAATTCAATTAGTCGGATATGAATTATAAATAAAATTTGATAATCTGATTAGGATTTGAATTCGATAATCTGATTTCTTAACAAATTATATTTGAATTTATACTAATCCGATCGGATTAATTTTATATGTACACATATATACTATGTTATTAATATATAAATATTAAATAATATACTTAATTATGTTTCATTTTTATGTTTTCTATAGTAATGTATTATAAGCATTTATTATAAAGTACATAATTTAGTGTTTAATATTCCAATGCCCAAAAGTTCTTCTGAAAATTTTATCAAACACCGTTCAAAACAGTTTTTCGCTCCAGAAAGCCAAAAACAACGTTTGAAAAATCAATCCAAACATTGCCTAAGTATTAACAATTATGACGGTACCACATGGACACCAATTAATAATGATATGTTACATAGATTCATTCCGATAATTATTATGTTTATCTTTTTATTTATATTTCTAGTATTGTTTGTGAATATGTGACTTGAACCGCAGTTTAGGGTATTATAAATCTTTTAGTGGCTAATTTGTCCCCAAAATTCATGCTTAAAGTACACACATATATATATATACTACAAATATATAAACTATATGAGGGTGTAGTATGAGTATGACAGAGGTATGTGGTGCAGTCGTGTTCAAAAAGGAAGAAGAACCAGTGTCTCTGCCGGATTATCAACAATTCTAGTGACTAAAAATGCACCTAAAATGTATTCTTATTATATAAAGGGCAATACTTGCCGACCTCCTACTAACACATGGTGTGGTCCAATAAAAAATCTACATGTGTCTTAAAATTTTAAAACATTTCCATAAATTTTAAAATATTTTCATCATCATTGATTTTTCAAATTTAAAAAGTAATCTACTTAAGGTAATATTTTAAACTTTTAGAATACATGAAAGATTTTCATTGGACCATTGGATCACACCACAGGTAAGTAGGAACCTCTTACATGACATGTTGCAAGTATTGCCCTTATATAAACTCTACAATACCACTTCTGGGATCTTGGGTAGAAACATAAGCAATCACTATTCACTAATCAGCAGAAATATATATATATATATATATATATAACAAATAATAATAATAGCAACACAGGCTCATCGAGTCATACCACACTGCTTTCGAATGCAAATCCAAAGTGACACAAATCAGACACTCATTTAAAAAGTACTATACCTGTATAAATTTCAGACTCAACCAATTAACTTAATCAAAATTAAATAAATTAACCAAGTTGCTGATGATCTATTCCACTAAAGTAAATCAAATAATTGAATATGATCATACCACCTAATTCCATTATTTTTATATTATGGGACTAATAGGAGTGAACATTCAATTTGGCCTCCTCAGCATGTTTATCATATGAATAAATTTGTCTGTGTTTCTAAATATGCTGTACATTTAACCTAACGTCAACCAAACTTCAGTATATTGCTGGATCAATACAAGATATACATGTATATGTGTGTATTCAATTACTATATATATATATATGTGCTTGATATACAACTTTTTCACTTGTCCTTATCAATCAAATCCTTGTCAACTTATCTGATGCATGACGCTAACCAAACTTTGATCATATAAAAAACACAAACAAGTGGTTCAATCCTAGAACGTTTTGATAATCCACAAAATAAAAAAACGGGTAAAATACCATTAAATAATACACTAAATACAAACTAAATTCAATACAACTCATCCGCTATTTAATATCAAGAAACCAAATTTAGAATGAAAAATAGGGTTACACCTTTATCTAGTTTTTTCCCCCAAATTTCCAGTTCCCACCAAAAGGAGTATGGGAATATTTGACCAATTTGAGTGCCAAAATTGGCCAAACTTTAAAACCATCTTTAATGTTTAGTGCCTTATCTTTATGACAGAAGACAGAACAGCTGTAGTTTGACCTCTCTTACACCTATATACTCTTTGCATCCTAAAATAAATATCCACTTTCTCATAAAATAAATGTCCACTTTCTTTCTTTTTGTTATCCCAGAATAAATATCTACTTTTAAAAAATCAAAGCACTTTAGTTGATCAATTTACTTATTTAACCTTCAAACATTAAAATTATAAAATATATACACTATAATCCATCACATCAATGTGGTGAGACCATGGATGAATTTGGTATTTCATTCACTCACACTATAATAAAAGTCATATGTTGAGTCTATTGTGAGTCTGTACACCAAGGACAACAACACTGCTGTAAGGCATATATATACACACACTGACATGCATACATGTAAATATATATATATATATATATATTTACAATATTGGGGGTGAATCCCCAAAGTGTTCTACATGTTGTGATTGCAGACTACAATTGCTACAGACACAGACTCGTTCCTATATATTATGCAGAAATCGATTTCAAGTGAAATATTTAAGCAATTAATTAAGTTTTTTATTGGTCCGAGTGTTTTCTGAACAAGCTAGTTGGTGGCTCAATCCACGAAAAAATAATGATTAAAAAAAATAAAATCAAAATTCATAGAAATGTCAGAGAACAAAATATAACAGATCTCTCAGGATGCTGTACTGTAGAGAATATAATCTGAAGGTGACAAAGCAGTGACTCATTCTTGTACCATGCAGATAGACACGACTAGACTCTTTTCTAAGACCATTTGCTAAGAATACTTGCATTGGTTCACCAAAACCAATCACAAATGATTAAATATATAAATAAATAAAGTGAAAAAAAAGAAGCAACAAAACGAAAATATAAAGAAGTGAAACGAAACCATGCCACAAATTCCACGATCAGGATGAAAATCAAAAGTCTTTCATTCAATTTTTCGAAACCAAAAAAAAAAGAAATCAGTTTGGAGTTTAAATAATTAAAAAAAAAAAAAAAAAAACCAACAACAACCAACCTTCACATAAAGAAAGCAGACAACTACACCGGAGAGAACATGATCTATAGTCTGGGTGATCAATATTCTCTTCCAAGCTGCTTGCTGTGGTCTCTTTCAGCTAATTATCAGTGTCGGGTCTAAGTATTTACCCGAAGCAGCATATATAATCCACCAGTAGCAACTTGCCTAAAGATAAAGACTTTTACTGCTTCAGAAAAGATAGAAAAGCTCAGGATATGTTCTCAGCTGTAATGCGAAAAGTATAACCCAGATTTACCAAACACTCCATAAAAGTGTTAGTAACACGAATGGTAAAACTTTCATATTTATACGCCACTGCCATTAGTAAAGATTAGTTTTTTCTTCCTCACACAAAAACTCCAAAATTCAGTGGTGAACTAAAACATCTAAACTTCTCTTCATTTCAGTTGCGGGTAAGTAAACTATATGCAAACATAGGAAGGAAGAGATGTCTCCTTACTGGCGTGGCTCTGTTTAAGATATCATTGGAGTGAAGGCTTGAGCTGAGCTAGGCCACCAATACAAGTCTGAAGTATGGGTTAGTTGAGCTTTCCAAGGTTCATCCACTCCGCTGCATGCTCCATATACAGGAAGAAAACTTAACTCTCATTTGTGCATCTTTTATGGGTAAAGAGGCTTCTGCGTTAAAAAGCCTATGCTCCAATACACCAATCTGGATCTTGTACAAAAAATGCTTGAGTTGAGAGCATCAATCTGCAACCAGCCAACCCCCTAGCAAACAAAAGAGTCAACAACTTGTAAAGAATAGTCCAATGTGCAATGTGCTGTAAGCAATAGAGATGCACTTCTCTAACTCAGTCATGCATGTGCGTGTGTGTGTGTGGGTGTGCGTGTGGGTGTGCGTGTGTGTGGGTGTGCGTGTGAGAGAGAGAGACCCGCAAAATGGAAGAAGTGTTTATAAATGCTTAGCCCTCCAATCAACTGTGAAATTTTCATCACTGTCATCATCACTTGATGACTCTTCATGCCTAGACTCCTTGTCCTTGACATCAGAACCTCTACTGTGTATTGAAGACCTTGCAGCCTTTAGCTCCATTTTCTTTTTCTTCCACATCTCCACTTTCTCCATAAGGGTCCTGCAGAAAAGGAAAGGAGAATTGACAAATTTAAAACATCAATGATAAGATGAAAATATAACAATGTGTTCTTATTTTTAACTTTCGGCAAACTTACTTTTGCTCCGAATGCTCAGCCTCATCTATCATCTCAGCTGCATCATACTGCAAATAGAAATGCAACAATGAATTAATAATAGAAACCCGCATTGTAGAAAAACCTCTTGGTATTGGGGATTAATGGTGCTATGAATGGTATACTAAGATAACCCTAACCTCTTCTTCTTCCAAACGGTTGTCCACCTCTTTCAAGTCTTCCTGGATCAATTTCTCAAATTCTTTGTACTCGTCTCTGACAAGGATTTGCCATAAACTCAAGTCAGCCGAGTTCCATATAATTACCAAAAACTGAAAATTTGGGGAAAAGGCGTGAAATGATTAAAAAGGCCACCATATAGCATCATACGATTCAATATAGCAGACTATGGGAGTTGGGAGCATGATTGTTCCTGAGCAATGTGAAATAACGACGTATACTCCTGCCAATATATCATAACACGCTAATAATACACAGCGACATATCTATCTTAAATGTTTTTCTACAAGATAGGTGGCATGGACAGCAGAGTAAAATCAGATCAACGTTCTGGTGAGACCACAGAAAGAGGTTGTAATGATAAACGAAAAAAAGAAGGGCCCGTTTGGTTCGTGTTTTTGCTTTCGTGTTGTGGAGTGTTGTGAGTCAATACTGAAAGCGCATTTGGTATTGATGTTTTTGCTTTTGTTTTGGTCACTTATTTCCTCCGCTACAGTGGTATTTTATTTTAGAAGTACCAAAAACACAAACAAAAAAAAAATAATTTGGTACTTCCCAAAAATGACACTATTTGCTTCATGTTATTTTACTGTAATAAACAAAACATTAAGTGTCAAACATGCTTTCGTTGTGAAAAATCAAAAAACACAAAACAAAAAACAAAAACATGAACCAAACAAGCCCTAAAAATGTATAAGACTGCTGAGAGGTGCCTATCAGATTCACATGCAATCAAGCTCTTAGCAAGGTTCCTGGATGCACCTGAGATATTATAATGAAGTGATCTTCCGTTTTAATCAACCAATTTTGATCATATTTCTTACCCATAATCCAATTCATGTTAAATTTTTACCCATTTACCCCTGTTTTTAAGGGAAACATGGGAAGATAGTCTCCATAATACCAACCTAAGCAAATATATATTGTGTTCAATTAGTATATTCCACACGAAACTCATCTTCTTATAGTACTAAAAAAAGGTTCTCATAGAAAATTAAAGGATGCAAACAGGTTTCAATCACACCATAGCACCAGAAGCAATTTCTTGGCCGATGCACAGTCACATTACAAGTATACAGAGTAAATAGCTGCGACGAATTATTGATCCTAAATCAACCATTTTCAATAGATAGACCCTACAAAGAAACATTTAGGAATAATAGATGACTTATGGCCTTTACAAATACAGGTCTAACATTGGCTACTCTTGAATCCTTCACAAAATCAGAGTTCTCAAGTACATTACTGCATCAACTTTGCTTAGAACCTTTGCTGGGGCCTGGCCATTTGAACTTAAAGACACGAGCAGCTGATGCATATCAGTATAAAAAAAAAAAAAAAGATGGAAAACTGACTAATCGCAATTATGGGTTAAGTGGTAACTAAACTGGTCCAGTAAGTGATTGAATTGGGGCAAAAGCTGTCTCTAGATTTTTAGGTAATGACTAAGCAAAATGGACCAACAAATCCAATGTCCAGGCCCTCAACTTGAACTAATATCTGCAGAAGTTAAATAGTACAGCGACTTGACAAAAACATAAATCTTCACCCCAAAAACAAAAACAAACTGGCACTTAAGAAACCAGCAGAATACAAGTAGTACATATGAAGTAGATGTTATAAGCCTCTTCTAAGGAGAGAGATCATATTCAAGAATTCCTAAACTACTACACAAAAAACTAGTACAAAATCAGTGCCTGCAACAGTATCTTTTAGGGAAGTAATAGGTGGAGTAATCTTCATCCAACCAGGCAACTGCCTAAATCTACGTGAACACCTTGCACAACCAGGCAACAACCTAAATACTTGAGGTTCTATTGTGAAAAAATAATTTTTAAACAACAATTTGATCACTTCCACCCCCATCCAGATATTCTCTTTGATATAAACCTCCCTATATCTCTACCTGGGGAAGTGAATATAACTGTAAAGCTCAACATATATATCATTGGTCCCTCACATGACTGTTAGCACAATTAGTCCAACACCACTACACGTTTGAGAAATCTAGGTGAACTGAGCTCTTTAGATTGGCCAATATACCCCCAACAAAACAGATGGCCAATGTAGCTGATAAATTCCTCAATGGACAATGCGTTTCAGAGGACAAAGCGTTTCAGAGGGCAAAATCCATTTATGAGTCAGTACATTATATATATATAAAGTATTTATTGTCAAAAGGAAATTAAATAGAAATAGATTCAGGCCCGTTTGGTTCGTATTTGTGTTTTTGTACTGTGAAATTTAGGAAACAGAAGTACATGTTTGTGTTTGTGGAGTGTTGTGAATCTAAAACAAAAGCATGTTTGGTATTTATGCTTTTGTTGTAGATATATACATATATATATGTAGTGTTCTGGGGCAAAGGGAAGTGGTGGAGGCAGTAGTGGTGGTGGTCGGAGGTGGTGGTGTTTTGGGGCAAAGGGAAGTGGTGGTGGTGGTGGCGGTCGGAGGCTGTGGTGGTGGTGGTGGTGATGGTCGGAGGCAGTGGGTTTTGGGACTGTAGATATATACATATATAAATATATATTTTGAGTGCAAAGTGCAAAAAAAAAATAAACACCTTTTTTTGGCTTGCAAAAGATGTACATTTTTTTAAAGTATTTTTACTGTTCAAAACAAAATAGACTTTGCGAAACGTGTTTTTGCTTCGTAAAGTGCTACAATACCAAACAAAAAGCAACAAACAGAAGCACACACCAAACAGGGTCTTTAAGAAAAAGAAGCATCATACAATAACGATGATCAGCATCAATTCATGGGCTTCATAACAATTTAGTGCTCTTATTATCTACATAGACATCAACACAAATTTTGAGAAACTCACTGCAAATGACGAGACAAATATTGAAATATAAGAAGTTTTAGAAGAAACATAAGTAGCCGGAAAAAAACATTAGGAACACTAATTATGAAAGGAAAGTAAAGAATCAAAACACAAAAAACAAACAATCAAACAAACAGAAACAGAAACTAAGAGAAAAGTGGAAAAATCTGGCAACTGGAATATGGCCTTTTTGTAGAAAAACATCAACTATAAGAAACTAAGTGTTAAAAGATGCAGGTTGTATACATAGGAACTCACTTGGCATCTAGCTTAACAGGTGTAATGCCACGTGCACGTAGATCAGCATCTTTGTCATCAAAGAAGCCTTCAGGGAGAGCTCCCTTCACTTGCTTGGTTTCTGAATCAACAAACAGTGTTGATGTTCGTGGGTGCTCCCTGACTGGCTGAATTTTACCAACTTCTGTCTCTACAATCTTGGTACTAGAAAATCCATTCCTCATATTATCCGAGTCCAGGGGTTCAGTTACTTGAGTTTTAGAAGAATCCCCCACATCTTTGTAAGAATCAGAATTCCCTACTTTTGCAGCGTCTGTTCAAGTAACGTTATCAAGTCAGATAAACATTTTCATTTTGACACATATACCAGGTTAAATATTTTACTACTCTAGAATATTATGCATGTATGTTAGCCAAATCCAAAAACCGAGAATCTCATTTATATTTTGAATGCAGCATTTACAAATAAAGAGTTAGGGCTGACAGATCTTGCAGCTAGATGAGCTCCCGTTTTCTTGCCCAAAGGCATAGGGATTAATGAAATCATAACACCATTGAAGGCCTTTACCACCAAGCCAAGTTACACCTGGATCACTCCCATACCGTTTATCGCAAAAATGGTATGATATCTTCAGCATTCACCACTTAAGCTAGTTACACACTAGGCCTCCACTGAAACATCTTTCTGCAGTAACCTACAGAAGGTAGTACAATAGAAGAAAACAAAATCCCCTCGACGGATTCTTACCAGTTTTTTGCCTTTTTTTCTCCTGATTATCAAAAAAATCTGCTGGAAGAACAGATGATGGCCGAGGTTTAGGCAACCCTGTTGAGGGTTCAGGTTTAGCATATTGCAACTCCATAGTATCTACAGGTTTCGGTTTATGCATCTCTACAGGGGTCTCAGCTTTTGCATGGTTAACATGAGCTCGCCCAGCAGCATTAGCTTGGATTTTGTTAATTGCCTGTCCAAACACAAGCATCTCAATCAATGATACTAAGAGCAAACACAATAGCAAGGAACATACTGTTTACACTAATAATAACAAATTCAAAGGAACACAAGATTTACACTTAAAAATAACTACTCTTCCACGGAGAAGTGAAACAGTAGGGCAAATGTTGTAACTTTTAGTGTATTCCCTTCTGAAATTTCCATAAGATAGCGTTCCGTAAGAGGTGAGAAGTTCACTAGGAGAACTAGATGGAGTGTCAATTGAACAAAGTACCATTTCCACAAGGTATCAGCCAAGCAATTAGATAATTGTCAGCTTACCACCAATGTTACGCCAACTATCAAGGCTTCTTGAGTTGAGTTGAAATAGGTTGTTCTACCAAGTGAGATACAAGGTGACCCGACTAAGATAGTGAGAGGCTCAGGGCTGTCATGTACAGTTTAGAGCGTTTCACAGACTTGTGATCAGCAAGCACAGAGCAGATGGTATTTGCCATAATGTGTTGCATCGATTAAACTTTATATGCACTTTAATACATTTTTATACTAAATCAGAATATTCTCCTTGTCAACTAAGTGTGCAACAAATTTAACCCACAAAAACTGTGTACAACAATACTAAGATGGCAATGCATGTGCTCATGTGTCAAAGTTCCTGTCATACAGTTGGACCAATAAATTATTACCTCATGGTGCTTACGAGAAGCCTTGTGTGCAATCAGTTTATCACGATAGGCCTTCTTTTTTGCTTGAGCATCCATGACAAGAAGCAATCAACCTCAAGCTTGATTCAAGCAGTCCTTCGAGATGTCAATAATCTGGATGTTATTGATCAATATACTAGCTATAAACTAAACAATGAGACAAATTCATTTGAAACGTATGTACGTTGGTGGAAGAGTTAAGGTCAGACCACATAAAGGGCTAAATCAATGTACAGTATGTCCTGATAAAAGAAAAACAACAAAAACAAACAACACAACAAGGTGAAATTAAGGAATAGCATATCGTTTCCTCGCAACTCACGTACAAGTCGAGTTCACCATTGCAAGAGTCAGTATGATGATACAAAACATATAACAAACTTGTGCAATCATATCTGTGCACACTGTACACAAGTACCCACACTCTTTTAAATTAAAACAAAAGTGTGTGCAAGTGTGTAATATGATTCCTTGCCATTGTTCTTCTCACAACGCATCATGGGTTCACTCGATCCCATGCAGAGATAAGAACTAATAGCAGGATCAAGGTAGTTTGCTAGCAGTCAGGAACCCTCGTTGGTACATGGAACATATATGTGAATCTGTTTACGGAATGTGTGTACATATATATATATATATATATGATATGCGTGATTGTGTTCGTATGTTTACTAGGAACCGCAAACATCATTCAAGCTGATCAAACAATCAAAGAACGCATAGAACAATCTCGATGCCTTTTCCATTTTTTATGTTTTAAATGACTCGCTCACTCCTAAAATAAATACACATATATAGACATATCCATATAGTGCTTATATATACTGAGATGAGGAGCTCACTTCTTCATAGTAGTTAATATATATACATACAGATAGATATAGATAGATGTATTTGGTATGTGTATAAATTCATCTGAAGTTTAGGGGGAAATTGGTGATATTTGAAATGACTCGCTCACTTCTGTCAAATTACTGAAACCCTAATAACTTAAATAAGCATACATATATATATATATAGTGTTTATATATACTGAGCTGACGCGCTCACTTGTCCAAAGTAGTTTACATATATATAGATAGGTGTGCGTGTTATGTATAAATCAAGCTTTCTGCTACTTAATCGTAAACAAATAAAAAATCTATGCAACTTTTCGTTGTTAGTTTAACTTTCTTTTTCAGTTTCTCGGCAACCAAACAAACAGAAAGAGGTGTGAAGAAACGGGAATGAAATAATAATAAGGTGAAGATGATGATGATGATGAGGTCTAACTTACCAGAAATTCTTGAGTGGTGCAGAATCGGACAACGAAGGAAACTAGGGTTTCGTCTCCTTTCCTAGAATCCGAGTAGGAGCGTTTGCCGAATATGATTTTTCTTGTGTTTTTGGGGTTCTGTGTGTGTTTGGGTAGTGGGAAAATAATGTTAATTATGAAAGAATAAAAAAAATTAATATTACTTTAAAAAAAATATATATATATATATAATTAATATCATAATTTTGGATAAATATCACCTAGACCCCTTGAACTTTGACCAATTTACCCACGAGATCCAATAGTTGATCAATGGAATTTGCTGACATTACCCAAAGAAAAAAATTGTTATTTGGACCTTTTTGCCCTTCAAATATTTCTGTTGTCAAATGTGTGTGTATACTAAATAAGGTAGCCTGGTCATTTCACCATGAACCATTACAAAAGTAGACCACTATCGCTTATTAGGGTTTAGCTGAATTATTTGAAAATAAAGGGAATCTATGTGAAATATAGGCAAAGTTCTAAGGTTTTAGGTGGTATTTATCTTATAATTTTCTAAAAACACACACACACACAAATTACTGCTTAATATAAGTAGGAGCGCGAATGAACTAAGTCGTTCTTGAAGAGTTTTGTGAAGCAAATGAACTGAATATTTTAGAATCTTTAAGAAAAAGTGTTGATATTGAAGAAATTTTGAAAATAATTGTTAGAAATTATAAGTTTGATATGGTCACTTCCATACCATTTTGGTAAAAGTCATATCAGATAAAACTGCAAAAGTAAAAATATATATATATTAACAAAATTTGTTTTAACAAGTACCAAGTAACAGGGGTATTCAAAAAATAAAAACATATTAAAAAGAAATTATAAAGACTCAATCTAGCTAACCAATAATAAGATGTTTGCTTTGTTTTAACAAGTACCAAGTAACAGGGGTATTCAAAAAATAAAAACATATTAAAAAAAAATTATAAAGACTCAATCCAGCTAACCAATAATAAGATGTAAGCAAACGCACTATTAAAAATGTATTTTATGTTCTAATATCTAAAAACAAAAATAGATAGATCCTGATATGATAATTTACACCACTAGTGAGGAATTATGATACAAAAATTAAAAATATATATGACTATTAATCATTTCGGGACGGGATAATTTCTCAGTGAATGAAAAATCAAAACCGACCCTCGTCCCAAATCAACAAAAAAAAATTTGTGAGTCTCATTTAAATAAATGATTTCTCAAAACTTTTAGGGTCTGTTTGGTTGACCTGTTTCTGTTTCTGTTTGTGGGTTTTAGTTTAAAACACATGTTTTGTTGGATTTTTTATGTTTGTGTTTTCAAACTACATTAAATAAACACATGCCCCTTTTAGTACAAAATGAAAAAACTGAAATTTGGTGTTTTTTAACTCTTGGAGCAACAGTATTTATTTATTATTTATTATAATATTTATTTATGTATTATTATTTTTCTTTCTTTATTATTTCTTCACTTTATAATATATTTTATTATTTATATTATTAAATTATTATTTATATTATTATTTATTAATTTATAAATATATTCTATTTATTTATTTATTATTATTTCATTATTTAATTCATTTTATTTATAAATTATTTATTCATTTTTAATTATTTAACAATATATTTTATTAATTATTTATTATTATACTCATTTTTTATTATTATTATGAAGTATTTATTTGTTATTATATTTACTTATTATTTATTATTATATTTATTTATTTATATATTCATTTATTATTTATTATTATATTTATTTATTATTATTATTTATTTCATTTTGTTTATTATTTATTATTTTTATTATATTTTTAAATATGTTTTATGTAATTTATTATTTAATTTATTAATTTATTATTATTATTTATTATTTAGTCCATTTATTATTATTATTGTATTCATTTTTTATTATTATTATATTATATTTTATTTATTATTTATATTATTAATTATTGATTTTTAATTTTTCAATTTCGACCCAAAAAACATCCCTACCAAACATACTTATGTTTTTGGATGAATAAACAAAAAAACAAAAAACGTGTTTTTTGTTTATTTCAACACAAACACAAACACAGCTCTACCAAACAAGCTCTTAGGTACTATATAATAAATCTTCTGTTACTGCTTGTATGTAGAAGAAATAAGGCCCTGTTTGTTTACCGGTTATGGTCTTATATTTTCGGTCTTGTCATGGTTTTTTGAGACCAGACCATGTTTGTTTTGCCTAGGTCTCAAAAAATATAACCAGATCAAGTTGGACCAAATTGAACCAAAATGACCTTTTTTAGGACCACAATTTTTGGTGGTTTTATCTGGTCTGGTTATAAAATCTATTTAAAATCTAACCAAAATGTCCTCCAATAATTGAACCACATCTAACCAATATATAACCAAAACACAAAAAAATAAAAATAAAATAATGAATAATAAATAAAATGAATTAAATAATACATAAAAATAAAAATAAATAAATAATAAATTAATAAAATATATTTAGAAATTAATAAAAATAAATGAATAAATAAAAATAAAAATATATTTATGAATAAAATAATAATATAAATGATAAATTAAATAAAATATATTTAAAAATTAAAATGAATAAAAAATAAACAAAATAATGAATAATAAAATATATTTATAATAAATATATATAATAATAAATAATAATATAAATAATAAATTAATAAAATATATTTATAAATTAATTAAACAAATAAATAAATAATAATAAATGATAAATTAATAATATAAATAATAAATTAAATAAAGCATATTTATAAATAAAATAAAAATAATTAATAATAAACAAAATGAATTAAATAATACATAAAAAATTAATAAATAAATAAATAATAAGCAAAATGAATTAAAAAATAATAATAATAAATGATTAAATATAATAATAATAAATAATATAAATAATAAATGAATAAAATATATTTATAAATTAATTAAAATAAATGAATAAATAATAATGTAAATAATGAATTAAATGAATTATATTTATAAAAAAAATGAATAATAAACAAAATGAAATAAATAATACATAATAATAATTAATAAATTAAATGAATTAAATAATGAACAAAATAAATAAAATAAAATGAATTAAATAATACATAATAATAATAAATAAATATAGTAATAAATAATAATATAAATAATAAATTAATAAAAATAATTTTAGAGACAAATAAAAATAAATGAATAAATAGTAATAAATAATAAACAAAATGAATTAAATAATATAAAAAAATAAGAATAAATAAATAAATAATAATAAAAATGAATTAAATAATACATAAAAATAATAATAAATGAATAAATATAATAATAAATAAATAAATGAATGAATAAATAATAATATAAATAATAAATGAATAAAATATATTTTATAAATTAATTAAAATAAAAGAATAAATAATAAATTAAATGAATTATATTTATAAAAAAATGAATAATAAACAAAATTTAATACCAGACTAGTTTGCCAAATAGGGTCTGGTTCAAAGAAGTTTGGAACCAGACAGTTTGTCAAACATGGTCTGGTTCCAGTTTTCTCAGATCAAGACCATTAGACCAGACCGTTTACCAAACAGAATTTCAGAACATCACTTAGATCAGACCAGACCGGATCAGAGATAACCGGACCAGACCGATTACCAAACGAGGCCTAAGCCATTTGGAGATGCTGGTTGTTTAAAAAAGCTTTTTCATGTAAGATGCCAAAAATAATTTTTGAAAAGTAAGTTCAAACATGACCTTAAAATTTTGGGCGGTTTTTATTGGCACCCGTGACCCAACCCGACCCGTATCAGTGGCATTTTACGAGTCAATAAAGTAACCAAACGGACTAAAAAGACCCATTTTCAGCAACCAGTAGCCGGTATACCTCTCGATTCTGGAGTAACGCGACGGCACTGAACTGGAAACTCTCGAAAGTCGAAACCCATAAATCTTCCCAGTAGCCGGTCACCGGTAAACATTCAACCCATCGCGGAACAATCACACATACTATGTTTTCTTCCCCCAAAGCTTCGAGGTCGTCGTCAATGGCGTAGGGTTTATACTCTCTCTGATCCCGCCAATCCCTTCGTCCTCTCCAATGGCCGCGAAGCTCTTCTACTTCATCATATGTTTCACGGCTCGGATTCACCTCTCTCTGTCCGGTAAGTCAACCCTACCCCTGTTTGGTTGCCGAGAAAATGAAACGGAAAGTCTACTTATCATCCTGATTTATTTTTTTCTGGGAAAAAAATATAATTTGACTCAATTCAGGCGCTAACTTGCTCTAGTTGCTTCCATGGCCTATTTATTATTAGGAGTCATTGTAAAATGGCATTTGTGTGTTGCATTATTATCTTAGGTATTATTTATTTGGTTATTCCTTTATATCCATTATCCACACAAATCGGTACTATTTAAATTCAGTGTTTTATTGAAAATAAGAGAAATGACAATAGGTGGTGTTGTTGCTTCCATTTTCTTACTTCGTTTTCTCGGCGACCAAACTGAGTCTGGATTGAAGTGCGCATATGCATGCTCATTTTTCCATAGACTCTTTTCCACATTTTGGTTTGGGGGTCCTGAGTCACTGTATAAATTTTGTGTAGTACATTAGATAGATAGATATATACGAAAATATCTCTTGCTCACCTGTGAGCAAGAAAATTCATACACACCCATCACAATGACCGTTAGATGTGATTGCTAATTTTTTTTATGGTAATTGCTTTATTCGCGCCAATCACATCCAACGGTCCACATGCTTGGTGTATCAAATTATTGCTCACCGGTGAGCAATAGATCACTCTCTCTCTCTCTCTCTATATATATATATATATATATGTAAATTTATGTGTGAAGAAACTGTCGACCAATTTTTTTTTTGCTGAAAAATAACTTTTTCATAGAGGAAGTGATTATTGACTATTATCTCATCGGAGCAGTTATACTCTTTAATGCCTAGTACTGTGACATTGGCTAACTGAGTTCGATCGTTTGGCAAAGTCCACATAACTTATCTAGTTGAGCGTGAGTCAACACTATATGAGCACATTTTAATCATCAAGTATGCTTGAACATTTTGTTGGTTTGGTTTTTCACGGTAATATGGTATTGTATTGTTTCCAGAAACTATGTACGGAAAACTGTTTAGAGAGTGATGGTTTAATGATAATGATAATGGACTGAAGCCTGGCGAATTTGGCACGGCTACTTGAATGTTTGGATGATTCAAAGCTTAGTATTGTCAGGGGATCCTAAGATGTAGCAAATAATACATATTGCAATTAGCAATGTTGAATTGAATTACAGTCTCATTCCAGTGCACGAATTAAGTGGAAGTCATTGCTCCAAGAAAGTTATCTTACAATGGTTTTCCTCCATTTTCCATTCCCGATTAGAATCCTGGAGTCTCCACCTAGTATTTAGTATGTTTGGATTGGGTCTCCTACGAGTCTCTTCTATAACTCAGATGAGCAAGGCTGTTATATTCTGGTCAATCGCTGGGTGTTAAGCATATTTAGAGGGAAATCATTGGGAAGTACTGCTTGATCAATGTACAAACATAAAGCTCCAATTAGAATTCCTTTCCATATTCAAATAACTTTTAATAGTACTAATCCTTTGTGTACGTTAGCGTTCCTCACTAGACTCCCATTCCTGTTCTGTAAGAGTCTTCATGTGTATACATTGATTCTATATTATAACCTTCAGACTTGGAGTTGTGGACATGTGTTTCTGCATCCTGTAAATTTACCAACTTGTTTTCTCAAGATAGTATTTATTCATTGTGTTCATAATCGTGCATAAATTTTCACTGTACCCTTTCTTCTTCTCGTCCTTATTTTACCATGTGTTTTGTTCTGGACAGCTTCAGAGGAGTTGAACTCGTTCGAGTCAGTTCCTGATCTTGAGAGGTCAATGTACATGGCTGTTGATGGATATCCTTGTGTACGACTAGTTGGCCTTTCTGGCGAGATTGGTTGTTCAAGTAGGTAGTCAAGTGAATCTCCTCATTGTACTTTTCATGGGATTAAAAAAACTACTGAATACCCAATGCAACACAATTGCTACTTGATATTTTTTATTGGTACCCTTAGATCCTGGCCGTGAGAAGGTTGTTGCTCCGATTGTAAGATTCAAGAATGCTGACGAGTTGGTTGATTTATCTGCAATATTGGTATCATTGGATGAATTTGAGGATTTCTTTCTGAGGTGTGTTTATTTCATTTTTATATAATTTTTTTAGGAAATGAAATAGACCATTTCCTTTAGTTCATTACTTAGTTGATTACTTTAAGTTGTACTATATATGCATTGGCTTCTCCACTATATGTTTTTCAGCTAATGTGTTAAACGATATGGTGGTTATTATCATGGGTATTTACTTGTTGCTGATAGTTACCACAAGCAGTTAAAAGTTTGCTGATTCCTTTGTAGAGATATGTTATTATACCTCTGCAGTCTAGATGTTATATATGCACGTTCAAGCATCAGTCAAGGGAAGGTTTTTGTCCAGCCTGGCTATCTGAACCAGGAAAATAGTCAGAATATATTCCTGGTCAAAAATTCATTTGGAGTTTGCCAAATGTAGCCTAAAACTATTTTACATGCAATGATTCTGTGTAAGAAGCATTTCCGCTATTGAAATAGTCATGAGCTCTCCTTATTGGATTTAGAATTGTGCTTTTTTTTTTTTTTTTTTTTTTTTGAAGTTCAAATTTTCATTAAACTTTTTATAGATTTCAAAAAACTGTTTCAATTGGGTGATTACTAAAGAGAGCTCTCAACTCTTGTCAAGAGAAGGCTCTCTTAATACCCTTACTCTTTCCAAATAAAGAGAAAATGAAACAAAATTGTTTATGTCTTGAGCGTCATATCAGGTATTGAGAGAAGTTAGGGAAAAACTAGGAGAAATTACTGATATTGATGTTTTTGGAACTTTATCAATGAGTGAGTAGTCTCTTCATTGGGATGGGAGCTCCATCCAAAGCATGTTCTCTAGGGCGCAAGATGCATATGTTTAGAACTGTAGAAGAAGAAAAGGAAAGAGAGGAGGGGTTGGGGGGAGCCTTGTGTTTGGTTTGGGGCATTATGTTAAATGATGCTCCATATGTGACTTCTTTTATGGCAGATTGCATTTGTACTTCTGTTTGTAAGACCGAATTGTATTCTGTACACTGGGAGGATATAGCAGAATCATATGGTTTTGCATACAGATCTTGCATAGGATTTTTATGTGGGTGGGCACGGCTGAAAATGCCCAAGTTAAACGTAGTCGAATGTTTCAAGATCAATTCGGTAAATGTGATTTCCTTCAGTCTGTCTTTACCCTTCCATTTAACAGTTTTTATTCTCGTATTATTGTCCATAACCAACAGTATTTTCTTACAAACACATTTTCATGATTAGATTTATGCATCCAGTGGAACTAATTCTATGCGGTGTTTGATACGTGATATGAGCAATGCTTGTAGACTGCAAAATATTTCTTGTTCTCGTACCACTAGAACATTACAAAATTTTATGGTGCTAATAATGTTCCTTTTCCAGAGTATCAAATGATTTGAATTTTGCCAATAATGTAGCTGGTGTTTTAATTGAATCTGGAACCAAAATCCAAAATCAGTTAAAAGGTGAGATATGTAGTTCCTAAACTATCATCTGTCTTTGAAAAAGCTGTATCTCAATAGTGTTCATTTGCTATCAAATGATTAACAGTAACAATTTTTCTCTGCTATGTAGGATTTTCTCCTGCTGAAAAGTTTCCACAAGCCGATTTCTCTCCTTATCAAAGCAGTAGTTTCAAATGGAACCCAGTTGTATGTTATAATTTGATATTGATACGGTTTCTTTCATTTTGCATATTTGGGTGAATATTTTTTTCAGATAGGATTTGTGTTTCATTTGCTTAAATATAGTTCTTTATGTGTATATTTTGCAATGAAGTAAGTTCGTGATATTGGCATACCGATGTTGCTTTTGGACTCATATGTTATGTTGGAAAAGCTAAAGCATATAACTTGGCAATTGCAGGGATCTGGGCTGATGTGGAATGCATACAACTTTCCGGTATTCTTACTTTCTGAGAGTGGCACATTGACCCTGCAAGAGGTAGTCACTATTGGTTCATATTCTCAGTCCTTGCCCTATATATACATATCTATATATGTTTACAGCTAGGTCACTCATGATCATTTTGTTTCTCTTCTATGATGAATTTTTTGTTTTAATTTTTTGAAGTCTAAACTATTAACCGCTTAGAGACGCAATATTATCATTGTACCAGTTAACAATAATTTCCTACACTGCCGTACCTTTTTAGCATGAACGGATTCGTGTTAAGTGAACTTCTCAAGATAGCCATGCAGATTGACTAGGGGATTTTATTGGGGTTATATTCTGGTAGACTGGCACTGAAGTCATACTGTTGGAATAGTGTGAAGGACCAGACAGATCAGCAAGAGTTAATTGTCCTGCAGAATAAAAGAGGGTTACTTAATCTAATTGTTACAGCTGTAGATTTGACCAACATAGTGCATGTGAAGTTTTATTGATGTTTTACCTTTACCATACTAGAAGAGTACATGCAAGTCATCCTTCAAATGAAGGGACACTTCCTATCTGTAATGACCTGAAAAATGGAGTTACCAAATGTATGTCCTACTAATGTGGGTGGTGTGGGGAAGACTAAAAACATTCATCTCTTGTTATTCTGCACTGAGTGGCTTATTTTTCAATCTATAGCTTCATTACATAAGGTGCATGGATGTCTCTGGAGAGTTGCCTCTTCGACTGCCAGATTTGGTTCTTGGTTGAAGATGTAAAATTAATACCATTGCCCATTGTTACAGCTTGCCCTAAAAAATGAGAAGAACAAGGAAGCTTATACTGCCGATGTTGCTGAATTCGATTTGGTGATGCAGGTAAAAGATTATGTCGATGCATACAATTGGGGTTGTTTTAAAGGTACCATTTACAAGGTTTATATGATTGAAGGTTTGTGACAAATATTGCACATGTTTTGATTAGACAACAAAAGCTGGAACACGTGATACAGAATCTTGTTTGAAAGAAGAGAATTGTCTTCCACTGGGTGGCTACAGGTAAGATATCTTGGAGATTTCTATTCACGTTGGTCTTTTTTAGGTTCCCAACTGTTTTCAGTTGGAGTTAGTACGTTTTGAGTAGTAGTAACACAATAAATGTGGCGATTCATCCCTAGTAGTGCGTGCTGTACAATTTCAGATGCTGCTTTTAATTGAAGTTTATATTGATCCTGTAGTAATTAACTAGTAAGAACTTGTGTTGTAACCACTTTTTAAGTGTGGGTCTTGCATGAGTCTTCAACAAATAAACCAGGTTCTTACTTTTGTTTAAATCCTATAGCATCTTCAAAATTGTGTCGATTAGCCCTAACCTGCGGATGTAGACTTTTTCAATAATGTGAGGATTACATAATGGCCAAACTTTTCATAGTTCTTTTCTAACCCTCATGTTTCTGCTGGCAGCTTCCTTAAGGGTCCGTTTGGTTGCGTGGATTTGGAATTGAATTGGAATTGGAATTTCATGATATTTCAATTCCACAAATGTAATTCCAAATACCTTGTTTGGATAAGTCTTGGAATTCAAGTGTACTTGAATTTCAATTCCCAACCCAATTTGAATGTAAAAGATCATAAATTTGAATTTAAATTAGACAATATAAATATATATATAGGTATAAATATGTAAGTATATTTATATATATATGCGTTTGTATGTGCATGTGTATGTATATACATGTATGTATGTGGATGTATGTGGCTTTATATATGTATATATAGGCGTGTGTGTATAGATATGTGTGTATATATACATATAGACGTATGTATATATATAGGTCTTTTGGTATATATATGTATGTATGTTTTTGTTTGTGAAAAGTTAGTTGTTAGAGAGAGTATTTAGTGGGTTCAAGATTTAGAATTGGAAATCACAACTTCTCATGTGGATTCAAGTTGTGGAATTGGGAGGTTTGGAATTGGAATTCCAAAATATTTTGTTGTATCCAAACACTAGATTTGGAATTGGAGCTTCCAATTCCAATTCCAATTCCAAGGCTCCAATTTCATGCTCCAAACGGACCCTAAATGTAATGTTGTGGTTTATACAGGGCAAAGAGAATTATTCTTGAAAAAAAAATGCTCTTTTTCCCCCTTTAAGAAAGAGATAATGTTCTATGGACTGGTCAAAAGCTAATCTTATTCGTGTTGTACATTGATAAATGCATTGACTACATAAATTTGATAAATAGAGGATTAGAAGATGTTTTCACCTCAATCAGTAATTATAACTTCATTTATCTTATAAACAAGGACAGTGTTTGGTCGGCACTTCCACCAATAAATAGTTCATCCCCAGAAGCGGCAAAGCCTATCATATTAACAGTGGCGTCCATGGATTGTGCATCCTTTTTCCGTGACAAATGCCTCGGTGCAGATTCCCCTATGTCTGTAAGTTTCAATTTTCTTTTTTAATTATTTAAATATATATATATAACTTGAATTAACGGAGAAAATTATGTCAAACCACTGTTTAGGGAATGCTATCATTGCTGGCGGCAGTTGATGCTCTATCTCATGTTGATGGTTTGGGTGACCTAAGTAAACAGGTGTGTGTGAGAGTATGCTCCTTGGGTTTTACATAGCTGTGGACTATGTATGAATTTAATGCTCTTTGGGTTTTACATCATTGTTCACATGTTACTTCAATTAAGGGGCATGATTTGTTGGTAAATGGAAACGCTTCCATTTGATAATACTTATTTGGTTTAGTTACTGTTTGGTGGTTCTGAATATACTTTGGGTTTTGATGGTTAGATGAGTTCTAGTGAATACTCAAGAAGAGGTTGCATTTTTATATCCTTGAACATGTGTAACCATTGTGCGTGTCAGATTTATTTGTATTTCTTGTGAGATACTGGAGGATCGATGATTTGTTTTTTGGTTTTTTATTCCTTCAGATTGGATTTAAGAACATCATTTAAACACTGTTAATTGAAGCGACTCTCCATATATGTATTCCACATCTTTTAACGTTTTGGCCTCCCTTAGATACTGTCCATTCTCTTTGGGTTTTATTCCTCTTAACTAATCCTGAACTGGAATGTTTAGCTCAAGAAATCAGGATGACATATTTCCAATCTATTTTAGCTTAGTGTTTCTGTTTTCCTCATTGTTATGGCTCTATATTCTCTTTCTTCATTTCCCACAGAGATATTTCTTATTTGTACTTTTTGTATCTTCCCTGCCATGATTAGAAAAGTTGCATTCATTATATTTCTTGATCAAATGCCATTGTTAATCTCTTCTATTATAAGTCTGCACGTAGTGTTTGTTATTTCTAAGTGTTCATATGATTGGTATGGTTAATTCATCTCCTGATATGATTTTTATCGTCAGAACGTCTTGCTTCACAGGCTATTCAAAATTTTGTTTATTTTTTGTTCTTTTAACATATCCATGATTTGCCTGGGGCTTTTTATATCATCCGAAATTCGTCTGAAATTGTTATTCAGGTAATAATTGTCTCCACCATATTCTTTACTGCAGCTTGTTTTTGTGGTTTTCACTGGAGAGGCTTGGGGTTACCTTGGTAGCAGGAGATTTCTTCTTGAACTTGATAGGAATTCAGATGCGGTTAAGGGCCTAAACAGCACACTGATTCAGACGGTATTCTTTTTCTCATGCAGGGACAAGCTCTTTATATCATTGTTAAGGGGCTTGTTATTTGTAGGTTTGTAGCATCATAATTTGATTGGAATGTTTGACTGCTAATATTTTTACCACTCAACTTTTTGTAATACATTAAACCCTTGGTGGATAGGGGCTATGTTTTACCACATGTTTAGAGCCAGCAAACTTTTCATACTTTGTTCTATTGATATAGTCATATTATGTGTAACATCCATAACAATATAAACTATAATTACTTCTCCCATTATTCACTCTCACTCTGAATTACTCCATTTCATCTGCGAGCACTCTCTCAAGAAGTCTTTGTCCATTTACTTTAATAGCACATAATACACTTCTACTGAAGTCTCTAATATATACTGCACATCTTATATGGACTCTTCGTAAGTAGGTGAAGGGCTCAGGTTGGAAACACAATAATAGGACATGGGTATAAGATATTTGCGTAAATATTTTTTGTTGAATATGCACCTAAAAGATGTATCCCATAATTCAATTTTGTTGTATATCATTGTTTCAAAATGAATTAAATTCGTATTTTAGTTAATGTTACATAAAAACCTTATTTTACACAAAAATATAGATATAAATATTAAAAAATAGGAATATCATCGTTCCTCTGTCCAAACTGTGTTTGGGGATTTGATATGTCCAACCCACATGTACATGCTGCTCCTGGCACACGGAGCCTAGTCCATGTAACATGGGTTATCACCAATGACATCTCAATATTTGATCATATGTTAATAATCACATGTGATTTTCTTGTTATGCACACTTAGGTTTCCAGTGCTTTAGACTGTTATTTATGTTATAGCTTATTTAGAGCTTCCTGATTGTTTTTTCTATGAAATTATTGCAGTGTGCAGATTGTTTCTATAGAAAGGTGTTAAAATTTGCTAACCGTTTTTACTTTGGATAATTCTTTGTAGGTTGTGGAAGTTGGATCTGTTGGGAAGGGCTTTAGTCAGGGGGTCAAAAAGTTTTTCGCTCATACAACTGGGGTGAGTAATCATTTGGTCTTGGATTTGAATTGTACATTCCTTTACATAATTGATGCAACTCCTCTTCAACAACTTGCACTTGGAATTGCGTTTTCATTTAGCATTCTCGTCAATAGTATGTTCTCTAATCAATGGGAAACGTGCAATGTGCACGATACAGGGGTGCTGACCTTGGAGAAGGTAAAAATAAGGGTAGTAGTCGTGGTGATTATCAGTATGATGTTACAGTGGTCAGAGGCGGAGGCAGGACAAATTTTCAGGGGGGCCCATATGTAATTTTCTTATGAGATTATCTATAGAATATATATTTTTGTGGGCTATTAAAGAAATTTTTAATAATTTTAGGAGGGGCCATATGCAATTTGTAAGGAACTTATCTATAAAATAATAACTTTTAAGGGTTTTTAAAAGAATTTTTCAAAATTTTGGAGGGGAGGGGAGGGGGGGACTTACTGGAGAGGAGCCCAGAGATGTTTGTAATGTTTGGGGCTCGTCGTGTTGGTTGCAGTTGTTAGGTATTGATGGGTAGGGTGGTTAGGCTTTCTCTTCTGAAATTTTAGGGTTCTTAAAAGAAGAACCTCAACACTTGGCTTTAAATTGTAACTGAAGAAAGCTTTTGGGCCTGCGCAATGAATATTGAGATTTTTATATATTTTTGTTAAGATATCGAAGGAACAAGAGATGATTTTCTTATTTGATTTTTATAAAACGGGTTTTTGCATTATAGACAGTTTGGCTGCTGAAAGCATTTAGATTGTGTCCAAGATATATCCATTAATTATTATTTTTTGTGTAATTTCTACACGGTGCTACAAAATTTAAAATGGCATACAGTTTCAGCAGGAATTTTTGAGGTGTAATTTGTTTTCTGATTAATGTTGTAGCTTTCATCCACTGATAATGAAACATTGGCTGCTTTATATCGTGCTCGAGATTCACTTCAATCTAAAGGCATTAATATCTCAACGGCAAATGCATCAAATCCTGGTATTCCTCCATCGTCGTTAATGACATTTCTGACAAAGGTATGAAAAATGCAAGTGAAGTTCCTCTGTGTGTGTGTGTGTGTGTTTTTTCCGTAGTTTGATACTTTTTTCCTTTGCCACCATCCATATCATGCTACGCCTCTATCCGCTTGTTATTTTCAATCTCTTCATTGCAGTCTTGTGCTTCTAGTGTGTTGTTTAAGGCCCTTGATGATTTTTCAACAATTCAATTTTTCACTCCAGCCTTTATTGCCTCTTGAAAGTTTTCAATTTCTCGTTGTCTAGCATACCTGAGTTCTCATGCTTTGTCTTTTTTTAGTTGAAAAAAAGAGCAAATACTTGTCTGTGTGATTGAGACTTCTGGGTATACCATATTGAGGAGTAATGTTTCTCTCGTTGGTATTCCAATTGAACGAGGTCTTTGCTTTTAATGTCAGATAGTGTTGTTCAGAGTCAGTGACAGGGAATTGTGAAAAAAAAAGTGTAGAATATCGTGTTAAGAATAATATAAGATCTGTACTGCAAAACTGGACCGGGCAAATACTATATGTTTTTAACAGTATTTTCTTAACAGAATTCTCAGACTTCTGGGGTTGTCTTGGAAGATTTTGACACTAACTTCACCAACAAATTCTACAATAGTCACCTTGATGATTTGTGTGAGTTGATCTAAATGCTTGGCACACTGTTATTTTTAGAAATTCATCTTGTATGTACAGTTTCCCAAGGCATTTATGTTTTTCTCATTCAATTGTCATTTGTGCAGCTAATATCAACTCTTCAGCTATAGTGGCAGCTGCTTCCCTAGTTGCCCGTTCGCTTTACATTCTTGCCAGTGATAAAAGTGATGTAAGTGCTTCATCACTAAGTGGTATTACTATAAATACCACTTTGGTTGAAGAACTTTTGGGTTGTCTATTGAGCTGTGAACCAGGTTTATCATGCGGGCTGTTGAAACACTATATTTCCCCCACTAGTACCTGCCCAAGTCATTATGTTGGTGTCATCCTTGGGGAACCTTCTGCGACGCCTTATTCTGGATATGTTGGTGATGTTTCAAGGTTTTTGTGGAATTTTCTGGCTGACAAAACATCTATTCCTTCAGGAAGTGCCACTTCTACTTGCCCAAATAATTGTAGTAACCAAGGTGAATTATGCATTAGAAAAGAGACTGACGGCAAGGGAGTTTGTGTTGTCTCCACAACCAGGTACCTTTCTAGTAGTGTAAATCCAATTGAAATGAACACCATTGCAATTTATAACCCGAATATCATGGATTTCTTCGATTGCATTGCAGATCTCTTATACTAACCCTCTTTAAATTCTCCATCGTGTGGTTTAGGAACCTTTACCCACTCTGGCTATCTGCTATTGTTTATAGGCAACCCTGCTCCTGTAGTCTGATTGGGAAGTTCACTAACCTGCTTGTTCCCTTGTAGTTGCCCGCGTCTTTGGACCACCAAGGATATACTTATCCAAATATTGGGAGATACATCTGCTTGGAGGCCAATATGGCTCAATATTGTTCTCCTTCTTGAAATCCTCTGCATCCCACCATCTTGTTTGCTATGTGCATACCATAGGTCCATAGGTTTGAATTTTGTCACTATGACGTAAGGCTGAAGTCGGGAAATACTCGGAAAAAAAAACGAGCTTCTTTAAGTGCAAGGGAATTAAAAAAAAGAGGGGAGACAATGGAATGAATAAAATGCTCAGGTTGATATTTAGATAGATGAGACAAATAAGTTCCAGCTAAGTTTGCCATGATTTTTTTTTTGTTTGTTTAATTCTACAAATATGACAGATACATTCTAGAATTCTATTTAATTTTTTGGCTTGGATAATATAAATGATCATTTCAGGTATGTCCCAGCATATTCAACCAGGTTGGAGTTCGAATCTGAAACTTGGAAGTTGTTGCCCCCTAACGCTTCGGATCCTATGGGGCAGGTAGACCATGTTTGGACAGAGAGCAATTGGGCCCGGATTGGGCTTCGGGTCTACACCGTCCAGGACACAGCTTACGACCGTCTCATCTTGTTCGTAGGGTTCTGTGTCACTTTGTTGGCTTACCTTGCTATCGTAGTCACCAGAGCCTTCATCACAAAGGCCCTGAAGCAAGATTGAGATAAAATTCCGTTGGGGTAATATATTTTTGACGATAGCTTTGACACAACCGAAATGCCAGTCTCCTGCAATCCCTTCTTGATGTCACTAGACTTGTCAGTGAATCTTGGAAATATGGTTATATATGAAAACAATGGAATACGATCGTATGAAGGTGAAAAGAAAAGAAAAGCAAGATCGACTGGACTATTTCCATTGGCTCTAAGCCTCTAACACTGGGAACTTTGTACACTTGCAGGGATGCTGCATTATTTGAGTTGCAACCTTGTTCATTCCTTCGCGACTTAGTGGAAAATGATGTTTATTGAATTTGATTTTGTTGTACCATTTAGGTTTCTGAATATTCTCGATTATGAAAGGAAATTCATATGATTTAATTTAATTTTCTGCTGGTTTCTAACAGAAGGTTGTCAACTACCTAAACAATGAGAGCAAACTGGTTTTTCTAGGAATGCTTATTTGGCTCATCATATTTCTTGATGTCCTATCACAAATTCACAAATAATAGGTAGGTGTTGTTTGATAGTTTTATTGAATACTCCATCCTGAATATTACATTAGGTGTTTGTTTAATAACTCTATTTAGCATTTAAATCTACGCAAAATTGAAGGTCATTAGTTATTGCTGAAGTATCAAGAGTGAAGATTTGAAAAAAAATACATAAAAATATATAGGGTGCGTTTGGAAAGCCTGTTTTTTGTATTTGTTTTATGTCTTCAAATATAAAAACTGTTTTTTTATTTGTCTTTGTTTTTTCAGGAAAAAACTAAAAACAAAAAAACGTTTGGATGAAGATGTTTTCACCACTTTTATTTGGTGAAAATTGTATTTTATGAATTTGGTGTTTTCATTATTTTTACCACCTAAACAGTGAAAAAACTCAAAAAACAACTAAAAGTTGTATTTGGTGTTTTCATCACTTTTACACACTATCACAAAAAACAGTTTTCTTGGGAAAAAAACAGTGAACAGTAAACGCGTTTGCCAAACATGTTTTTTTTTTTTGTCTTGTGAACAGTAAAAAAACAAAAACAAAAAAGTCTAAGAAACGAATTTTAGGCGGTTCTTATGGGTCCGTTTGGAAAATTCCAAAAATATATAACATTTGAATCATGTATGAAATTCAAAACAAAATATGTTTTTTTAAAAAAGGGTAAAGTGCAAAAAACAGGTATCCAAACGGACCCATAAGAACCGCCTAAAATTCGTTTCTTAGACTTTTTTATTTTTATTTTTTATTATCAAAGAACAATGCCACTTAAAACATTCGAAAAAATATCACAATTTTATTAGTAAATCTTTTGTACTTAAAGTTCAGTTTTACAAATTTCCAGTATTTCATTTCCAGTTATATTAAACAAGAAGTTTTGAATTGAGTAAACGGAATTGGATTGGAATGGAAACCGACTTGTATTTTGTGTTTGGAAGAAATGAAAATTCAGTTATAGGAAAAATAATTGTGTACGATATTCCCCTTATAATTATAGGGATATAGATAATTAGTTGAAGGGTGATTTTGAAAAATCAAGAGTAAATAAATGGTGCAGTTACCAAATTCCCTCAAATCTGCTCATTTTTTCACGGATTTGAGGGAATTTGGTTAAGTTATAAATTTTCCAGTCAAATTTCCAAATTTTAACTATTCCATTTCTTCCAAACACCATTATGACTGCACCTCCATATAAAATGTTGCACTTTTGGAAGAGTATTGCATCTCCAAACAAAGGACTAGGTCCGCGGACTTCCCAGATCTCTATTAGATTGCTTGGAATTTTCCGAAAGCATACTCAGATTAACAAGTTTATGAGATACATGATAAACAGATTTGACAAAAAAATTATCATTAGACTCTGATCGGTGTCTTAGGTCGGTTAAAATAATGATTAATAATAAGATTATATTGACCTAGTTTTACCTATCGCAAGTGCACGAGTCGTACCCAAAGGACTAATTCGTATTCTAAATTAAAATAAAATAATATTCTTGAATTGTTATGATAACTTAATTTGGGTTTTGATATTAAACTAATTAAATAAGTAACTAAACTAAATAAAACAATTAAAGATAGTATGGAAGAAACTATGAGAATAATGTCTAGGGTATTCTAATTCGACCACTAACCGCATAATATAGACATTCTATTCATTTAATTATAAAAGGGAGATACAACTTCCGTGAATCAGACTAGTACTACTACAAGCTAGTTCCTAGTTCCCAAAAAGATATATTCAATCGGACTCGGCTACAATCCATCTTCGGAATGAGTGTGATTAGTGCATGCGATTACTCTACTCTACTCCTACGGTGCATTAAATTAAAACATGCCTATTTCACCTCTCCTTAGCATGGTCTGTCCAAATCAAGACTTCCTGTGTTTACGAACCATTATGTAGAAAACTAAAATTTAACCTTCGGAGTTCTAACTCGTAGTGGTTAAGCATAGTTGGGTAAAATTAAGCATTACATCAATCTAAGACAAGAAATAGAATAAATGCAAAACTTTTATAACAATGATATTTCATTCTCTCATCTACATAATCATCACGATAGTTTTCTTTAGCTTCCCCTTTTACGATAAAAATAAATAAAACATAGTCTACATTACTTGGGCTAAGGTTTGCTAGAAACCCTAGATACCGTTTAGTTGTCCATGTCTGTCGGAGATCGCATCATTGATGGTGAACAAGATTCCATGGACTTCTTGGTGTTTTCCTCTATTTTCTCTTGGTTTTCTCCTCTCGCTCTCTAGATGTGTTCTTCAACGCACTAATTTTTGTCGCAGAGAAGAAGCCCCCTTTTATTCTGATGTACGTGACCTTTTATAGAGATAATAAGTCACACTCCTCAATAATTTGGAAAACTTAATTAAAATAAACCTAATAACTAAAACTAACCTAAAATATATAGTTTATCTAAAAATTCTGAAATAATTATAGAATAATATTAATAAATAAATAAAACTACTCCTAAAATATCACCCAAGTCGCAGCTTATCTTGACCGCCAATAAAAATCACGAAATCGTCAGCAGCCTTCCTAACAGTAATAAAATCGTGGGTGTGAGGCCTTAAACGATGCGTTTTGGCTGAAAATCATCTGAGCCCACTATAGTGGATTTTGTTTGTTGGTCCGTTTCCACTCGAAAAACTATCATTTCTTATTAAATTCGAACATTTCGACAGTTTATATGAAAACTGCAGTCTCGGTCTCGGTTCTCGAATGGTCTTGAGTCGGCATTCCAGTTAATTCACCGAAATTAACTCATTTTCATCATAAAGCACCTAAAACACACTAAACAAGACAAACCGCATAAAACACACCAAGATAGTAGAATGTATATACTGACAACACTGAGTTAATGACCTAGAATGTGTAATATTCGGCTCCTATCAGACTCAAAAGCCCAATAGGCAGGATTGAATCTCCAAAGGCGCAGGTTATGAATTAATACAATTTGTGCTAGATGTGGGTTGGAGGAGGAAAATTTGGTTCACATTTTTTTCAAGTGTCCTCACTCACTTCAAGTTTGGAAACTCTCTCCACTTCGTTTTGATTTTCTGGAAACTCAAGTGTCTTCTTTTGGTGAATGGTGGGCAAGTCTCCAATCCCTTTCTAGTTCAAAGGAAAATACAGGTTCCTTGCTCACACTAGCTTCCTTCATTAGTTGGCTCAATTGGAAGGCCCGGAATATAAAAAAATTCAATGATGAACTATGGTCACCATTATCAATGCTAAACACTGCACTTTATTGCTACTGGGAATTCATTGATATGCAAAAGAGCTGCAGAAAAATTAACGTTAGCCTCAATCAAGTTATAAAGAGAAATTTCTTGTCTCCTCCTAAAGAGGGTACTTTAAAATGTAATGTGGATGCTCGTTTCTCTAAATCTACCCGTATGGGAGGTGAGGGAGCAATCTTCAGAGATTCCCATAGTGTTATAGCCAATACAATTGTGTTTAAGCCATTTCCTACCTCTTCGGCTTTGTTAGCGGAAATTTTTATTTGAGAAATGCTATGAAATGGGCTTCCAAACTCCATTTTGATTTTGTATGGGTTTGAAACCGATGCAAAAATGGTGATCGAGGCTTTGTGCGGGAAGCTTCGTTGCCTTATGGAGATTGCATCAATTATTTTTGATATCAAATGTGTGATGGAAGGTTTCTCATGGGCGTTGATCTTGCATATTGGGTGTAAAAGGAATGAAGTCGTTCATGCTATAACTTCTCTTTCTTGTATTTCTATCGAATCAGACTCGTTGATCTATTCACAATGAACCATTGGGCATATTGGGTCAACAACCTCATGAAGTCACTCATGCTGTTGCTTCTCTTTCTTGTACTTCAATCTCTATACACGATTAACCATTGGGGTCGAATATATATATATAGACAAAAAAACAAAAGAAGCACTATTCACGATAAACCATTGGGCTCGAGTTTTTGAGTCGGGCATGACAAGATCTTCAACCCAGAAGCTTTACCCGACTCGTTAACCGAATTAACGGGTCATTCCTCTTTGTGTGGAAGAGAACAAACAAACACGTCAATCTCTATTCCCATCTCCAAACAGAACCCAACATTTCCACTATTAGCTCACTCCTTCAGGCGACAGAAAACACACACACACAGAGTACAGACATATATACAATCTAGAGAGAGAAAGTGCGTGTGTACAACACACATACAAAATCTAGAGAGAGAAAGTGCGTGTGTAGAGAGAGAGCCATGGGTCTGGGTCTCCTAGCTTCAAGAACCCTAAGATCGTCCCGAATTCTCACATCAACAAACCCTAGAAATTCAATCCTCCGATCAATCGTCTCCACGCCGGAGCTGCAGAACGCGGAGGCCACCGCGGCGGCGGCTCAGGACCCGCCGGCGGCGGATCGGACTCCGGTGGGCGGAGCTAGGGTTCACATCGCCAACCCGGAGGACGCGATCGAGGTCTTCGTCGATGGATACCCCGTCAAAATCCCTAAGGGCATGACCGTCTTGCAGGCCTGCGAGGTCGCCGGCGTCGACATTCCACGGTTCTGCTACCACAACCGCCTCTCCATCGCCGGTAACTGCCGTATGTGCCTCGTTGAGGTCGAGAAGTCGCCCAAGCCCGTCGCCTCTTGCGCCATGCCTGCTCTTCCAGGTATATAGAGATAATATATATACATATGTATGTATGTTTTGGGAGATGAAGGCAACATTTTACATTATAATTGAAAATATGTGATAGTTTCAGCTCAATTCAGATATATGTATACATCTGTTGTATATGTATATATCTCTATGTATGATTTGGTAAACGAGGGAAATTTTTATAGCTGAATTTAATATCTGTGATAGTGTCAGGTCAATTGAGTTCATTTTTCTTTGTTTATGTCATTTTGTTAATTTTGGGGTTTGTTGATTACTTGTATATATATATATATATATCTCCAAATCGCTGAGAAAGTTGCCCAAACCATTTGCTTGGTGCGGCATACCCGCTCATCTTGGTTCTCTTCTTCAAATTATATCTGTATCTATATCTGTAGGTTATAGCCCGGTTTGGAAGTTGAGGGTAACATTTTATGTTGTAATTGTAAATCCGTGGTAGTATCAGCAAAATTCAGATATTCTTTTTTTATATTAGGGGCTTTTTGATTATTTGGATTTTTTTGTTTTATTTTTCTGAAAATTTGTGCTTAATATCAGACTATTTCCTATGTTTTCTTGAGCAACACCCGCTTTTCCAGGTTTTCTTATTCCTTTTACTATCATACATACATTCCTACATACATATATACATAGCATTATTTATGTTTTGGAAGGTTAGGTAATAGGGAAGTATTATATCTCTTAATTAAAAATGTGGGATAGTTAAGCTCAGTTCAGACTCTGCTGTTCATTTGGCAGGCTTATGTTTTGTTCGGTTAATTCTTCTGTACTCTTTTGGGTCATATACTCACTTTTTTTTTCAGTTAATAGTGTTTTGGGTCCATTACTTTTCCATAATTGGTTTGGGTTTTAATGTTTAGGTATGAAAATTAAGACGGATACACCAGTGGCGAAGAAGGCACGAGAAGGAGTGATGGAATTTTTGCTGATGAATCATCCCTTGGATTGCCCAATTTGTGACCAAGGTGGAGAATGTGATCTACAAGACCAGTCTATGGCTTTTGGTTCTGATCGCGGCCGCTTTACTGAAATGAAGAGATCTGTGGTTGATAAGAATCTGGGTCCATTGGTTAAGACTGTTATGACTCGGTGCATTCAGTGTACAAGGTAATTACGTAGATAATTACAATTTGGTCTGCAAGTTAAATGTTTAAATGTTTTAGCGTAAAAAATTAGCTGCTTGGTATGATAAAAATCTTCTTAGCATCTCTCTCTCTCTCTGAGTACTAGATTATCTCGGGCCTTGAGTTTATCTTTCTCTCTTGCTAATATATACATATACAGGAATTATATAGAAATGACCGGGTGTAATAATAACTAGTTGAAATCTGAGAATTATTTTCTCTACTTACATTGTGGTCATGAATATGTGAAATGTGAATACATGACATGACACTATCCTTGTATTGGTATGTTTTATTTACTGAATTGGCTGGTTGAAGGCCTGCTTAATATGGATTTACCACAGGCCTATAGCATGATGCCATAGTTTTTTGTTTTTTTTTGGTGTGAAAATACATATTCAATATCTTCTTTTGTTTTGTATTCAAGAATCGATTTGGTAATTTTTATCTAATTCCTAAAATATTGATGTCATCTCTTGATATTTGTTTACCTTTCCTTCATCCCTACCTCTGACCATGTACTTAGGTCAACAACTGTCCTGTTTTGGCGATTGATAACTTACTTCACTTGGGAGTTTAGTTCAACTTGGTTGTTTGAGTGCTCTGTTTTTCTGGTAATGGTTGTTTTCACTTCTCACCTTATTTAAGCCTCAACGAATTACCTCTTGATACAGCTGCATAGATAAACTTTGATAACCTGTGAAGTTATAATATGATTTTTATTCAAGAACTTTTGAACCAAGGTTCATGGCAGGTTATTCAATATATTCTGTTAGTGGAAAATATTTGTGCTTGTTTTGGCAATGTGCACACTTTACCTTGCAGCTATATGGCTTCGAGCAAGCTTTAAATATAAATCTATTGTTCCACAGATGTGTTAGGTTTGCAACTGAGGTAGCTGGAGTCCAAGATCTTGGCATGTTGGGTCGTGGCAGTGGGGAAGAAATTGGGACTTACGTTGAAAAACTTATGACAAGTGAACTTTCAGGGAATGTTATAGATATCTGTCCTGTGGGAGCCCTCACCTCAAAACCCTTTGCCTTTAAAGCTCGAAATTGGGAGTTGAAGGGAACAGAGAGCATTGATGTTACAGATGCAGTTGGTTCCAACATTAGGATTGATAGTAGAGGTCCAGAGGTCATGCGAATTCTCCCACGATTAAATGAGGTAGTCTTTTTGTTAAGTAAAAATAATGGTACTTTTGATTACTCCGTTATTAGTTGGAAAATTGAGTTTTATCTGGCAACAAATTATGTGTCCAATTTCAGTGCATATAAGACCTTTGTATTTTAGTGCTGAATAATCAAACTACTATGAACTGAGATAACATTTCCTAATGGGACAGGATATCATAGGGATGTTACCGATAACTTGTAACATAATGTTATGACTTGCATCATGGAAATTAGATCAAGGAATTGGAAATTTCAAAACATGTGCCAACATTTTACTTTTAGTATCTTAGATACACAATCCTCTGTAGTCTCTTAACTAGGATGCATGCTGATTTTGTCTTTCTCTGGTTCTGTCGTTGACCGTCTGTGAAATTTTAGTTATGCATATCCTTTTGTGTCTTGTGCATTATTTGCTTTAATAGTATTATTGGTATTGTTATTTGTCTATTTATTTTTGAATGCTCTTGTTGTATAGAATTGCTGACA
This sequence comes from Cornus suecica, assembly GCA_963922005.1. NCBI lineage: Eukaryota > Viridiplantae > Streptophyta > Magnoliopsida > Cornales > Cornaceae > Cornus > Cornus suecica. Next base: position 43,773,218 of record OY998248.1, read on the forward strand.
TTTTACTTTTGTTTGAGAAGAAATCTGGTCTTCTTTGTACTGCAAAGATATCCATGCACTATGGATTGCTGGCGATGAATATTTTGGAGCTTTAGGGTTTCGTGGTCCTTTTTCTTCTTCCTTTGTTAATGTGCAATCTGTTGCAGGACATCAATGAGGAGTGGATTTCAGACAAAACACGTTTCTGTTATGATGGTCTGAAGAGGCAGCGGCTAAATGATCCTATGATTCGTGGTGCTGATGGGCGCTTTAAGACTGTGAGCTGGCGTGATGCCCTTGCCGTGGTTGCTGAGGCTGCCCATCAAGTTAAACGAAATGAAATTATTGGGATTGCTGGTAAGCTGTCTGATGCAGAATCTATGATGGCACTGAAGGATTTCTTAAACAAGATGGGTTCAAATAATGTGTGGTGTGAAGGAAACGGCATGACTCCAAATGCCGATTTGCGTTCTGGATATCTTTTGAACAGTAGCATCAGTGGGCTTGAGAAGGCAGATGCTTTCCTTTTGGTCGGAACTCAGGTACTGTCTTACACCTTTTGATTTTATATGGCCTCTGCGTGTGTAACAATCGATTTTATGGTCTGCATACCTCTGGTGAAGGATTATATTTTCCTTATTCAATAATTAGACAGAATACTCTTGATAGCGTACAATTTTCCTTCACTTCTAAGGATTAGCTGATGCATTATAAAAATTATGATAAAGAGAACTGTTTTATCTTTTGAAGGATAGTATCTGTTGACTTCAGACGTGCAAAAGAAATGCAAAGCCTGCTGGTTCACTAGAAACTTATTTTGTTGATCAGAGTCGTGTACTTTCTGTAACACTTGAAAAAAGTTAGTGTACATATAATAACATTAGTACGTAGCATTGAGATTGCTATCGAGGTGTATTGAATTTATAATGAAGTTGTCATTGTGCAATTAAGATTTAGTCTTACTTTAGATGTCACTGTACTTGGGGATGCAACTGCCATGGTAGTATATGATATCTAATGCAAAAAGAGTATTTTTTTTCTTCAATTATATATGTAATCATGAATCATATATATTGAGTAGTCCCTTTAGAAAACAAGTGCACTGAGCTCTCCTAAAAAAGAATAGCTAATTATGCATCTGATAGTTTCTTCTTGATAAATGTCTGTGCATAGAAGTTATATCATAAATTTATATATGCACCATTAGGTCATTTTCTTTTGCTCTCTAATTGACGCAGTTTTTTTTGTACATAACACAAATCAGTTTAAACCAAGTTGATAATATGCCTGTCTTAGATCATTACATATTGGAGAATGTCTTGCATGGGGTGTGTTTATAATCGTGTTTTACTTTGTTTCTTTACTCTTTCCCTGGCTACATTTAGTAAACTAGTTTCATGATATTTAACATATCGGAATCTGCATACCAGTAAGGGTGGTGTATGGTGGCAAATTGTGTCTTGTTGTAGGTAGTTTTGGTTCTAATGCCAGATTAATGTCATTAATTCCAGCCAAGGGTTGAAGCTGCTATGGTAAATGCCAGAATCCAGAAAACAGTTCGAGCAACCCATGCCAAGGTGGGTTATATTGGCCCTCCAACAGAATTCAACTATGATCACCAACATCTCGGGACAGGTCCTCAAACACTTGTTGAAATTGCTGAGAATCGCCATCCCTTTTGCTCAGCCCTCTCGAATGCCAAAAACCCAGCTATAATAGTTGGTGCTGGAATTTTTGAGCGGAAGGATAAAGATGCAATTTTCTCTGCTGTCGAAACCATTGCCAAAAATGGAAATGTTGTCAGACCGGACTGGAATGGTCTTAATGTGTTACTTCTGAATGCTGCCCAAGCTGCTGCACTTGATCTTGGACTTGTGCCCGAGTCTGAAAACAGTATCGAAACAGCAAAATTGGTGTATCTGATGGGAGCTGATGATGTGGATTTGGACAAAATCCCGAAGGATGCCTTTGTGGTTTATCAGGGCCACCATGGTGACAAGAGCGTGTATCGTGCCAATATCATTTTACCAGCAGCGGCATTCAGTGAGAAGGAAGGGACATATGAAAATACAGAAGGGTGTGCTCAGGTAACCTTACCTGCAGTTCCCACTGTAGGTGATGCTAGGGATGATTGGAAAATAATTAGAGCATTGTCTGAGGTAGCCGGTGTTCGGCTGCCTTATGATACTATCGGCGCTGTCCGATCCCGGATTAGGACGGTGGCACCAAATCTCCTGCATTTAGATGAGAGAGAGCCAGCTACATTTTCCACATCATCCTTGAAGCCTGAGTCCTCTGATAAGGTGAGTTCGACTCCATTTGGGGCTGCTATAGAGAATTTTTACATGACCGATGCAATAACCAGGGCGTCAAAGATAATGGCTCAGTGCAGTTCGTTGCTGACGAAGAAATGAGCTCTTCTTGATTTTGATCTTTGTAATAAAAGTGCAGATTCAAGTGTTTGCTCCAGTGATTTATATTTCTACCTTTTTGCATTCTTGGGAAGAAAAAAATGAAAATTTTCACTCCAACTGTATTGCCATAAAGGAGTTCTGCTCATAAATGGCAATTTTAATTTTGGCCATAGTTTGTTATTTGTATCTTCTGTAATTTAACGAGTACCTTGGCGGATGTTGCTACGAATGTTGGAATTATATATATATGTATTTCTTTGGATTGTTTCAAAAGCTATTACGTTAGGGTGATTTTTACTGCGGAATTCGAATTGAGATTTTATTATCAGTTATTAGAAAGCAGGGTCTTAAAACTGTTACTGCAGTTCTTGTTCAGCTGGTACTGTTTTTGTGGCTGAGGGCTAAAAACTTTTGCACTGAAGCCTTGAGTCCTGTCTCCAAGGTCCAAAGTCCATTATAATATCGATATCAATATTATGATAACTATTTTTACCATAATCTACTAGAATATTATGAAAACAAAGAAAGTAAGGATAATAGTAAAGGATTATATAACTGCCAGATAAAAATAAATGACACCACTAGCTGAGATAGAGGATAATTTATAATGATAACACAGAGATAATAGAAATGATAATAATGATCAAGAATTATAATGGTAACATAGAGACAAAAAATAATAATAATAAAAAAAATTTGATTATACTGATAACAGAGAGAGAAGAAATGTATATCATTCTTTTCTTTCATTTCTTCAACCAAACTGACCTAACTATGTTTGAAACTGAAACTTGCAAATGCAATTCAATGTTGTGTTGCAATGACTTGCCAAAGAATTCTTAGATACATGTAGTCAATATCATCCAGCAGATATTTTAATAGACATATAGTAACCGTTATGACATTCCCAAAGACATCACAACACTTTACAAAATTAATTTGTTAATAATATAAAACTACTTGTAGATATGGAGGGACTAAATATTCCATACACATGTTCAAAAGAATTAACATTTGATGCTCAAATACCCTGAGTTAGGAGCCCATTCACCAAATGCAACAGTGTTCATGGAGATGGTCTGGGTCTTGTTCAGCAACGGCATAAGGCGTGGCACAAGGTGATGTCCCTTTCGTGTCGTGCACAGTTCACTGAGTTTAGAATCTTCATATTCCACTAGCTTTCTTGAAAATATGCATCTTTAATCACTTGCATAAAGCAAGAACAACATCAGTCATACGTGAAAATTTGAGACGACAACTTCCAGGTGCTTACCATTCGCTCATAATTTCTTCCACCAACCATCCGTGACCGACCTGCTAATTCATGAGATTGACTCTGTATATTACACTTTTAACATCTGTAACAAAGAAACATAGCACCATGTTTAGACTCTGTATAAAATGTGAATAAGTTGGATATTCGTAACCATAAAACACAATGTCAAAGATATGCCAAGTTTTCTCCAATGTTTCATTTTTGGCTTCTTTAACAATGCGATGACACCTGATGCTTAGCCAATAGACTAGACTAGTTATAACAAATTGGAAGTTCATCGAAAGGAGCTCTTTTTAAAATTAGGATGCCAATTCTTTGATTTTTACCACCCTTCATATTTAGTCAATTTCTTTTTCTTCCTTACAGATAAGCGCAACCAGTCAGACGCATAACCCATACAACTCGAATCTGGCACATCCAGATCATAATATTCCTACTTACATGAGATACCAGTACCAGCTCTTGTAAAAAAAGAACAAACAGTAAACATTCAAAAAATTCCTCTCTTTTTGCTTATATATATATATATATATATATATATACCAACAATTTGCATAATCACGTTTTAACGCAACAAAAATTATAAAGGCCAAATTAACCAACAGCAAAGTAAATTAGGAGCAATTTAGGGGGAAAAGAAAGAGGGAGTAGTTGGACTTCAGGTAGTTTATCTTATAATTCAAGGATCAGCTCAATAAGAAAGGACATTTTTGCACGGTTTTGCTTTGCGTTCTTTTTTCTTTTTTTTTTCCTTCCTGTTTTTAGACGGATCTAGAGAGATTAATAAGGGCAATCAAATGAACAACCAGTAAAATTTCAAAGAATCTCAAACGGGGTGCCAAAGAAGGACATGTACCTTGTAAGGGCACTATGCTGCAATTTTTTCCTGCTGCTTATGTAAGGCAATGTTTTCAAGCCTTTTCCTGCATGACAATTAACTGACTTTATGGGGACAAAGCAACATGTTTAAAGTGCAAGCTATGAAAAAGGCAACCAGTAAAAAATAAAATAAAATAAAAGACAGAAGGTACATCACAAATGCTGCAATGATATGATCATATTATAGTGAAGTATTGTGAAAATGTCTCAAATTCCATTTTTTTTATTTTATTTTATTCGAGTCTTCTTGGTTCACCGAAAAATTAACCTTATCAGGCATTAGAACATAATAGTAATCTTTAGGATACCGCCAATTTATGCAAATACTGGCAAAAGTTATATCTTGCAACAACCTCAATTAAAGCTGCCATGATTGTTACACTCCCTCAGCACTATCAGTGAACACTTTTACATACTAACCCACCTCCAGCAACTATCTTATAATGAAGGATACTTCCCATTGGTTAAACCAACCAAGTAAAAACAATATTCTAATTAGGTACATAAATAAATAAAAAATATCTGTAGCGCCCTACTCTGATATCTATGATCTATCATATCTATCTGCCCACCACCACCACACCAGCCCCACCACCATTCACGATTGTAGCTATACTATCACCACGACACCACCACCATCAACACAAACAACACCATTGTCAGATCATCATCCGCGCCCTACCTTTACCTACCTTTATTGCACGCCACCTCATTGATCAAATAAAACAAACAAAGAAAGAAACTCTACTTGTCTGCCACTACCTATGCATTGAACAAACTATCACATATCAATCAAATACTGCATTAGAAAAAGGAAAAGACAACGGAAAAGAAAAGCACATGAAAAGAATGAGGATAAACAAATGATATACAGAATAACAATGCTAAAACTTCAGATAATTCATTTGCAAAGATGTAGTTACAAAAGTAAAAATATCATATGTAAGGAGAATATTCACAAAGAAGACTGATCTTCTTCAAAATCCATGTATAGAAAGGCACATTAACAGATAAAGAAATTCCAGTTACACAGCAACTGCATGCTAATAGAGGTCATGATAACAGTTGACGGATTAGGCGTCAATTACTCAATATTTAAAATAAGCCTTTAGATCATGTTATTACAAAAAAAAAAAAAAAAAAAAAAAATCAATAAGTAATAATAATAATAATAATAATAATAATAACAATAACAGTAAAAATAAAGGAAAATAACACTAATTCAGAAAACTTACTTCTCATGTAACTTGGCAATTGACCTTGGCCTCTCAAGACCTTTTTCCTTCTCTTGAGCCTTTGGCTTCCCCCTTGATTCTGGTTTCCAGCAAGCTTTGACAAGTGACTGACCCAGTAAGTCAGCAATATCTATCGCCATAGCTTCGGCCCTCTTCACAAAAGGAAAAGTCTCCTCCTTGAAATGATAAGACAACCATAAATACATAGACAATACTTGGTGCTTGGTCTCAAGATCCAAGAGCTCTGAGTCATTGCGAGCAGAACACGTTGGCATGCCCATTGCTAAGCCAACAGGCAGGTGTTGGGCATATAATGAAGCAAACCTTAAAAGATGGAACATTGCTTTTGGGTCTCTAATATTAACTGGGGCAAAACAAAAGTTGAAACGATCTTCTAGAGATAATCCGTGAACCTTCTCCAACATATTAGCAACTTTCTTTACATGATCATGTCTACACAAGAAGTAAGATCCATCCAGCTTGCAATTTTCACCAAACTTTTCAAGTAGCTGTGAGAAATTAACATCTGGAAGTTGCCCTGCAAATACCTCAACCTGCTCAAAGAAAGGAAAAAGACCCACTTTCGTAACTTCATCAAAAGGTTTCTTCAAACACTCGATCAAATAATCCAAGTCATCTAGATGCAAGGAAGTTGTGAGCCCATCTGGATAGATGCTTCCTCTACGACCAGCTCTACCAGCAATCTGCTTAACCTGTGATGCTGGAACTGGAACAATCCTGTCCCCATTGTACTTCGAAAGGCTGAAGAAAACCACTCTTCTAATGTTAAGATTTAGACCCATTCCCACGGCATCACTCGCCACCAAAACATCATATTCATTATCTTGATCATTAAACATTTTAGCTTGCTGTCTACGAGTCTCAGGTGGCAGTGCGCCATATATAACACAACAGCGGTGACTCGTATATTTCTCAATTGCCAATTTCACCTCAAATATCTCTCTCCTTGAGAATGCGACGACACAATCTCCTGATCGCACATTTCGAAGATCTCCAAGTAGGGTCTTGGCTTCAACCACCAATGGCTTAAACCTCTCATAATGATTTTCCAACAACTCGTCCCCAGTTTCTGAACAAATCTCTCGAACAATATTCAAAACGCTTGGATCCCCACACAGATGTATCTCATCGGCCTTCAACCCAAGCAAAGCCCGCGTCCAAGCATAACCTCTACATTGGTCTGCCATCATTTGAATCTCATCAATAACAGCGACATCATACAGTTCCTCTGTTGACACCATTTCAACTGTACAAGCAATGTGGTTCGAGAATGGAACATGCTTCTTTTCTTGCCCTGTATGGAGACTACAATAAACCCCGAGAGCATTCACCTTATCAAATACTTCCATGGCCAATAGCCTTAGTGGACTACAATAAATTCCCTTCTTTGCCTCCATAAAACTTTGCAATGCATTATATGTCTTACCACTATTTGTCGGGCCACAGTGATATATAATCTTCCGTTTCATGGCTCTAGCAAATGGAAACCATGTGTGTGGCTTTGTGAGGTCTGCGGACTTGATCATGCTCCGAAATCTCTTTATTTCCCCCGGAAATTCTTCCAAGCAATACTCAACAAAAATTGGGAAAAGAAACTTTTCAGCCTTATGACACGGGCCAAGGGAAACCAAATACTTGACCACATCCACCTGACACTTATTGAAGAAAAAGTTGCGGAATTTGTGTACCGCAGAAGGGAAAAACGACGCGCCAATATACAATGCAAGAGCTTGATTGGATGCCCAACCCGACATTCTAAAACAATTGAAGATTTCGGTTAATGTATCCCAATCAGCTCGAGTTTGCTTCTCATTCTTCGGGGCCTCACACAGCTCCCTATAAATTTCTACCGGATCACGGGACGCAACATGCTCGAACCCAACTAGATTCGACCCCTCATCACTCTCACCTATATCATCCAAATCTAATTCCACCTCACTCGAATTTTCAACATCACTCTCATTTCTCACTGCTGTCGAAAATTGTTCGTTTAAATTCCCAACCCCGCCAGTTATTTTCAACCCCTCATCACTCTCGCCCATTTCACCACAACCCAACTCACCATTACTTGTATTTTCCACATTATTCTCATTTTCAACAATTCGTATTTTGCTAAAATTCGCAACACCCAATTTGGGGTTTCGAGACATTAATGGGTCGATTGAGATTATTGAGAATAGGGTTCGATTTGGGAGAGAAAAAGAGGGATTGATTTGGCCTTTTGGGTGGTGTGAACGAGACAACTCTCTTGAACCATGAATAAATCGATTGCTGAGAAAGAAAACCCTAACCCTAGAAATGTTTTTTTTGGATGAATAAATACGCAATAGATGCGACGCAGAGCCTCTTGCCATTGAAGAATCCCCAGAAACAATCGAAACGAAAGCAGAAACTTATGTCATATAATATATATGTGTGTGTATATATATGTATATATAAGAAATGGGTATTTGAGATAGTTGAAATCGGAGCGTACCTGGTTGGAATGAGATCAGAAATTGGGTGGTAGGGAGAGAGAAGAGAAGAAGAAATGGTGGGCGTTATTGCACCAAAACCCTAAACCCCTTTTGGTGGGTTAAAAACACTGTGGATTTTATTTGTCTTCAGTGAAATTTATTTTCCAAAAATGAGTGAGTGATTAATTTGTTGTTTTAAAATGGGTTAATTTCACAAAATCTCCCTATACTATTTATTTTAATCAATTAACTTCTACTGTGTCCATTTTGCCCCCTATACTATTTAATTTCATCACTATGCCCCCTCCCCTCACATTTTGAGTAAAAATACATAAACTACCCTCAATAGTATAGGGGGGTTTAGTGAAATCAACACTTTAAAAAAATTATTTTTCAAAAATCAATTATATTTTTCGTAAAAATTATAAATTTTAAATATATATATTCGGGAAAAAAATATTTTTTGAAAATAATATATATATTGGAAAATGATATATATTTCGGAATATATATATAATTCGTCAAAAATATATATTTTCCGAATTGTTTTCAAAAAATATGATTTTTTTTTCAAAAAAAATTTTTTCGCAAAAAAATTATATTATTTTCCAAAATATAAAAAATATATATTTCAGGAAAAAATTATATTATTTTCGGAAAAAATAATATATATTTTTAGCAAAAAAAAATCATATTTTGGAAAATAATATATATTTTTCACAAAAAAATTATTTTTCAGAAAAAATAATATATATTTTTCACAAAAAAATTATTTTTCAGAAAAAATAATATATATTTTTTGCAAAAAAATAATTTTCGGAAAAAAATCATATTTTTTGAAAACAATTCGGAAAATATATATTATTGACTAATTATATATATATTCTTAAATATATATCATTTTCCAATATATATTTCCCGAAATATATATATTTTTTGCAAAAAAAATATTTTTCGGAAAAAATTCATATTTTGGAAAATAATATATATTTTTCACAAAAAAAATATTTTTCAGAAAAAATTCATATTTTGGAACATAATATATATTTTTCGCAAAAAAAATCATATTTTTTTAAAACAATTCGGAAAATATATATTTTTGATAAATTATATATATATTCCGAAAATATATCATTTTCCAATATATATATTTCCCGAAATATATATTGTTTTCGAAAAATAGTTTTTCCCCAAAATATATATATATATTTGAAATTTATAATTTTTACAAAAAATATAATTGATTTTCGAAAAATAATTTTTTTAAATGGTTGATTTCATTAAATCCCCCTATACTATTGAGGGTAGTTTAGGTATTTTTACTCAAAATATGAGGGAATGGGGTATAGTGATGAAATTGAATAGTATAGGGGGCAAAGTGGATACAGCGAGAGTTAGTTGATTAAATTGAATAGTATATGGGGGTTTTGTGAAATTAACCCTTTTAAAATTGGATAAATAAACTTCGTTCCTCTCTAGGTGACCATAGTCTATTTTTCCTAACGCCGTAGGTTGAAATGACCTCGATACCCTTGTCTAAGTATACACTGAAGGGTCAAAATGCCCAAATGACATTTTTTTGGTGATGTCAATAAATTTCGTCGTTGATCAATTTGACGGTGAATTAACGGGTCTCGGGGATACAATGACCCAAAATTTAGGGACAGGGAGCCTATGTGGAATATAGGAAAAATTCAGGGGGTCTCAGTGGTATTTCCCTTTAAAATCTTCGGGTGTTTGTTTGGTAAATGAAAATGCATTTAAAGAAAAATATGCAGGTATGTCATAACTATTTTATTTTATTTATTGATTTTATTTTGTAAAATTGAAAATGATGAAAGAATAATCCATTTTAAAAAAAATTCATGGTTAAAGGCTTAAAGCTCTAACTAACAATGAAGATTTTTAGGGGGGAAAAAACTTCATCCTAGTAAAAAATATTATGATTGAAGAATGATCCATCTTTTCATTCTTAAAAATTAAAAAATAAAACAAGAAAGGAAAATTATGGAATAAGTGTTCATATATATACCTTTAAAAATATAAATGTTAGAAATGCATATAAAATAGACCCTGAATTCATAATTTTTTTTTTTATAACTTGTTACAAAAAATTTCAATACATTTACATCTTTTTATTTATATAAACCCAATTTCAAAACATTGACCAAATGGATTGAAAACACAATTTAAGTGCTTTGGAACCTATATCACATCATTTCGACATACTTAAAACATGTGTTTCAAAACATCTATTGTAAATTCCAACTCATACAAAATGAGATGAAATCTAGACGAGAAGTGTTAAAATATAAAAAATATTGTATTAGATATAATTTAGTGTATTGAATTTTTTTACAATACAACCATGATGTGCTAACTATGGATTACTACTATTATTTTTCTAACTCTGTCCAGGAATCTTCAAGAAATTACCCTTTTTCCCTTAAACTACAATTTAATCACAACTGTGGCATTCAAACCCAAAATTATCGATACAAAAACATCACTGAAACAACAGAGTACACAAAATACCTTACGAGAAACAATTTATACAGAATACAAGAATCTGAGTTCCTAAGGGTATGCTTGGTTTGTATTTCTGAAAATAATTTTCTGTATTCTGAAAACGAAAAATCAGAAAACTGTAAAAAAAACAACTTGGTTCAACTTTTTGAAAACAATTTTCTAAAAACTCAATTATAAAAATGACAGTTTTCAGAGAACTCATTTTTGTTGTTCTTATAAAACTGTCAAGCAGATCCTAAATCTCTCAAGCTATCTCTCTCACACACAAACAGAGTTATATATGAGAGATGAATATCTTCAATAGCTAATACAAACCTCTTGATCTGTAACTTCAAACTACATTGCTTTTGTCAAACTTAGATACATTGTAGTGAACTCAAACCGACTATTTTTTATTTATTTTTCGATAGCCGGGGTGTCTGGGGCTTTCACCTGACTATTAAACCGACTATTCCCCTTGAACTTTTGAACACGAAGCGATGCCAGACTGATCATAGGACCCCTCCCAATTTCTCCCATCAAAATACTTAATCTCAACATGGGTTAGTGTCCCTGGATCCACACACCTGAATGTAACAGCTATCCCATCTGGATTCGACCGTGGAACATAAAACGAGGTTATGCCACAAACCTTGCAGAAAATGTGCTGCGCTTTGTGAGTGCCAAAGGTATAGGTTGTAAGGAACTCTTTGGACTCTCCCAGAAGCTCGAATCTTTCCGATGGGACAATGAAGTGAGTGTTGGCCCTCATGGAGCAGTCGGAACAGTTGCATTGCCATGCTACCACGCTTGGTGGTGCTTGGACTCGCCATCGCACGCTTCTGCAGTGGCATCCACCACTGTGCACTACCATCTCAGAATCCATACAGAGGATTCTATAAATATATGTATCTTCACAGGTGTTAGATATGGATTGTAGTTTCACTCTGGTGTATGCTGGTGCTACAATCTGTCAATAACATAGATGCATCAGTAAATAGCTGCAATTGCAAATTACCAATTGAACAAGCTAAAATAAAATTGCTTCGATCGACAATTATAGAAATAAGAAAGCAGATGCATCGAAATAGCATATGTTAACTGAAGTTCGGAGTTAGGGGGGGCACGAATATGGAATGCACTTTCTGCCAGATCAGTGTTATTGAAGCGCGCTTAGGTGTGCACCTAGACTCCAGTCTCCCCTAAAGGCGCAAGACTTGTGCCTCTTGTGTGCACAAGTGCACCTTTATTATAGAATCTATATGCTTTAGTATTAATTTTATATTTTCACTGCATTTTTCACTTAGGCAGGCGTCTTGCCTTGCGCCTAGGTTTTAGACGACCTCTGGCGCCTTGGTGCAGTTTTAGCCTTTAATAACACGGGGCAGATGCTTCCACTATGCGTTTTTAATGTGCAAGTTTGACGACATACACAAGCTGATGTTAACATGACAATTCCCTAAAGACGAGAAAGGTATCCCCGAAGACCTTGAGAAAATAAACTATGACAAACATCAGAAAGATAAATTTCCCACATATATATGGGGGAACCACAGGTGGTGTACTTATTCAACAGCGTGATGCTAAATGCCTGTTACTTATGCGGCAACTTGCAGTACATTGACGAAATTTTCTGAAAGCCTTAAAGAAGATATTCAGAACTTGACACTGAAAAGATTGAACGTCCGCTTCTCATTTGAACATCTCATAGAAAATTGAATGCCTCGATTGCATTTTACACCCCACTTAATGCAAAAACTGATACGAAGAACGTGCCTCCAAAGGGTGCGATCCGATGGCGCTGACTTAACTTCGGATTTTCTTTACATTTTTAACTTTTGGTCAAATCTTGAGAGCAAAGGGCTCAATCAGGATGATGTGTTTTCACCTTCAATTCATGTAAATTGCTCAATCAAATTTTAGATTCATTATAAGACTATACCAATGTCAACAACAATGCACACCACTCACCAATGACCAGTGTCCATAAATAACTTAATGAACCATGTTTTGGGGTATATGCCAATGATACCATGTAAATTGTAATGCTCAATCCAAGAACAAGTGAGGTATTCTAACCCACTTTTTGTTGAAGATCAGAAAAACGAAATCACTGTCACCAGCGGAAATGGTTCGGGAATTCCAAAACAAGTAATAGGCTACTACCAATACTTGGTGAAACTGTTACTACTTTCTTAAGGTTAATACATCAATAGGGATATGAAATTTTCTTTGTGGTAAATGTAACCACTTAGCGAAGAATTTTAGGTGCAAATAATTCGTTAGGGCCATGACCGCGGACATAGTCCGAGCTTTGCCCGATTCGGGGGAGTCGCCTTGCACGGGTCTCGTGAATTAGTCGAGGCGCCTGTAAGCTGGCTCAGATATCACGGTTATGAAAAAAAAAAAATGTAACCACTTAGCGAAGATTTTTTTCTTTACAACCGCTTCCAAGATTTTCCAACAATTCCACCTCAAGTACTTAACAAAAGAGGCTGATTGTCTCCTCAAAACTATCAACTTGGGTTCTCGGCATCAAACCATTTATTCACCTTGAAAAGAGTAATGGACAGTTGAGGAGATAAAAAGGATTAAAAACAACAGATGGTGGCTTTGAAGAATGCTATCTTAAACGCACTATTCTCTCCAACTTGTTAAAAATATACAAATATCAATTTTAAAAATATGCAAATATCAATTTTCAAATTTTATTTTTTTCAAATCCTCCTTAGAAACTATTAGAAGACTGACCCTTAAACGTAATTCAAAGTAACTATCCAGTGCTAAATTACCCTCTAAGTCTCTTTCATCTAGAAAGGCTTTATTGAAAATAATTAAAAAAAAAAAAAAAAAAGGAACATGACTTTTGCAACTTTTGGTTCATTCCCAAAGCACATGTCTCTAAAGGTATTTCATGATCTTAAATAAAACCCTAAACAACAAAGTCCCCATTAATCCTTAAAGTTTCAGTATGGAGGCCCTTGATACAATAGATCTGAATTTGGAAGAGCTTTAAACATTCAAATCACATTCCTTTCTAGTAAATGTACACATAATTGGTAAGCAAAACATGAACCCATAAATTTAATCTGAACAGAACATATTAATTACTTCAAGAGCTCAAACAGAAGACATTCAGATGGAAATAAAAAAAAAAAAATGATTGACAACCCAGTGACATGTGTTCTTCCTAACTCGTAAAAATCAAACAATATGTGCGGCTCCAATTATAAACAAACATATCCATACACACACACACACATATATATATATATATAGAGAGAGAGAGAGAGAGAGACTTACCCAATGGGAGATTCAACTGATGAGCAGGAGGAAGAGAGAGAGAGAGAGAGAATCTAATTGGAGAAGCTAGAGAAGAAGGGAAGGTGGGTTGCTACGGGCCAATGACCATGAGCAGTGCATGGACTTTTTGTATCTGATTATGGGCTGCTATTACATGTTGGTGTTTGGTTTAGCTTGTTTGGGCTCAAATTCAAGGCCTTAAACTAGATTTGGGTCTTGTAAAAAGTCACATATTAACATAGTTGTCAGAATCCGATTCTACCGGGTAATATCTTATGATTTTACGATTCTGCTACAATAAAATAATAGTTGAACGGTTAAGCCTTCCATATGAAATGCTCAAAAATTTAATAACCTAAATTTATGAGAAAATATTTAAAGACCCAATGTATTATAAAATTTTAAAATTTCTAATATGATTTAGACTTTTAAATTAAATATTTAATATTTAATATATTTTTAAAAAAATTAATACGTTTAGGTAAAATCTTACAATTCTATAGACCTCAAAACGTTTCGACCTAAACTCCCGATTCTAACAATTTTGAATTTCGCATGTTTTTTTAGGATAATTACAGTTTCATCCCTCTAAATATGATATATTATACCCACACCCCTGTCTTTTGAACAATTATAATTTCACCCTCTTAAATTAATCACATGACTGAAAATGTGAAATTTCTTATACATCTATGCATATTTTTAATTTTTAAAAAATGGCAAATAAGCAAGGGTAATAGGATCATTTCACTTCCCGTCAACTATTGACGGAAGTGTTGATCGTGGCAAAAATTCGCCACAGGAGGATTTTTGTTACTCTTTACAAATTAAAGGGGTCAAATTATAATTTTCCAAAGAATAGGCGGTGTCTCATTATATACTATATCTCGGGGGAGTGAATCTGTAACTACCTCTATGCTTTTCTCTTTTATGTGCCATTCTGGTAATAAAAGACGTGTTTGGAAAATAAAATGTATGAGGAGTTCAAGAATAGTATGATGTATATGTTTAGATGCTTTATTTGATTTATATCCTTTTATTTTGTTTTTATTTGCCTTTTCTTTTATATTGATGGCGATTTTGTACTTTTGCTTTTATAGAAAATATACATACATATATATATATATATATGTAAGTAAAATGAATTACCATTAAAAGTGTTAGGGTACTCTATTAATTTTGCACCATTATAGTCGATCATGTTACTACATAAAGAAAAATTTCCACCAAAACAAACTTGTGTTGGCTGACTAACCATTGTACGTAGTCCGATTGCAACTAGCATAGCTTCAACAAAACCAAGCCAAGCTGAAGACATGGGCATGGTAATAGAGCCTAAACCCTTCATCATCTGATCGAACAAGTATTGGGTACCCCGGTGATAAATACACGTGGTACCCCAAACCAATAATAGAAAGAGTGTAATACACGCAGGGATTCTATCACTTGCGCGTGTATATCACTGCTTATTTTAATTGGTTTGGGATACCATGTCATCATTATCACTGGGATAATCAATAATTTTCCCATCTGAACCTGTTTCAAACGAAACAACAAAAGATCAAGCCGTGATGTTGTATACAATGTAAGATCCCAATGGCCTAACACGAAACACGACTAACTCTCGATTTAACCAGAGACACGGAGTCAAACTCTTATCGGGATAAACCATGCGCTAAATCCAGGGTTGTTGATAATATTATACCACTGTCGACAAACAAGTCTCATCACATTGTACAGAATCTCAGCAGGAAGAAAAATAAGGATATTAAATATGATCTCTTACGGAAGAAAAGGTATGCTGCTAATTCTCATCTTCCACCTACTTGAACAAGCAACTGCCTTAAATTTCTTGGAGATACAATTGACACCGGCCATCTGCAGCTTTGAAAAAAAAAAATAGATATATTAGAAAGAAAAATTGCAGTTTCGAAATGAATTTAAAAAACAAATCATACCACGAATGCAGTATAATAGATAATAAGGTATAAATCTTCTCCCTTTCTTCCCCTAATTAAGTTTGAGGCATTTCATTGGACAAACCACATGCCTAAAGAAACATATATATGACACTTTTGTTGGAACTGAACCTATCTCATATTACAACAATCAAAAGACTAGGGGTGTTCAGGAACCGAACCCGAATCGGAACCGAACCGGGACAGAACCGGAACTGGCGGTTTGGTTTGGTTTCATAGGGGTTCGGTTCCGGTTCCGGTTCCAAAATTCCAAGAATCGAAAATTTTGGTTTGGTTCCGGTTCCGGCCCTGCGGAACCGAACAGGAACCGGAACCGGTTTTTTTTTTTATATATATTTTTTATTATTAACCAAAAAGACTAGTAATAAACCTCCACTAATTTCAATAACAATACAAATCCAATATACTTTTTTTATTCCACTAATTATATATTTGGTTTTAGTTTTGCTTTAATTTAAATACTCTAGTTTATAATTATATTATTTTATAAAATTGAGATTTTTAAAAAAAAATTAAATATAGAAGGAACCGGAACCGAACCGATCGGTTCCTTCCCCTTTCGGTTCCGGTTCCGGTTTTTCAATAACCGAAAAAATCGGTTCGGTTCCAGTTTCAGACGGAACCGAAACAGGAACCGGTCCTGAACAGCCCTACAAAAGACTATATACACACACACACAAACACCGAGAGAGAGGAAAAGAGAGAGTTGCCTTATTTCCATAAGGATCACAGCTCTTGCTAACAAGAGCACGGTGCGCAAGTCGAGCTGATCTTCTGGGTCCACTCGACGACATACTCAAACTCCCTAAGTTAACCTTTACTGCTACTGAAATTGTATGCTCTGCTTCCTTTCAATTCTTCTGATTTCCGAACATCACAAAATCATTTACAGACAATTTTGTTTCATAAACATTCTGTCGGACAATGAAGAAGCACAAGTATTAGAAAAATTCTATAAAATGATCATAAGAAAAACACGGTTAACATTTGAAAGATATCACTGGGTCATTAGTAATTAGGTACGGCTTAGGATTTCTCTATTTTTGTTATGTTCTAAAGGGGAGACTGTGGAAGAAAATTTCAAAGAGCACATGTCATTTATACAACTTTCATAGTGCTAATTTTATCCAAGTGAAAAAATAATCAAACCTTTAAAATTTCAAACGTAAAAGAGCGTTGTGATAAATTAAATAAATTTGCTTCTTCTGTTTTATCCAGCAAACAAATAAAGCGGTCACCACGATTTAGAAGATGCGTGATAAAAAGGACATTAAACATCTATAGCATTGGCATGTTCTATTCTCCGCAGAATCTCGAGGCTCTAAATGAAAAATTACTTTATCATTAATTAGTGAGACTAGCATGGCAAGTTCGCAAAATAAAAAAATTCGATATTAAATTAACATATTTCTAAGGAAGAACAAAGTTTGTGAATCTGCAAGTAGCAAGAAATGATCTTTATTCGGTTATTTGAAACTCCATATCCAAAAGCAGTGGAAATTTTTTTAAATCATAGAACAATACATATTAAGAACCAATCACACTTCTCTATTCTTTTAATAAGCCAAGTAGGACCCAATAAAAACGATAAAGGCAAGAAACTCGCACACCCAGTTCGTTCTTTCCTATGCCCATCAAACAAAACAAAGGGAAATCCTTTATAGAGTATACCCAAAAAATCAATGATCATTAAGTATATTTTGTTTGCCAACACCTCACATGTGGCCTTTTTTTGGTCCAACACGAGAAACAACAATTTTCAACAAAGGATGATGGTAAGGTTTGAACACGAGCCCTTTGACTCTGATACCATGTTAACTACCAACTATTCCAAAAACTTAAGTTTTTAGAGATGGTGTAATTTAAATATTTATATCTTTCAACAAGTTCCCTATTATGTTTGAAGATCATGGCCAAAACTACCTTAAAGACGAGGACTTGTACTATTGCAATTCTAAGCTTAGTAATGAAGGTGCAATATCTGATCGAAGGGGAATGAAAGACTTAGAGTTGAAATTGTTAATTGCATTAATCGAAATCACATCGAAATTAAATTGCTTGAAAGAAAATGAATGGAAATTAAACAACAAGAACATAAAATATATATATATACTATATCGTTCGAAACCATGTGAGATTGAATACGGGCTTAGCAGAGCCTACAAAATTAATCAGCTATAACTTATGGCAATAATTGTCCCCATAAGACTTTGAAACCTTGTACAAGACTTTGTTGCTCCCAAGGGTTTCGAACAAACATTTTACCTGTATCGGTCAGATATATAGTTGAATCACTATGTTTTGCCCACAGCCACAGGAAACTCGCATAATGTGAATTTGGGGCAAATTATATACAACGGTTTCTGGAAATGGAAAGAAATGATCTTTGTCATTGAGGGGGTTTGCAGTCTACATAGACATATACATGTATACATATACATGTATACATATATACATATACATGTATACATATATATATATATACATACATATATATATATACATATATAGACAGAGAATGATATATGGACATAGAATGTACACCTTATTCACATACAGGTAAATAAACAGAGCAAAAGAGAGAGAGAAAGAGAGTCACCGATTGCTTGATGTGGAAGTCACATAAATTCTAAGATTTGCAAGATTCTAAGATTTGTAATTGATGCCTGATTGTCTAATTACATTTCATGTTGTTGTTATAAGGATAGTGCATCCTTTATGTGATCTTATATGTTTATATACAAAAAAATTACATACGTTTTAGCTGGTTTAACAATTGTTTTCATGTTTATAGTTAAGCAAATATATTCTTGCACATGGATCATTTTGATCAAGTTTCCTCCTCTCCAGCTATTGTAGATCTTCTCAGTTTCTGACTGGAACATGGTTGAAAAGGATTACATGATAAAAATGGAAATCACAAGAAGCAAATTGTAAAATTGTACTCGCCAAAAAAAATAAAAAAAGAAGCAAATTGCCAAAGTCATTTCCAACAAAACAAACACTAACAACCATTGTAGTCCGTCTGATTGCAACTATCAACGAAACCAAGTCAAGCTGCAGACATGGGCATGATAACTGTCCCTAATCCCTCTATCATCTGCGCCCGTTTCAAACTTAGCAACGATAATTCGAGTCGCAATGTTGTAGACAATGTACCTTCCTAATGGCCAAACACGAAAGACGACTAGCTCTCGATTTAACCAGAGACATGGAATCAAATCCTTATGGGGACGAACCATTCGATTAAGCATGCGCCTATGACATGTCAAGTCGAGGTTATAAACCTCGTCCACTCTCCTCTTGAATGTATTTCTGTCAATACCCAAACCTCCCACACAAATTCACTTCCTTCAATCATCAGAGCTAGAAAGCTGTCTATTACGAAAAAAGAACAAAAAGAATCCCAAATCTTCGATTCGGCAAGTTGGAATATTATTTCAGTATCAACATCCAAAGCTGCAAGAAAATTAGGACTCCCGTAATCAGGGGTGAAATAAAGATACCCTCCAGCAGATAACGGTACACATTCGAGTATATATGGAAAAGCATTTGGAATATGTTTCACACTAATCCGTCTCCATCCAGTTTCAGTACCCAACATTAATACTCCGCAGAATATATTATAAATTCCGCCCTCATCGAACTCATCGAAGATATAGAACACTTTGTATCTCCTTATAGAATGAACATATACCAAAGCAGAGCAAAAAAATCGCAACGCAAGTATACATACTTCAGGGAGTGTCACTATTTGCTTGGTAGTAAGATTTGCAACACGGAAATTAAGCTTCAAATAGCCATCGCATATCAAGACTAAGCCATCACAAGAAGCACAAACCCGAGATGAGAACTCATATTTTGATTTTGTTACCCGGGCGTGGCAACTGTTCATCTCCACAAAATATATAACTTCGGTATCAGGGGTGTCCCTGTTGAAAATAAACTTGATACATATCTACATGCATGCACTTACCACAAGTCCAAATAAGCTGCAGATAAACCATGCGTGAGTAAAAGCATGCGTGAAGAACCAAAGTCAATAATGGCTGCATGAAGTGATTTGTTGTTTGTCTTGTTCTTAGATTTAGTTCTATATATACAGAGTGTATTGTATTGTAGTAAATAGAAGCTAGACCATAAGAAGCTAGAAGCCAGAGTGTGAGAAAAGAAAGGAAAAAAGAGAGAGAGAGCTTTGTATTTTTGAAAGTGTGAGATTTAGAAATAAAAAGTTTCGTTCTCTCAATTAAGTGTGTATCCTGGGTAGTTTAATCACCATTAGTGATTTACAACATGGTATCAGAGCTTGGTGAAGCTTGAGCAAGCCCAGAAGAAAAAAAACAAAACAGAGCCGCACCTTTCAATCCTTATTCGTGCTAAATAGGTGTTCAAACCACAAGTTTGAGCATACACCTAGCTTCTCCGTTCCAGCAGGAACGTATCCACGAAGAAATCAGGCGAAAACACCAAGGGACGCGCCCTCACGCGCCTCCTGAACGACGGCGAGTGAGGCCCACTCTCATCCACGCGCCCAGTCGTCTTCAACCTCCAGACGGCGCGTGGAGCCACGCGCAGACGCGCCACACGCGCCCAGCCACGTCAGCGTGACGTCATCAGCCACGCGTGCCAACCATCAGTTGACACGTGGCCCTATAAGAAGAAGACACGTGGCACGAACTACCAGTCGATACGTGGCACCAACCACCAGCCGACACGTGGCCCAATCAGGAGCCGACACGTGTCACTGCCACGTCAGCATCCACGTCAGCAACATTTCTGGAAATTACAGAATTGCCCCTAATTGGTATTTTGTCCGTTCCGGGCTCATTTTAACTCCGATTGAAGCAAACGAATAGTCGTTTTTGACTAAACGGAACGCTCCGGACGCACCCGTGCAGTCGGTTTGACCAGATTCAATACGGATTTTAAGAAATAAGCACCTCAAGTGCTTAAGTAAATCCGATGGCGTCCTCCAGCAATTTCTTTCAGCCCCAGCTTCCGCGACTGAACAAAGACAACTACGAGAAGTGGTGTATCATGATGAGAGTCCTTCTAGCCTCACAAGATTTGTGGGATGTGATTGATACCGGGTATGACGAACCCGAAGAAGTAGAGAATCTAAGCCAGGTCCAACAGGCCGAGCTTAAAGAAGAAAGACGAAAGGACAAGAAGGCGTTATATCTGATTTATCAAAGTGTAGATGAAGCAAGTTTTGAGAAGATCTCCGCCGCCAACACCGCCAAGCAAGCTTGGGAAATTCTTCGTAAAGCAAATCGAGGAATTGAAAAGACGATCAAAATTAGACTTCAAGGTCTAAGGGGGGAATTTGAATTGCTGCAGATGAAAGAAAGAGAGTCAATTTCTGAGTACTTTACCAGAATATTGACAATTGTGAATCAGATCAGAGGATGTGGAGAAAAGATCGAAGATGTACGTGTGCTCGAAAAAATAATGAGATCGCTCAATTCAAAATTTGAGTTCGTGGTTGTAGCCATTGAAGAATCGAAGGATTTGGATGGCATGACGGTTGACGAGTTACAAGCCACGCTATAAATCCACGAACAACGAATCGACAAGAAGAATACCTCAAGCATCCCAGAGGACGAGCGAGTCCTGCAGTCAAAGTTCTCAGCCAGAAAAGAGAAATGGGAAAATTCACAAAGAGGTCGAGGTAGAGGTCGTGGCTATCAAGGACGAGAAGGTGAAGATGGGAAAAGAAAAGTGAAGTGTTATAACTGCAACAGATACGGTCACTATGCCCGTGAATGCAGAAGTGAGCTAACAGAAAAAGATGAAAATGACGAACATGTGTACTTTGCAGATAAAGACACAGATGAGCTAAACGGAATGTTATTGATGGCTCAATATAGGAATCCTGTTAGCTGGATATTTGAAGAAGAAACAGAGCCCAAGGAGCTCGTGATTGAAGAAGAAGTGTCACCAACAGTGCCACAAGATAAGGTTGAAGCAGTGCCACCAACAGTGACACAAATTGCTCCCATACCTGACAGAAAGAAGTCAGAAGTGGATCCGGGTGAAAGATACTGGACCAGAAAGAAGTCAGAAGTGGATCCGGGTGAAAGATACTGGACCAGAAAGAAGACAGATATGGATGAAGAGAAGTTCACCATAGAGAAGAAGCAGTGTAGTCCACCAGAAGATCATAAGTCAACTGGGTTGAAGTGCGTCCATAAGACGAGAAATGGAAAAGGCGAAGTTCAGAGATACAAAACTTGCCTGTTCATGAAAGACTATAAAGGAAGAAAAGTGAAGTCAGGCAATGTAATGTCTCAATAATAGTTCCAGGAAAGGAAGTGCAGGGAAAGAAAATGGTATCTCTTCAGAGTTCAGGCAGGTCGACTCGGTTCAGTTCGAGGTACTTGTCGCTAGTCGAGGACTTGACTATGAAGAAGAGAGTCAACCATCTCTGTGCAAAACTGGACAAGAGAGAGGCAAAGACTGTTGCAAGGAATGCAGAAATTCCGAAATAAGTCCACAAGACTGGAGATGGTGTTTAGAGATGCAGAAGTATGGAGAATCAAGTTTAAGGGGGAATGTTGAAAATAAACTTGATACATATCTACATGCATGCACTTACCACAAGTCCAAATAAGCTGCAGATAAACCATGCGTGAGTAAAAGCATGCGTGAAGAACCAAAGTCAATAATGGCTGCATGAAGTGATTTGTTGTTTGTCTTGTTCTTAGATTTAGTTCTATATATACAGAGTGTATTGTATTGTAGTAAATAGAAGCTAGACCATAAGAAGCTAGAAGCCAGAGTGTGAGAAAAGAAAGGAAAAAAGAGAGAGAGAGAGCTTTGTATTTTTGAAAGTGTGAGATTTGGAAATAAAAAGTTTCGTTCTCTCAATTAAGTGTGTATTCTGGGTAGTTTAATCACCATTAGTGATTTACAACAGTCCCAACGCGGGATAAGAATGCCGGTAGTTGCTTTTTGAAGATGCGCATTAATAAATTCAGAGCTGTTGATAATATCGTACCACTGTCGACAAACAAGTCTCATCACATTGTATAGTATTTCGGCGGGAAGAAAAACAAGGATGTTAAATATGATCCCTTCTGGAAGAAAAGGTATGCTGCCAATTTTCATCTTCCTCCTGCTTGAACAAGCAACTGCCTTAAATTTCTTGGAGATACAATTGACACCTGCCATCTGCAGCTTCAGAAAAAATATATATATCAAAAAGAAGAACTGCAGTTTCGAAAAGACTTTAAAAACTAATCACACCACGAATGTAGTATAATAGATAATACAATATATATATACATATATATCTTCGTCCTTTCTTCCCCTAATTATGTTTGAGGCATTTCATTGGACAAACCGCATGCCTAAAGAAACATATATATGACAATTTTGTTGGAACTGAAAGTATCTCATATTACTGAAATCAAAAACTAGAGAGAGAGTGAGAGAGAGAGTTGCCTTATTGCCATAAGGATCACAACTCTTGCTGGCAAGAGCACGGTGCGCAAGTCGAGCTGATCTTCTGGGTCCACTCGACGACATGTCTCAAACCCTCTAAGTTAACCTGCTATTGAAATTGCATGCTCCGGTTCCTTTCAACTGTTCTGATTTCCGAACATCACAAAGTCATTTAAATTCAATTTTGTTATTTGATCCCTCCAATTTTCTTTCAAAACAATTCTGTTGGACAATAAAGAAACGTTAATATTAGAAAAATTCAATAAAATGATTATAAGCAAAACATAATTAACATTTGAAAGACATCACTCGGTCATTAGTAATTAGGTACAGCCTAGGATTTCTCTATTTTTGTTACAATTCTAAAGGGGAAATAATGGAAGAAAACTTCAAAGAGCACGCGTCATTTATAGAACTTTCATAGAACTAATTTTATCAAAATAAAAAAAATATTCAAACCTTTAAAAGTTCAAACATAAAAGAGCATAGTGATAAATTCAATAAATTTGCTTCTTCTCTTTTATCCAGCAAACAAATAAAGTAGCCTCCATAACTTGGAAGATGCATGATAAAAAGGACATTAAACAATTAAAGCATTGGCATAATCTATTCTCCTTAGAATTTCGAGGCTCTAAATGAAACTAAAAATTACTTTATCATTAATTAAATGAGACTAACATGGCTACATCACAATGAAGGATCAAATATGGGATTTGCAATAAACTGAAAAATTGGATATTAGAGTAAAAGATTTTTAAGGGAGAACAAAGTTTGTGAATCTGCAAGTAGCAAGAAATGATCTTTATTCGGTACCAGATTTTTTCTATTTTGAAACTCCAAATCCAAAAGCAGTGGAATTTTTTTTTGAATCATAGAACAAGAAACATTATGAACCAGTCACACTTATCTCTTCTTTTCATATGCCAAGTACGGCCCAATAAAAATGATCGAGGCAAGAAACTCGCACACCCAATTCGTTCTTTTTTATTCCGATCAAACGGAACAAAGTGTAATCCTTTATAGATTATTCCCTCCAAATCAAAGATCATGATTGATGCATTTAGTATATTTAGTTTGCCAACACCTTATATGACTAGTCAATCAAAAATGTATCCCATTAACAGTCCCTATTGGGTTTAAAGATAAGGGCCAAAACTACCTTAAAGACGAGGACTTGAACTATTGCAATTCTAAGCTAAGTACTTGTTGAAAATATAAACTTGAGTTTGAGTTAAGAAGGATCAAGAAAGCTCTGGAAGAAACCACAAGCCACAAGTTTTTTCAAGAGCATTCAAGAAAGCTTGACCAGCAGCCATGGAAGGTGGAAGGAAGCTTCATTGGTGGAGTTTGACCATTGACCATTCAACACATTTTGTACACGGTTTGGAGTTTCTACAAGCTTCCAAGACACGGTTCTAAAGTCTATAAATAGATATGTAGGTTTGTGTTGAAAGATAGAAGCTAGAAGAAAGAAGTTAGAGATAGGTTTTGAATAGAAGAGTGTGAGAAAAAGAAAAAAGAGAGAATAAGCTTTGTATTTGAAAAGTGTGAGTTTTGAATAAAAGTTTTGTTCTCTCATTTATTGTGTTGATCCTGGGTATAAGGAATCACCATTAGTGATTTCCAACAGTACTGAAGGTGCACTATCTACCTGAAGGGAAATGAAATGCTTGGAATTGAAAAGCAAGAATTGAAATTGCATTAATCGAAATAACCATCGAAATGAAATTCATTCGAAACCATGTTAGATTGAATACGGGCTTAGCAGAGCCTAGAAAATTAATCGGCTATAAATTAAGGCAGTAATTGTCTCCCATAAGAATTTGAAACCTTGTATAAGACTTTGTTGCCCCCAAGGGTTTGGGACCAACATTGTACATGTATAGGTCAAATATATAGTTCAAACATGCATAATGTGAATTTGGGACAAATTATCTACTTCATTTCACTCTAGAAATGATCTTTGTCATTGAGGGGGTTTGCAATCTCAATTGTCACATACATGTATGTATATGTATATATAGATATAGATATAGATATGTACATATATAGCCAGAGAAAGATATTTGGACACATGGTGTACACCTTATTCACATAGAGGTAAATAAACAGAACAAAGGAAATAGCATACCTGTAAGTTCCCCATAGAGAGAAGAGAGAGAGAGAGCCGGATAACTTACTTGTACATTATGGGCGGAGCCTTACCACTTGCCCCTCCTGATTTGCTCCTTACCCTTTATAGGTGTATAGTATCTTTTTTTTAAAAAAATAAAAAAATCTCTAATGTATATTTTTTCCCCTAAAATAGACTGAAAATGCACCCCTTAAAATTTCTCCTTCCTAAAGTATATATAATTCTTCTTTATTTCCTTATATGATCCTCTACATCCTTCAATTTATTTTATTTCCAAAATTATGTAGGCTTAAATCTTTCTTCTAAAATATATTATTTTCTTAATTTGATCTCCTTTTATTTTATTTTCTTTTTTATACTGATTTTTCTTTTCTTTTTCATATTTATATGCCCTTCCTGAAAAATATTTTTGTCCCCGCCCCTGAGTATGAACACATAAATTTAAGGGCTATTATCACAAAACTCTCATGTGATTTTACAAAATCATCAAATTGCCCCCTACTTATCAAAAATAAATAAATTGCCCCCTAGCCTATCAACTAACCCTTGAAGTTTCCAATTTGATCATTCCGTCCATTGAACGTGAATTGGGTGAAAATTTCAGCATAATTGAAATGACTATGTATTAAACTTAGGGTTAATTTCATTAAACTCCTTATGATATTAAATTTAATCAACTAACCCCTCCTATGTCTATATCGCCCCCTATAGTATTCAATTTCATCAAATTACCCCATCTCTCGTCTCATCTCCGTCAATTTCTTTAACGGCAAAGTAAAATGACTGAAATATCCTCCAATAATCATCAAATACCCCCCTTGGTTAATCAAGTAACCCCCCTATACTTTCTAATTTAATCAATTACTGGTATAGTAGACTCTACCAGTAATAGCGGCCTATATGATGAAATGTGAGCATGAAAGGATCAAAAAGTAATGCAAACGGAGAGGCCAAACATGTACTCCATTAATGGTTCCCTATTGGGTTTAAAGATCAGGGCCAAAACTACCTTAAAGACGAGGACTTGAACTATTGCAATTCTAAGCTACGTAATGAAGGTGCAATATCTAATCGAAGGGGAATGAAAGGCCTTAAGAGTTGAAATTGCATTAATCGAAAAAACACCGAAATGAAATTACTCGAAAGAAAATTAATGGAAATTAAACAACAAGAATCGTTCGAAATCATGTGAGATTGAATACGGGATTAGCAGAGCCTAGAAAAATAATCAGCTATAAATTATGTCAATAATTGTCCCTATAAGAATTTGAAACCATGTACAAGACTTTGTTGCTCCCAAGGGTTTCGAACAGACATTTTACATGTATCGGTCAGATATATAGTTGATTCACTATGTTTTGGCAACTGGAAACTCGCATAATGTGAATTTGGGGCAAATTATCTACAACATTTTCTGGAAATGGAAAGAAATGATCTTTGTCATTGAGGGGGTTTGCAGTCTACATAGTCATATACATGTATACATATATATATATATATATAGACAGAGAATGATATATAGAAACATAGAGTACACCTTATTCACATACAGTTAAATAGACAGAG
The DNA here is from genome assembly GCA_963922005.1 of Cornus suecica. NCBI lineage: Eukaryota > Viridiplantae > Streptophyta > Magnoliopsida > Cornales > Cornaceae > Cornus > Cornus suecica. Next base: position 43,800,414 of record OY998248.1, read on the forward strand.
CAAAGGAAATAGTATACTTGTAAATTCCCCATAGCGAGGAGAGAGAGAGCGTTCGTCGGGCAGGAAAACGCTAGCTCTCTCGCCCTAAATATATATTTAAGGGTAAAGTGCGTAAAACCACACTCAGCTATTGCCCCATGAGCAAAAAAAAATCCCTCAACTATTCCAATTGGGTGCAATTTACCACATTCCCATTGTAAATTTACAATTTTACCCTTACAAAAATAAAATAAATTATTTTAAGGGTTAATTAATATATATAAAATTTAAAAATATATATAAAATTCAAAAAATATATATATATTAAATTTTGAATGAAAAATATAAATTTCGAAAATAATATATAAAATTCAAAAAAAATATATAAAATCCAAAAACAAATATAAATTTCAAAAACAATATATAAAATTCAAAACTATATAAATTTTGAAACAAATATATATATTTTGGAAAAATATATATATAAGAAGACCAATAATTGATGTTGGTGGTAAGTAGTTTGATTCACTTCATTAAAAAATATATGACATTCTACCAATATATATATTTTTTCAAATTTTATTTTTCGAAATATATATATTTTTTCAAATTTATATATATTTTTCAAATTTTATATATATTTTTTGAATTTTATATATGTTTTTCAAAATTTATATACTTTTTTTCAAATTTTATATATGTTTTTCAAAATTTATATACTTTTTTTCAAATTTTATATATGTTTTTCAAAATTTATATACTTTTTTTCAAATTTTATATATGTTTTTCAAAATTTATATTTTTTTTTCGAATTTTATATATATTTTTTGAATTTTATATATATATTCGGAATTAATATTTTTTTTTTGAATTTTATATACTTTTTCAAATTTGAATTTAGGGGTAAATGTGTCATTTATGAATTGAGGGGTACATTATTGATCATAATTGATGCATTTAGTATATTTGTTTGCCAACACCTTATATGACTAGTCAATTAACTACAACAGCGTAAACACCATCCCTGAAACTCAGTAACCTGTTGCAAATTCACACATAAATTGGGTAGATTTAATCACTAATTCAAATAGGCAGGAACATGCATACAGGTATATTTCATCAATATAGATATATGGGTAAATGTGGTAAATTGGTAAAACAATATTTAAGAGAACATAGGAAAGGAAATTGCACATTTTCTAGTAAAGATGATAATCAATAAGAACTCAATTTCTGTCCCTTGGTAAGAGTTGCATTGGCATAATAACTTGTTACATGTTAAAGGGCCTGCACGAAATTTCAAAGTTGGCATTGCATACCCCCTATAGGGACCAAGCAAGGCAGGAACTGTAAGATGTTTGGGTGTAGAGAAAGACTTTCCACAGAGGTCCAAGCACTTCGTTACACAGTTGGGATTTTTAAAGTTTGATATTCACAGTCAGTTTCCCATGTGAGATTGAATACAAGCTTAGCAGAGCCTAGAAATTTAATCAGCTATAACTTATGGCCATAATTGCTCCCAAGGGTTTCGGACAAACATTTTACATGTATCGGTCAGATATATAGTTGAATCGCTATGTTTTGCCCACAGAAACTCGCATAATGTGAATTTGGGGCAAATTATTTACAACATTTTCTGGAAATGGAAAGAAATGATCTTTGTCATTGAGGGGGTTTGCAGTCTACATAGACATATACATGTATACATATATATATATATATATAGATATACATCTATAGACAGAGAATGATATATGGACATAGAATGTACACCATATTCACATACAGGTAAATAAACAGAGCAAAAGAGAGAAAGAGAGAGTCACCTATTGCTTGATGTGGAAATCACATAAATTAAAAAAATTGCTGACCGTTCGTCGGCCAGAAATGGGAGGGGAGAGGTGGCTGAAGCGACTGAGCGGGAAAGAAAACCCTAGCTCTCTAACCCAAAATATATGTATGAGAAAATTACAGTTTGACCCCCTTCATATATTACACCAACACCCCCTGTCTTTTAATAAATTATATTTTAACCATATCTAGATTGTAAGTAGTAATAAAAAGGATAAATTATGATTACACCCTCTCGAGATATGATATATTACATCCGTATCTTCTATTGTTTGGATACTTACAGTTTCATCCCTCTAGGTCATTGATGTTCAATTTAGGAGACTGGAGCTATGAGATAACTTATCTACCTATAGCTCCTTTGTATGGGTTTAAATAAATTAGAAGTTAGTTGAGGGTACTATACACATTTCACCTCTGAAAAAGTGATGACGCGTTGACTGTGTTTGACTACGCCAGAAGTTCAACTGAAGGGGTATTTGTTACAACTTATAAACTTAAGGGGATCTAACTGTAGTTATCTAAACAATATGGGGTGCATGTATTATATATTATATTTTGAGATGGTGTAACTATAATTAAACCTAATAAAAATTCTCCTAAGGCATGTCAATGCTTATATTAGCCATTAACTAGAGATGAAATGACTATAATACCTCAACTTATTTGTAAATATATTTCTTAAATGAAAAATAGACATGGGTATATAAATAATTTCATATTTCCGGTCACCTGATTTAAACGCCATCAATTTGAGGGGTAAAACTATAAATATTCAAAAAAATAAGAAATGCGGGTATAATATATCATATATAGAGGGGATCAAATTATAATCTACCCAATATATATGAATTAGGCAAAAATGTGAATAACCCCTTAAACTATCACCAAATTGCACTAAACCCTCTAAATTATAAAAGGTAACATTTAAGTCCATGAAGTTTTTGGTTTTTTCATTTCCCCCTCCACAATTGCCGGCGTGGAAAAGTAAGGGTCAGCTTGGTATAGAACTCAAAATACAGTTTTCTGTATTATTGCTTGGCACATGATTTTTAAGAACAGGTTTTTGGAAACAGAGTTGAGTGAGTATCAATTTTCAGAAAACAACTTTAAGTTGTTCTCAAAAACAAAATTTTGAGAACAGGCAAAACACGGAGTTAAAAATAAGCCAGGTAAATATTCCAATAGAATGACTTTGACTGTAGCTTCTCCCATGTCCTTCAAACTTCATAGAGCTATGTTTCGCCCTTGATTTTTCACTGCTAAAGCTTGGTTCAGAATTGGTCATGGCTTGATGGATTGTCGCATCTCTCTGATTTGTTTCTCCCTTATTTAATCTTCTCATCTAGCTTAAAATCTAAAATTTTATATTTGTATTTCTGCTTTATCCAAATAAAGAAACGCTCACTCAATGATTATTGGGTTGCAGCACTAGAGAATTTCAATGGAGGAAAGATAAAATAGGTTCTGTAATTGGTGACACAGTGATTTTGCTTTTCTTTTCTTCAACAATCTTTCAGATGGTCGAATTTGCAAATTTTTTTCCTTCCTTGCTGTAACTTGTTGATTCTTTAACGAGGAATATGGTGTGTGTAATATTCCTTAGTTATTGAATCAGAAATATATATATATCCCTTTGTGTATTATATATACGTATATATGTAAATATATATATATATATATATATATATATGGTATTTGTGTTTTTTTTTTGTATTCAAAATATTAGATTAAAAATAGTGTAATTTCAAAAATCATGGTATCATTTTTTTTTAAGAAATATAACCAAGTAGAATTTTGAGTTTTTATTCTCAGAAAATTGTTTTGTAGTTTTTCTAGCCAAGTGAAATTTTTTATTGAAAAACTTGAAAACTGTTCTCCATTCTCATTCCCTAAATACTCTTTTTGAAAATTATTTTTTAAGTTCTATACCAAGCAAACCCTAATACTACAACAATACTAAATCAACCCCGCTATTTAATTAGTTATTAAATTTAAAAGATATGAGTGTTATTAAATTATTGATATACCCTCTTGTATTTACATCCTCACATTCTTTTATTCACTTGGTTAGCATATATTTCCAAAATGCCTCTTTCTATTTTCATAAAACTCCCATATGCTATCAATTTTGATCTTTTAACCCTATGTAATTTTATAAAAAGGAAAAACTATGTATAGCTAGAGTTAGGGAGGATAAATTACAAATTTAGCAATTTTTAAGTTTTAATTTTTAATTTAACCACATTAACTAAACTAATTATAAATTAATTAACTTTTCTTTATTTAAAATCTAAAATACCCTCACACTACCATAGTGCTTTCTCATACTAAATTCCATTCTGAAACAACTTTCAAAGAACAATCTGAAATAAAGAACCGTGATTAATGGTTGCACAATCTAATTGGAATGAAGAAACATCGTAGACTCCCTATCAAAACCCATATCATCAACCCTCTTCACATATTCTCCATTTAATATAAATACAACAACAGAGTCAACAGAAACCTAATAAAGGAAAATGAAGAGTAGGAACTGAGATCAAAATTCTCCAAAACTAGCAAACTTTCCCCTCTGTACAGTATATATATTTATATACATATATGTATGTGTGTATAGATATATTTATATATCGATATTCATCAGTATATATGTATCGAAACAATCTCATTTGAATCTGAAACTGTGATGGAGAGAGAATCGATGGTGATTTTAATAGGCTAGAGGTGGAGTACGATTTTCTTTTGCTTTATGGTTTTTGTTACTGTAGATTGTTGCTCTGATTGATATTTTGGGTTAAACTGCAAATTGTATAAATATGAGTAGTGGGTTTTGTTTAGATTTTGATAATCTGAAGATCTATATTGCAGGTTTTTGTTTTTTTCCATATCTTGTTTGTTGTTCTGGTGGATGATTTTGTTGAGGGTATTTTAGATTTTAGGATTAACTTCATTTACATTTCCTGAAGTTTGTTTTTATTTTAATCGCACCCCTTCAAGTTTTAATATCTTTAATTACACCCCCTCATGGTGTAAAATGTCTAAAATACCCTTATACCAAACACCCCTTAAATCAATTTAATCCCTAAATCAATTTAAACCCTAAACCAAACACCCCCTTAAAATAAATCTAACTCTCAAACCAAACACCCCAACCCCAACATTTATTCAATTTAAATTTATTTATCTCTCTCTCTCCTTTCTCTCTCTCTCTCAGACTCACACACACACACACACACACATATATATATACACACAAATATATATAGATATATACATATATATATATACACGCACATATTTTCGACCCATCGGTCGAAAATAGGGGGAGGCGGTGGTGGGAAGGGGGCGGCGCCAACGGGGAGGCGGTGGGAGGGGGGCGGCGCCGACGGGGAGGCGGTGGGAGGGGGTCAGCACTGTATATATATACATACATATATAGAAATATGTATAGATCTATATATATATATGTATAGATCTATATATATATGTGTGTGTATATATATATCTGTGTGTGTGTGTGGATCTGAGAGAGAGAGTGTTTGTGTGAGCATTTGAGAGAGAGAGAGAGAGTTAAAAAATGTTTTTTTAATTTTATATTTATTTTCGAATTTAGTTTTTTTTTTGAAATTTAATATATATATTTTTTAATTTTATATTTATTTTCAAATTTTATAATTTTTTATATTTTTTTCTAATTTTATAATTATTTTCAAAATTTAATATATATTATTAGAATTTTATATGGTTTTTTTTTAATTTTATATATTTGTCTTGAATTTAATATGTTTTTAAAAAAAATTCAAAATTTATATATATTTTTTATTTTTATATGTTTTATTTTTAATTTTATATATTTGTTTCAAATTTTTTTATGTTTTTTGCGATTTTTATATTTCTTTTCAAAATTTAATATGTTTTTTTGAAAAAAAAATAATTTTGAAATTTATATATTTTTTAATTTTATATTTATTTTCGAATTTATAATATTTTTCAAATTTTAATATATATTTTTTCGAATTTTATATATATTTTGAAAATTTAATACAAATTAAATTATAAAATGATGGGAGGGGGTCTAATTGATAAAAACATTATCCTTGTTTCCAAACAGAACAGGGATAACACATTGAGGGTAGTTTAGGGATTTTAAAAAAATTTCTGGATGATGTCATCATTCAGGGGGTCTAAGTGATGAGAATATTGAACAGTAGTGGGTGTAATTGAAGATATTCAAACCTAAGGTGGTGCGATTGAAATAAAAGCAAACCTCAGGGGGTGTAAATGAAGTTAACCCTAGATTTTAAACAAAAAAAATGATCAATTTGTAATTAGTTTGGTTAATATGAATGAAATGTAAAAGATAATCAATTTATAATTTATTCTCCTAACTCTTAAGTATATGTAGTTTTCCCTTATAAAAAAACCCTCCATTACCTAACTCTAAGTATATGTAATTTTATATATTTTTTTGAATTATATATATATATATATATTTTGGAATTTTATATATATTTTTCGAATTTTATATATATTTTCGAATTATATATATATATTTCGGAATTTTATATATATTTTTCGAATTTTATATATATATTTGAATTATATATATATATATATTTCTAGAATTTATAATTTTGTAGTTTCAATTTGTTCACACTGTTCAATAAATAGGTTTTTATTTTTTATTTTTTTATGTACCACCTAGGGTTTGCAAGATTCTAAGATTTGTAATTGATGCCTGATTGTCTAATTACATTTCATGTTGTTGTTATAAGGATAGTGCATCCTTTATGTGATCTTATATGTTTATATACAAAAAAATTACATACGTTTTAGCTGGTTTAACAATTGTTTTCATGTTTATAGTTAAGCAAATATATTCTTGCACATGGATCATTTTGATCAAGTTTCCTCCTCTCCAGCTATTGTAGATCTTCTCAGTTTCTGACTGGAACATGGTTGAAAAGGATTACATAATAAAAATGGAAATCACAAGAAGCAAATTGCAAAATTGTACTGGCCAAAAAAAATAAAAAAAGAAGCTAATTGCCAAAGTCATTTCCAACAAAACAAACACTAACAACCATTGTAGCCCGTCCGATTGCAACTATCAACGAAACCAAGTCAAGCTGCAGACATGGGCATGATAACTGTCCCTAATCCCTCTATCATCTGCGCCCGTTTCAAACTTAGCAACGATGATTCGAGTCGCAATGCTGTACACAATGTACCTTCCTAATGGCCAAACACGAAAGACGACTAGCTCTCGATTTAACCAGAGACATGGAATCAAATCCTTATGGGGACGAACCATTCGATTAAGCATGCGCCTATGACATGTCAAGTCAAGGTTATAAAGCCTCGTCCACTCTCCTCCTGAATGTATTTCTGTCAATACCCAAACCTCCCACACAAATTCACTTCCTTCAATCATCAGAGCTAGAAAGCTGTCTATTACGAAAAAAGAACAAAAAGAATCCCCCCTTTCACCCCATATCTTCGATTCGGGAAGTTGGAATATTATTTCAGCATCAACATCCAAAGCTGCAAGAAAATTAGGACTCCCGTAATCAGGGGTGAAATAAAGATACCCTCCAGCAGATAACGGCGGAGATTCAAGTAAATATGGATAAGCATTTGGAATATGTTTCGCACTTATCAGTCTCCATCCAGTTTCAGTACCCAACGTTAATACTCCGCAGAATACATTACAAATTCCGCCCTCATCGAACTCCTCAGATATGGAACACTTTGTATCTCCTTATAGAATGAACATATACCAAAGCAGAGCTAAAAAATCCCGACGAAACTAGACATACTGCAGGGAGTGTCACTATTTGCTTGGTAGTAAGATTTGCAACATGGAAATTATGGATCAAATAGCCATCGCATATCAAGACTAAGCCATCACAAGAAGCACAAACCCGAGATGAGAACTCATATTTTGATTTTGTTACCCGGGCGTGGCAACTGTTCATCTCCACAAAATATATAACTTCGGTATCAGGGGTGTCCCAACGCGGGATAAGAATGCCGGTAGTTGCTTGTTGAAGATGCGCATTAATAAATTCAGAGCTATTGATAATATCGTACCACTGTCGACAAACAAGTCTCATCACATTGTACAGTATTTCGGCGGGAAGAAAAATAAGGATGTTAAATATGATCCCTTCTGGAAGAAAAGGTATGCTGCCAATTTTCATCTTCCTCCTGCTTGAACAAGCAACTGCCTTAAATTTCTTGGAGATACAATTGACAGCGGCCATCTGCAGCTTCGAAAAAAATATATATAAAAACTGCAGTTTCGAAAAGAATTTCAAAACAAATCACATCACGAATGTAGTATAATAGATAATATAATATATGTATATATATATATCTTCGCCCTTTCTTCCCCTAATTATGTTTGAGGCATTTCATTGGACAAACCACATGCCTAAAGAAACATATATATGACAATTTTGTTGGAACTGAAACTATCTCATATTACACCAATCAAAAACTATACACACACATGCGCGCACAGAGAGAGAGAGGAACAGAGAGAGTTGCCTTATTGCCAAGTCGAGCTGATCTTCTGGGTCCACTCGACGACATGTCTCAAACCCTCTAAGTTAACCTGCTATTGAAATTGCATGCTCCGGTTCCTTTCAACTGTTCTGATTTCCGAACATCACAAAGTCATTTAAATTCAATTTTGTTATTTGATCCCTCCAATTTTCTTTCAAAACAATTCTGTTGGACAATAAAGAAACGCTAATATTAGAAATTTTCAATAAAATGATCAGAAGAAAAACAAAGTTAACATTTGAAAGACATCACTCGGTCATTTGTAATTATACAGCCTAGGACTTCTCTATTTTTGTTACAATTCTAAAGGGGAAACAATGGAAGAAAATTTCAAAGAGCCTCCATAACTTGGAAGATGCATGATAAAAAGGACATTAAACAATTATAGCATTGGCATAATCTATTAGAATTTTAAGGCTCTAAATGAAACTAAACATTACTTTATCATTAATTAAATGAGACTAATATGGCTACGTCACAATGAAGGATCAAATATGGGATCGGCAATAAACTAAAAAATTGGATATTAGAGTAAAATAATTTTTAAGGAAGAACAAAGTTTGTGAATCTGCAAGTAGCAAGAAATGATCTTTATTCGGTACCAGATTTTTTCTATTTTGAAACTCCAAATCCAAAAGCAGTGGAAATTTTTTTTGAATCATAGAACAAGAAACATTATGAACTAGTCACACTTATCTATTCTTTTAATATGCCAAGTATGACCCAATAAAGATGATCAAGGCAAGAAACTCGCACACCCAGTTCGTTCTTTTTTATTCCCATCAAAAGGAACGAAGTTTAATCCTTTATAGATTATTCCCACCAAATTAAAGATCATGATTGATGCATTTAGTATATTTTGTTAGCCAACACCTTATATGACTAGTCAATCAACAACTACAACACAAACTTTCGAATAAACACGTTCCTGGAACTCAGTAAACTATTGCAAATTCACACTTATATTCATATTTGATTCATTGATCTGTTTTTGATAATTGAATTGAGAAATAGGATTTGTGACTAATTAAAATTAAATTTCTGCTAAATAATTTTAATTGATAATAAAATCTACAAAAAATCTATTCACCCCTCTAGGCTGTTTTTACTACCGTATAGGTAATTTCATCTTGTATAAGACTTTGTTGCCCCCAAGGGTTTAGGACAAACATTGTACATAAATAGGTCAAGTATATAGTTCAAACATGCATAATGTGAATTTGGGACAAATTATCTAATTCACTATCACTCTATAAATGAAAAGAAATGATATTTGTCATTGAGGGGGTTTGCAGTCTCAATTGTCACATGTATGTATATGTGTATATATATATAGATATACATATATAGCCAGAGAAAGATATATGGACACATAGAGTACACCTTATCACATACAGGTAAATAGACAGAGCAAAGGAAATAGCATACCTGTAAATTCCACAGAGAGAGAGAGAGAGAGAGAGAGAGAGCGAGGTTGGGGAAGCGACTGAATGAGTTAAACATTCACATCACATAAATTTAATGGCTATTATCACAAAACCCACATGTAGTTTTATAAAATCATCAAATTGCCTTAGCCTATCAACCCTGAACTTGAACTGGGTGAAAATTTGGGCCGCGAAAAAGTAAAATTATAGGAATACCTTAATTAAAATGACAGTGTATTAAACTTAAATAAATCAAACTCATAAGGGTATTATAGTAATTTTACTTTTTTCGGTACTGGAAAATTCACTCAATATATGTGGGCGGATTGATCAAATTAAAAACCTGAAGGAGTTTGCTGATTGGCCAAGGAATAATTTGATGTTTTGTAAAATCACATAGATTTTTTCCATAATAGCCCTAGATATAATTTTAACACAACCAATTAAATTATTAATTACTTCAAGAGCTCAAACAAAAGATACTAGATGCAAATGAAAATTTATTGACAACCCGGTGGCATATGTTCTTCCCACCTCATAAAAATAAAACTATATGTTCAAACAAATTATACATAAATATATCCATATATATATATAGCGAGAGAGGGTTACATAATGGGAGATTCAACTGGTGAGCAGGAGCAAGAGAGAGATAGTCTAATAGGAGAAGCTAGAGAAGAAGGGAAGGTAGGTTGCTATGGGCCAATGAACCTGAGTAGTGTATGGACTTTTCTGTCTTATTATGGGCTGCTATTACATGATAGTGTTTGGTTTAGCTTGTTGGGCTTAAATTCAAGGCCTTAAAGTAGATTTGGGGTCTCGTAAAAGTCACATATTAATGAAATATCTCTCACGCTCGATTTTTATTAGGTGCAAATAATTTGTTAGAGTTATTATCGCGAATCACTTTGCACAGGTTTGTCGAGATGCAAGTTCTCGACGGGAAAAAAAAGATAAACAAATAAAAAATACTTAAATGAAATTTTCAAATTCATAATAACTACTGTATGAGAAGGATTTCTTCAGCTAATAATAATTTAATAACTATCTTTGTAGTTTTAAAATGTTTCAATTATTAGATGCTGTTAACACATTCATATGTACACAATGGATCCGAATAGAAAATTATAACCACAAGAAAGGTGAGTACAACAAGAACCATAGATATCAGAACATATAATTCTAAAATGAAATTAGACACTGAACAAAGGAAGAAAGATGCTTTAAATATAAGATTAACATTCACAAGATAAATATCATCTAGCTTCATAAATATATAAATGGAAAATCACACGAAAAGCTTCAGCAAAAACAGCTAATTGTCTGTGTCATTTTAGTGTCCGATTGCAACTATTGTAGCTTCAACCAGTGGCGGATCTAGGGATCCGTGTCAGTGGGGGCTAAAAATTATTATTTTTAGATTTTTGGGGTATAAATGACATATATTTATTTCAGTGGGGTTTAAAACAAATTATCAGTGGGGGCTTATTTGTAAAGAAATCTAAATTCTATGGTACTTAAGATAAAAAAAAATTTAGTGGGGCTAAATACTAAATACCTAAAATTTTAGAGTAAAAACTATAAAAAAAAAGTTTCAGTGGGGGCCATGGCTCCCACTGGGCATGAACTGAATCCGCCCCTGGCTTCAACGAAACCAAGACAAGTTGCAAACATGGGTATGGTAATTGTCCCTAAACCCTTAATCATCTGCGCCCGTTTCAAACGACGCAACAAAAATTCGAGTTGCAATGTTGTACACAATGTACCTTCCCAATGGACTAACTCTCAATTTAACCACAGACATGAACCAAAACCTTATCGGGACAAACCATTCGATTAAGCATGCGCCTATGACCCGTCAAGTCAAGGTTATAAAGCCTCGTCAACTCTTCTGCATGCAATTCTGTCAACACCCAAACCTCCCATATAAATTTACTTTCTTTAACCACTAGAGCTAGAAAGCTGTCTATTACAAAAAAAGAACCCCCTTTTTCACCCCATATCTTCGATTCAGGAATTTGGAATATAATTTCTGCATCAACATCCAAAACTGCAAGAAAAATATGAGTATCGTAACTGGGGGTGAAATAAAGATACCCTCCGGCAGATAACAATGGAGATTTGAGTAGACATTGATAATCATTTGGAATATGTTTAGCACTAATCCGTCTCCATCCAGTTTCAGTACCCAACGTTAATACTGCACAAATTACATCTTCAGGTCTACCCTCATAGAAGACATGGAACACTTTGTATCTCCTTATAGAATGAACATATACCAAAGCAGAGCAAGCAAATTTCGAAATAACTAGACATACTTCGAGGAGTGTCACTATTTGCTTAGTAGTAAGATTTGCAACACGGAAATTACGAATCACAAAGCCATCACATATCAAGATTATGTTAGGATCGATTGACTAATTTGCTACTCACACAACACAATCACACACAAAAGAACACAAAAAATTATAAGTGGTTCGACCCAAAAATGACCTACGTCCACGAAGCACAAAACTTTCATTAATCTGAGAAAAAGATTTACAGATCACTCTCTACATTATGTATTTATCTCTTCACTCTATATTTCTCTCTTTGTTGTGGTGTATAGATTATACATATGATGCATATATTTATAGGAGCAGAGGTGAAGAAGATGACAAATGAGTTGCCCAAATTTCTCTTCCATCGGCACCAATCTTGCCTTCAATTTCAAAGTTAGGCCGACCAAGCTTCCAGATGGGCGGCTGCCAAATCTGTGACATGTGCAGTGATGTCCTTTGATTCCATACCAACAATCTCCCACTTGGAGTCAAAGAACGCTCCATCCGTGATTAGTGAATAGTTGTGTACTCATTTATGTCTTCAGTCTTGAAGACTAACTGAAGCTTAACATAGCTTCAGTTTCTCTGTAATTACTATCTTGGTCAACATGTCCACTAGATTCTTGATACCCTGGATCTTCTCAAGTGTCAGCACCCTATCTTCCAATAATGATGGGGTGCTAACGAAGTCCAATATGCTTGGTCTTTGAATAAAATGCTGAATTCTTTGCCAAATGTATTGCACTTTGGCTATCACTGCGTAAAAAATTCTTCTCTTGCTTGAATCCCAATTCTGCTAACAGACCTTGTAACCAAATCATTTATTTGTTGGCCTCTGTCACAACTACGTACTCTACCTCTGTTGTAGATAACACTACAATCTTTTGTATATGCGAAACCCAACTGACTGTTGTAGTACCTGTTGTAAAAATATACCCAGTGGTACTTCTTCTGTGATCTATCTCTCCCGCAAAATCTGAATCTACATATCCATGTAGCTTCACTTCTCCTTTTCCGAAACAAAGGCATTTGTTCGTGGTACCTCGTAGATATCTCAATATCCACTTTACTGCTTCCTAATGCGTCTTTCTTGGATTGGACATGAACCTACTAACAACTCCCACTGCATATCCAATGTCCAGACTTGTGTATACCATGGCATACATCAAACTTCCGATAGCTGAGGCATAAGGTACCTTAGCCATGAAGTTTCTATTTTCATCTGTCTTGGGATACTGGTCCTTGGATAGTTGAAAATGACTAGCCAAAGGTGTACTAACTGACTTAGCACTACTCATGTTGAACCGTTTCAGAATCATTTCAACGTAGTCAGCTTGAGATAACTACAAGATACCCTTCTGTTTCTCCCTGTTGATTCTTATCCCAAGAATTTGTTTCGTTGTTCCCAAGTCCTTCATCTCGAACTCATTCGATAACTGCTTCTTCAACTTACTGATTTTTTCAAAATCAGATCCCGCTACTAACATGTCATCAACATAAAGTAGGAGGATGATATAGCTTGTGTCAAACCTTTTGAAGTAACAACAATGGTCAGCGTTGCATTTGTTGTAGCCATGTCTTTGCATAAACCCATCAAATTTCTTGTACCACTACCTCAGTGCTTGTTTTAAGCTATACAAGCTCCTTTTCAACTTGCACACAAGTTTCTCTTTGCCTCTGACTGAGAAACCCTCCGGTTGCTGCATGTAGATTTCCTTATCTAGGTTACCGTGGAGGAAAACGGTTTTGACATCTAACTGCTCTAGGTACAAATCTTCTGATGCTACAATGCTAAGAACTGAATGAATGGTATTTAGTTTTACAACCGGGGGAAAGATGTCGGTGTAATCGATTCCTTCCTTCTACTGGAAGCCTTTGACTACAAGTCTTGCTTTGTATCTTTTGGAACTATCATGTTCCTCTTTGATCCTATATACCCATTTGTTCTGAAGAGCTTTCTTTCCAACTGGTAACTTGGCTAGCTCCCATATTTTTTTGGAGATAAGAGATTGCATCTCATCTTTCATCGCAAGCTCCCACTTGCTGGCATTTGCTGCATGGCATGCTTCCTCATACCATTCAGGTTCACCTTTATCAATGAGCAACAAGTAATTCATGTATTTCCTGTTCGGCACATGAGGTCGGGCAGACCTTCTAGGTTCAGGAATTGGAGTTGAAGACTGCAGTTGATCATTCTGTTGTGTATTGCTCTCTGCAATAGGTTCCTCTGGCTGGAAATTCTCAGTTGTCTGTTGTGCCTCACTGCTGTCTGGAACATCATTCAACTCGACATACACAGGATATCTCTGTGCTGAATCACTAGAGGTTGTTGTGTGCCTGTCCTTGTACATTATTTTTTCATTAAATACTACATCCCTGCTTCGGATCAACTTATTGTTTTGGTCATCCCAGATCCGATAACAATGTTCATCCTCACCGTATCCAATGAAAGTGCATTTTTGTGATTTCGAATCAAGCTTGCTCCTAGCATGATCATTGATATGCACATATGCAACATAATAAAAAAACTTTCAGATGTGAAAGTTTTACCTCTTTGTCGCTCCATGCTTCTACTGGTATTCTGAACTCTAATGGTACTGATGGGCCTCAATTAATCAGGTATGCAGCTGTATTGACTGCTTCTGTCCATAACTACTTTGGCAATCCTGCCTGTATTCGCATGCTTCTGGCTCTCTCAGTCAATGTCCGGTTCATACGTTTTGCTACGTTATTCTATTGTGGTGTACCTGGCACAGTTCTTTCTAATCTGATACTATTCTCATAGCAGAACCTTTTAAATCCGATTTCTTCATACTCGCCACCGTTATCGGATTGTAGCTTCTTTATCTTCAAGTGTGTCTCATTCTCCACCATGGCTTTCCATTTCTTGAACACCTCGTACACCTCCGATTTATGCTTCAAGAAATAAACCCATACCTTCCGAGAATGGTCGTCAATGAAAGTCACGAAATAAGACTTTCCGCCAAGAGATGAGACATTTGTCGGCTCCCAGATGTCAGTGTGAACTAGCTCAAGTTTCTCCTTTCTGAGGGTTCTACCACTCCTTTGGAAACTCACCCTCTTCTGTTTGCCAAGGATGCAACTTTCACAGAAGTTGATATCAACCGATTTTAAGTCTGGTAGTTTCCCCTTTGAGTGCATAATCTTGAGCCCCTTCTCACTCATGTGACCTATCCTCTGGTGTCACAAGTTCTGATCCTCTTTACTTTCTGCAACTGTTATCAACGTGCTAGCACTGGTAGTTGTGTAGAGAGTATCATTCTTTTTCCACATGCCATTGTCATAGCTCCCCTGGAAACCTTTCAATCTTCATTGTTGAAGGTTGTCACATAACCTTCATTCGTCAGCTGACCTACTAAGATCAGGTTCTTCCTCAAATTTGGAATGTGTCTCACATCCTTTAACTTCCATACACATCCATTAAGCTTGATCTGTACATCACCCTTGCCAACAACGCTTTAGGGTTGATCATCTCCAAGATAGACCTTTCCCAGGTCACCTAGTATATAGCTCTCAAAGAGCTCTCGACTTGAGATAGCGTGAAATGATGCTCCAGAATCTAGCACCCAAGATTCTGCCTTGCTCTCCAAAGAGCATATCAGCGCATCATTTTATTCTTCCTCTGAGATAATGTTTGCCTCAGTCTTATTCTCTGGTTCCCTTTTTTGAGATTTGCACTGGTGTTTGTAGTGACCAGTTTTTCAGCAATTCCAACATTCAACTTCTTTGAAATTCTTGGGATTTTGAGACTGTGATCTTCCGTTTCTGGACTTAGAACGACCACGCCCATAGCCACCACCTTTTTTTCGGTTTGAACTTCTGCCTCTGCTTTCAACATTCAATGCCAATCTACTGGTAGAAGAGTCTGAAGTCAGTCTTCTGATCTCTTATGTGAGTACCATACTCACTACGGAATCATACTACAACTTTTCTTTTCCTGAAGAGCTACTGATCGCAGCTACTGTGCCACTCCAACTTTCTGATAATTGGCTTAGAACTAAAGTTGTTTTCATTGCGCCAAAGATTAGCGTATCAACTGATTCCAACTGCCCAACAATGTCATTAAGAACATTAAGATGTTCACTGACCTTTCCATTCTCGGACATCTTCAGATTAACCAATCTTTTGATGACATGTACCTGATTTACTGCAGACGGCTGTTCGTACATGTTTGAAAGAGCGTCCATGAGAGACCTTGCTGAAAATACCTAGACGATTAATGAAAAAAACCTAGAGGGGGGGTGAATAGGCTTTTTATCTATTTTATGATCAATTAAAATTATTTTGCAAAAATTAAATTTTAATTAGTCACAAACCCTAATTCTCAATTTAGTTCTCAAAACAGATCAATCAAACAAATATGAATATAAGTGCAGAAAATTAAATCATGAGAAGACACAGAGATTTTTACGTGAAAAACCTTGGAAAGACTCCAAGTAAAAACCACAGATACACTCGGGTATCGATGCACTATGAATCAGAGAATTTGTACAGACTCTATAAAAACAGAACTTCCAACCGCTGTAATTTGTTGTTTTTCACTCGACGTCTGAAAGTCTAAATTCACTCGCGCTCCATGAAGCTCTAGCTCCGATCTTCGTATTCTGAAGGCTCTACTTCTCAACATATCAAAATCATCACGAAGCCTCCTACTTTGATCTCCGCACATAGACGGCTTCGTTTCTCGAAATGGATCAACACAACCTCGTTGTTATAAATGGTGTGTGAATTTTTTAGCAACTATAACATTCAATCGTGCATAGAAATCATCGATGTAGAAGCACGATTGAAGACGTCCAATAAGAAGTGAGAACTTGTGTATCTCTAATCACTCAATAATATTCTATCACCATATATATATCTCTGTATAAGAAGAAAATGAAGCTGTAGAAAACTTACAGAGAATTCTTCAAGACGTGCCTCATCTTATTGTAGACTTGGATATTTATAGACAATGATGATCCAAGCCTTAAGTTTGCCCTTTCTCGTAATTTCACATCCAAACCCTATATTATGGTGAATATATTGTATATAGAATGCACTTTGATGTATAGAAGTCTTGGTCATATCATAAAACCAACCCCCGAACAATTTGGACATCGCAGGCAAAAATAGGTAAAAACTTGCCGCAACTACGCTTCAAGCGTAGCAGGGTCTATGCTTTAAGCATAGGTCCAAGCGTATCTCCAAACGTAAAAATGTGTTTTCCAGCCACTTTTTGAAACTGAAAGCGTATGCTTAAGCGTAGGTATTTTTGTGAAAACCACTTTTCTTCGTAACTGTGCCAAAATGACCCTCTTGAACCCACGATACTTTTTGCTTGAAGTGACGGCTTCGGAAAATGTCATTTTCGCCCTCCAGGAGACATTTTACCTCAATATGCTCATTTTCGCGCTTCACTTATATTCTTCATTACTTTAATACTTGATTCTGCCTTTGACGAAGCTTATCGACGTTATTGAAACCAAACCAACCTATCTAACACTCAACATGGTTATTGTCTAGAACATGCCATACATAAACAATTACAATAAATGTTCTTACAATCTCCCCCTTGGCATTTCTGAGACAAAATCATGTTTTACAATATAGCCTCACAAATAACAACATAACATCTATACCTATGAACACACACCAAAAAACATAGATATAAACTATCACCTTGCTTTCATGACGGTCTACCAATCTTGTAACCACAACACTGAACAAACTATTAAACGCACGTGTGGAAAACAAATACAAACCAACATAATGATCATCATAAAATCATAACAACAATGCACACATAATGATCATTCTCCCCCTGAGAATAAACTCCCCCTTGCAAAATACTTCTCCCTCTTAATCAACCAATTTTAGCCAAACAATCTCTCCCCCTTACTTAATACTTCTCCCCTTTTTTGTCACTGAAATGACAAGCAAAGAGAGTATATGCCATAACAACAATGTAGAGAAATGCAATAAAGTACTCAAAGAGAAACATCAAGATACAGAACTCTTATCAGATCATATCCAAACTCCCAGGTTAACATAAATCTCTACTATGCATGACCCTAATACTAATGCATGAATGCAAAATGTCATGAATAATAAAAAAAATATTTTTTGTTTTTAGAAATCTGTGAGTAAGGCAGTAGAGACAACAAACAAATCATTTATACATCATATTCTCAGATCTATCTCAGCCATTATACACACGGTATAGAAGAAAATCAACACACATATCTTATAGACTCAAGAATGCACAAGTCAAGTTTTGCAAATATATATATATGAAAAATTCTCATGTGTAAGCACTAAAGTAAGATGAAAACAATACGTACTAAAGTAGATAATCTCCCCACCAACCGTGATGATAATTCAATCCAAGATCCAAACTAGAAGACAGAAATAAAAAAATTCTTTTTCTTTATCACACAATTTCCTTATGTTCATCTTTTCAATTTTTTTACCATATCCCTTTTTGTCTTTCTAATCTCCGGACTTTCCAACGAGGATTTTTAATCCCGACCAACTGGGCCCGAGCTTCTTCCATGGAATTTATGTTCATCAGTTATCTCTCTTTTTTGGATTGAAGAACCGTTTTTTCATTTTTATTTTTATATCATCTTTTTTTCTTTTTCTTTCACCATTACCACAACATTCATACTGATGCAAAAAAAAAAAACATTTCATACAAAGACCAATCTAGCATAACTCATGAGCCTTCATACCACTTCGAGTTAAATGAAAAAATTAACAGATTCAACAAGCATTACAATCATCATTGAAGCAACTAGCACCTAAGATTAAGGTTTTATAACGTAATATAATCATGTCAAGTGGTCATCCAAAAACTCTTAGATCAGACTGATACATTTACTTCACATATGCATAATGAGACAAGTAAATGTGAAAATAGAGTAACATATGACAACATTTGTACTCTAGCCAAGCTCAACAGTCTCAAAAAATTTATTGTCATTTATTTCAAAATAAAATGAATGCATGAATAAAAATAATACAAATGCATAATTACCTATTAATTTTAGAAAAATAATGCAATGTGTTCCTAGAATGATAAATAAGAAGATATATATTCTAAAGAAAGCATACCAATAGATTTCCTAAGACTTACATGCTTTTGAAAATCTAATAGTTTTGTAAAGATATCTGCCAACTGAGAATCTGTGGATATGAAATCTAGAGACACTATACCATTTTCAACAAGATCACGAATGAAATGATGTCGAATATCTATATGCTTTGTCCTAGAATGTTGAACAGTATTTTTAGAAATATTTATCGCACTCGTGTTATCACAAAACACAATCATCGTGCCTTGAGAAAAATCATAATCCTGCAACAATTGACACATTCACAAAACCCGAGTACAACAACTACCAACTGCTATATACTCAGCCTCAGTAGTGGAAAGAAAAACATAATTTTGCTTCTTGCTATGCCAAGCAACTAAGCAATTTCCAACATAAAAACACCCTCTACTAGTACTTTTTCTATCATCAACATTACAAGCCCAATCAACATTAAAAAAAAGATGCGATATCAGTATTAGTACCTGATGGATATCACAGTCAATAATTCACTGTCCCTTTAACATACTTGATAATCCTTTTCACAGCAGTAATATAAGACTCCTTAGGACTTGTCTGGTAACGTGCACACAAACCAATACTAAAAGCTATGTCAGGTCGACTGGCAGTCAAATACAACAAACTCCCAATCATACTCCTATAAAGTGTAGGATCAACATCTTTGCCTTTAATAGCTATGCTAAGTTTGACACTGGTACTCATAGGAATGCAAGCATCCTTAGCCTTTTCCAAACCAAACTTCTTTACTAATTCCAAGGCATAACGAGTTTGAGAACAAAAATCCCATCATTTAATTGCCTAACTTGATACCCTAGAAAGAAGTTCAATTCACCAATCATGCTCATCTCAAATTCATGTTTCATTTTATCTCCAAAATAATGATCAAGCTGATCAGAAGTGGAACCAAATACAATATCATCAACACAAATTTGAATAACAACTGTATCACTCTCAATTTTCTGAATAAACAGTGTTTTGTCCACTCTCCCTTGAGCAAAACCTGTTCCCAACGGGTAATCTGTCAACCTTTCATGCCAAGCTCTAGGAGCTTACTTTAGCCCATACAAAGCCTTTTTCAGCTTGTAAACATGACTCGGCCAATGAGGATCTTCAAATCCTTTGGGCTGCTCCATATATACTTCCTCATGAAGAATACCATTCAAAAATGCACTATTCCCATCCATCTGATACAACTTGAATCCAAGATGACAAGCGATAACAAACAAAATCCGAATAAATTCAAGCCTAGCAACCGGAGCAAACGTCTCATCAAAGTTTATACCCTCCAACTGAGTATAATCTTGAGCAATAAGCCTAGCCTTATTCCTAACTACTGTACCATGTTCATCCTTTTTATTCTTGAATATGCACTTGGTACCAATCACATTTATCTCCTTCAGTCTAGGCACAAGATACCACACATCATTCTTAACAAACTGCTGAAGTTCTTCTTGCATAACATTAATCCAATCACTATTTTGAAGAGCTTCTTTGACATTTTTAGGTTCCAAGAAAGATGTATATCATGCATACGAAACCTCATTCCTAGCCTTTCTCCGTGTCACCATCATCTGATCAACAGATCCTATAACATTATCTAAAGGATGATACAACTTTACCCTTGTAGATGGTTTTTTATAAGGTGTAGGCTGAACATCACCAATTTGATCATGTGATTCTGCAGGACTTGAAGTATCATCATTAACCACATTGTCCTCTTTTTCAACCTCAGAAGAATCATTATCAAATATAAAGAACGGCTCACCATCTTCTTCTTCTGCAGACTTCAGAGACTCATCAATACATGAGTCATCAACCACTACATTGACAGATTCCAACATAGTTTGAGTTCTAAGGTTAAACACCCTATATGCTCGACTAGTCAATAATAACCCAAAAATATTCCTTCATCACTCTTAGACTCAAACTTCCCAATAGATTCATGATCTCTAAGAATATAACATTTTGCTCCAAAAACCTTGAAATATTTCACATTGGGTTTCTTGTCATTCCACAATTCATAAGAAGTTTTTAAGGTGCCAGGCCTAAGATAAACTTTGTTTGAGGTGTAACACGCTGTGTTCACCGCCTCGGCCCAAAAATACCTAGAAACATTCTTACCCTGTAACATAACATTGGCCATTTCCTGAATAACCCTATTATTCATCTCAACTACTCCATTTTTGTTAAGGAGTTTTAGGTGCTGAAAATTCATGTTTTATTCCTCTCTCCTCACAAAACATTTCAATTTCTGAATTTTCAAACTCCCTTCCATGATCACTCCTCACTCTAGAAATGGAACAATTCTTCTCAGTCTGAATTCTTAAACAAATCCTCTTAAAACTTTCAGAAGCTTCAGACTTTTCACTTAGAAATCCAACCCATGCAAACCTTGAGTAATCATCCACCATGAAAAAAATGTACTTTTTTCCTCCTTTGCTCATGGTCCTAGTGGGACCCATTAAATCAATATGCAACAGCTCTAAAGGTCTAGAAGTACCAATGACATTTATCTTTTTGTGCTGACATCTGACTTGTTTACCCTTCTGACATGATCCACACACAATCCCTTTTGCATAACCAAGCTTAGGGACTCCCTTAACAATTTCACTCTTAGTAATTTTTGTTAGTTCTGAAAAATTAACATGTCTCGTCCGTTGATGCCAAATTTCAACTTCATCAAGCTTAACTCTATTACACGACAATTCAAAACTAGGAACAATGCAATAGCAGTTATCAGTTTAACGCATACCTTCCATCACACAATTCCCAGAAGAGTCAATGATTGAACACTTATCAGGAGAAAAAGTGACTTTATGCTTGTTATCACATATCTGACTTATGCTCAACAAATTTGCTTTAAGACCCTCTACATAAAGCACATATTCTAGTTTAGGTAGACCAGAAGTCATAACCGTACCTTTTCCTATAACCTTCGACTTCTTTCCATCACCAAAAGTGACTATCCCACCATGACATTCCTCGAGAAATCCAAACAATGACTTATCTCCAGTCATATGCCTCGAACATCCACTATGCAGATACCAAGAAGTAGACTTGCATGCTCTAAGAACAATATGAACTACAAGATAGTGTAGCTCGCCTTTGGGAATCCATGCCTTCTTCATCTTCGGAGCTCCATTCGCCAATCTTGACAAATTCTTCATTTCTTCATTCAGCATTCGAATTTGATCTTGAACATGATCTCCATGTTGAACTCTTTGTTCCTTCACTGACTTCAACACCTTGCCTCGCAGCTTCGAACACCTTGGTCAAATATGACCTCTGACACCACAGTGGTGACATACAGGAACGAACCTCTGAACTCTATCAGTTAACCTCCTAGAATATCTAGAGGTAAGGAAAGGCTTGCTTTTAACAGGTCTTTTGACATAAACACGAGTATCAGGATTCCAATTTGAATTTCTTTTTGAAGAACTTGATGCTATATGGGAGGCTTTTACAAAGGTAGTTTTTGCAGCAACATTCGAATTTTGCAATACTCCAACAAAACCTAGTCCCTTTGTATTTCCTACGGACTTTCCTATACTCAACATATGATTAAGCTTAAGAGTTCCACTAGATCACTTCTGAATAGTTGAGTTAACATCTTTCAGCTCTTTTTCCAAATTTTCAATCTTAGTAGATTTCTCAACCAATTCCTTATTAAGACCATCTACTAACTTCAAAGTCTCAGTCTTTTCAAGTTCAGACTTATTCAAATCCTCAACCAATTTGGCCTTTTGAGTCTGCAAAAGATTTTGAGCTTGAGAACTATTGGCTAATTCGTCTTTTAAAGAATGTAATTCTTTGTCCATGTTAAGACTCTTAGTCAATAGTTTCATGTGATTTCTATGAAGTTGTGCAGTCTTATCAAGTAATTTGTCATAAGACTCTTGAAACATATCATCACAACCTTCATCACTCTCAAAACCTTCTTCTTTAGACATCGCCCAACTTAAAGCAACTTTTTTAACCTCTTTTCTCTGTGAAGCAAACACGGTGAAGTTCTCAAACTCATCACCTATTTCCAAGTTTGTCGCATCACTAGCTGATCCATTGTCAGATTCATCATCCCAACTGACAGCTAATCCTTTGGATTTTTTCAAAATGTTTTCACACTCTACAGGTATGTGACCATATCCTTGACATTCAAAATATTGGGGTTTCTTCTTTTTAGGATCAGATTTGTCCTTCCTAGTTTGAGTCTTATTTCTACTTCTAGACTCACCCAACTTATCCCCAAATTTTTGTCCTTGGCCATTCTATTTAGCCCTAACAAATTTATTCAATCTCTTAGCAAACATGGCTATATCATTCAGACTCAACTCACTTTCTTCATCAGGTTCAACATGATCCTCTCTAGTGGTTTTAAAAGCTATGCTCTTCTCTTTTGTGCCACTAGCCTTTTTAGGGGGGTTTTGAACATCTCCATCTCATAAGATTTTAAATTTCCTGCCAATTCTTCAATCTTAATTTCTTTAAGAATCATGACCTCTAAGATGACAGTGACTTTAGATCGAAAACGTTCAGGTAGAGACCTAAGGATTTTCTTTACTATGGTAGTCTTATGAATAGGCTCACCTAGGTTATGACAACTCGTTACGATATCAATTAACCTAGCCTCAAAGTCGGCGTAGACTTCATCCTCCTCCATCTTCAGCTGTTCAAATTGAGAATTCAAAATTTGAAGCTTTGATTGTTTCACCTTTGACGTTCCTTCATGAGTGACTTGGAAAATGTCCCAAGCTTCATTGGCAATTATGCACGTATCAATCCTCTTGAACTCACTCGGAGTTACAGCATTGTATAATGCATTCAACGCTTTCGAGTTCCAATTCGCGCTATTCGTCTCGGCAGCAATCCACTCGCTCGACGGTTTTACCTTCACTTCATTAGTCGCACCGTCTTTCCCAGTAGGAAGTGAATATCCTATTTTAACAGCATTCCACGCTCTTTCATCTAAAATTTTTAAAAACACTCTCATTCTCGCCTTCCAATATGTATAATTCGAGCCATCAAACAAAGGGGATCTAGATATGGAACCTCCTTCACGAGGCATCTCCATCTTCTAAGTTCACGATCTAACCCTAGGTAGTTAACCTAAATTGGGGCAACCAGACTCTGATACCAATTGAAAATACCTAGACGATTAATGAAAACAGCCTAGAGGGGGGTGAATAAGCTTTTTGTCTATTTTATGATCAATTAAAATTATTTTGCGAAAATTCAATTTTAATTAGTTACAAACCCTAATTCTCAAAACAGATCAATCAAACAAATATGAATATAAGTGCAGAAAATTAAATCATGAGAAGACACTGAGATTTTTACGTGGAAAATCTTGGAAAGACTCCAAGTAAAAATCACGCATACACTCGGGTATCGATGCACTATGAATCAGAGAATTTGTACAGACTCTATGAAAACAGAACTTACAACCGCTATAATTTGTTGTTTTTCACTCGACGTCTGAAAGTCTAGCTTCACTCGCGCTCCATGAAGCTCTCGCTCCGATCTCCGTACTCTGACGGCTTTACTTCTCAACAGATCAAAATCATCACAAAGCCTCCTCCTTCGATCTCCGCACATAGATGGCTCCGTTTCTCGAAACGGATCAACGCAACCTCGTTGTTATAAATGGTGTGTGAATTTTCCAGCAACTATACCATTCAATCATGCATAGAAATTGTAGATGTAGAAGCACGATTGAAGACGTCCAATAACAAGTGAGAACTTGTGCATCTCTAATCACTCAATAATATTCTATCACCATATGTATATCTCTGTATAAGAAGAAGATGAAGTTGTAGAAAACTTGTAGAGAATTATTTATGACGTGCCTCCTCTTGTTGTAGACTTGGGTATTTATAGACAATGATGATCCAAACCCTAAGTTTGCCATTTCTCATAATTTCACATCCAAACCCTATATTCTGGTGAATATATTGTATACAGAACGCACTTTGATGTATATAAGTCGTGGTCATATCATAAAATCAACCCTCGAACAATTTGGACATCGTAAGCAAAAATAGGCAAAAACTTGCCGCAGCTACGCTTCAAGCGTAGGGGGCATACGCTTTAAGCGTAGGTCCAAGCGTACCTCCAAGCGTAAAAATGTGTTTTCCAGCCAATTTTTGAAATTGAAAGCGTATGTATTTTTGTGAAAACCATTTTTTTCTGTAACTGCGCCAAAATGACCCTCTTGAACCCACGATACTTTTTGCTTGAAGTGACGGATTCGGAAAATGTCATTTTCGCTCTCCAGGAGACATCTTACCTCAATATGCTCACTTTCGTGCTTCACTTATATTCTTCATTAATTCAACGCTTTATTCTGCCTTTGACAAAGCTTATTGATGTTATTGAAACCAAACCAACCTATCTAACACTCAACATGGTTATTGTTTAGAACATGCCATGCATAAACAATTACAATAAATGTTCTTACATTTGTCGTCTTCTCATTTATGATGTTGAAGGCTACTGATTTGGACAAGGTCAGTCTGATCGTGCCGAGAGTCTTTCGATCGAGAATTTTCCAATCATCTTCTTTCATCATCTCTGGCTTCGCTCCTTCCAACGGTAGAAATAAAATTTTCTAAAATAACAAATCCTCGATTTGCATTTTCCAGAAAGCAAAATTTGTACCGTCAAATTTATCAATCATGGTTGACTTATCTTCTGAAGTTGATGTTGATATCATTGCTACACAAAAAATATTTTATGAACAGTACTTTTGAATAGTACCGTATGGAACAGTGTCCGATATATATATATATGTATTTGTTTTTCAAAAAACTTTCCTCACCACCAAAAGCTTGTCTCCCACACTCAAAACACTTCCACCGAAAAACACAACACTTTAAAACTTTCATTTTTTTTTATTTAATTTCCTTGCCTCTTTTTCTTTGCAACCCACACCCTCTTGTCTCCCACTCAAAATTTTCTTTAATGTTTTATTCACCACTAGACAGACATACCCACATGCCAATGACTTAATTTTTAAGACATCTAACCAAATCCTATCAATACAATTCTCTCTCACAAACTATATAGTACATATATATATATACATATATAGTTATATAGCCAAAGAATATAGATACCCAAGTATGGTCAGATTCTTTAAGCTGATGAAGAGCAAGAAGCGGACGTCTTGCGGGAGTTCTGAAATCAATCCTTCGACGGCGGGGATTGTGACATGCGTTAAGCACAGTGGTCGATATCGACAGCTCCGAGACAGTCATGCAAACAGTGGCGGAGATGGTGGTTCAGTTTGGCAAAGAACAAGGGGGTGGTGCGGATAGTGGTGGAGAATTTTCTCGATGAGTAAATAACTCCTAACATATGCTCTGATATGAATTGTTAGGATCGATTGACTAATTTGCTACTCACACAACATAATCACGCATAAAAGAACACAAGAAATTATACGTGGTTCGGCCCAAAAATGACCTAGCACACAGTTTTCACTAATATGAGAAAAAGATTTACAAATCACTCTCTACACTCTGTATTTCTCTCTTTACTCTATAGTAGTCTCTCTTTGCAGTGGTGTATAGATTATACATATGATGCATATATTTATAGGAGCAGAGGTGAAGAAGATGACAAATGAGCTGCCCAAATTTCTCTTCCGTCGACGCCAATCTTGCCTTCAATTTTAAAGTTAGGCCGGGCCAAACTTGCAGATGGACGACTGCCAAATCTGTGACATGTGCAGTGACGTCCTTTGATTCCATACCAACAGACTAAGCCATCGCAAGAAGCACAAACCCGAGATGAGAACTTGTATTTTGATTTTGTTTCCCGGGCGTGGCAATTGTTAATCTCCATAAAATATATAACTTCGGGATCAGGGGGCTCCCAATGCGGGATAAGAATGCCGGTAGTTGCTTGTTGAATATGTGCATTGATAAATTCACAGTTGTTCATAATATCGTATTATTGTCGACAAACAAGTCTCATCACATTGTACAGAATCTCAATGGAAAAAAAAACAAGAATGTTATATATGATACCTTCTGGAAGAAAAGGTATGCTGCCAATTTTCATCTTCCTCCTGCTTGAACAAGCAACTGCCTTAAATTTCTTGGAGATACAATTGACACCGGCCATCTACAGCTTCAAAAAATATATATATTAAAAAGAAAAACTGCAGTTTCGAAAAGAATTTCAAAACAAATCACACCACGAATGTAGTATAATAGATAATACAATAGATGTATATGTATATATATCTTCTCCCTTTCTTCCCCCAATTATGTTTGAGGCATTTCATTGGACAAACCACATGCCTAAAGAAACATATATATGACACTTTTGTTAGAACTGAAACTATCTCATATTACACCAATCAAAAACTACACACACATACAAATATATATATATATATATATACAGAGAGAGAGAGTTGCCTTTTTGCCATAAGGATCACAGCTCTTGCTGGCAAGAGCACGGTGCACAAGTCAAGTTGATCTTCTGGGTCCACTCAATGACATGCTCAAAAAGTTAACCTGCTATTGAAATTGCATGCTCCGGTTCCTTTCAACTGTTCTGATTTCCGAACATCACAAAGTCATTTAAATTCAATTTTGTCATTTGATCCCTCCAATTTTATTTCAAAACAATTATGTTGGACAATGAAGAAACGCAAATATTAGAAAATTTCAATAAAATGATCCTAAGAAAAACAAAGTTTTTTTTTTTTTTTTTACAAGTAAGATTGTAAAAAAAAACACTCAAGAGGGGAGTGTGTCCCAAGAACAAGAGAAAGGCCCTAAGGACCAAGGGAATCCAAAAAACTATCTTCTCCTCCATGGATTTACAATTACATCCCTCCACCCAACAAAACAAATTTGAAATAAAATAATCTTTGATGACCCCCAAAGGGGACTCGATACCCTCAAAACACCGTCTATTGCGCTCAAGCCAAAGGCTTCACCAAAGACAAAGGGGAGCCACCCTCCAAAATGGACAAGAGTGATGCCCTATCCACACACTCCTCCATGAAATCAAAACATTGCGGACCGAGGCCGGCATCACCCACTGAATGCCAAAAAGACCAAGGAGGAGACACCAACAATCAAAGGCAAACGGACAATGCAATAGAAGATGATCCACGAATTCCCCATCCATCTTGCACATGAAGCACCTATTGACCACAACAACATTCTGCTGCCTCAAAATGTCCATAGTAAGAATGCGGCTCCACGCCGACCGACCACGTGAAAAAATCGACCTTGAGAGGAGCCTTAGAGCGCTAGATTGCCTTCCAAGGAAAAGTCATATCCACCATAGGCTAGAGACAACCAAAAAATGACGAGACCTAGAATCTCCAAGAAGGAGAGGGAAGCCAGATCATAGAATCCGACCCGGAACCAACGACCTGCGAATATAGAAGCTCCAAAAAACCCGAGACCTCTTCTAACTTCCAGTCCTGGAAATGACGCACGAACAAGATATCCCACACTAGCTTGCTAGTATCAAGATGATAACAATCGACTACTGAAGCATGACAATCCCGAACGATCCTAAAGAGTATAGGGAATGAGGAAGTGAGGGAGCCCTCACCACACCACCAATCAATCCAAAAACAAACATAACGACAATCACTCACACTGAACCTGAAAAACAGAGCAAAAGGATCCCAACCCCACCGAATATCCTTCCACACCCCCAAGCCATGGCGATTCCGAACCTCTCCAGAGCACCAACCACATCTAACCTTACTATAACGACA
The DNA here is from genome assembly GCA_963922005.1 of Cornus suecica. NCBI lineage: Eukaryota > Viridiplantae > Streptophyta > Magnoliopsida > Cornales > Cornaceae > Cornus > Cornus suecica. Next base: position 43,829,428 of record OY998248.1, read on the forward strand.
AACAATCACCCTCCACCACAAACGATTCCTCTCAACCCCGAAATGCCAGAGCCACTTCCCCAAAAGAGCCTTATTGAAGGGAATCAATCATCGCATACCTAAACCCCCTTCCTAAAGAGGATGAAAAACAGCCTCCCAACGCACCAAATGAAGGGAAGCTCGCTCCCTACAACCACCCCACAGGAACTATCTCTGAATCCTCTCAATCCGCTGAGCCACAGAACATGGAATTTGAAACAGGAATAACACATAAGTAAGTTAGGAGATTAGAAATTGCGCTCTTAACCAAGGTAAGCCTCCCACACTTAGAAAGATACCGATGCGTCCATCATGCCAACCGCCTCTCCACACGCTCCACCACAGAATCCCAACAAGGTTGTCGCTACCCCGACGATCCCAGCGGCAAACCCAAATAGACAGTAGGGAACTGATCAACCCTACAGCCAAGAGCAGTAGCCAAAATAGAAACATTGCCTACCTCACCCACCGGAATCAGCGAACCCTTACTGGTATTGATCTTCAAACCTGACACAGCCTGAAAACAAGTCAGAATGCACCGAAGATAACGCAATTGTTCATGATCCGCATAATAAAAGACAAGAGTATCATCAACAAAGAACAAGTGCGAAATATCCATAAACTGTGAAGAAACATCACCCACTCTGAAACCTCAAAGGAAACCCAACTCCGTCGCGCGAGTCATCATCCGTCTGAAAGCCTCCATCACTACAAGAAAAATGAGAGGAGAAAGGAGCCACCTTGCCTAAAACCACGAGAACTCTCAAAGAAACCCGATGGGGAGCAATTCACCATCACCGAGAACCGAGAACCGAGAAGACGAGATACAAAAACTAATCCACCTGCGCCACCTCTCCCCGAAACCCATCCTCCCTAGCAAATAAAGAAGGAGACCCCAATGAACATGATCATATGCCTTTTCCACATCCAATTTCACCATGACACCCGGAATACCACTCTGAATCCTGAATCATGGCATCCACACAACCTCGCTAGCAATAAGGGGAAATAAATTTGCTTCTTTTCTTTTATCCAACAAACAAATAAAGTAGCCTCCATAACTTGGAAGATGCATGATAAAAAGGACATTAAACATTTATAGCATTGCCATAATATATTCCCCTTAGAATTTCGAGGCTCTAAATGAAACTAAAAATTAATTTATCATTAATTAAATGAAACTAACATGGATACGGCACAATGAAGGATCAAATATGGGATATGCAATAAACTAAAAAATTGGATATCAGAGTAAAATATTTTTAAGGAAGAACAAAGTTTGTGAATCTGCAAGTAGCACGAACACATAAATTTAAGGGCTATTATCCCCCCGGCGTGGTTTTACAAAATCATCAAATTGACTCCTAGCCTATCAACTAACCAATGAGGTTTCAAATTTGATCAATATGCCTACTAAACGTGACTTGGGTGAAAATTTTGGCACCGAAAAAGCAAAATTACTGGAATAATGAATCATACCCACAAGGGTATTTTGGTAATTTTGTTTTTTTGGTGCCGGAAAATTCACCCGTTCACATTCAGGGAGCGGATTGACCAAATTAGAAACCTCAAGGGAATTAGTTGATAGGCCAGGGGCAATTTGATAATTTTGTGAAACTACAAGAGATTTTTTTATAATAACCCTAAATTTAATTTTAACAGAACCTATTAAACTATTAATTACTTCAAGAGCTCAAACAGAATATACTAGATGCAAATGAAAATTTATTGATAACCCAGCGGCATATGTTCTTCCCAACTCATAAGAATAAAACAATATGTTCAAACAAATTATACATAAATATATCCATATATATATATATATATATATAGCGAGAGAGGGTTACATAATGGGAGATTCAACTGGTGAGCAGGAGCAAGAGAGAGATAGTCTAATAGGAGAAGCTAGAGAAGAAGGGAAGGTAGGTTGCTATGGGCCAACGAACATGAGCAGTGTATGGACTTTTTCTATCTTATTATGGGCTGCTATTACATGTTAGTGTTCGGTTTAGCTTTTTTGGGCTCAAATTCAAGGCCTTAAACTAGATTTGGGGTCTTGTAAAAGTAACGTATTTAATGAAATGTCTTTCTTGCTCTTGCTCGATTTTTGTTAGGTGCAAATAATTCATTAAAATCACCATCATGAGTCACTTTGCACGGGTATGTCAAGATGAAAGTTCTTGACACCCCATTCTGAGGGGGAAAAAATGAAGATAAATAAATAAAAAATACTTAAAAGAATTTTTCTTATTCATAGTAGACTACTGTATGGGAAGGATTTCATCAGCTAATAATAATTTAATAATTACCTTTGTAGTTTTAAAATGTTTTAACTATTCTCCAATCTAATTCACTTCAAAATGTTTTGATTTATGCTCCTGCCTATTCAATTTCATACAAGTTTCAATATTGTTCATGTAACACGGAATCGCTCATTTAAGCTTCTTTTGCCATGCATGTTCTTTGAAAATATTGTTTTTGATCAAGCACTTGGTGTTTCTTGTAATTGAAGCCATTGTCTGCTCCACCATTCGAGCTATTTTTATGGCTATTCATGTAATTAAATGTCGATTTTGACCTTCAATGACCTTGTGGAAGTCCTCCGTTTTTTTTTGTGTCCAACCCAAAAATTTAAATTACATGTGATGTTAACACATTCATATGTACATAAAGGATCCGAATAGAAAATTTTAACCACAAGAAAGGTGAGTACAACAAGAACCATAGATATCAGAACATATTATTCTAAAATGAAATTAGACACTGAACAAAGGAAGAGAGATGCTTTAAATATAATATAACATTCACAAGATAAATATCATATCTAGCTTCAAAAATATAAAAATGGAACCAACGAAACCAAGTCAACGAAACTATCGTAGCTTCAGCAAAAACAGCTAATTGTCTGTGTCATTGTAGTCCGATTGTAACTATCGTAGCTTCAACGAAACCAAGTCAAGCTGCAGACATGGGCATGATAACTGTCCCTAAACCCTCTATCATCTGCGCCCGTTTTAAACTTAGCAACGATAATTCGAGTCGCAATGCTGTACACAATGTACCTTCCTAATGGCCAAACACGAAAGACGACTAGCTCTCGATTTAACCAGAGACATGGAATCAAATCCTTATGGGGACGAACCATTCGATTAAGCGTGCGCCTATGACATGTCAAGTCGAGGTTATAAAGCCTCGTCCACTCTCCTGAATGTAATTCTGTCAATACCAAAACCTCCCACACAAATTCACTTCCTTCAACCATCAAAGCTAGAAAGCTGTCTATTACGAAAAAAGAACAAAAAGAATCCCCCTTTTCACCCCATATCTTCGATTCAGGAAGTTGGAATATTATTTCAGTATCAACATCCAAAGCTGCAAGAAAATTAGGACTCCCGTAATCAGGGGTGAAATAAAGATACCCTCCAGCAGATAACGGCGGAGATTCAAGTAGATATGGATAAGCATTTGGAATATGTTTAGCACTAATCCGTCTCCATCCAGTTTCAGTACCCAACGTTAATACTCCACAGAATACATTATAAATTCCGCCCTCATCAAACTCCTTGAAGATATGGAACACTTTGTATCTCCTTATAGAATGAACATATACCAAAGCAGAGCAATAAAATCCAAAGGTAACTAGACATACTTCAGGGAGTGTCACTATTTGCTTGGTAGTAAGATTTGCAACACGGAAATTAAGCTTCAAATAACCATCGCATATCAAGACTAAGCCATCACAAGAAGCACAAACCCGAGATGAGAACTCATATTTTGATTTTGTTACCCGGGCGTGGCAACTGTTCATCTCCACAAAATATATAACTCCGGGATCAGGGTCCCAACGCGGGATAAGAATGCCGGTAGTTGCTTGTTGAAGATGCGCATTAATAAATTCAGAGCTGTTGATAATATCGTACCACTGTTGACAAACAAGTCTCATCACATTGTATAGTATTTCGGCGGGAAGAAAAACAAGGATGTTAAATATGATCCCTTCTGGAAGAAAAGGTATGCTGCCAATTTTCATCTTCCTCCTGCTTGAACAAGCAACTGCCTTAAATTTCTTGGAGATACAATTGACACTGGCCATCTGCAGCTTCGGAAAAAATATATATATTAAAAAGAAGAACTGCAGTTTCGAAAAGAATTTAAAAACTAATCACACCACGAATGTAGTATAATAGATAATACAATATATGTATATATATACATATATATCTTCGCCCTTTCTTCCCCTAATTATGTTTGAGGCATTTCATTGGACAAACCGCATGCCTAAAGAAACATATATATGACAATTTTGTTGGAACTGAAAGTATCTCATATTACAGCAATCAAAAACTACACACACACACACACACAGAGAGGGAACAGAGAGAGTTGCCTTATTGCCATAAGGATCACAACTCTTGCTGGCAAGAGCACGGTGCGCAAGTCGAGCTGATCTTCTGGGTCCACTCGACGACATGTCTCAAACCCTCTAAGTTAACCTGCTATTGAAATTGCATGCTCCAGTTCCTTTCAACTGTTCTGATTTTCCGAATATCACAAAGTCATTTAAATTCAATTTTGTTATTTGATCCCTCCAATTTTCTTTCAAAACAATTCTATTGGACAATAAAGAAACGCTAATATTAGAAAAATTCAATAAAATGATCATAAAAAAAAACACAGTTAACATTTGAAAGACATCACTCGGTCATTAGTAATTAGGTACAGCCTAGGATTTCTCTATTTTTGTTACAATTCTAAAGGGGAAATAATGGAAGAAAACTTCAAAGAGCACGCGTCATTTATAGAACTTTCATAGTACTAATTTTATCAAAATAACAAAATATTCAAACCTTTAAAAGTTCAAACATAAAAGAGCATAGTGATAAATTCAATAAATTTGCTTCTTCTCTTTTATCCAGCAAACAAATAAAGTAGCCTCCATAACTTGGAAGATGCATGATAAAAAGGACATTAAACAATTATAGCATTGGCATAATCTATTCTAGGCTCTAAATGAAACTAAAAATTACTTTATCATTAATTAAATGAGACTAACATGGCTACGTCACAATGAATGATCAAATATGGGATCTACAATAAACTGAAAAATTGGATATTAGAGTAAAAGATTTTTAAGGAAGAACAAAGTTTGTGAATCTGCGAGTAGCAAGAAATGATCTTTATTCAGTACCAGATTCTTTCTATTTTGAAACTCCAAATCCAAAAGCAGTGGAAATTTTTTTTGAATCATAGAACAAGAAACATTATGAATAGTCACACTTATCTCTTCTTTTAATATGCCAAGTACGGCCCAATAAAAATGATCGAGGCAAGAAACTCGCACACCCAGTTCGTTCTTTTTTATTATGATCAAACGGAACAAAGTGTAATCCTTTATAGATTATTCCCACTAAATCAAAGATCATGATTGATGCATTTAGTATATTTAGTTTGCCAACGCCTTATATGACTAGTCAATCAACAACTACAACACAAACTTTCGAACAAACACGTTCCTGGAACTCAGTAAACTATTGCAAATTCATAAGTGCAAACTCAGACTTGAATTGGGTAGATTCAATCACTAATTCAAATTTCGAGCAGGCACAGGCATACACTTAGAGTCCATCAATATAGATATATGAGTAAATGTGGGAAATTGATAAAACAGTATTTTAGAGAACATAGTAAAGGAAATTGCTGGGAAAAGGATCAGTATATTAGACTCCGTGATAGCAGCCTATATGATGAAATGAGAGCATGCAAGGATCTAAAAGCAATGCAAACGGGGAGGTCAAAAATGTATCCCATTAACAGTCCCTATTGGGTTTAAAGATAAGGGCCAAAACTACCTTAAAGACGAGGACTTGAACTATTGCAATTCTAAGCTAAGTAATGAAGGTGCACTATCTAACTGAAGGGAAATGAAATGCTTGGAATTGAAAAGCAAGAATTGAAATTGCATTAATCAAAATAACCATCGAAATGAAATTCGTTCGAAACCATGTTAGATTGAATACGGGCTTAGCAGAGCCTAGAAAATTAATCGACTATTAATTAAGGCAATAATTGTCCCCCATAAGAATTTGAAACCTTGTATAAGACTTTGTTGCCCCCAAGGGTTTGGGACCAACATTGTACATGTATAGGTCAAATATATAGTTCAAACATGCATAATGTGAATTTGGGACAAATTATCTACTTCATTTCACTCTAGAAATGATCTTTGTCATTGAGGGGGTTTGCAGTCTCAATTGTCACATACATGTATGTATATGTATATATAGATATAGATATAGATATGTACATATATAGCCAGAGAAAGATATTTGGACACATAGAGTACACCTTATTTACATAGAGGTAAATAGACAGAACAAAGGAAATAGCATACCTGTAAGTTCCCCATAGAGAGAAGAGAGAGAGAGAGCCAGATAACTTTTTTTTTTTTGAATGGTAGAGCTGGATAACTTACTTGTACATTATGGGCGGAGCCTTACCACTTGCCCCTCCTGATTTGCTCTTTACCCTTTATAGGTGTATAGTATCTTTTTAAAAAAAAATAAAAAATCTCTAATGTATATTTTTTTCCCTAAAATAGACTGAAAATGCACCCCTTAAAATTTCTCCTTCCTAAATTATATCTAATTCTTCTTTATTTCCTTATATGATCCCCTACATCCTTCAATTTATTTAATTTCCAAAATTATGTAGGCCTAAATCTTTCTTCTAAAATATATTATTTTCTTAATTTGATCTCCTTTTATTTTATTTTCTTTTTTATACTAATTTTTCTTTTCTTTTTCATATTTATATGCCCTTCCTAAAAAATATTTATGTGCCCGCCCTCGAGTATGAACACATAAATTTAAGGGCTATTATCACAAAACTCTCATGTGATTTTACAAAATCATTAAATTGCCCCTTACTTATCAAAAATAAATAAATTGCCCCCTAGCCTATCAACTAACCCTTGAAGTTTCCAATTTGATCAATCCGTCCCCTAAACGTGAATTAGGTGAAAATTTCAGCATAATTGAAATGACTATTAAACTTAGGGTTAATTTCATTAAACCCCCTATGATATTAAATTTAATCAACTAACCCCTCCTATGTCCATATCGCCCCCTATAGTATTCAATTTCATCAAATTACCCCCTCTCTCGTCTCATCTCCGTCAATTTCTTTAACAGCAAAGTAAAATGACTGAAATATCCTCCAATAATCATCAAATACCCCCTTGGTTAATCAAGTAACCCCCTATACTTTATAATTTAATCAATTACTGGTATAGTAGACTCTACCAGTAATAGCGGCCCATATGATGAAATGCGAGCATGCAAGGATCTAAAAGTAATGCAAACAGAGAGGCCAGACATGTTCCCCATTAATGGTTCCCTATTGGGTTTAAAGATCAGGGCCAAAACTACCTTAAAGATGAGGACTTGAACTATTGCAATTCTAAGCTACGTAATGAAGGTGCAATATCTAATCGAAGGGGAATGAAAGGCTTAGAGTTGAAATTGCATTAATGGAAAAAACACCGAAATGAAATTACTCGAAAGAAAATGAATGGAAATTAAACAACAAGAAAAGAAAGAAAAAATATATATATTTTTCACTATATAGTTCGAAACCATGTGAGATTGAATACGGGCTTAGCAGAGCCTAGAAAACTAATCAGCTATAAATTATGGCAATAATTGTCACCATAAGAATTTGAAACCTTGTACAAGACTTTGTTGCTCGCAAGGGTTTCGAACAAACATTTTACATGTATCGGTCAGATATATAGTTGATTCACTATGTTTTGCCCACAGGAAACTCGCATAATGTGAATTTGGGGCAAATTATCTACAACAGTTTCTGGAAATGGAAAGAAATGGTCTTTGTCATTGAGGGGGTTTGCAGTCTACATAGTCATATACATATATATATATATATACATATATAGACAGAGAATGATATATAGAAACATAGAGTACACCTTATTCACATACAGTTAAATAGACAGAGCAAAGGAAATAGTATACCTGTAAATTCCCCCATAGAGAGGAGAGAAAGAGCGTTCGTCGGGCAGGAAAACGCTAGCTCTATCGCCCTAAATATATATTTAATTAGGCAAGATAATAATAATAATAATAATATATTGCGAAAACCACTATTACTAGTATATTCTCATTCTTCTAATTTGGTTAGTAATATATATATACTAGTAAAAGTCTAAAAGAGCAAGTGAGTGTGATGCACATGATGATTTAAATTATTTTAATAATGTTAGTTAATTATTTAACAAAACAAATTTGAAAAAAATAAGGGTTAATTTCAAGAAATCTCCTTATGTTATTTAATTTAATCAATTAACCTTTATTGTGTCCACTTTGGCCCCTATATTATCCAATTTCATCATTGTACCCCCTCCTCCTCACATTTAGAGTCAAAATGTCTAAACTACCCTCCCTTAATAGTATAAGGGGGTTTAGTGAAATCAATCCTTAAAAAAATTATTTTTTGAAAATAAATTATATTTTTCGTAAAAACTATAAATTTCAAAATATATATATATTTCGGAAAATATGATTTTTTATGAAAAATAAATCTTTTGCGAAAAATATTTATTATGTTCCAAAAAATGATATTTTTACAAAAAATATTTCTTTTGCGAAAAAGTATATATTATGTTCCAAAATATGAATTTTTTCCAAAAAAATTTTTTTTGCGAAAAATATATATTATGTTCCAAAATATGAATTTTTTTCTAAAAATAATTTTTTTGTAAAAAATATATATTATGTTCCAAAATATTATTTTTTTCTGAAAAATATATATTATGTTCTAAAATATGATTTTTTTCTAAAAAATATTTTTTTTGAGAAAAAATATTTATTATGTTCCAAAATATGAATTTTTTTCCGAAAAATATATATTATGTTCCAAAATATGATCTTTTCCGAAAAATATATACTATTATGTTCCAAAATATGATCTTTTCCGAAAAATAATTTTTTGCAAAAAAAATATATTATTTTTTCCGAAATAATTCATATTTTGGAAAATAATATACTCCCTCTGAAAAATAATTTTTTTGCGAAAAATATATATATATTTGAATTTATAATTTTTGCAAAAAATATAATTGATTTTTGAAAAATAATTTTTTTAAAATAGTTGATTTCACTAAACCCCCTTATACTATTGAGGGTAGTTTAGGCATTTTGACTCAAAATATGAGGTGAGGGGGCATAATGATGAAATTGAATAGTATAGGGGGTAAAGTTGACACAGTGGGGGTTAGTTGATTAAACTGAATAGTATAAGGGGGTTTCTTGAAATTAACTCAAAAAATAATGACATAGTGTTCTAGACATTCATAATTAGAATTGGAAAATATAAAAATTAATAATATATTATCGTTTAAAGCATCTCTTATATTAATAATTATAATTTTAAGAAATCATAATAAAATATTAAATACTTAATCAATTTTCTTTGAATAATAACCTTTATATTTTAACTCTAGATTTATATCATTCAATTTTAAAGGGGAAAAAAATCATGAAAGAAAAAACTGTAATTCGCATTGACTATTTAGATGGTTGTATATGTGTTATATTTTTTTTAAAAATAATCATAATTATAAATTCTCACAATAAAAAATATATGTATGAGCAATTATTTTAAACTATAAATCTTATATTTAATATGTTTAGAATAATTAATGTTATTTGATAAAAAAAAACAGTAAAAATGTATAGAATAATAGGAGCCTTAACCTTTTTATAATAGACATATATAAGTATGTTAAAAAATTATAGATAGTACAATAAGAAATAGAGAGTATAAAGAAGTAAAAGCATGTGTGAATCGCAAACGAGAAAGAGAATTTTTTTTATAATAAATTTCATATGTAATGAAAAAATTCTAATTAAAAAATTTAATAACATAGTAGCAGTAAAAAAAAATACAAGAAAATAAAGATTATATATTGAAAATAAAATTATACGTAGCCCAGATTGAAACAATATATATATATATATATAAATAAGATTAACAAATTGATATCGAAAAATGTTTACATTTGCAATCTAATAAATAACTCTGGATAAACAACATTTAAAACTGAATGTAGAATTTTTATTTTAAAAGATGTAATATTTTTCTAATAAAAAATTGTTTAAATCAGCAACAAATATCAACAAAGAAATGAATAAAACATCATTGAATTCATCAAAATCTCTCGCAATATATCATGCTAAGTAATAATTTATTTAATTCACGATCTTGAAGACCTATTTATTTTTTTCTGAGAAAACCAAAATAGTACTTCATTCGTGCATTTCATAATCAATATATAAAATGACAAACACATCTAAAAAATACCTAAATTACTAAAACGGTTTAAATCAACAAACTGAAAAAATAAAAATAATAAAGTAGGAAAAAAATAGCAAGAAAGTATACGTGGATGAGATACATGCGACACCCAAATACAAACTTTGAGATCACTTTCTTCTTTTGCATCTTTAGGTACTTGTCTATCTGGAAATCATCCCAACACATTATTGATTCGTCCACCCTAAAAAGGAACCAAAATTTGATAATTAAAATTAAAATTTTAAAAAATAAAATATAAAAACTTTAACTTTGTAGGGATACGCCTTGCTAATGTTCTTACTAAAAAATTATCTTCCTTTTAAAGATATTTTTAATGATTATAACTCTCTGAATGTCAGCCAATAGAACCGAAATTTGATTCATCTATCTTTGAAATGTTTGATCGCACAATATGCTGAAAGCATTCTTTTAATTGATCATCAGGTTGCTAAAAGCCTTCTTTTAACTGGTCATTCTTTTATTTCTTGAATAACATCATTTCAAGTTTCTCATTCTTCCATTTTTAGAAAACAATAAATCTTGTTTAGGTAACAAAAATGTTCAAGTTAGGTATTTCTTGACCTTTGATTTTCACCAATTCTTCGCTTGTCTGTATTAAAGTTGCACATGATTATTGACTTTTAGTACTTCATAAAAATGTACTTCTGTAGTTCTGTCTCTAAAGATTGTTAACTGACACACTGTCATAAACAAATGATATACACCATGAAATTCTGCTCTGGACTTCTATTATTACATCCATAACCAAAGCTGAAGGATAAGGACTTAATGCTAATTCCAAAGAGAGTTGACCTTTTCATTTATGGATACCGCAAAGTCATGCTTCCATTACATATTCCATTTTCCAGGTAAATTGGTCTATTTGAATTTTTGACTCTTTTTTTTTTCTAAGAAAATCACCATCTTGTACATTTGTTCATTCCAACATAGATTTATCTCTAAATTTACGTGTGTCTGGAGAAATTGTTGGAAGATTATATGCCTTTGACCTAATCCTATGATTATAGGATTACGAAATTTATGGTTTATTCTTTTTCTTATATTATTTGGTTTCCTTTTCTATTTCTTTCATTTTCTTCTTCTATTTGTATCTATATAATGAGATCAATAACTGATATAATATACACAAGGTTAATACAATACAATTTCTCTTTTTTCTTGATATCATAGCCAAAACTCTAACCCTACATAGCCGTCGCCGCCCTCCTTCCTTGCTACCACATGCGACGTCGCCTCTCTCTCATTCGGCGACTCTGCTCTCTCTCTTCGCTCTTATTTTTTTTTTGTGATACCCCCAAATTTTCACACATGAGTTGGTCAGGCTCACACACGAAGATCGGGAAGTACCATGCAATTGATATACAAAAATACATAATACAATAGAAATTTTTCAAAATGAAAATCATAGCAGAAGCAACACTAACGTCAAATCTTACAAAAGATTTTAAGATACAACATGGAATCCTGTTAAAGAAGGACTCCTAAATAAAAATACATTTTTCATAACCGTGCCTAAGTTACAACAGTTGTATAACTAATATACACTGTAATTACAAAGTAGGAATGAAGTAGACAATCACGAACAAATCGAGATGACTCAAATCCTTAACCTGATGGCTGAAATTGTTCCAGACCTGAAATATCAACAACAAGGTGGGTTAAACCCACGAGTAAATCCATTCTACTACGACCCAACAGAGAACCGATAACATCTCTAAACGAATCATAAATAATGATTTATAACAACATATTAAACCATTATTTTCAATAAACAACAAATACCAACTTCCATAATATAATCATTGATAAACCATTTTAATGAATATATTTAACACCATTATAACCTTTATATATCTTATGATAGGTTAATAATGGGATCCGGAATCACAATATTATTTCATTAAAGTTTAGGGATCCAAAATATTTTTTTAGGAAAGGTTTGGGGTCAAACTATAATTACAGTGCAGTACAGGGATCCCATTGTAACTTCAACAAAGTTCAGGGAAGTAATTTGTCATTTTCATAAAGTATAGGGGTCATACTAAAATTAGTATAAACGTAAGGGGTCAAACTATAATATATTCATGGGTTAAAATGTAATTACAGTGACCTTAAGGGTTAATAATATAATTTTAGTAAAATTCTCATGTGCGCATTTACACTGGATTATTTCTCATATAGGTGGATGATTCTGATTGATCAAAGTTATGCTTACTGTGTTCAAACATACACCAGATTATATCCAATAACTATATTCTATTTCAAGGGCTAAAATTAAAGATTTATCAAATCTTATGGTTATAAAAGTGAGTCACTGTAGTAATATATAGTCATCCACACTAGATTCCAACATACTTATATAATTAAATCAAAAGCTAAGATTCCTATAATCCTATGGTTAGAAAAATGAGTATACCGTAGCAACATACAACCAACCACACTAAATTTTCTGAATACACATAATATCCGAAAATTGCCACAATAATTCCTAAAAATATTCCTAGAAATTTCAAGAAGCTTATTTAAATAATTATAAATATTATTAAAGCTTCCTAACTAGTATTTGATGATAATACCATGGTCATAGATGTACTTTATAATTAAAATACAATTTGAAAAAATATGAAATAAATAATAATAATCATTAAACATTCATCTATTCATATTCATATGCATCTATATACATAATAACACTTCTATAATTATTTTTACATAAAATTAACTATGTATAAATAGATATATATATATATATATATATTATTTATACATATTATTTCACAAAGGTCTTGAATTTATAAATCCAAAGGGGTAGAATAGAAATGTAACTTGCCTTAAATTATCCGGCTTGGATTTAATATCTTCAAGCCCAAAATCCATCCAACATCAACTTCTTCTCATCACCAAGAACTCTCTCATTTCACTCTCAAAGTTTTGAAAATAGTAAGCTTCGAATGAACTATATTTGTTCATTTGGAAAACTTATCTTTACTCTTCATAATAATTATTCTAAAACACATGGCCCTAACCATTTGCCTTTACCCCCCATCATTTCCACTTTCTTATTCTTTCCACTTTATTCCCACACTTCATTCATCATTACCCCTTTCTTTTATTATATAAATATATATATATTTATATCATCCTTGATACTAATACATCTCTTCCAATACATTAATAAACCCACCAACATATATATACATTTATACATATATTTATATACATCACAATTACTAGATTACACAACATAATTACTAAATTATATAACACATTTACTAAATTACACATCACAATTATAAATTGTAAATTACACAACACGTTTATTAAATTATACATCACAATTATAAATTGTACACATACCCCTGTCATAAATACCAAATTAATTAAATACAAAAATTAGGGTTATTACATTTTTCGCCTCTTAGGGTTCGGGAGCCCTTATCTCCCGTGGTTTAGCTCTTGTTTTTGGCCTTGTTGCTACTGATTGTGATGGACTAGATCCTTAAAGTGCTCTTCTTTATTTGTTTGGGCTACCGATTTGTACGGTATCATTTATTCGGAGGTAAGCCGTATTTTTCCAGCTATTTTTCTTGTATATATTTGTTATTAGGTTGATTCATTATCAGTTTCTCTATCATTATGGGTGATATGACTACCAAAGAATGAGGTATTGTGTCTAAGACATATTTATTCATCTCTCAACACACTCCGGCTCACCGGGTTACTTGTGTGTTGTTGAATGAAAAGAATTTTCTATCATGGTTACATTGTCTACGTCTCTATCTTGGAGGAAAAGACAAATCTAGATGGTTGGTGGCTACTGAGAAGAAGCCTGTTGTTACTGATGCAAAGTTTGCCCAGTGGGATATGGATAATTGCACTATTCTTGGTTGGATCTTCAATTCTATGGAAGAACGGATTTATAATATGTTTATGTATCATGATTCTGTGGGATATTTATGGACCACATTGACTCAGACGTACGCCCATGCCCGAAATGATTCTTGCATTTTTGAGTTATATCGAGAAATTTCACAAGTCTCTCAGGAGTCGTTGGGTCTCTCAGTTGTTTATTATTTTGGATACCTCCAGTCTAGATGGGAAGAGTTGGCTCAATATGAGCCTTTGAGTGAGTTTCCTCCAGAGATAGCTTCTATTATGGCAAGGCGTCTCAATCGCCAACGCACTTATCAGCTCTTAATGGGTTTAAAACCTGAGTTCGAATCCCTGAGAACTCAAGTTTTAAATACATCTCTGATGCCCCCAGTTATATGAGGCATTTGCTACTATTGACAGTTATGAGCGGCACTGCCGTCTCATACAACCTATTCATGCTCCCGAGCCTTCTCCTATTCCTGATCAGATGGCGTTTGCTGCTAGGACTGGCTCCCGCTTTACAAAGGGTTGCATTATTTACCATCATTTTGGAGAACCTGGGTATACCAAAGCTCATTGTTTCAAACTTCATCTAGAGTTGAAGCAACGGTTTGTGAGGAATCGTGGCCCTAGTTCTGGTTCAGGCTCCACTCTTACTGTTGATATTGCTGAGACCAACGAGTCTCCCAGGCCTCTCTACTCCTGCCTCTTCTGATATTAGTCTGTTTCAGTCTCAGATTGGCCAGCTCTAGTCTTAGCTAGGAGCCCTTTTCCACCAAGGGTGGTGTTTCATCTTTATCGACTATTACTTTAACCACAGGTACTTCTACTGCATTTCATCTTAGTGTCAATTCCCCTACTTGGGTTATGGATTCTGGAGCCAGTGATCATATAACCGGTGAGTTGTCTTTTTTTTCTTCCTTGGCCCATATTCCTGTTGGTCAATGTGTTTCCCTTGTTAATGGTTCTTGTAACACCCCGTTTCATTTTTCTTTTTTTCTGAATTATTCCCGATTTATTTTCGGTGATGACGTCACTTGTTCATGACGTCATGGTTACTCTGTGTATTTTACGAGTAAATTTTTCGTGTTTACGCTTGGATTCGATTGCGCGACTTGTCGATCATCACCTTAACGACTTTGTGGAGTATCGATGATGACTATGTGACTTGATAGTAATGTTTAGTAGTTTCGGACTTGGTGAAACGTTTTCGTGTGTTCTTGTTATCGACTACGTGATTGAGTTGTGACGATTGACAGCTAGTGTTATCGACTAAATGGATTTGTTTTGACGCTTGACGTTTAGGGCTTCGACTCAGTGATTTGAGTTCGATAGTTAGTGCTTTAGGGATTCGACGTTTTTGTTTCCCCTGGTTATAGGGATAATACGTGCCTTGTTTAGCTGACGTGCTTACGAGTATTGATAGTCCTTTCGCTCGTTTTGTTTATGTTAGTAGATACGTGCTTTGTTTGTTGATGCTCTGTGTATTGATGTGGCATTAGGTGCCTTAGTTGCTTGACTTACGTGTATTTGTATTACCTTGTTCGTTTTTCGTGCTTATATGTATGTGATACGTGTTAGTGGATTAATTTGGGTTGAAGCGGTTTTATTTGATTACTGTTCGAATAAGTTACGTGCCTTAGTTGTTTGGATTAGCGACGACTCCGATAATTCGATAGTTGAGTCTCGTACCGAAATATTTAATTTGGCTGTTATTATTGATTAACTATCCGTAGAGTTTATGGGGAGCGCATGATATAAACCGCTAGGCGATTAGTGATTTAATTTGGTTTATATAAATATTCATACCCGAGTTTGTAACCGAGTTAATTATTCCGGATTGTATTAGTTATTCGGAGTCCGATGGGGCTTTCGGTGATTTAATCGGTGGATAAATTTTGTGCCCCATAGTTTACTTTGGCCTATATTATTTATTTGGAGTCCGGTGAATTTTATGGGCTCACGTGAAATTATTTGAGTGTCCCCGATATATTTTATGAGACTTATTTTATTTATGCAATAATAATTATTTATTTGTTATTAATCAAATTGGGCAATTATATATATATATATATTAATGGAAAATGGATATATATATATAGAGAGAGAGATAATATATGTCTTGGGGATTAAAGTGTGAATTGGCAAGACATGAGAGTCACACATGTAATTATGGGAATTGGAAAGTCATTTTAGTAATTATGAAAAATGGCAAAGTCACTCGTGCAATTATGAAAAATTGGAGAGTTGTTAGTGTAATTTAGACATATGTATGTATATATGAGAGAATTATATGGGGGCCATAATGAAATTATGGAGAAAGAGAGAGTCACATTTGCAATTTGCCTAAAATATGAATATGTATATGAATCAGTTTATGTGACAGACATTGATTCTCGAAGTTTCCTCGTCCTCTCCCTCACGCACAGACCAACTGCTTCTCCTTCTCTCTCAGCGATATATCCTTCTCCATAATCATCTTCTTTTGGTTGCCGATCGTGGGAGAGAGAGAGAGAGATGGGTTGTCGAAGAAAGAAAGAGAACCGATTGGTTGCCAGGACGCAGCTGAACTTGCGAACTGGTGGTGTTGGGTGTCGCCGGTGAGGAGCGGCGGCCCAGGTGACGACTAGTTGCGACGACTGGGTGCAGAGGAAGTGAGTCGGAGCTGGGTACTGATCACGGCTGGAAGGAGACGATTGAACGAGCAGATTTCAGGTTCGGCCCGACCGAGTTGGGTCGACTCAGTGGCGAGTCAGGCTCGGTTCGGGCTGATTTTCGGAGGATAGCTCGGCCTCGGTACCGTGTACGTTATATCCGAAATTGGTGCGAAACCGTTGAACGGTTCTCCGGGAATTTCAGATTTTCGGTATTGATTTTCAGTTTCGTTTTCTGTAGATTTGTCCCGAATTAATTATCGATTGTTAACGAATTTTAATTATATTGAATAGGGCGGTAAGGCGGTCGTTTCGACGTATTAAAAATAATTTTCGGACTACTTTGGGCGGCGAGCACTATTCACGGCACGGCGGGACTGTTTGTAAGCGTATTTAATTAGGTGGGGAATTTTATATATATATTTTTATATATATATATGTTTATCTAGCACTCACTAATAGTACGTAGAAAACGTAGAAAATGCTAAGTTGCCCCGTTGTATATTTATGGATAATAAAATCATGTAATTAATTTCCTAAGCGATAAATGGAATTTAAGAATTTTATAAAATTCACAAAATACTCATAACCGAATAAATGAGGTCGGGAATGGAAATTCCTTGGGAAATTAAATAAGTTAATTCCCTGAGAATTTTTAAGAAATTAAATTCTATTTAAATTGGATTAAAATAGGTGGTTTAGTACCCCTGGACTTAAAGTAGGATTTTGTAGAATTTTGTGTGAAATTAGAACCTGTAATTAGCTCCCGGATTATGTGACTGAAATTAAAATACAGTGGGAGCGGGGCAGATTTGATATTGAGGGATGTAGAGCCGACGAGTAAATTATCCCCTGTTATTTATAGTTTATTGAAATTGAAAATATAAGCTAGGGGATTCACGTAGAACTGAGACACGGTTTCAGTTCCCTTTATAATTTATTTTCCTCGTAAAATATAATGAAGTTGTATTGTGAATTAAATTGTTCCCTGAGGCGAATTAATTTGAAAATAATTATTTGGAAATTAAATTAAAAGCATGCTGGCGTATAAAAATCTATAAAGATGGGGCAATTGAGAACCCGAGTATTTTTGTGATAAATGGAAATTTAATTATCGTGTGATTTAAATTGTGAAACATGATTGATATGAGATTGATTGGCTTTGATGCCGTGTATTTGAGCATATTTAATTCATATGGAGGCATTTTGCATTCATATAGCACCATGTTATATACATATTGTTTCGGTGCACGTTGCATGCCTCAGTTATGTCACGTACAGGTCTGGATCGTTTGGAATGTCGCAACAACTGGCCAGGGGTGGTCTAGCACCAGGGAGCTAGTAACTCTCAATTCTCTAGACATTTGGGGGTGAGGGCTTGCGCCTCACTTGCCGGTTCCCGGGCGGGCTTGTGGTCCCCGCACTTTCTTTGGAGACGCCCACCCTTCCTGTTGTGGGTTTGTTGCTCCAGCAGTGAACGGTTTGGGATTCCTGGATATTTGTTTCACCCTTTAGTGGCTAGGGTTGCATTGGAGTTGCATTGTCATTGCATTGACATACATATTGAGCATTCATTCGTTTATATGCTCGTTTATGGATATTTTATATTGTCGATATTTGCTGTTATTAAATTGATGATATTGGTAACTTTATTATAAATGGTGGAAATTGATTCAATGTGATTAAAAGTTAAAGCTTTTAAAATTTAAAGGAAATGAAATGTAATAATGTTAAAAACCTGGATTAGTAGAGCCATGGTTGGCATGTGTTCCAGGTGGTTACGTGGATATAGACGAAAAGAGGTTTTGATAATTAATTATTTTCCCCCTTGAGTTGGAGTTGAGTTTTGTTGGCTAGTCGTATATTGAGACTTGGTTGTGATTAGGTGATTAGTGTTATCACTGGATGATTATTAGACCACTTCGGTAGTGGGGAGAGTTGTTCAGGTTAAAGGTCGGGTAAGACTCGTTAGTCTGACCTTGTTTCTCTTGGCTGTGTATTTTGAGCTTGTCGCTCACCCTTCCACTTTAAAAGCGTTTCGAGTAGTAAATGTGTTTTTAGAGTTTGATTGTTTCAGATTCCTCCTAGTTGTTCCGAGGAACACTTGAATCCCGGTGTTGGTTTGGTGACCTTTGAGGATTCGTTTATAAGTTCCTATATTAAGTTGAAGGTCTTAGAACCTGTTTCGAAATAAGTTTGAATGTGACTTTGAGGTGATATTCAGTTGAACCCCAGTACTTCTTTTCCCCGTGTTATAGTTTCTCGGGTTTTAACCCGAACATGTGTTTCTGAGGTTTCATTCCTTAAGGTAAGAAATATGATCATTTGTGGTTGTCTGTGGATCTTCTCGGGTAAGAGAAGTGAGGTTAAGTTAAGCGCACATAGTGCGATTCCTAGTGTTTGGTTGGGTTAGGAGGCATTGGAACCAAGTATGATTTGACCGGGCCCTCACTTTTTCTTAAAAACCGGTTGAATCCTTCGGGGTTCAACATTTTTCTTTAAAAACCCGAGGGCCATGGCATCGGTTTGGGACTAAATGACTCCAGTAACCCTTTCTTGCGCCTCGATAGGCGGTATGAGCTAGAGGTGACCTTGTTGATCTGTACCCTTTTTAGTGCCTTGATAGGCAGTGTGAGTTGGAAATAGTTCGGTTGGTTACCGAATCCGATGTGGAGATAGGACCTTCCCTTTTTAGGTTTCTTCGAGTGAACGGGTTGGTTCACTGGTTGTTGTACGTAGAAGAATGGTTATTCCCTTTCGATAGTCCTAAGGAGGGACCTATATACCTTCTAGGAACCTTGAGTAGCGTGCTAGGTGCACGGAATGGTAGATAGTTAGTTCTGGTTGTATCTCTATATGAGAGTGTGTATTCGATTGGGTGCCTTCCTACACCAGGTGTTAGGATTAGCTGTTTACGGGATTTATATATATATATATATATGTGTGTATATATATATGTTGATTCGACATGCGTATATACGAGTGGTAGATATATCTTATGATCTGTGTTGTTTTACGACTCTTGTGTAGTTTCGAGATTAGTTGCGAGGTTATTATTGGGTGTCTCGGATTGACGGAGGTGCCATAGTAGACGATAGCTTGACCTAGGATAGATGCATGTACACGGGATGGTTAGCATTTTCTAGACGGCTATGAGTGTGATGTTTTGATATTACGGTGAGCGCGTGGTTTTTTGCTCATCCCCCACACAACATTTTCAGGTTTGCAGGTGGACGCAACACGGCGCGTACGGCGGCGATGGTACGGGGGATTTGGGACGGTAGATTTATTCTTCCTTCCGTAATCATATTTATTATTCTTTTATTCTCTTGGGAGCCAGGTTGTTGGCAGATTCCCTTATGTTGTATATTCAGTTCATGTATTTATTGTTTTGGGGTGCTATTGTATCTGTTCGACACTACCATTTAATTTTATGTATTATTATTTGAGCTTGATGGCTCAGTCGGTAGTTGTTGTTTTGGGGTGCCTTTATACCTTTTCGGCATCGCCATATAGTTTTCTTTATGTTTGTATTTGAGCATTTGGGGCTCTATTGATTTTAGAGGGGTTTGGAGAGGTATTGGTGTTCTTTTCCATTACCTCGACCCTACTAGGTTTCTGAAATGTTGGGCTACGTGCCATTGTTTCTATTTCTGTTGTTATGGGCAGGTTCTTTCGTTGTGTTGTTGTTGGGTTGTCCGGATGTTCCATTTATAAACGGAATTTTGCCGGATTTTTGTTAGAATTCCTTAATTGAGTTTCTATCACTCAGGTGACATGGAATACTTCATTTTCATTCATATTCCATGTATTTCGGTATTATCGTTAATTTCGGTTGTCGTTTTCTGTGACGTCATACCCCGGTATTCACTGATTCTCCTGATTGGAGTCTCAGGAATAACGGGGCGTGACAGTTCTACTTCCCAGGTTCATAGTAAGGGTAATGTTTTTGTCTGTCTTATAATATTACTCTCTCATTTGTCTTTCATGTTCCAAAATTTGCTTTTAACCTTTTATCTGTTAGTCGTCTTGCCAAAACATTTAATTATTTGGTTACCTTCTTATCCGATCGTTATCTTTTGCAGAACTTGAGTTCGAAGAAGATTTTTGGCAAGGGATATGAGCGTAATGGGTTGTACTACTTTGGCGATCCTCCACCAGTTCCTCCTTTGGTTCCATCTTATAGTCTTCATGTGTTTGTTCTGCCTGAGTCTTATTCTCCACAGTTTTCTAGTCAAACTCTACATTTGTGGCATGCTCGTTTACATGCAATAATTCAATATTTATGTATGTTATTTATTTCTTTGGTGCAAGCTTGTAAGACTCATAAGTTTAAGTGTGAAGTGTGTGAATTATCTAAACACACGAAAAATAATTACATTCCTCGTATGCATCGTGCTCCTACTATTTTTGATCTTGTGCATTCTGATGTATAGGGCCTTCCCCTGTTAATGTTTTTTCAGGTCATAGATATAATGTGACGTTTATTGATGATTAATCTCGTTGTACAGGGGTTTATTTGCTTAAAAGAAAATATGATGTTTGTCTTCTCTTTACTTAGTTTTTAACCATGATTAAAACCCAGTATAACACTGCTGGTGAAAATATTCATTCTGATAATGGGGGGGGAATATGTCTTAAATGAATTTCGATCTTAACTTAATAAAAAATGGATTTTACAACAATTAACTTGCCCTTATACTCCTGAATAAAATGGTGTGGTAGAAATAAAAAATACCATATTATGTCTATTGTTCGGTATCTTCTTCGAGGTATGCAGGTAACCAAGTCTTATTGGCACATGACTATTCTTACTGCTGTTTACTTAGTTAATCCCACCCCCAGCCGTGTTCTAAGTGGGAAGGCCCCTCTCCAGGTTTTTCAGCCCGATATGTGTCTATTCACCATTCTTTCTCGTGTTTTTTAGTTGTACTTGCTTTGTTCAAAACAGGAGTCCTTCACGCACTAAATTAGATATTAAATCTATTAAGTGCATATTTCTAGGTTATTCTTCTATGTCCAAAGGGTATCAGTGTTATAATCCAATCGATAGGAAAATGTATACCTCTATGGATGTCACATTTTATGAGGATGTTCCTTTCTATGGACCTTCCTTGGCCGTTCAGGATCTTGTGACTGTTGACTCCACAGAGGAATCATATGTTATTGTTCGTCCTGTTCCTATTTTTGACGACTCTGTTCATGTGCCTTCCCCACAGGTACCATCATCTCCACAACTGAAGGTGTATTCTTGTCGCCCACGCACTCAAGATCCACTGCCAGTTTTTTCTCCTGACTCAGTTCCATGTAATCTCTCATCTTCTGCATCTCCTTCTTGTTATCCTTATCGTATTCGTAAACCTCCCTTATGGTATGGGTTTTCTAGTAATACTAATCATCCCACCTCTTTCTTGTCAGATTCCTATGAGGCGTTCTTGAGCAACATTGAGTCTATTCCCATTCCTCGATCTGTGTTTGAGGCTCTACAAACCCCAAGTGGGTGGATGTTATGTGTGTTGAAATAGAGGCCTTACAAAATAATCAGACTTGGGAGCTTGTTTTTTTACCTTCTGGAAAGAAGATTGTGGGTTGTAAGTGGGTATTTAGTGTGAAATATTTGGCAGATGGCTCAGTTGAAAGATATAAAGCCCGGCTAGTGGCAAAGGGCTTTACTCAAATTCTTGGGCGTGATTTTGGTGACATTTTTGCTCTTGTGGCCAAGTTGACTTATGTTCGCCTCTTTGTTTCATTGCCGGCTACGCACTCTTGGCCTTTGCATCAGCTAAATGTCAAGAATGTATTCCTTAATGGTGATCTTCATGAGGTTATTTATATGGATCCTCCTCCAGGTTTTCGGGCTAAGGAGGAGTATACAGGGAAGGTGTGTTGTTTGCGCAAATCTCTCTATGGTTTGAAACAACCTCCCCGTGTATGGTTCAACCATTTTAGTGCAGTTGTTTTCTCTATGGAGTTTGTTAGGTGTCATTTTGATCATACATGCTTTATACGACATACTTCTGATGGGAGACGTATTATTATCTTGGTCTATGTTAATGACATCATTATTACTGGAGATGATGTTTTTGGCATTGCACAGGTTATAAAGGATCTTGGAAAGGCCTTTGAAGTTAAGGATCTGGGCACACTTCGATATTTTCTGGGGATTGAAGTTACTAGATCTCATCATGGTATTTCTCTCTCACAGAGAAAATATACTTTTGACATTTTTGAGGATATGGTGATGTTAGGATGTCATCATGCGTCTACACCAATGGATCCTTACTCTAAGTTGTCTACAGAGTTTGGGGAATTACTTCCCGATCCATCAGTATATCAGCGTCTTATAGTTCGTCTAATCTACTTGACCAATACCAGGTCGGATTTGGTCTTTGTAGTGAGTGTTGTGAGTCAGTTTATGCATGTTCCTCGTTATTCTCACGTTGATGCAGTATACCATATCTTGAGATATCTCAAGTCTTGTCCTGGTCTCGGTTTGTTTTATGCTTCTGGCTCCCAGATGGGATTGACATGTTTTACTGATGCTGACTATGCAGGGTCAAATACAGACATGCAATCTACTTTCGGCTTATGTACTTTTTATGGTTCTCATCTTATATCATGGAAAAATAAGCAAACAGTTGTTTCTAGATCCTTAGTTGAGGCTAAGTATCGTGCTGTGGCCCAGGGTGCATGTGAGATTATTTGGCTCTGTGAGCGTAGTTTATATGAGTAGAATTCTTCGCAGTTGTTCTGTGACAATAAGTCTGCTATTATGCTTGCTTCAGATTTGGTCCTTCATGAGAGGTCTAAGCATATTGAAGTACATGTTTACTTTATCCGGGAAAAGGTTAGGTCGAAAGTAATTATTCTAGTATTTATTTCATCGTTGGATCAGACTGCGGATATCTTCACCAAGCCAGTTGGTCCTACTCTGCTAAAGTCTTCCATTATCAAGCTAGGTATGGTTGATATCTTCGCTCCAGCTTGAGGGGGAGTGTTGGAAGATTTTAGGTCTTTGACCTAATCCCATGATTATAGGATCACGAGATTTATGACTTATTCTATTCCTTATGATTTCTGATTTCCTTTTCTATTTTTTTCCTTTTCCTCTTCTATTTGTATATATATAATGAGATCTGACATTACCTAGGCAATTAAGGAAAATAGCCTAAGGGGGTGAATAGGTTTTTTTATGGATTTATTGATAAATTAAAAATAATTGCAGAAAAGTCAATTTTAATCCAATTTTTTAACAAGCTATATCATACAAATAATAATATAAGTGTGGAAAATAAAACAATAGAGACACACGATATTTTTACGTGAAAAATATTGGAAAACGCTCCAAGTAAAAATCACGAATACGCTCGGGTATCGATGCACTATGAATCAAGAAATACACAGACTCTATGAAGTTTTAGACTTACAAATCACTCATGATCTGCCTTTCTCCACTTGATGTCTGACAGTCTTGAATCATTCGTGCTCCATGAAGCTCTCGCTCCGTTCCGTACTCTGACTGCTTCATTTCTCAACGGATCAATGAACCACGAAGCCTCCTGCTTCAATCTTCGCACTCAGACAACTCCGTTTCTCAATGGATCGTTGCAACCACGTTGCAATAGGTGGTGTGATGATTTTTCAGCAACGGATCATCCAATTGTGCATAAAGATCTCGCGTGTAGGAGCACAATTGAATAATCACCAAAAGCTAGAGAAACCCTTGATATAGAATGATCAAGCGATCTTTTTTTCTCCCTCTCTGCAGACGGATCTGGTCTATGAAAGTATTGCAAAAATCTCACAAAAGCCACACCAAAATCTATACAGACTCATTTTATTTATAGAGAGATGAATCATATATTGAGTAAACTTGTACCTTTTTTGGACTAGGATTCCTCCCTTATTTAATCATCTTGTAATTGGGAGTGAATCTAGCCAAAATTGGTGTAAATATCATTTATACACATCCTAGGATTTATTGTAATGTAACCTAAATTAATAGAAGTTGAAACGGATCAGGACTTGTATTTACAAACAACCATGCAGCAACCTACGCTTAAGCGTAGGTCATGCGTAACACCAAAAATCCATATGCGTAGCTTAAGCGTATATTTCAACTTTTTAACCACTTTTAGTTACTGTAAGCGTAGTTCAAGCGTAACAAAATTCTTTGAAACCACTTTTTTTTATTATTGCTCTGTTAAAACCCCATCGACTTCGTTGATATGTTTCCTAAAGTTTTGGCTCCAAAAAATATCATTTTTGCCCTCCGGAATGCATTTTTCTCTCAAACTTGCTTTAACTTCATTGCTTTAAGCTTGATTTGAATTTGACGAAACTTGTTGATACATTTGCTTGACCACTTCAATTTTCCTAAATCTACCCGACCTCTCAAGTCACTCAACATGGTTATTTTTTTTCGATAAATAAATAAAATTAAAAAACCTGGAGCAATTAGAAGGAAAAAAAGGGGCATAAATGCCTAAAAGGAAAAAATAAGAAGGTTAGAAATGTACATTCACCCTTCTCAACCTAGAAATGGGTCAACCTTAATCCTCATCTCTCATCATCATCAACCTCATTAAATCATGACACTAAGGCCCCGTTTGGTAACCGGTCTGGTCCGGTTACCTCTGGTTTGGTCTGGTCTAGGTGATGTTTTGAAATTCTGTTTGGTAAGCGATTTGGTTTAATGGTCTTGGTCTGAGAAAACTGGAACCATACCATGTTTGACAAACTGTCTGATTCCAAACTTTTTTGAACCAGACCCTGTTTGGCAAACTGGTCTGGTCTTAAATTTTGTTTATTATTCATTTTTTATAAATATAATTCATTTAATTTATTATTTATATTATTATTTATTCGTTTATTTTAATTAATTTATAAATATATTTTATTCATTTATTATTTATATTATTATTTATTCATTTATTTACTTTTATTATTATATTTATTCATTTATTATTATTTTTATGTATTATTTAATTCATTTTGCTTATTATTTATTTATTTATTATTATTTTTATGTATTATTTAATTCAATTTTCTTATTATTTATTTATTCTTATTTTTATATATTATTTAATTCATTTTGTTTATTATTTATTACTATTTATTCATTTATTTTTAATTGTCTCTAAAATTATTTTTATTAATTTATTATTTATATTATTATTTATTTATTTATTATTATTATTATGTATTATTTAATTCATTTTATTTAATTTATTTTGTTCATTATTTAATTCATTAATTATTATTATGTATTATTTATTTCATTTTGTTTATTATTCATTTTTTTTATAAATATAATTCATTTATTTCATTATTTATTCATTTATTTTAATTAATTTATAAATATATTTTATTCATTTATTATTTTTATTATTATTTATTATTTATTATTATATTTAATCATTTATTATTATTATTTTTTAAATTTTTAATTCATTTTGCTTATTATTTATTTATTTATTATTATTTTTATGTATTATTTAATTCATTTTATTTATTATTAATTATTTTTATTTTATTTATAAATATGCTTTATTTAATTTATTATTTATATTATTAATTTATCATTTATTATTATTTATTTATTTGTTTAATTAATTTATTATTTATATTATTATATATATTTATTATAAATATATTTTATTATTCATTATTTTGTTTATTTTTTATTCATTTATTTATATTAATTTTTAAATATATTTTAGTTAATTTATCATTTATATTATTATTTTATTCATAAATATATTTTATTTTTATTTATTCATTTATTTTTATTAATTTATAAATATATTTTATTAATTATTATTTATTTTTATTTTTATGTATTATTTAATTCATTTTATTTATTATTTTATTTTTGTGTTTTGGTTATATATTGGTTAGATGTAGTTCAATTATTGGATGATATTTTGGTTAGATTTTATAACTAGACCAGATAGAATCACCAAAAATTATGGTACTAAAAAAGGTCATTTTGATTCAATTTGGTCTGGTTATATTTTTTGAGACCGGGACAAAACAAATATGGTGTAGTCTCAAAAAAAAAAATCATGAAAAAACTAAAAATATGAGAGCATAACAACAATCCAAACCATTGACAATCATGGCCAATCTGGTCCCGTAGAAA
This sequence comes from Cornus suecica, assembly GCA_963922005.1. NCBI lineage: Eukaryota > Viridiplantae > Streptophyta > Magnoliopsida > Cornales > Cornaceae > Cornus > Cornus suecica. The sequence continues at coordinate 43,856,509 of OY998248.1, forward strand.
ATTTTCAAAAGCCAATCATGAAACCTCGACAACATTTGGTCAGGTCAGATCCCACAGACACGGTGATGGAAGTAGAAACGACTATGGCGGTTGGGGTCTGGGCAGGGGAGGAGGAGGCACACGCGATTGTTGGATAGGGATTGAAGAAGAAGCGGCCAAATTGTTCGTCTGGATGGAGAAGAAAAGGTTAAGGGTAAATTCCACTCCATTGCAAGGCTTGGGACGAAGGGGCAAGAAGAGAGTTTTACAGAGAAGAGCCTCAATCTGATGTCATTTACTATTGCTTTGAAAATTCGTGAAGGAGGTAAGCTCTGATCTCTAAATATCCTATTGTTTCTTTCTCCCCAAACATGGTAGATAAAACAAGCATGGGCCAATTTCCAAATGGTGATTCTGCTCAATCCTAATTTTTTCTTCCAATTTGACGATACCCAGAGTAAGAATTGTTGCCATGTGTTAGTAAATGAATAAAAGCCACATTTATCTTGTAAATCAGCCCAACATGTCATAGAGTATGGACATTTGTTGCAAAAGGTGCTCATGACTTTCTGAATCCTTAAGACACAAAACACACACATTTGGTTCCATCATGTATCTGAGAATAGGTTGATCTTTCGTCATCAATTTACCTTGAATGGCCAACCGTAGGCAAAAAGAATGTTTAGGTATTCGATTAGGGAACAACACTAACTTGTGCCAAAAACGATTTGGTGGGGGAGGGTTAATGGTTAACAGGGTAGACTTTACAGTGAACACCTTTGAGGGGGATGGACACCATTGAATTCTATCATCAGTACAAGTATTTGGGTTCACCAGGTTGAAAAAAAATCTGTAACACTTTCAATGACCATTGGCCAGTAGAGAAGAGACCATTAAATATTTGTTGAGGTGCCATCTTTGGCCATGAGGAGAATCCTATAAAAGCTTGAAAATAGGACCACAAGGAAGCCAATTTCATAAAATGCTAGAGTATGATTACCATTACCAATCTTGTGTTGTACCACTTCCCATAAGCTTTTTCTTTTGAGCAAGTTCTTCAAACCCAGTCTTTCCATATGTTGTCTGTATCCTTTGAGTATAGAGTCCATAAATGCCTCATGATAGAAGCCTTGTTCCATAATTGAATGTCATGAATGCCCAGACCTCCTGCAGCCTTTGGTTTGCAGACTTGATCCCATTCTTGTCGAGAACATGCCAACAATGAGCAATTCTATAAATGTTCTTACAAGATCAATAGCTGATGTAATATACTCAAGATTAATACAATACAATTTCTCTTTCTCCTGAAACGACTCCTTATATCCGGAAAAGATGAATGACGGGAAGGTAGTATTATTAATTGTGTTCCTTTGTTTATTCTAGTATTATTTAATTCAATCTTTTCATTCAAATTCCTGAACAGGATTGGTGGATCGGGTATAGAATTCAGAAGCAAAGCTAGGGTAACATTTATAATTAATTTATGTAACTTGGATATTTCTCTCGCTTTGTGGTACATAAGCACACAACTACAACTCAAACGCAAGCATTGTTACCCAATTGGGAGTTGAACTCTCGACCTCCCACATGAGAGGAGGAGTTATCAATTTATAGTTGTATATTCATCTTCTTGACTGGTGTGGAGATCTGTGATGCATGTGGCTGTTGGATATGTATAGACTCTTTCTGAATCTGTTACTGATCCCAAAGAGCTTCCAAAGTGGAATTCTAAACGATGGATCAAGCACAGATCGAGCTCCTAGAAAAGACAGTGAAGTGATCCTATAGTATGTTATCTTGTATATTCATTTGTCTTGTCTGTTTCTCCTATAGTCTTCAACAATTGGCTCTCCATTTTCTTACATATTTTTCTGTAATTTTTATTCTTTTGATTGTATTTACTTCAGATATTTAATGAGTTTTTTTTTTTTGGTATGACGTAATGAAACAGTCCCCAAACAATTTTTAGGGATCCATTTAGGAGGGGCAACAATATTCTAGTAAGTTGAACCTGAAAGATAGAGGTTCTATTATTATCTTAGGTCACTTGCTTTATTATGTTTTAAACCATATTATTAACTAATTTTGTTTATCTCATAACTGTCTTTAGGTCATTTGTGATACTTACACTCCCTCTGGTGAGCCAATAATGCAGACAAGATTTTCAACCATCCTGATGTTGTTGTAGAATAACCCTGGTAATTGATATGCAAAATGTTGTATATTCTCTTTCCTATTTAAGTATTGCTCTGTAGTTATTTAGGACTCCGCACTCTTACTTGACATTCAAACTGTAAAACAGGTATGGCCTTGAGCAAGAATACACCTTGTTGCAGAAGGATGTTAAGTGGCCTCTTGGGTGGCCATTGGGAGGGTATCCTGGACCCAGGTAATGAATCGCATGCTTTTCAGAAGGTTTAACAAAAAAAATTCGTGTTTATTTTTTGCCATAGTTTTGCAAATTTATTCTTGCCATTCATCACATAGATCATTTTGATCAAGTCAGCTTCTTTAGTGAGATGGTGTATGAATTCACTCTTGTTATCTCGTCTTCTCCTCTGCTGCTATTATAGAGGTTCTCAGTTGCTGACTGGAACATGGTTGGCAACCGCTTGGCGGTGTTGAAAAGGATTACATAATATCATGTCTAAATTTTTTTTGGCTTTTTAATGCTCCTTTTTCTTTATATCGTAAGGAAGCTTACAGATAATATATATATTTTTAATTATTTTTATTAATGTCTAACGTCTTCTTAGTTTGTAACTTGATTCTTAACCAAATGTAGAATAATTTAATTCATTATGTGCAGCTATATTTAATAGCTAATAATACCCAGTTTCAGAGAATAAGTAAATGCAAAATGAAAGCTGCCTTTTCCACTCATGTGCATTGGTTACCAAAGTCACTTTGGTTCCCCTTATTTCTCAGTGGAAAAAAATAATTTAAATCACTTTTGTGTGAAAAAAAACTTCTTTAACCAGTCTTCCTTTTCTTTATGATATTTTCAGTCCTACACTATTTTTCTGTCCAACTTTGATAATTCTTCTATCCTCCTTATGATTCTCATTGTGTCATGTTATGTGAGGAATTCCCTTATGTTTTACCCCGTTAAATGTGAAAGTTCTTCCTTGTGCTGGTAAAAGCTTCTTCATTCTTATTATCTCTTGGCGGCTTTGCTATATTGCATCATAGGGCCATACTACTGTGGGATTGGTGCTGACTAAGCCTTTGGATGCGACATTGTTGATTCTCATTACAAGCCCTGGCTTTATGCTGGCATTATTAAAATAAGGGGTATCAATGGAGATGTGATGCCAGGCCAGGTAACCAAATATTTCGAGTCATCTCCATATGGTTTTCTTTCCCTCTAATCTGAATTTTGGATTCATTATTCGTGATGTTTTAATGGGAGTTCCAAGTTGGACCTTCTGTCGGCATCTCAGCCGGAGATGAGTTGTGGGTGGCCCGTTACATTCTGGAGGTACACCTCAGCAAACTTGAAATAATCACAGCTACTACTACATTTTCTTTAGGACTTGTAATCTGGGATTTAGTAATGATGGTGGTGTTAAAACATTGTACTGTTATCTTTAACAGAGGATTACTGAATTTGCTGGTGTGGTGCTCTCTTTTGACCCCAAACCTATCCTGGTAAAATTTCTTGTTCGAATTTTGCTTCTACATTTCCCTCACTCTTCATATAGTTGTTTTTTTTTTGTTAATTTGCCAAGCGATCAAACATCTTGTTGTCAATATCGTGGTGCCTGTCTTGGTTTAGATATAATATATGTATGAAAATCATTTTGATTCTCATTGTGATCTCCTGTCTAACCAGGGTGACTGGAACAGAGCCGGTGCTCAAACAAAGTACGGGTAATATACATTTGTTTCGACATGTACTTCGGTTATCTCCCCCCTGTCTTCTCTTTTGCATAGTGAAGTCTATGATGATGATTTCAGCACCAAGTCCATGAGAAGTGATGGAGGATAGAGATCATCAAAAACGCTATTCAAAAGCTTGGGCTAAGGCACAAAGAACATATCGCCGCCTATGGTGAAGGCAATGAACGTCGTCTCACTGGAAGGCATGAAACCGCGGATGGGAATACATTATCATGGGTAAGTAAATTCCTTCTCAATCTATGCAAAACAATGTTAATTTTTTGTTTCTTGCATACTAACACTGGGTATCAAAAGTCATACAATTCCTTTTAATGAGCTCTTTGAAGATTAACTTTTCATCGACTAGTTCAGTATTCATTGATGTAAAATTTTACGTCGTGTGTTAAATAACAGTAACATCGATATTTAAAACAATATAAAGGGAATAAAAGTTTGATGTTTGGGCCAAAATGCATTGTCATTTTCTGCATTTTCTGTGCATGGCCTTCTCATTTACTGTTCGTGTATGATCATACACTATTTTTTCATGTTGGAAAGCAGAAAATGTTAGTTATTCAATCTCATTTATCAATCTCAGTTTAGGACAGAGTACCACATCTGTTGCATAAGGCTACAGCAAATGGAACCAGGAATTTAAATACCACAGGACAAACATAGACCTCCTATAGTTATTTCCATTTTTATTTTTTCACATGCCTTTTCAGCATATGTGGAGCCTCCCACATGCAACAAAGTTTGTTATAACAACATTATGGTAGGCATACAAATCACACATGACAGACATGTACCAAATCTATCCAGTGTTGAATAAATTCTAAAATGATGACAAATTATTCTACAAGTTGACTTATTCACTCCTTAAACAAAAGTTTCCTGATGAGAATAACCATCAATAGTAGAATATAATATTGAGAATTAGAGCAACATATTGTTCCCTGAAAAAACAAAAACTCCAACTACAGTGGTAGAGCAATATAACCTTCCTAATACTGTATCATATAGTCTAAACCTCAAAACAAATTCTGATCTTTAACCTTCCCTAGCATATACAAGTATTTCATGAAGAGGAAGAACCTTGCAGCTAATCACCATTCACCAAGTCATCAAGTTGTTTCTGTAGTGCTTCAATGCTTTCAAGCTGCAGAAAAAAAGAAACATTAGAAGGACAAATAAGTATATAGATGTTACTTCCAATATATATATATATATATATATATAGATGTTCCTAAAGAGGAATATGATTAACAAGGAAAATACCAGAGCCATCTTTTCCTTCATTTTTTTGTTGAGTTGACGCATGTTTGCATTTCTAAAGTTAGAATATTTATAATTTTCTGTATGGATAAACATGCATAAAGCCTAACGCCTAAACGCCTAAACGCACACTTGCTCTAGAATATTTATAATTTTCTGTATGGATAAACATGCATAAAGCCTAACGCCTAAACGCCTAAACGCACACTTGCTAACGGCTAAACGGCAACGGCACAAGCAAAACATCCTAGAAATAATATGTAATTTATCTCTTCAAGAGATTTTACCTCTCTGTGAACCATTTCGATTTTCTTGTACTGCAAATTTTCTATCACTGCAGATGGAGGAATGGAAATTGGGGTTTCCACTGATGATGCATCACCCTTGTAACCAGCTAGCTTCTCTCTGTAACTGCGAAGAAGATCTTCCTCTGGAAGTGGATTGTCTTCAGAAGGCAAATGTGAAAGCAACTCATCCATTACAGCCGTGTTGGCAGCTGCATGTTCCAGGCATCCCTTTCTACCAAACAATACCGATTTGAGATGTTTTATTGCCGGTTGGACTTGATCTCTCAAACATGTAGTTTGTTGTTCCAACATATTTCGTATCTCTACCTCTGTCTGTCCATCTGCTGCACCACATGTAGATCTTGCAGCTCGACGCTTTTTTGATATACGGCGACGAGGTCCTATGCTTACTGGAGTGCTGTTCGATGTATCACGGCCACGCACGGTGCGTCGAGCTCGCGGTTGGAACCCCGCTTGCGGCATCACGGCTGGGACCACTGCTATCACTGCCCGCCGTTGGAACCCCGCTTGTGGCATCATTTCTGGCACCACTGCCATCGCTGCCAGCAGCTTCTGTGTTTATTGATCGTGACTTCAGGTTACGCAATCGCAGGCACCAAGGACTGCCTCCAGCACGTTCAACGCCCGTTGGTAAATGAGCCCTAGTCCCATCATTGTTGGTGCTCGGGCCTGCCGCCTCTAACAAGCCTTCCCCGCCTGCACGCACCGACTCCGGTAAGATTCTGGGACTCTGTTCAGTTACACCCACTGGTGCACTACCAATGGGATCTGTTGGTATTGCATTAGTAATTTCACTAACTGGTCCGTCTTGAGTTCCAACACCGTCTCCTGCGCCGGCATTTCTTGGTGCTTGTGATCCCTCTTCAACTCCGGCATTTGCCTCCTCCACTATCTGGGATTCAATTTCAGTTGTATCTTGGGCTTTGGCTGCTTCTGCAGCAATACCATCCTCATGTTGCATGGATTCCTCACTTGCGTTGCCGCCAAAATCATACATAGGACTGTCTGATCCAGCATTCCTCAGTGCTTCCTCCATTATCTGGGAGTTTGTTTCTTCCGCATCTGCTTCAGTTCCATTCCTAGTTGTAGGAGATTCCGGTATACGGGCGACACCTGCTTCAGCTCCATTACTAGTTGTAGCAGATACTGGTATAGGTACGGCACCTGCCGAGGTAGTCCCTACAGTATCTGCTAATGCACCTATTGCTTGTGCATCAACACCAGCCTCCTGAGTAATCTCAACACCTCCCTCATTTCCCTCTACTGCAACTGTAGCAACTCCAGCATCAACGTTTCTCCTTCTTGGACGTCGCGTGGTTCTTGTTCTTCTTGTCACTTTAAAAACACCATCATTGTTGACGTCTGCAATTCAAACGAAGTTATATTAAAACAAACATGAATATACTATTCAGCAACTAAAAGAGGAGTAAATTAACTTACTCAATTGCTTCGGAATTTTTAGTGCCTCGAAGAGGCGGTTTGAAACTTCAACTATTTCTCGTTTCCAACCTAGGGCTTTGCCACGATATTTTCTGTTGAATTCCGTCATTTGCTCTGCTAGCATCCCCGACGACATGTTTCAGGTTACGGAACTGACATCATAAAGATATGATTAGGATCAAATTTTTGTTTAAATATACAACAATGACAACCTTGGGTAACAGTATTCCAAGTTTGATTTGCTAAGTTCACCATTAATTGATAATGGAAAGAGTTATATTTCTACACTACACAGAATACTACTTTCAATTTACTCTTTCTTGGAAAAATTCAGGAATCATCCATGAAGCATCTCAAAATCAACTTCATTGCCTATTTTAGAGTGAAAATTTACTTTGCCTTTTGTTCTTCTAATCTCATATGAGAGAAATGGTTCCAAAGCAACCAATTTTTGGCAAATAAAAATTGTTCCAAGTTCACCAAAAGAACTCTACTAGTGAACTTGCAAGTTTAGCAATATTTTCATGTAAATGAAGATTGGATAATAAAATCAATAGATAATTTCCTATCAGAGACTATCACATAACAAGTGTCAAAAGAATCACTAAAGCAATCAAAATGACAAGTTCATTTCATACTAATTTATTCTAAGAGGACCATATATAAGGCACACCATATAACTTGAAAAGTACACAATGTGAAGCAAATTCAAATCAAATCTCCATTTAGAAAAGCAAGCAATGAAATCAAAGAAATACAAATTCAAATATACCATAGGTTCATAGATTTATAAGCATCGAATTTCATATACAATATCACATCACATACACACACCATAGATACACTATATAAAACAAGAATTGAGTAAACTCATTTTCAGTACAACACCAAATCACAGCAATATAACTTCAAAAGTACACGATATGAGCATATTCAAAGCGAAGGCATACCAAGAAATTAAAGTCACACAAATAGGACAATTAAACACTGTTATCATGGATTTAGAAGCATCACATTCCAAATACAAGATACATACACATACAAATACACAAAAATTAACAAAAACAGGACAAATCCCAACTAGTACTTGCTCCACCCATCCACTTCAAAACACAAAAACAGTTTATATATATACACATACACATTCTCTATTCTCTTCTTTGTTTTCTATCTGTTATAACATGATATAAATATAGATATTATATTTATATATATATATAAACTGATCTCTGGACAAAAAAGAACTGAATTTTAAGAAGGGAAAAACGAAAATTCAGGTTAATGAAACACAATCTAGGTGATGTATGCATATAAATATATATAGTATAGGTGATATAAAACATACCTATGGCGAAGGGAAAAACGAAAATTCAGGTTAATGAAAAACAATCTAGGTGATGTATACATATAAATATATATAGTATAGGTGATATAAAACATACCTATGGCGATCGCCAGAGAAAAATCTGATCGCCGGAGAGAAAAAGGTGATCGCCATGAAATTTGAAAAAAGAAAGAAAGTGTTTTTTTTTTGTTTCCCTTTTGTCTGAGAGAATGGTTTCGCTAAGATCGTGTTTGGCATCATTTTTTTTTCCTTTTCCTTCCCTTCTGTTGAAGAGCTTCGAAGAGAATGGATTAAGACCCTGTTTGGTTTCATTATTTCTTTTTTTTTTTGGTTGCAGAAGTGTTGAGAGAGTGGAAGCTCTGAACGGTTCTTTGAGATTTGTATACTTCTGTGTTTGGTTCTATTTGAAAGAAGATGACAGAGGAATGATCCTCAGTAGTTGGTACCATTGTTGGGCCTTTTTTGGTGTTTGGACTTTGATACTTTGAAAAATAAAAATAAAAAATAACTACTTCGTTTAGAAAATTAAGTCAATTTTTTCAATAAAATCGTATTCGTGTAGTTGGAATAAATATGAGTGAGGCATGCATATACATATACGTCAACTCTTGCAATAATCATCTTCAAATTTCTTATCCATTATTATTTTATCATACTAAAATAACACTCTTTTTTTTTGATAGGTCGGTTACATACCACTTTGATTTTTAATTTGTTATATTTAACTTCAGGAAAGAAAAAAGAAAAAAGCACTTCAATTAATAAGGTAAGTGTAAACGAAGATACTTTACATGGAAAATTTATATAGTAGGGTATATATATACTGGAAAATTTATATAGTAGGGTATATATATACATGTAAACTTTACTAAGGAGTACTTCAATTATAGTACATACTTTACATGGAAAATTTATATAGCAGGGTAAATATATACATGGAAACTTTACAAAGGAGTACTTCAATTAATAAGGAGAAAACTAATCACTGATATAATTAGACCTTTGACTGTCGGTAATTGATTTTGTTTCCTTTTTTGTTTTAGTCTTAGTTGAGATTTTTCTTCTCCGTCATAAGTGAGCATAAATTCAATATGATACGACTTTAACAATAATTAATGAATAAATTAATTAAAAGACTAACAAAAAGAGAAGAGAAAAAAAGAAGAAGAAAAGAAGTAAAAAATTACATTTGAATAAAATAAAATAAGTTCTTTACTATGGTCATCAAAAAGGGAAAAAAAAACATGATAATAAAAAAATAAACATAAATTAAAAATAAATTATTGTAGTATGCTATTTTGAACGAGGAGGTAATTGTTATTTCTATGCATATTCTACATCAGCATGAAATTCAGAGGCATGCTTTCGTTAATCATTTACAACAATTATATGCTATTTATTACTAGACAATACTTGGATCATCGCTTCTTACTTAACCCAATAAATTTAAGACACATGATTAAAATTAATTAAAAAAATATAAATTGGTATCAACCATTACTTTATGGATTTGAAATAAATCTGAAATTTTCCTTTTTTGTTTCTTTTTTTCCATTATTCTTTTCACCCTTCCAAATTAAATTATATAATTAAATACTGTATAGTAATAGAATTGTCAAAAAATGTTCATCAATGAAATTCCAGGGCCTCCAAACGTGAAAAATCATATGCTCCCAATTTTAAAATTGACCAAGTTATGCAAACAAAAATAAAAATCTCTTTTAGTCAAAGATGAATAAAAATTTAACACTTGCTAAGTATATTGAAGAATGAAAAGTAATTTCATTGACAACATCATGAGTTAGGAAGGGTGAAAAAGACGAGTGGGGAATTTTTTTGGAAGTTTTCAGATTTGGTAAGAATCTATAAAATAATGAGTAATGTAATGGGTATTCTCCTTTAATTAATTATAACTATGTGTCTTAAATTTATTGGACCAAATAAGAGGGGATGACCAACTTCATCATCCCATATTATCCTTTATTACTTCTCAACTTCTAAGTCGAGTTTATGAGTACAAAGCAACGGATTGTTGAAATAATTTCTCATTCTGAATACCAATGATAATAAAAGCAAAGAGCAAAACACACTCCTATAGTATTGGAAAAGCTCAGATAATTCCCTATAAGTTCAAATAATCCCATAATAGTTAATTTGTGCTCAAAGTAGCGCTTGACGGCAAACTGTCAACCGAATTGACTTAAATACCCTTTAATATATTAAATAAGATATACTTAAAAGATAAACTATAGGATGTTAGTTGATCAAAAACTATATATGTATAAAATCTAATAAGGGCATTTTTGGTATATGCTAGGGGTATTTTGGGCATTAAGACCTACGAACGGTCAAATAGTGATAACAGGGGGGGCACTTGCTACAATTTTTAATAATTAACGCACTTTTTTGCCCTTATATGAATGATATAGGTGTTATCTAATCAAAATCAATAGTATAGGAGTGTTTTTTTTGCCCTGATAATAATAACGATAAATTAATATTGAGTACGACATAAGTCATCTAAAAGATACAAAATTAAAATAAATCATAGATTATCATAAACATATATGAGAAAGAGAGTTACCTTGTTTAGCTGAAAAGAGCTAGCATTGCAAATGTCGCAACAAACACAACTTTTGAAGGCAATGGAACGTTGAGCAAGTCGAGGTGATCTTCTAAGTTTATATTTTTCATTAGAGATTGACGATGATAATGACAATGACGGCATGCTCAACTATTATTCTCTTTTACTAATTCTAATAGCGAATTTTTTTCATTCTTTACAACTTTATTTTAATTCTTAGAATTATATAGATCACAAGATATCCATCAATCGTCGTATCATTTGGAATTTGAATTATGTATTAGCCTCCAGTTTGAATATGGCTCATTTGAAAAGATAAAGGAGCCATATCCAAATGGGCCATGTGTAAGGCTAAAAGTATCAAGCCCATTAAACCTAATTCATATCCAGCCCATTCGGTGAAGAGCCCACAAGAAAAACCTTCACATGGCCAAACAACCACCCGTCCAAGGAACACCCTCATATCAAAGGGCAAATCCGAACGACAACAAACTGAAGCAAGACAAGTGTCCAAAGTTGCCCTTCCCGAAAGGTTGTCAAGCACCAAGCAGCCCTCATAATAGAGTCGACTGAGCACAATAAAGCCTTCTGCGCTGCACCCAGGCACATCATGCAAGACCGAAGGCATGTACGGAGGATTCTAGAAGCAAGTCCAACGCCCTTTAGACATCCACTGTAACTTACTAGCTAAATGAACCACGTGGGCATTCTCGTCATTAACCTAAGACAAAACGTAATGAGCTAAAAAACTCATCTCATCTTGTTCAAATATGGAAAGAATCATCACAAATAGGATAACTGTTGTATAAAAAAAAATTCTATAATACAAAGAGAAATTTCATGCACATACAGTATTACAATGATTTATGATTTTAGTCTACCATTAGATTTAAGTAATATAGAAAATTATTTTAAAAGTAAAATACAGATGCACAAACAAGGATTCTCAGTCAAGCCAAGTACATTTATGAAAGAAAGGGGGTTGTTTAAACAAATTTTTTGTAATTAGACTAAGTGATAGGCTAATAGCCTCACCTAGAGTTCTCAAATGCTGCATTATTGTGCAACACTATATACATATATAAAAATTCATCAACATATATTAACAACATTAATAAATTTATGGATCACCAAGTCAATTGGTCCTACAAATTTCATCATCTCCGGGGAAAAGATAATCTGAATGGAACATTTGAATTCAAAATTACATATTATTTTAACTTAAAGGGTAATTTGCAGCCACACCCCCTGAGGTTTGCATCTATTCCACCTAGATGCAGATTTTCGGAAATTTGACACAAACATCCCCTGAGGTTTGGTTTTGCTTGCCATGACACCCCAAATGACGAAAATACCCTTCACAAAATTCCAAAATATTAAGGGTAATGTGAAATGACTTTTATGCCCCAACCCCAAATATATAAAATTTCGAAAAACATATATATAAATTCAAAAATATATATTAAATTCGAAAAAATGTATAAAATTCGAAAAAAAATATTTAAATTTTGAAAAAAAAATATAAAATTAGAATAAAATATATAAATTTCGAAAAATATATATAAAATTCGAAAATATATATATATATATTTTGAAAAATATTTAAATTCGAATATATATATTTCAAAATATATATATAAAATTCAAAAAATTATATAATTTCGATAAACATATATAAATTTCAAAATATATATAAAAAATTCAAAAAAAAATATAAAATTTGAAATATATATATAATTCGAAAATATATATATAAAATTTGAAAAATATATAAACTCAAATATATATATATTTCAAAAAAAAAATTAAAAATATATATATTTTCAAAAAAAAAATTCAAAAAATTATATAATTTCGAAAAACATATATAAATTTCAAAATATATATATAAAATTCAAAAAAATATATAAAATTTGAAATATATATATAATTCGAAAATATATATATAAAATTTGAAAAATATATAAACTCGAATATATATATATATATTTCAAAAAAAAATAAAAAAATTCAAAATATATATATTTTCAAAAACAAAATTCAAAAAATTATATAATTTCGGAAAACATATATAAATTTCAAAAAATATGTATATTTTTTTTTGATATATATATATTTTCAAATTATATATATATATATTTTCGAATTATATATATATTTCAAATTTTATATATATTTTGAAATTTATATATGTTTTTCGAAATTATATAATTTTTTGAATTTTGGTTTTGAAAATATATATATTTTGAATTTTTTATTTTTTTTTGAAATATATATATTCGAATTTATATATTTTTCAAATTATATATATATTTCAAATTTTATATATTTTTTGAAATTTATATATGTTTTTCGAAATTATATAATTTTTTGAATTTTGGTTTTGAAAATATATATCTTTTGAATTTTTTTATTTTTTTTTGAAATATATATATTCGAATTTATATAATTTTCAAAAAATATATATATATATTTTCGAATTATATATATATTTCAAATTTTATATATTTTTTGAAATTTATATATGTTTTTCGAAGTTATATAATTTTTTGAATTTTGGTTTTGAAAATATATATATTTTGAATTTTTTATTTTTTTGAAATATATATATATATTCGAATTTATATATTTTTCAAATTTTATATATATATTTTCTAATTATATATATTTCAAATTTTATATATTGTTTTGAATTTTTTATATATATTTTGAAATTTATATATGTTTTTCGAAATTATATAATTTTTTTAATTTTGGTTTTGAAAATATATATATTTTGAATTTTTTATTTTTTTTGAAATATATATATATATATATATATATTCGAATTTATATATTTTTCAAATTTTATATATATATTTTTGAATTATATATATATTTCAAATTTTATATATGTTTTTGAATTTTTTATATATATTTTGAAATTTATATATGTTTTTCGAAATTATATAATTTTTTGAATTTTATATATATATATTTCGAAATTTATATATTTTATTCTAATTTTATATATATTTTTTCAAATTTTAAATATTTGTTTTCGAATTTTACATATTTTTTTGAATTTATATATATGTTTTTTGAAATTTTATATATTTGGGGTTGGGGCATAAGGGTCATTTCACAATACCCTTAATATTTTGGAATTTTGTGAAGGGTATTTTCATCATTTGGGGTGTCATGGCAAACAAAACCAAACCTCAGGGGGTGTTTGTGTCAAAATTCCGAGATTCTGCATCTAGGTGTAATAGATGTAAACCTCAGGGGGTATGGCTGCAAATTACCCTAACTTAAAAGAGGGGAAAAAAAAAACTGGACTACCCTCTCTCTCTCTCTTTTTTGGGTAGTTATGTTATGGACCACTTTTATTCTTATAATTTGATATATTCAATTACTCCTTTATAGTTTTGTTAATTTCCGAAAAAAGAAAAAAAAGCACCCTAAGACTAAGAGCTGTGCTTTAGGTGCCCCTTTTCGGATCAGTCCATCTTTGTGAGTCTTCAAGGATAATACTAACAATTTCTAAATAATGTAAAATTGCAAGGCTACATGTATATTGAAAAAAAGATAAATTTAGTTGCATCTATCTTGCCAAATATATATATACACACACAAACACAGACGTATAAACCACACCAATTAATGAAGAAGTATGTGATAATGTGAATATTCCTTCTTGGGCGAGAATAATGTGTGAAACTTTTTTGCTGTATGTGGTAATTTTCATAGATAAATCTAAGCGTGACTATTGCTTCCAATGCCAGAAATCTAAAATCTTGACATCTCACATGAGGCCAGGTTGGATATTTTATAATATATATACATAATAAATAAAATGAAATTTTTTTTGGGAGAAGTATAAAATGAAATATTTATTAACAAAGGCATAAGTCTTAACAAATGTTCAATAATTTTTTTTGGTATTACTAATTTGTTGGAATTCATACTTGAACATTGTTAATAGAAATAGGTTAATACTTGCCTTTAGACTCCTTAACTAGGAAGCTCCTATTTACATCCAATAAAAAGCATTAATAAAAATAAAATAAAATTATATTGAAAAAGTTTTTCCCCCTCTCTCACGCGCCCCTCTTTCTCTCTAGACAACTTATAAACTTCTCCAACCTAGAATATACAGATATACACACATATATATATATATATATATATAAACAAACACACATACATCAATACGGACCGAGACCCAGGAAAGAAAAAGAAAAAAAACTGAAATTTGAAACAAAGTGAGTTTTTATTGGACAGAATATATAAGAACACATATTTTCAAAAAACAATTTGTTTGGTATATATATATATATATATGTATGTATATGTATATACAGCGATCTGTGTTAATATATTCCTATATTTTGTATCGTAGTTGTTGAAGTGAGCGAAGGATTAAGGTGTTGATCTTAGAGTAAGTCATATTTCTGAAGGTACTGATCCTGATCTCAGTTTTAATTGATGCTAAATAGGAGTTGGTTACTTGTATCGGCGAAACCCCAATTTCTGTAAGATAATTGGAAGATTGTTAACCCTCATTTCATATATATATATATATATATGTATATGTTTGGTACTGATTGATATGTATATATATATATGTTTGGTACTGATTGATTAATAGAAACTAAAAACACAGAGAGATGTACGGTGATAGATAGAGAGAGAGAAAGAGGGGCGCGAGATAGTGTAATATAATTTTATTTTATTTTTATTAACATGTGTCAGCTTTTTATTGCATGTAAGTAAGAGTCTGATTGCACAGAGGCTAAATCGGCCACATTAAAATTACCTTACGGGATGTCCTACTTAAGTGACCTAAGAAAAATATTGCCTTTACAATTATTCACTGAAAAAAAAAAAAGACATTATTATTACGGTAGCTCTCACAATTCTATTATATTATATTGTCGAAATTCATCACACCATTAATCATAGATACTGCAACGACTGGTCATAAGGTTTATTTGATATTCATAAATTTTTTTGTTTAAGAACAGCTATAAATTAACTGATTCTTGGAGTATATATACAGATTCAATTTTAATAATAATAATAAAAAAAGTGCCATTATATTTGTTTGATTAAATGAATTCTATATATATATTTCACATATGTAAGAGTAAATAAGGGATCTATTTATATAAGCTAACTATACAAGCATGTACAATAAGTAATCGATGTGGGACACTTTCTATAGCTAACAACCCCCCTCAAACTCAAGGCGGAATATGAAGAATCAACTTGAGTTTGGAAAAAAGATCCCGAAACCGTCCAGGAAGGTGAGATTTGGTGAAGAGGTCCGCTAGTTGAGCATGAGATGAAATAGAATGAAGTTGTAGTGAGCCCTGAAGGAGATGATGACAAACAAAGTGACAATCAATTTTAATATGTTTGGTTCGTTCATGAAAGACATCATTATAGGCAATGTGTATAGCACTCATGTTGTCATAGTAGACATGAGTAGCTGAAGAAGAAGTGACACCCATATCTTGTAATAGCCATCTTAACCAAAGAAGCTCCGATGTGGTGTCAGCAAGAGCACGATATTCTGCCTCAATACTGGATCGAGCAACAATAATTTGTTTCTTACTTCTCCAAGAAATAAGAGAGGTGCCAAGGAAGAAACAATAGCCAGTTGTAGAGCAACGATCTGTAGGGTCACCTGCCTAGTCAGAATTTGTATAAGCCCGCAACTGAAGAGGAGACTGAGAGGAGAAGTGAAGCCCATGAAATAATGTTCCCTTCAGGTAACGAAGGATGCGGAGAACAACCGAATAGTGAGTGGAGCAAGGTGCGGCCATAAACTGGCTCACCTGGTGAACAACATATGCGATATCTGGCCGAGTGACTGTAAGATAAACAAGACTCCCAACTAGATGTCGATAGATAGTACAGTCATGAAGAAACTCACCAGCATGAGGAGTAAGACGAGTATTGGGCTCATTTGGTGTGTCAGCAATCTTACAATCAGTGAGATTGGCCCGTAAAAGCATATCAGATATATATTTGGCCTGAGTAAAAAAATACCCATCAGAAGAAGATAAGATCTCAAGACCAAGGAAGTAGCTGAGGGGACCAAGATCTTTCATTTCGAAGTGATGATTGAGAAATTGTTTAAGTTCCTGAATACCAATGAAGTCATCTCCAGTAATGATCATGTCATCCACATACAATAGAAGAATAATGGTGCCTCTATCTGTGCAAAGGATAAATAGAGCTGAATCATAGGAGCTGGTGGAATAACCAAGGCGAGAGATAGTGGTACTAAATTTTGCAAACCATGCTCGAGGAGCTTGCTTAAGTCCATATAAAGCTTTACGAAGACGACATACTTTGTTTGGAGGAGATGAAAGACCGGGAGGTGGCTCCATATATACCTCTTCACTTAGATCGCCATTGAAAAAGGCATTTTTAACGTCCATCTGAAAAGAGAAATCATTTACGAGAGGAAGCAACAACCAATAAAGCACGAACAGTTGACAAACATGCAACCGGAGCAAAAGTCTCCTCATAATCCACATCATATTCTTAAGTGAAGCCCCTAGCCACAAGACGAGCCTTATACCTGTCAATTGTGCCATCAGAGCAGGTCTTGATCTTGTAGACCCACTTACACCCAACAACAGATTTTCCAGCAGGTAAGTCAACTAGATCCCACGTTTGATTCTTGTGTAATGCATCAAGTTCCTCTTTCATCGCATTCTGCCAAAGAGGGTTAGTAGAAGCCTTATGATATGAGTGAGGTTCATGTAGGGTGGCCAATGCATAAAAATAATGAAAATCCTGAAGATGGGATGGATGAGCTCTCACCTGGGTGGATCGACGAAGATCAGGAGGTGGAGGTTCAGGAGCCTCAATTGGAGCAGAATCAGGGGACTGAGGTGATATGCAGCAACATGCTCCGATTCAAACCGTACCAACCAAGATGGGAATCCAACACTCCAACTATGGGGGTTGTAGGGGCGAAAATGGTGTGGGGAGAAGAGTAATAGGGTTGAGCGGTGGTCGAGGTGGTGGAGGAGACTGAGGTTATACCGAATGGTGACCAGTGGTTCGTGACATATTGAGAATTGGGTTCGTCACTGCCAAGGGCATCCCATTGAATCTGAAGAAATCATTACAAATAGAGAGATCATGAAATGAATCAGGTAAATTCCAATCATCAGCAATGGTCTTCGCAATTGTTCATTTTGACGGAAAATAATCTTAATCACACAACATCAATTACAGCTCTAAGCGTTGTAGCCGGAGGTAAACATTTCTCTCTAAAAAATCTATTATTCCTTTCACGCCAAATACGATAGACATAACAGGAAGCCAATTATCAAAATAGATCAGAGTTGCATTACCATTACCAATTCTGTGCTTGAGTAAAGGTTGAGCTAATTGTTTGTGCTGTAGAAGTTTTCTGCAAAACCGGAAGCTATCCCCTTGAATCTTGATATCCCATAAAGACTTCCCTTTGAGTAAATTATTCTCCACCCACTCTTTCCAAATGCTCACTGAATTAGGAGAAACCAGAGTCCATATGTGTCCAAGGATAGAAGCCTTGTTCTATTGTTGGACATCTTGAATACCCAAGCCACCTGCATTCTTTGTTCTGCAAACATCATCCCAATGGACTTTAGACTTGAAACTAGACATGGCAGGACCTGACCAAAGAAACTTTTGGAGGATGGAACCAATTTGGTTACAAACACTAGTAGGTAGAATAAACAGATTGGTCCAAAAATATGAATACTAAAAAGAGTGGCTTGAATTAGTTGAAGTTTGCTAGCAAAGGACAATGCTCTGGCAGTCCAAGAAGAAATTTTAGACATCATGCATTCCACTAGATAGCAACAATCAAAAGAAGAAAGTCTTGAACTGAAGAGGGGAATACCTAAGTATCTAATGGGGAAGGATCCACAAGGAACATTGAACACTGAACAAATAACATCATTAATAGGATTCTGCACACCACTTAGGAATAAATGGCTTTTACTAGTATTAGGCACTAGTCCAGAAAGGAGAGAAAACTTATCAATAACACTTTTGATGGCGAGGGCAGAATTGACATCCCCTTTAAAGAACACTAAAATGTCATCAGCAAATGAGATATAAGAAAGCTGAGTAGCCTGACATCTCCAATGGTAGCTAAACTGATTGTTAGCATTAATGAAATAGCTAGTAATTGAAGAGAAAGCATCCATGGCTATAACAAACAAGTAAGGAGATAAAGGGTCTCCTGTCTAAGGCCTTTAATACTTTTGAAAATGCCACAAAGCTCCTCATTAATAGAGACTGAAAATGAAGCAGTGGAGATGCAAGTCTTGACCCAATTTATGAAAATAGGGGGAAACCTCATGAGATAGAGAACATCAAGTAAGAATTGTCAATCTAAAGTATCATAAGCTTTATGCAAATTAACTTTGAGAGTGCACTTAGGAGGATTTAAATCCTTATGGTACCCTCTAATCAGTTCATGAGCCAAGACAATGTTGTCCCCTATTCTTCTCCCCCTAATAAAAGCATTTTGTGCTTTGTCAATGAGAGTAAGCAAAATAGGCTTGAGTTTATTTGCTAGCAACTTTGAAATACACTTATAAATAACATTGCAGCATGAAATAGGTCTATAGTCACTAGGGGATTCAGGATTAGGGATCATAGGAATCAAAGCAAGGTAAGTTGTATTTATCTGTTTAAGCAACATGCTATTTTCAAAGAAGTGTTTGATAGCAGTAGTGACCTCATCACCAACAATAGACCATGTTTTTTTGAAAAAATGAGCATTAAAGCCATCAGGTCCAGGGGACTTGTTGGACTTGATGGAGAAAAAACACTCTTTAATTTCAAGGTCAGAAGGAATAGAACCCAAAGTCTCCCTATCATCCTCATTGATAGTTTTAGACACAAATTGAGAGAGGTGATCTATACCAGGGTACCTAGAAGACCTTGAAAAAAAGTAGTAAAAGAATCCTGTATGCCCTCTTTCTTCCTAGACACAGTGCCATCAGATAGAATCACACTTGAAATTCTTTTCTTGTTCAACCTGTTATGGATGCTTTTATGAAAAAAACTAGAGTTTTGGTCGGTTTAGTCTTCTCACAAGCAACATCGATTCCCATTCGAATTCCTAGAGAGAGAAAGAGCAGTATAATTACAGAAATTATACATGTATATTTATATATAAAGAGGGAGAGACGGGAGTAAGCAATATCTGAGGCCGTTGAATGAGGAAATGAAACTGAATCCAAAAAATTATCTCTCCTGCAAAGATGCAACAACACGATAAAATAAACCCCAGGATGTATATATATATATATATAAATACAGAGAGAGAACATCAAACTTCAAAAGCCCTTTCTCCATAAAACCTTATGCTTCTTCAGCCTGCTTCCAAACCCATCTTTACCAAATTAATACAGTACCAAATACCCACTTGTATACATGACCAACAATAACCAAAAAAGAAGTAAAGGAACAACAAATTTGTTCGCAGTATTGTGTATAGAACTTGGTATATCCATGTCTTGGCCGCCTCGGCATCAATGTTGACGCAACTGACTATTTCATCACCCTCAATCTTCTCATGACCTCTGTCCCTCAAATCCCAATTCTCAATTTGGGGTTATGGGACCGTATTCCCTTTTTGCAGATGGTGGTAGTATATATATATATATATATATGTGTGTGTGTGCGCGCGCGCAGGTGCAGGTGTGGCGGGGTGGTGTGCTGGCGGGTGGTGGTAGGAGCGGCTCATGGGTGTGGGGAGTGGCGGCGGCGCGTGGTGGTGGGGATTGGGATGTTTGGATATAGGTTTTAGGGTTAGAATATATGTTTGGATATAGGGTTAATAATACTCTATGATTAAATTGGTTTAAGGGATTTAAGGGGTGTTTGGTTTAGAGATTTTTCAAACATTTCATACCATGAGTGGCTGTGATTGAAGATTTGCAAACCATGAGGGGGTGTGATTGAAGATTTGCAAACCTGAGAGGGTGTGATTGAAGTTAAAACAAACATCAGGAGGTGTAAATGAAGTTAACCCTATTTTAATTCATTAAAATAAGGATCATGTGTAAAAAGGACAACATATAGATGTTGTGGTTTAAGACAAATCAAGGGAAAAAATGACATTTTATTGTGTGTCGAATGGGGTAATGGGGTTTTGGTAGTTAAAGGTGTGTTTGTCAATTTTTTCAAATCTCAGGGCAATTGAAACACACTCTTCAAACGTTACATCTAACTGTAATTTCTCCAAACCTCAGGGAGTGTCACTGTAAATAACATTTAATTAATTTTTTTAAAATTAGCTATAACATCACCCAGTCTTTTTCTCGAAGTGTCCAAAATGTACTTATGCCGTATCCGAACAGGATCCACTCAGAAAATGAAAATTTTAATTTCAGAACTTCTAGCCATGTTTGTCGTGTCCTGCCTTGTTCGAGTTTTTGTTAAAGTAAGTTTTGATCAAATTACCACATTCCATTAGGTGACCATTAGATGTGTTAATTGCAATAGTAACTAAGCTTCGCACGTCTTGATGTCATAAACAACGTAAGTTCTCGATGAGTCAGAGAAGCAAAAAAGGAATCAAAGTGCTAACAAACGATTCCCATGATCAACCATTTTATAAATCATGCCACTTTCACCGTATACAAGTCAATGTTATAGAGCCTCGTCCACTCTGATCCTTTGTTTAACTCTGTCGACACCCAAACCTACCAACAAAAATCCTTATTTTGCACCATGAAAACAAGAACATTTTCCTTATTGTGAAAAAAAAAAAAAAAAACCCTTCTTAACAAAAAAAAATAAGAAAATCAGATTTGAAGCTTGTGCATTATTTCATCTTCAACATTTAAAGATAGAAGATAAATACAATAAAAAGATACCCTCCAGCAAATAATTATTAAAAGAAATTATTTGAAATTTAATTAATTCTATAAAATATGATCCTAAATCTTTGAAAAATCGTTGAGCTTAATTTTTCTGTAGTTGTTGTGTTATTTGAGCTCAAATTTTGTAGTAGCTATTGTGTTTTGGTCTCCATTTTTTTATTCTTTTTATAATATTTAATATGGATAATATTTTATTTTGGTATAAGTAAATACACCAAAGCTTAGATAAATGTTTTTTATATACATCTACTTAATACTTCAATTTTTTTTACTTCGCCCCCTACCTTAAATTCTGGCTTCGCCCCTGCTTGACGCATCACCAATCTTATTTGGAAAGATATTTTTGCATAAACATGTGATAAATATGTAGGAATAAAAAAATTTATAAATAAATATGTATAAGTAGAAAAAGGAAAAAATATCTAGAGAAATTATCTATAAAATTAATATAAAGAAATTAAGAAAGTGGAAGTGGACTATAAATACCCGTGGCCGTGGGTTGTCCGTGAAAATTTATCTATAAAACAGAGCTAAGTCTTTCCTTCGTACAAAGTCTTGTACTTTAAGAGCAATTAGTCAAATCAATAAAATTTAGCCCTAAATTTTATATGCATTTTGACATTGGTCCTTGTTTAAAAATTTATTAGAGATTCGTCCAATTAGTCTTATTTTATGTTGGGTAAATTAAACTTTCATTCCCTCTTGTTAATGTAAATTACACTTTCACCCCTTTTTATTTTATTAATTACACTTTCATCCCTCAACCAAATTTTGAGATGTGAAATGACTAAAGTACTCCTAAATGTGTGCGATGATCTATTTACCCATACATAAAGATGTGAAAAGACCAATCTACTTTCATTTTATATGTGTATATATATTTCGAAAATATATATATATATTTAATAATATTTATATATATATTTAATAATCAAATATATATATATATATATTGAAAATATATTTCAAACTATATATATATATATATCGGGAATATATATATATATATATATATATTGAAATATATATTTTTTCCCGAAAGAAAATAAATATTTTTTTTCCAAAATGTATATTTTTCCGGAAATATATAAATTTTTCCGAAATATATATATATTTTTTCAAAATATTTTTTTTTCGAATTCTTTTTTTCGGGAAAAAAAATATATTTTTCCCGAAATATATATATTTTATTTCAAAATATACACATATAAAAGGAGGGTGTGTTGATCTTTTCACATCTTTATGAATGGGCAAATAGGTCCTCACAATCATTTAGAGGTGTTTTAGTCATTTCACATCTCAAAATTTGATTAAGGGCGTGAAAGTGTAATTAACGAAGCAAGAGGGAGTGAAAGTATAATTTATATTAACAAGAGGGAATGAAAGTGTAATTTATCCAACATAAAATAAGACCAATATCTAATAAGTTTTCAAAAATAGATCAATGTCAAAATGCATATAAAATTATAGGACTTAACTCAAAAAAAATTATCTATGAAACAAAAAATAAATTATCTATAACAGAAAAAAATAATAAGAAGAGAAATTAACGTATAAACTTTTAAATAAAGTTATCTATAAAAAAAAGTTATGTTTTTGTGCCGATATGCCTTATACGCATTCTACAACGGTATTTTCTTTCACTCTATCGATATTCTTACCTATATAAATTTTCAAATTTAAAGTTTGTTGATTGTTAAACAGAAATTTTGAAAGAAAATTGGAGGGAGAATATAACTAAATATGGTGACAATCCTTTTCCTTTAAAAAAAAAAATTTCAAATCAATTTGTAATGTTCAAAATTCAAAAAAAATAAATTAAAGGAACAAGAGCATCCAATTTCAGAGCTAGCAAAGATCATCGAGAGAGGGTTTCAATATGAAGTCGAGTGAACCCAAAAGATCAACTCGACTTGTGCACCAGCTAATTTGACGTAGAGTGAACCACTCCACTTGCGCACCACCGTGGCATTGTTAGATATCAGAGCATATAATTCTAAAATGAAATTAGACATTGAACCACACGATAAATATCATCTAGCTTCATAAATAAATAAATGGAAAATCACACGAAAAGCTTCAGCAAAAACAGCTAATTGTATGTGTCATTTCCATTGTAGTCCGTCTGGGCATGATAATTGTCCCTAAACCCTCTATCATCTGCACCCGTTTCAAACGAAGCAACGAAAATTTGAGTCGCAATGTTGTACACAATGTGCCTTCCTATTAGCCAAACACAAAAGACGACTAGCTCTCGATTTAACCAAAGACATGGAATCAAATCCTTATGGGGACAGAGGTTATAAAGCATCGTCCACTCTCCTGCATGTAATTCTGTCAACACCCAAACCTCCCATAGAGATATACTTTCTTCAACCATCAGAGCTAGAAAGTTGTCTATTACAAAAAAAAAAAAAAACCTTGTTGAAGATGTGCATTAATAAATTCGGGGATGTTGAGAATATCATACCATTGTCGACAAACAAGTCTCATCACATTGTACAGAATTTCGGGCGGGAAGAAAAACAAGAATGTTAAATATGATTCCTTCATGAAGAAAAGGTATGCTGGTAATTTTCCCCTTCCTCTTCCTTGAACAAGAATCTGCAACTTTAAAAAGAAGAAAAAAAAAGATTAAAAAGAAAAACTGCAGCTTCCAAAAGAATTAAAAAACAAAAGCACAACAAATATGTCAACCTGTTTGCATTGCGCTTTGCTTTTAGTCGAAATAAAAATACATTTGCACTCAAATATTTTGAGTCAAAATCAGAAACATCTTGGGTAATACAATATTTGTGCGGTTCTAAAAAAAATTTATTAGAACTTTTATTACAACAGAAATCCTTCTCCATCCATGCTCGTATTACAACAATCGGAAGCTTTATATATACAATATATATATATATATATATAGGTGAGATACCTCTTTAGCCGATAAAAGGCAGTGTCTCGTGTCGTGTCCGCGCAACAAGCATATGTCTTGCTAACAATGACATGGTGCACAAGTCGAGCTGATCTTCTAGGTTCACTCCGCGTCATATTGAACCCATTCTTGAGTTATCTTTGCTGGTTCTGAAATTGGATGCTCTTGGTCCTTTTCAATTTTTCTGATTTTTGAATATCACAAATTTATTTTGTAAGAATAGTTTTGAGTATTGTTTATTTATGGCATGTTCTAGACAAAAATCATGTTGAGTATTAGATAGGTTGTTTTTGTGTCAACGTTATCTACAAGCTTCGACAAAGGCAAAATCAAGCATTGAAATAATGAAGAGTACAAGTGAAGTGCATAAGTGAGCGTATTGAGTAAAAATGTTTTCCAAATGGCGAAAACGGCATTTTCCGAAGCCGTCACTTCAATTAGAAAGTATCGTGGATTCAAGACAGTCATTTTGGCGCAGTTGCGGAGAAAATTGGTTTTAACAAAAATATCTACGCAAGCCTATGCTTTCAGAAATAAAAAGTTACGCTTGAACCTACGTTTAAAACGTAGCTGCGGCAGGAAAGTGTATTTTATATTACAATGTCTGATTTGCCTCGATTTGATTTTATGATGCATTAACAACTTTCACACCTCAAAGTACGTGGAATATACATTATATTCATCAGAATATAGGGTTTAACTCAGTGAGGTATGAAATTACGAGAAATGGCGAACTTAGGGTTTGTTTTATCATTGTCTATAAATACCAAAGGTTTACAAGAGAGGAAGCTAAGCTTTTCAAGAGATCTCTACAGTATTATATCGTTCATTTATTTTTACAAAGATATACGGTGAGGGAATATAATTGAGTGATCAGATATATACAAGTTCTCTCTTGTTGTTGAGTTTTTCCAATTGTGTTTCTACATCGATGATTCTCATGCACAATTGGATGTTCTAGTTGCTAAAAAATCATCACACCGTCTATTGCAACGTGGTTGCACTGATCCGTTGAGAAACTGAGCCGACTGAGTGTGGAGATCGAAGCGGAGGCTTTGTGGTTATTCGATATGTTGAAAAGTAGAGTCGTTAGAGTACGAAGATCAGAGCGAGAGCTTCGTGAAGCGCGAGTGAATTTAGATTTTTAAACGTTGAGTAAAGAACAACATTACAGCAGTTGAAAGTTCTGTTTTCATAGAGTCTGTACAAATTCTATGATTCATATTGTATCGATACCCGAGCGTATCTGTGGTTTTTACTTGAAGTCTTTCCAAGGTTTTCCACGTCAAAAATCTTTGTGTCTTCTCATGATTTAATTTCTGCACTTATATTCATATTTGCTTGATTGATCTGTTTTGAGAATTGATTTGTGAATTAGGGTTTGTAACTGATTAAAATTGAATTTCCGCTAAATAATTTTAATTGATCATAAAATCGTCAAAAAACCTATTCACCCCCTCTAGGTTATTTTCATTAATCGTCTAGATAATTTTATATTTGAATTTCAAACTTTACGAAATGGTCATAGAGAAGTCTACTAGTGCCCAAAAAAACAAAAAAAATAAAAAATAAAATAAAAAATAAAAAAAATAAAAAAAAGGAAAAGAATTGTCGCTATATTTGGTTATTTGCTCCCTCCAATTTTTTCTTTCAAATTTTTTGTTAGATTTGAAATTTTATATTAAGTAAGAATAATAAGAATAAATGCATATAAGCCATATCATATCTTAAACACTCATTTGGGACCAATCAATCCCCTCAAATTTGATATGCCTAAATTACAGTTATATGTTCATTATATATATATATATATATATATATATATATATATATATATATTATTTTATAAAATAGCAAAAAAATGTGAAAAATTGCCCGCACTTGTCTCCACAATCTTTTTATTCTTTTATGCATAGGCTAGATAGAATCAAAGACTCTGGATTCTATGGGATAAGTGTTTTATATGGATAACCATGAAAAATTAATATATGGGTTGGCACTAGATATATAGGCAGTAATGTACGTGGTCCAAAGAGTATGGGCATTTCAATGACTTTATAAAAGCTTTAAGAAGCAATTATACATATATATATATAGGTCACTGATGTGGAAGTTACCAAACATCATTTGTTAACTTCTTCCTAGTGAATATAACTGTTGTGGATATTAAGATTCATGAACATGCATGCTCTCTGGTATTAACCAAAGCGTTGCATGGTTAATGTCACCGAAGATATATATATATATATAAAAGATCCAAAAAAATATGGGAGTTTTTGTTACCAACGTTGGTTATTAATAACCCGAGCGGGTTGACCTAGTTGAAAAAGATTTGGAATTTGGTGTCTCGAGAAACATGAAGTCTCATGTTCGATTCTTTCGCTAGGGTCACGACCGCAGACATAGTGCGAATTTTACCCGATTCGTATGAGGTGTTCGCCTTACACAGATCTCGTGAATTAATCGAAGTGTGCGCGTAAGCTGATCCGGACATCACGGTTATCCAAAAAAAAAAACTTTGTTATTAATTTAACTGTCTCATTCTTTTTCTATAAATTTACACAGCCCGTGAATCGTCATCACATCCTTAATTAAAGTGATGATTCGTGAACACATCACTCTCAACCCTTAATTTTTTTATTTTTTTTGGCAACTATACTTTAGTGGCAGAGAATAAATTATCACTTAATTAAAGTTCCCACACTAAAACTTGTTAAGGCTACAGTATCAATAAATCGGTTGTTATAACTTAAATCTCCTAAATAAAAAAATAAATTTTTGTGTGACAGTCTCTCATTAAATTTTGGTCATTACAGACAATTTTTATTTTATTTTATTATTATTATT
This sequence comes from Cornus suecica, assembly GCA_963922005.1. Classification (NCBI taxonomy): domain Eukaryota; kingdom Viridiplantae; phylum Streptophyta; class Magnoliopsida; order Cornales; family Cornaceae; genus Cornus; species Cornus suecica. The sequence goes on from OY998248.1 coordinate 43,883,984, forward strand.
ATTTTTAAGTGAGATACAGACGCCCTACAAGGATTTTCGATCAAGCCAAATACATTTATGAAGGATAGTGTTGCTGTCTGTTGTCGTAATAAACATAAATTTTAGTAATTAACTAAAAGTAATAAGCTGTATAATAGTAAATACATATATTATATACATATGCAAAAATTCATCAACATATATAACAACATTAATAAATTTATGGATCACTAAGTCAATTGGTCCTACATATTCCATCATCTCCGGGGAAAAGATAATCTGAATGGAACATTTGAATGACATATTATTTTAACTAAAAAGATTAAAAAAAAAAAAACAGACTACCCTCTCTCTCTTTTTTGGGTAGGTAGGTTACGGACCACTTTGATTCCTAATTTGATATATTCAATTACTCCTTTATAGTTTTTGTTAATTCACGAAAAAAAAAAAAAGAAAAGCACCGCCCTTTTTTTATCAGTCCATTCTTGTCACTTTTTTTTTGTTTTTTTGGTGAATAAATAATTTATTAAAAAGACAAAGAAAGTAACAGTTACAAAGAGAGGGGTAAAAGAGGCAACCCCTAAAGAAGTAAATGAGAAAACGCCAAATATATACACAGCTTCAAAAAACCCTAATTTGGAAATCAGAAGGGCTTAACTCCTTACGCTATCTTGTGAGTCTTCGATGACAATACTAACAAACCCTAAATAGTATAAGATTGCACAGCTGTATATGGAAAATATATAAATTTACTTGAATATCCCTTGTCCAAATATATATATATAGAGAGAGACATACATAGAGACATATAACTACACCAATTAATTAGGAAGTTGTATGGACTTTGCTTTAATACTTAGGAAGCATGTGATAATGTCAATATTTCTTCTTGGACGAGATTAATGTGTTCGAAGCCTTTTTGTTATGGGAATTGACATGACATGTGGTACTCCCACTTGTTAGTATTGGGGAAAAAAATTTAATGTGTCCGCCAAAACTAATAAAATTATCTCTTGAGGAAAAAATAAAATAAAATTAACGAGAGAGAACTAATTACGTTAGATAAATTAATCCAAACATGACTATTGCTTCTATTCAAAGAAATTTAAACTCTTGATATCTCCCATTGTGTGTTGTACATGATATAATATATAAATATATATATATATATATATATATATACCAATATAAATAATAGATTTAAGATGGATGATAATAACTATCAGACTTTCAGTACGATGAGTAGATTTCGAAAGATGTTTAGTATTATCAAAAATTAATCCGAATGATTGTTGGTTAATTTGAATATTCTAAACTTTAGTTATGCTACTTTACATAATTATGTGGTCCTATCTCCTTACTTTGTTTTTCATTATATATGTGGAGTATTATTATAAGACTGTTTTTCTCATTATTTATGTGGAGTATTATTATAAGACTGCGTTTCTCATTATTTATATAATAAAAAATTCACTCCATTCATTATTAATTTTCTGTTTAGTATATATGAATTTTAAGATGAAAAAATCGTTCTCTTTGAATGAAAATTCGTACCATAACTCATCTCAATGAATGAGATTTCATGCTTAGTAAATTTAATAGATATTAATAATTAAGTTCGTCACTCAAAAATAAGTTTTGCCAAACAGATAAGTCTTAACAAATATTTATTTAATTCTTTGTATTCATTATGATTAACATCAATTCTTAGATACTTTTTTGATTCGTAACTTTTTTTTATTGCGATTCCTACCGCGATTAATACTCACATTTTATATTCTCTTTGTATTAAAGCAGCTTGGAGTAAATATTTTTAATACAAAAATACATGTCACTATATATATAAACTACACAATCTAGCTACCAACTAATATTATCTTATTATTAGATGCAACAACTCAAAAATAAGAAAACGCGTCTCTTTTTCTTTCTATATTTTTCTTTTCCATCTTTTTTTTCCTCCCCTTTCCGACCTTTCAAACACTATATATATATATATATATTTATATATCAACCCACCACCTCACTCTCCCACATATCCCCACAAATAACTCACTACTCTCTCACACACATACACACACACACATGGAGCTCTTCAATTCTCTCTTCCTTCTCTTCTTCTTCACCACTCTCTCCCTCTCAACACAACAAACCCATCACCCAAAACACTTCAAACCACCACTAAACACATCATTTTCTCTCTCCTTCCCTCTCACATCTTTCTCACTCTCTCACTCAAATTTCCTATCAACCAAACAGCAAAACCCAAGCTCCAAAACATCATCATATAGCTACAAATCGTCGTTAAAGTATTCAATGGCTCTGATTGTGTCTCTCCCCATAGGGACCCCACCACAGCCCCAACAGATGGTGTTGGACACAGGAAGCCAACTCTCTTGGATTCAATGCAACAAGAATAAGAAAATTCCCAAAATGTCCCTCACCCCTACGACGTCGTTTGACCCTTCTCTTTCCTCCTCTTTCTCTCTTCTCCCTTGTAATCACCCTCTCTGCAAACCGAGAATTCCCGATTTTACCCTCCCAACTTCGTGTGACCATAACCGCCTTTGCCACTACTCTTACTTCTATGCGGATGGTACTTATGCCGAGGGCAATCTCGTCAGAGAGAAAATCACGTTGTCAAATTCCCAAAGTACCCCTCCCTTGATCCTTGGATGTGCTCAGGACTCGGGTGAGGCTGAGGGTATTTTGGGAATGAATCTAGGACGGTTCTCATTTGCTTCCCAAGCTAAGATTTCTAGATTCTCTTATTGTGTCCCAATTCGTCAAAACCATGTCAACGCAAAGTCAACTGGAACATTTTATTTTGGTCAAAATCCATATGCACAAACATTTCATTACGTTGATTTGTTGACTTTTGATCAAGGTCAACGCATGCCCAATCTTGATCCTCTAGCATATACAGTTGGATTGGCGGGGATCAAGATTAAGGGGAACAAATTAAATATTTCGGTGTCAATTTTTCGACCAGATGCTAGCGGTGTTGGTCAAACAATGCTTGATTCTGGCACTGAGTTTACATTTTTGGTTGATGAAGCATACAATAAGGTGAGAGAAGCTGTTGTGAGGTCAGTAGGACCCAGATTGAAAGAAGGATATGTTTATGCTGGAGCATTGGATATGTGTTTCGATGGTGATGCGGTAGAGATCCGACGGTTAATAGGCGATATGGTGTTGGAATTTGAGAAGGGGGTAGAGGTTGTGATTGATCAAGGGCGGATTTTAGCTGATGTTGGAGATGGGGTCCATTGTGTGGGGATCGGGCAATCAAATTTGCTCGGAGTTCCAAGTAACATAATCGGAAATTTTCATCAACAAAATCTTTGGGTGGAGTTTGATCTAACCAATCGTAGAGTGGGATTTGGTAGAGCTGATTGTAGCAGATCAATGTAAATCAACTATGTATGCTTGATCATGTACATATACGTAATTTTGTGTGTGATACATATATAGAGTAGTGTGTAAAATATGCATCTAGCAAAATATATGATATGTCTAAAGATGTATGTTTAACAACTTTGAACTTGGAGATCAGTGTGACTTGACTCATTAAGGAGTGATTTGTACTTTTCTTTTTGTTGGATTGTATTGTACACGTGTGCAATACATATATTTTGATCATATAACACAATTTAATAGAGAAAAATATTTGTATAATTGCAAAAATGCATGATTTAGCATTTTAATTTTGTTGCATTCTGCATTCTGTTTGAATGCTCGAAATAAGTGATTTATTGTAAAAGCATTTACTCATTTATTATTGGTAAATAATACATACATCCTCTCACAATGGGCCTTAAATTATCTATTTATTCTAATGAATGAAGGATTTAATTGATAGATAATAACAGTATGTTGTATTCAAATTTGTGAAAATACTGCTTACCGAAATTCTTTTGTAAAAATACTCCAAAAAATTCAATCAATATGAAACTGTTCTCGGATAATTATAGCGAGCTAGACATTTTTTAACTGAGTTTGAGAAATATATTAGCGGAACACTAGTTTACTTTTAGGGTTATTCTCACAAACACTCCTTGAGATTTGTCTTATTCTCACAAATACCCCCTCAAAGTTGAATATTCCCCTTTTCACATTATTGAATTTGAATTTTGTCCCACTTAGACCCCCTCACGCTAATTAAAATGTCTAATTTGTCCTCACAAAATCTAATTATCACTATGTAAAATGTCTAATTTGCCATCACAAAATAATTGTTTTTTTTATAAAAAAATACATATAATATTTAAGAGCAAGGAGGTAATTTTACTAACCCAAGGGAGTGAAAGGGGGAATATTCAACTTTGAGGGGTGTTTGTGGGAATATGACAAACCTTAGGGGTATTTGTGAGATCTAACCCTTAATTTTTTATTCTTTTTACTTTATGAAAATATGAATATGCACTTTAATAGATGAATTGATAGTTTGAACCAAATAATATATAAGAAGATATATTAAGTTTAGAAAACTATATCTATGATGTTCGTCGTACTATACATTATGTATTGTTCAGTAATATTTTTATAAAGGGCTCATACAACTATGCACATTGATACTCACTCATAAAACTAGTATTATTTAAATCTGTAACATCGATATTATTATAATAACCAAAATTAATGCCGTGACAGTGTACCATGATATCTACATTTTGAATAATATTACATGGTGGGCATTAGGCACCACCTATAAAGTACGGACACGGACATGGCGACACGATAAATTTTAAAAAATTAGGACACGACATAGCCCCGACACGTCTATAAAAAATTATAAATTTGTTTATGTATACATATTATATTACACAAATATTTCATTTATTACTTAAACAATGAGAATCAAATAAACTTATAAACAAAAATAAACAAATAAGTTAAATAAAATGTCTGACATGTTCAAAATTCTTCATTCTACTATTATGCCATGAATTAAATGCATCTTCCCCAAACATCCGTCATCTTCTCTCGTTATATTGTGAAAATTTTCTTTATTGAAGACAAAGACTGGAAGATATAAATATCAAATATTCGGTTTTTTGTGATGTTATTTTGTTCCTCTTTAAATAGTGAATAAATAAATATGTACTCTAATTCTTCTCATAAGATGAGGAGGAACAAAGATATTCAAGTATCTTTAAAGCCAAAGATTGAATTAAAGTATTGAAGTTTCATAGGTGATCCATTAAATTATCGGCTCCATAAGACTTCTATCTTTCCTTGAATCAACCAACTTCATCGCGTGTCGGACACGAGGACACGCGTGTGTCCTCCAAGTGACTACTAAGTGTTCAATTTTTAAAAAAATCAGAACATATTTTTGATATATCGAACACATATTTTTGACATGTTCTCGCATCCGATACGGGTACTCCGACGATTCTATACGAAGTGCCCGTGATTCGTAAGACACCACTTTAACGATATGTATGCAATGTGGAGGACAATTTGGCGGGACAGCTTTGCCGACATGAATATAAGAGCACCCATCTATTTCAGACAAATCACAAGATTAAGGAGATGTTCACATGCAAAAATCAACCATTAGTCCAAGTACGAAATCTTTTTCTCCTCCTAACCTCGTGACGTGGCAATCCGTCACGAGTCATCATTTGCATACATTTCAATGTCAATCATCTTTTCAACCACTGTCTTTAAATAACCATGTCCATCTGTGATATGTAGCACTATCACCCAATTACTTCATACCATGTGTGCGGCGGGTATTGATTCTAAACGCAATATTGATTCATTCACTTCGAAAAATATTCATCACCGATCGAATAACAGAATCGATAATATTTTTCATCTCAGTAGGAAAAATAATCACCGACCGAATAGTAAAGCCGATAATATTCTTCGTATCCGTAGAGTGTGAGTGTATCAAAACCGGTGACGGAGTTCAACTAGTTCAAAAGGAACGAATTTTCGTCTCTTTTGAACATGTGGAATACAATCAGGCGATTTGTGCGAAAGAGAATTCAACTCACACGAATGAGTTTTAATTGCATCAACAAAGAGGAATTTTCGGTAACCGAAAGAATATAAAAAGAAATTGAAGAGAAATGAAAGTGTAATTACAGGGAATTAAAGAGATTGATATTGAAAGAAAGCAAATAAATGAATTGAAAGGAACAGTGCTGATAAAATAAATGATTGCATAATGATAAAAGGGTTGTTAAACGCAGAGAAATAACATTGTTTGTGTATTTCGTCGGGGACCTCTAAAATAGAGATCTGCGTACATTATTTATAACTTAAAACTGAATTGATCCATACGTAATTAAAACCTAAAAGATATCCTAAATACCCTAGAGATAAATAACTAAAAATAAAAGATAAATAACCTAAATCTAAATCCTACCTAAACACTAATATCAACTTTAATTCAAATTCTTCAAAGTGACCAATACTCCACAAAGTCTATGATCTTGGTCAGCAAGAATTCTTGGAATTAGGTGGACTTGCAACAAAGCCAAAACTCTTTTCAAAAGACTCATTTTCTTAGCCCATAACTTCATAAAATAGCTCAATATTCCATACTACTTTGACCCAATTTCCAGCCCATTTTTGTCCAGTTTTCGAACCCAACTTCCACCCTATTTTTTGCTCAATTGCTGGCCCATTCAAACAAAATTTACAGCCTAGTTTCAAGCCCAAATTCAGCCTGTTTCCAGCCCAGTTTAGGCCCGAATTCCAACCCAGTTTTGGCCCACAATTCCGGCCCAATTCTGGCCAGTTTTAGGCCCAGTTTGCTCCACCTTTGCCATGTTTGCTTTGCCATGTGTTGACTCATTTAGGGTGTCAACAATGCCTCACAATTCCAACACCATTTTGCTTCAAAAATATGGTTGTTAGAATTTTTCTTTAGCCAAAATGATGCCAACACATTCTTGTAACAACCTTCCTTGTCCCCCGAATCTGCCACTTGGAAAGAAAAATAAAATTGAGTAGGCTCAGTGCTTTATTATTTAGGACCAACAATAAAGTTATCTTTATTCCCTTAATCATAATCCTAACTAGGTAGAAAATCATTTAGCGTTCATCGATAGTGAATCCATGAACCCATGCAAGACCCCAACAGTCAAAACTTTAAACTCTTGTAATGGGAAAAAAATACGATCGGTCGGAATTAAACAATTGTGCAAAGACATATGAGCCGATCTTATTGCTGGTTCCATTCAAAGAATGGCGCAGTACCCATGAAATTTTTTCGCAGCAAGTGCTCTTGAAAATTTATATCTTTTTATAATTTTAGTTGTATCGGCTGAAATTATAAAAATACGATGTTCCGCCTTCTAACAGATTTTTCTCATAGGCCAAAAACCCACCATTTCCGGATATTTTAATGCCAATTTTTGCCGTTGCAAATTTGACATCAGTCATTGCAATTTTGACACCAGTTACTGCAAAACCAGTTTCGGCCACTGCAATTTCGACCATATTTGTTTTTTCAATTTTAGCCAGATTATCTTCACTAGCCGAAACCCTACCAATTGGCTAAGTTTCGGCCAATCTTTTTTTGGCTATATTGGTATCGACTGCCTTGTTTTTTTCCATATCAGCTTCAGGCGTTTTGGTATCAACCAAAGAGGTTTCAGCCACCTCCTTTGTTTCTGCCAAAACCTTAATTTTAGCAACAATGACTTCCTTCCCAACCGACGACGGCTCATGGGATTTATCCATCAGTTATCCCCCATATCTTGGATAATGGATTGGCTAATTTGAGGGTTTTGTATATGTTTTCTTCATCAAATTGCGAACCTTTTGAAACATCCGCTTTATTTCAGAATAATTCCATGTCATCTGCTCATGATACACTCTCTCCTCAGCAAGATATATTTTTTCCTTATCAAGATTTGTTTGCACTCGTTAAGCAATTTCCCTAAACTGTAGGATTTCACTCGCAAGCGCGGCCTTTGAATCTTGTGGTGGCATGTTCATAATATTCTCTTGGCTACCTAGTGGGGTCCTACAGGGCGTGCCAAAAATTGTTCGCTTCAAAAAATATTCATTATCGGCCGAATAACAGGGCTGATAATATTATTCTTCTTTGTAGGAAAAATAATCACCGGCCGAATAACATGACCAATAATATTCTTCATATCCGTAGGGTGCGAGCGTGCCAGAACCGGTGACGGAGTTCAACCGGTTCAAAATGAACAAATTTTCGTCTCTTTTGAACATGTGGAATGGAATCAGGCGATTTGTGCGAGAGAGAATTCAACTCACACGAATGGGTTCTGATTGCATCAACAAAGAGGAATTTTCGGTAACTGAAAGAATATAAAAAGAAATTGAAGAGAAATGAAGTGCAGTTGCAGAAAATTAAAGAGATTGGTATTGAAAGAAAATAAATAAATGACTGGAAATTTAAATGAATTGAAAGGAACAATGCTAATAAAATAAATGATTGTATAATGATAAAAGGGCTACTAAACGCAAAGAAATAACATTGTTTGTGTATTTGGTCGGGAACCTCTAAAATAGAGATCTGTGTACATTATTTATAACCTAAAACTGAATTGATCCACACATAATTAAAACCTAAAAGATATCCTAAATACCCTAGAGATAAATAACTAAAAATAAAAGATAAATAACCTAAATCTAAATCCTACCTAAACACTAATACCAACTTTAATTCAAATTCTTCAAAGTGACCAATACTCCACAAAGTCTATGATCTTGGTCGGCAAGAATTCTTGGAATTAGGTGGACTTGCAACAAAGCCAAAACTCTTTTCAAAAGACTCATTTTCTTAGCCCATAACTTCATAAAATAGCCCAATGTTCCATACTACTTTGACCCAATTTCCAGCCCATTTTTACCCAGTTTTCGAGCCCAATTTCCACCCTATTTTTCGCTCAATTGCTAGACCATTCAAACAAAATTTCCAGCCTAGTTCCAAGCCCAAATTCAGCCCGTTTTCAGCCCAGTTTAGGCCCAAATTCCAACCCAGTTTTGGCCCACAATTCTGGCCAGTTTGCTGCCCATTTTTGGCTCAGTTTTGCCATGTGTTGACTCATTTAGGGTGTCAACATAATCTTAAAAATAAGTATCATGATGTATAACGGTATTGGTATTTTTCAAAAATATTAGAGGGGCCCATACAATTTTTTATGAATTTATTTGTAAAATATATTTTTGGGAATTATTAAGGGAATTTTTATAAAAATTTAAGTGGACCGTATATATATTTTTATAAACTTATCCATAATATATATATATTAAAATACTCAAGAATTTGTTTTTTTAAAAAAAAAAAAAAGAAGAAAAGAAAACTTATTTTTAAGAAAAAGATTATTCACTTTTTACGTATCAAACTCAGCATTGCCAATTGCATAAGTATGCAATAATAAAATAAAATACAAGTAAGAGTCGAATGAAAATGACAATATAAAGAAATATCATTGATTAACATGTAAATCAATGCTAAGAATAGAATAATAAAGAATTTATTGGAAATATAAATCTCTATTTTATGCTCATGTAAGAATTGAATGTTGATTATCTAGAATGATTTATGGAGTAATTTTTATTTCAACATAGAAATCATCCCCCCTTAAAAATCTAAACCAAATAATGAAGGCTAAAATACAATTCTTTCCTGGACTTGTTCGCCATGATCGCTGCAATTTTTATACTCTTGTGGTTAGTATGAGTTCGTGAAGAATTGGATTTCGACGTAAAAGAATTTAATATTTGTGCCTAGAAATTATTCTTAACCACAAATTTTTATCATTGTAGTAAAAATATTTATCACTAAATCCAAATATTTATTGTAGCAAACTTGCATTTCCTGATAAAATGAGCGTATACTATAGCTAACAAAAATAAATAAAAAATGAATCAACAAAACAAAACTAAGCCATCACAACTAGAAGAATACGTATCTTAATTTCTTAATAAAATACGTACTGAATAAATCGATCACATATTAATAATCATTTTGTTGGTGGAGGAATATAGTTGATTTTTGAAGGTAAATGCAAGTGAAATACGGATCGGTGATAATATTATACCACTCTCGACAAACATATCTCTATCACATTGTGAAGAATATCAAGCTATGTTGCTTCTCCTATATCTTTTACTTGAACAAGAAAGTGCATTCAATTTCTTGCAAATATGATCCACTCCAGATATCTGTAATAACAATAATAATAAAAAAAAATTGAAGAAAAAGTGAAAAAAAAAAAATCAAAGAAAAGAGAAAGGAAGTTAAAAAATGCAGATTTAGATATGGTTCAACAAAAGCTAACAAATAAAACCATTTAACATACTTTACATGAAAACTACACACAAAAAAATAATGTAGAATAAATAAAAGAATTAACTAAAATGAAAAAAAGAAGAAGAAAAGATTATAGCCCTCCTTGAAAAGAGCAATTAGAGAATTAGAACAATGGTTTTTGTGGGGGATGAAATTTAACTGCTCAAATCTTGAGAATAGTATGCTAACAAAAGATTCTAAAATTACATATCCATATAGCTTAAAAAAATGACCAATTGCCCCAACACCAACATTCCTAATTATCCCTGTAAGAGTTGACCTTATAAAATGATTATACTTACACTCAGAATTTCAAAATTGACTTCTCTCTAAAAATGAGAGAGAGTGTGATCTTCTTCCTGAAAGAAAATGAATGTATCTTGTCAAAAAATAAAGAATTTTGTACTTATTTGTAGTATTTTATGTTGGAAATAGTTTTAACAAAACAGTAATTAAACCCAACTTTGAGCCTAAATAATTATGGGACCCGAACTCCGAATTTAACGGGACCAAGCACTAATGTGTTATCCTTGGTGAGGAGATCAAGTTGATATAATTACATGTTCAAAACTATTAAATATTGAATGAGAAATTATCTCTCAAAGAGACCCATTTGAACTTGGGTAAAAATGTTTGTCCCACATTGGAAATAAAGTAAACTATAAAGGTGCTTATATATGGTTGTTTTGGATGAATGATTTGAATATCTAGAGGCATGGGAGGAGAGCTAGACCATGCATGAACCATGCTAGTCTTAGACTAACCACACACGTGCGCCGCCCGCCCGGTCCGGGTGCGTGGATTGTCGGTTCACACATATACATATAGATAGGTTTCTGTTCGGGTTCGAGTGCAAACACAAAGTTGAGTTCGCTGGTCTTCACAGATTGCAGTGCTGCACCGTAGAGGGAGCAATATTGCCTTAAGGGGGCTCGGATTTTATTTCTCTTGCATTCAACATATTTATTAACATTTTATATGAAGCAATAGAAATTAAATAACAATAATGTTTTTCATTTCATGTTTTTTACAAACATGCTCATTGCATTTATGCATTAACTTGCAATAACTAATTAAATCTAGAAGAGAAAAAAATTAATATTCTCAATATTCAGGACATTATTGGTAGTTCATGCACCATATATGATCAATATGAGTCCTTTCCATGGATGAAGTGAAAAACTAGCATACCTTCAACGAAACCAAGCTGTTGACATGGGCATGGTAGATGTTGTTACCATCCCCGCCACTCCCTTCCAACGTAAACGAAGAAACTCCTTTCGTCTTGATGTCATAAACAATGTAAGTTGTCCATTGATCAGAGACACGAAAGATCACCAACTCTCCATTTTTTAACCACACAAGGGGAATCAAGCACCTACTTATCGAACGATTCTTGGGATCAACCATTTCGTTAAGCATGCCACTTTCTCCATACAAGTCCATGTTATAGAGCCTCGTCCACTCCGATCCTTTGTCTAACTCCGTCAACACCCAAACCTCCCAAAAAAAATCCCTATTTTGAACCATGAAAGCAAGAGAACTTTCCGTAACCGTGAAGTAACCCCCTTTCCCAATGAAGGATTTCGGATTCGGAAGCTTGTGTATTGTTTCATCTTCAACATCTAAAGCTAGAAGATAGTTACAAGAAACCCTAGACCTAGGAGTCCAATAAAGATACCCTCCAGCAAATAATGTAGAGTAGGTCTCAGAAAAATAGGGTTCAATATGTGCAACAATATGTTTAGTATCAATAAACCTCCATGCATTTTCACTACCCAAAGTCAATATTGCACACTTTAACTCGAGGCCTTTAACACTATTACAGACACATACAACTTTGTACCTCCTTATAGAATGAGCATATACTAGGGCACAAACTGAAAAGTCAACCATAGGTTGACCTAATGAAGGGAGGGTCAACGTTTGTTTGGTAACAAGATTTGAAACACATAACATATGGTCATTACCATGATGAGAGAACAAAACTAGGCCATCACAGCTTGAACAAATATGATTAGGGAACCAATGGCTTAGTCTTCTTATCCGAACATCGGAATTGTGTATCTCCACAAGGTTTACCATTTCAGGATGATCGAAACGTTGGATGAAGAGGGCATGGATTGATTTATGAAGGTGTGAATGAATGAATTCGGGGTTGTTGATAATGTTATACCAATCTCGGCAAATATATCTCATCACATTGTATAGAATATCAGCCGGAAGAAAAACCAGGATGTTGTATATGATCCCTATGGGAAGTGAAGGTATGCTACTTCTTCTACTCTTTTTTCTACTTGAACAAGAGTTCTTGGAGATATCATTGACTTCAGCTATCTGTACTTGGAAAGAAAAAAAATGGCCACTTTAAATAAGGGTATAGAAAAAACTAATTAATTTTTTAAATGGAATTTACAAGACTAGTGAATTAGAAGTAAAATTCACACCAACAAGAGATATTTTACAATTAGCATACATGGTAAATTTTTAGTTCTGTATATATACAATCTTCATATACTTTACGTGGAAACTTTACAAAGGACTTCCATAAATAAGGAGAAAACAAATCACTGAAATTTTAAGGGACTTATAGTTATATATATATAGAACTTTGACTAGCTGTCAGTAATTGATTTTGTTTCCTTTCTAATTTTAGTTTTTGTTGAGATTTTTCTTCTCGATCAGGAATGAGCATAAATTCAAAATGATACGACTTTAATAATAATTAATCAATAAATAAATTAACAAGCAACGCCTTCAGCCAAAATTAACAAAAGAGAAAAAAGAAGAAAAAAAGTAAAAAAAAAAATTACATTTGAATAAAATAAAACAAGTTCTTTACTGTTGGTGGATATATACAAATTCTTTACCATGGTCATCAAAAAGGCAAAAAGAAAAGAAAAAAAAAAGTTAAATTGTTGTGAGCATGCTATTTTGAACGAGGAGGTAAATTTCATTTATATGCATACTCTGTACAGTAGCATGAAATTCAGAGGCATGCTTTTGTTAACCATTTACAATAATTGCATGCTATTCATTACTTTGATCGATGTCTCAAGTTCTAAGTTGAGTTTATGAGTACAAAGAAATGCATTGTTGAAACAATTTCTCATTCTGACTAACAATGATACTAAGGTCTCGTTTGGCAAAGTTTTTGCTTATAATTTTACAAAGAAGAAAAAGGGAAGCTAGTACTCCTAAGTTCTTCTAAACGTTCTTCTAAGGTCCAAAACAACTTCTAAAAATACTATTCGAAATAATTTTCCTTTTAAAAAGCTAAAAACAGTTTCTGGAAAGCCGATCCAAACAAGGCCTAATAACAATAAATTTATACTGATTTTGACAGAAGTTATCGAAAAAATAGAACTAATTAATAGATTAAAGTAAACACATATGAGAAGGAGAATTACCTCATTTAATTGAAAGGAGCTAGCATTGCAAATGTCGCAACAAACACAACTCTTGAAGACAATGGTACGTTGTGCAAGTCGAGGTGATCTTCGAGGTTGAGATTTCTCATTAGGGATTGAAGATGACAATGACAATGACGGCATGCTCAACCACTATGCTCTTCTACTTTTTCTAATAGAGATTTTTTTTTATTGTTTGGAACGTGTTTTAATTCTTAGATTTGTATAGATCACAACGATATTTGAAATTCAAAATGATTAAATTTTCAAAAAGAGGCGCCACCATAATACACACTCAAAAAAGGAAACATAATATTTTCCCTTCTTATTTTCTTTTCTATATATGTATGTATGAGTTTGTATAACTGAAAACTTAAATAAAAAGCACCACAACAAATACAAGATTCTCAGGTAGATTTTAATTGTGATTCATGCAATGGATTTAATTTTCTGATGCGTAATTTTATTGCAATAACATAGGGTTAATTTCAAGAAACACCCCTATACTATTCACTTTAATCAACTAACCCCCAGTGTGTTCATTTTGCCCTCTATACTATTCAATTTCATCATTATGCCCCCTCACCTCACATTTTGAGTCAAAATGCCTAAATTACCCTCAATAGTATAAGGGGGTTTGGTGAAATCAACCATTTAAAAAAATTAATTTTCGAAAATCAATTATATTTTTCGCAAAAATTATAAATTCAAAAAAATATTTTTCAGAGGGAGTATATTATTTTCCAAAATATGAATTCTTTCGGAAAAAATAATATATATTTTTTGCAAAATAATTATTTTTCAAAAAAAAATCATGTTTTGGAACATAATAGTATATATATTTTCGCAAAAAAAAAAAATTTCGCAAAAAAAATCATATTTTGGAACATAATAAATACTTTTTGGCAAAAAAAATATTTTTTGGAAAAAATCATATTTTGGAACATAATATATATTTTTTGCAAAAAAAATATTTTTTCGGAAAAAAATCATATTTTGGAACATAATATATATTTTTCGGAAAAAAATTATTTTTCAGAAAAAAATCATATTTTGGAAAATAATATATACTTTTTCGGGAAAAAATTATTTTTCGGAAAAAAAATCATATTTTGGAACATAATATATATTTTTCGTAAAAAATCATATTTTCTTAAATATATATATATATATATATATATTGAAATTTATAGTTTTTACGAAAAATATAATTTATTTTCAAAAATTAGTTTTTTTTAAGGGTTGATTTCACTAAACCCCCTTATACTATTAAGGGAGGGTAATTTAGACATTTTGACTCTAAATGTGAGGAGGAGAGGGAATAGTGATGAAATTGGATAGTATAAGAGGCAAATTGGAAACAGTAGGGATTAGTTGATTAAATTGAATAGCATAGGGGGGTTTCTTGAAGTAAACCCTAATAACATATGATTAAATTTCTTACAGTCCAAAATTATAATTAGGATAACTCTCATGAAGCATAACAGCATAGATGCTTCATTTTAGATTCATTTAAAAAAAAATCCTTGTTTTAATATTCCAATTTGGAATTAGTTGCACTTTTAATAATAAAAATAAGGATAAATTTCACAAAACCCCTCTATACTATCCAATTTAATCAACTAACCTCATTGTGTCCACTTTGCCCCTTATACTATTCAATTTCATCATTATGCTCCTTCCCCTCACATTTTGAGTCATAATACCTAAACTACCCTCAATAGTATAAGGGGGTTTAGTGAAATCAAGCATTTAAAAAAATTATTTTTCGAAAATCAATTATATTTTTCGTAAAAACTATAAATTTCAAATATATATATATTTCGGAAAAAAATATTTTTCGAAAACAATATATATTTTGGAATATATATATATTTTCCAATATATATATATATATATATATATATATTGGAAAATGATATATATTTCGAAATATATATATAATTCGTCAAAAATATATATTTTCCGAATTGTTCTAAAAAAATATGAATTTTTTTGGGAAAAATATATATTATGTTCCAAAATATGATATTTTCCGAAAAATAATTTTTTTGAGAAAAATATGTATTATTTTCCAAAATGTGAATTTTTTGCAAAAAATATATATTATTTTTTCTGAAAATAATATAATTTTTTGCGAAAAATATATATTATTTTTTCTGAAAATAATATAATTTTTTTTGAAATATATATTTTTTATATTTTGGAAAATAATGTATATTTTTCACAAAAAATTCATATTTTTTTAAAAAAATTCGGAAAATATATATTTTTGACGAATTATATATATATATATTTTTGACGAATTATATATATATATATTTCCTGAAATATATATATTTTCCGAAATATATATATTTTTCCAAATATATATATTTTTTGAACAATATATATTGTTTTCGAAAAATATTTTTTTCCCGAAATGTATATATATTTTTTAAATTTATAGTTTTTACGAAAAATATAATTGATTTCACTAAAACCCCCTATACTATTGAGGGTAGTTTAGGTATTATGACTCAAAATGTTAGGGGAGCGGATATAGTGATGAAATTGAATAGTATAGGGGGCAAAGTGGATACAGTGAGGGTTAGTTGATTAAATTGAATAGCATATGGGATTTTTGTGAAATTGACCCTAAAAATAATAACAATCATAATATATATATATAATTATTAATCCAGAGTAATTATTGCATATGAATGTCACTTTGTAATTTCAATATTCTAATTAATGTATATGAGGTCAGTCATAACTCAAATTTTATTTTTTTTAATAATCATGATGTTTGGGCTCACTTGCGCACACCTTGACTAATTCACGGGATAGTACCGTAAAGAGCTAGGGTCTTAATGCCTCCCTCTCTCTCTTCGGAATGTACATGTATACTTATTTCCTTCGCTGTATTTATTTAGGGTTTTAGGGTATGTGAATAAGGTGTACTCTCTGTGTCCATATATGTTTGTCTCTCTCTTCATATATATATATATATATATGTATGACTATGTTGCGATCGCTAGAAAGTAGAGACTAGAGACTGCAACCCCCCTCCTAAAGGCACTTTTTGTCAGCTTTATATTATAAATTCTTCCACTGTATAAATTTTTGTTTTTGGATAGCCGGGTTTCGCCCGAATAATCCCATGCAAAATTACCCCTCCACAATGATTAGGTAAAATTCTTATTATGTCCTCGGTTATGACCTTAACAAATTTTTTATTCGAACATGGGACCTAATGCTTCTTCCACTTTATAATTCTATAAAAAAGAAAATTAATAAATAATTCAATGAATGATGTGTGAGAACTTTAGTGATATGTTTTCAAATGTTTAAGTGTTATTTTCTTGTGATCATTTAATAGAATTTTTCTAATATTGGTGTTTTTTCATTGTCCAACAGAATTTTCCAAAGAAAATTGGAGGGAGCAAACAACAAAATCGAATTTAAATTAATTTGTGAAGTTCGAAAATCTGAACTATTGAAAGGAAGCAAAGCATATACTTTTAGTGGCAGTAAAGATTAACTTGCACACCGTGCTCTTGTTAGCCAGGTACATACATATACATGTGTATATATAGTTTCTGATTGTTCTAATATGAGATAGTTTTATTTCCAACAAAAGTGTAATATCTTATATATACCTATATTGTAGATACGATACTCATGGTGTGCATTCGTTGTTAAATTCTTTTTGAAAGTGCAATTTTTCTTTTAAAATCTTTTGTATTATTATTTTTTCCAAGCAGATGGCTGGTATCAATTGTATCTCTAAGAAATTTATGGCAGTTGTTTGTTCAAGCATACCTTTTCTTCCCAAAGAGATGATATTTAACATCCTTGTTTTTCTTCCCACCGAAATTCTGTACAATGTGATGAGACTTGTTTGACGAGAGTGGTATGATATTATCAACAGCTCCGAATTTATCAATGCGCGCACATCTTCAACAAGCAACTACCGGCATTCTCATCCCCCGTTGGGACTATCCCGAAGTTATATATTCTGTGGAGATGAACAATTGCAATAATGCACGGGTAACAAAACCAACACACAAGTTTGGATGTCGCATTTGTGCTTCTTGTGATGGTTTAGTATTGATATTTCGTGAAAAAATGTTCGGTAATTGCCATTTTGCAAATCTTGCTACGTACCAAGCAAACAGTGACACTCCCTTGGGTTCGAGTTTCTAATTTTACTTGTTCTGCTTTAGTATATGTTCCTTCTATCAGGAGATACAAAGTGTTCGTTATCTTCACTGAGGGCAGACTCGATGATGTTTTCTGTGAGGTACTAACGCTCGGTACTAAAAAGGGATGGAGACGGATTAGTACTGCTAAACATATTTCAAATGCTAATACATGCTTACTCAAATCTCCACCGTTATCTGCTGGAGGGTATCTTTATTTCATCCCTAAACACTGGCATCATAATTTTCTTGCAGCTATGGATGTTGATGCTGAAATAATATACCAGCTTCCCGAATCGAAGATATGGGGTGAAAAGGGGGGGTTCTTTTTTTGTGATAGACACCGTTCTATCTCTGATGGTTGAAGTAAGTGAATTTCTGTGGGAGGTTTGGGGTTTGATAGAATTATATGCAGGAGAGTGGACGAGGCTTTATAACGTTGACTTGACGAGTCAAAGGGGCATACTTGATCGAATTCTTAGATTTGTCTCCATGTCTCTGGTTAAATCGAGATTTAGTCGTCTTTCGTGTTTGGCCATTGGGAAGTTACATTGTATACAACATCAGGGCTCAAATTTTCGTTGCGTCGTTTGAAACGGGCTCAGGTGATAAAGAGTTTAGGAACAATTACCATGCCCATGTCTGCAGCTTGGTTTCGTTGAAGCTACTTTAGCTGCAATCGGATATCCGCTTCAGACGCAATGTGTCCATATCATTATACAATACCAATACTTATATTTAGGACTGATATGGTTGGAGTTCGTTATACTATAATTATCGCGACCGTAACCAAAACCGATACCACGAAAGGCAAACCATCGTTTTGCCACTTCACCTATCTAACAGTCTTATATCGCTGCCGACATCAGACTACCATGGTTACTCGGCCAACACAAGTTTTTTTTTTGTTTTTGTTTTGTTGGAAATACCTTTGACAATTTGTTAGGGTGTGCGAACTCTAACAAGTGGTATCAGAGCGTTTTCTGATCCTAACATTTGTGTTGAAGCTCTTGGTAAGATTTCCATTTTTATGATATGAAGTTGGATGATATTTAACTTTTGAATATTATATATTTGAAACATCTCTCTTCCTTTGTTCGATGGCACGACTTATTTTATAATTATATGTTATGATATCTATGGTTCTTCTTTATTAACTTTTGTAGGGTTACCTAAGGGCTTGTAGTTTAAAGTGGTATAACATTTCCTTCTCCAATGGGTAGGTGTGGGGTTTCACTGTGTGTGTATTTGTCTGTCAAAAAAAATAAAAAAAAATTTGTCGTGGTTACTTAATTTTTATTCTGATCCATTATTTCTTAAATTTTATTTTCATGTATGCTAAATTATGTGGTCTCACTAGACATTATTTATCCCATTGCTTGTATATATTTGTAAGTTCAAATTAGACTCATAAATTGAGAAAAAGTAACTCATTTTTTTTTTTTTCAATTTGAGTACTTCTAAAATTTTCACAAAATATTTTTTTAAAACAAGTATATAATGCATAAATTTGGTCAATTTTAGGAATATCCCGTATTGTGGAACTTATTTGCCTCTAAATTAATAGAGCAATGATATTTGCACCTAAATGATAAGCCGAATTGCTAAAGTGAATATATATCCACTCTTAACTCTTAGATGAATGATTGTGGAACCCAAATATCTTTATACATATTCATCTAACAGTGGATATGTATTCGGACAATGCTTGGGTCTTGACCAATGAGGACCAAATTGGTCCTCACCCCTTAATTAAAATAATAATAATGGGTATTACCCACTATCATGGGTTAAACTCAGATCTAAAATATATATATATATTATTTTTTTTCTTTTTTCCTTTCTAATATCTCCATCTTTGACATACATTCTGAAATCCATGGTTTAGCATAATCAATTAGTGAAAGTGGAAAAATGGGAGCATCAGATGGCCACACACAACTCCAAATCCATATCAGTGGTTGAATTTGCGAAGAGCGATCCCTACATCTCTAATAAGTTGCAATTTATGGGTGCCCAACATTGGAACTCAATGTCATGTAATTTTGGTTGACATGGCAATCTTATTCATCCTTGCACAAATTCCTCTTTAGTAAGGTCCATTAATTGTGAAAAGGCTAATTCATGGGAATAAAATCTGAATGCTAACCAATGCAAAATCCCATTTATGTCAGTGGGCTTGAAACCATACTGCATCACACAAAAGTGAGACGGGCTGATCAATTCCCTCCATTCAAGACCACCACCTTATCATCTACCATAATCATGACAATTTTCTCCAAAAATACCTTTTATGATGATCAACAAAAATCATGACTTTATATTTTTAAATCGAAGAATCATATAATATGAAATACCTATTACTGCCCAACCACATGTGATTTGAATTTGTGGGTAACACCAATCGACTATTAGTGAATCGACTACCGGCGCTCTCCTCATCGGAAACTCTCTCTCTAAAACAACAATCCTCGCGGCGAAAAGAGTTGAATTGGGTCTAATTGATTCTGCTACGTAAATCTTAGATTTTAGAATGTGTATGGAGATATTAGAGAGAGAAAAAGGAAAAGAAAAAAAATAAATATTTTAGATCCGGGTTTAACCCATGATAGTGGGTAATACCCATTATTACTTTGTAATTAATATTGGGCATTTGTCTTAATTCTATTGATCCAAGTAAGGGGTCCTCACTGGTCAGGACACAAGCATTGGCTTTCACGAACAGTGGATATGTTTCACTGTCTCAATTCACTTTAGCAATTCGGTGTAACAATCATTTTACAAATTAATAATATAAGGGCGTCTTTTCTTTTTTTTTTTGAATATTAAGGAACTCACACACCCACCCACTCACACACCCCCACTTAAGCCATATAGGGCTCGAACCCCAAACCTTTCCCAATTTTGGGGATGAATAGAAATACCATTAAACCACAAGGTTATTAGTGTATAAGGGCGTTTTTGTCCGGAAGGTGTTTTCACATTTCTGCTATTTCCCAAAATAATATATATATACACACACATATATAAGGAGATATAACAGTAATTTAGGCATATCAATTTTTTTGGATTGATTGGCCCCAAATGAGTGATTTTGTGCTCGTGAGAAGATATGATGCCTTACATGCATACAACAAAGGTATTTTCTTTCCGAACATAATTTATGTATAGTATAATTATAAGTATGTGTGCTTTTATAATTTGAAATGTGATTAAGTTAAGATTTTTTCGGCCTCTATCATCATTCTTACTTAATATAGAGATTTTCAATTTTAATATTTGTTCATTGTCAAACAAAAATTTTGAAAGAAAATTAGAGGGAGGAAATAACCAAATATGGTGACAATTCTTTCTTCTTCTTTTTTTTGAAAAGATGGTGATAATTCTTTTCCTTCTTCTTTGGGCGCTATATGTACCATTTCGTAAAATTTGAAATTCAAATCAATTTATGATGTTCAAAAATCAGAAAAATTGAAAGATCAACACAAGATGGTTTGAATATGACTTCGAGTGAACCCAGAAGATCAGCTCGACTTGCGCACCATGGCATTGTTAGCAAGACGTGTGATTGCTGCCCCGAGACGAATCGTGACGCCGCCTTTTATCGGCAAAAAGAGGTATCTCTCTATATGTATAATATAAAGCAAATGATTGTTCTAATATGAGTGTTTTTAATTCAATACAAGTGTCATAAACATACTCCAACACGTGATGGATGGATCAGTTTTTAACATTTTTTAAAGATGTTGATATTATTATAAAACATCGATATTCATTTTTAAAATTAATATTATTCGAGTTTATTATATTATTACGCAACCATGATCGAAACCTACTTGTACTATGACAACGAATAATGATATATATATATATACACACACATTGTAGATCTACTATACCACGACCCTGTTCAGTTTGGTAGGTGTTTTCTGATTCATATTTAATGTTGCAGAGTTGGTAGAAGTTGTGTAGCCCTAACACAAACATGAAAGTGGCCCTAGTGTTTGAAAGAATAACACGATATTTTTAAAATCTGAACTGAAACGGAAAGCATTATGGTTCTGTTTGGTTGGGTGTAAAATCATTTTTTTTTCTAATAAAATATTTTTAAATCATATACTATATAATTTCAGTATCTTATAATAGAATTTTTTAAAAGAAAATCGCAACAAAATTTGGTGTACCTTTGTTTTTTAATTCTTTTGTAAACTGTTGTGTTTCGTTTTAAATTATTATTTTTTTTTTTCAAAAGTCGGAGATGGCTTATTCAAGGAGGAGGAAGATGAGAACTAGTAGGATACCTTTTCTTCCGAAATTGATCGTATTTAACATCCTTGTTTTTCTTCCCGCCGAAATTCTGTACAATGTGATGAGACTTGTTTGCCGACAGTGGTACGATATTATTAACAACCCCGAATTTATTAGTGCACATCTTCAAAAAGCAACTATAGGCATTCTCATCCCGCGTTGGGACACCCCTGATCCCGAAGTTATATACTCTGTGGGGATGGACAATTGCAATGCCCGGGTAACGAAATCAACACCCGCGTTTGGATGTCGCATTTGTGCTTCTTGTGACAACTTAGTCTTGATATTTGACGACAATGGGTACTGTGATTTCCGTGTTGCAAATCTTACTACCAAGCAAATAGTGACACTCCCTCGGGTGGTTGAAGATATATGCGAGTATACTAGCTCCGCTATGATATATGTTCGTTCTATTTGGAGATACAAAGTGTTCTATATCTTCTACGATTATAAATTTGAAGATGCATCTTGTGCGGTATTAACGTTGGGTACTGATATTGAATGGAGATGGATTAGTGTTAAGCATATTCCTAATGCTGATACATGTTTACTCGAATCTCCACCATTATCTGCCGAAGGGTATCTTTATTTCATCCCTGAAGACAACGGGGATAATAATTTTCTTGTAGCTTTGGATGTTGACGCTGAAATAATATTCGAAATCCCCGAATCGAAGATATGGGGTGAAAAAGGGGGTTCTTTTTTTGTAATAGACAACTTTCTAGCTCTGATGGTTAAAGAAAGTATTTTTGTAATACGCACACTATTTGATATATTGTGATCCTAGAGAATAACAGAGGATTATACGCACTATATCAATACTACAGGGGGTTAATCGCTTGCAACCCGATATTATATTTAAAGAATCTCTCTTCTTTTGTTTCATGGCAAAATTTATTTTAAAATTAAAAGATGTGTTATATAGGTTTTTTGCTAGGGTAAATAGCTTAAAACCCCCTCTCAAGTTTACTCTCTTTCCCTACTATACCCCCCCCCCCCTTCAACTAAATTTAGCCCCCTAAACTTTCATTTTTTGGCACCATGGGCTTGCTCTCCAAATTTTTTATATTTTCACCTTGCATTTAACCCTCTTATAAGGTAAAAGTGCAAAACACCAATTTACCACAATTCTATTATAAAAGATTATCATACCATTACTATTATATTTCTTAATTCTTTAAATTACAAAAATATTATTTCTTTTAGTTAGAATATTAATTCTACCATTTACCTTTAATGTATTAGACTAAATATACTCTCAAATGCTAAAAAAAAATAAAAATTATAAGTTCTAATTATTTTATTTGTAAATCAATCAACTTGATATTAAATTTTAGTTTGATTTAAATCATAAAACTCATTATCCTAATTATTATTTTTTATGCCAAATGAAACTTTCTTTTCATAAAAATATATTCATAAATAAATCACAAATTACTTAATAATAAACACCTATTAATTTTCTCATGTTATATATATATATAGGGATGACAACGGGTGCGGTTTTGGGCGGGTGTACCCTGCCCCGCCCCAACAACTGTTAAGAAATCCCCACCCCATCCCTGCCCAAAATTGGCTAAACGGGGTGGGAGGTCACCCCGTCCCCATCCCCATTGGGTTTTTTAAAACCATTGGGTGTCCGTGGGTACCCGCTAACAACTGAAATTTTTGAATATTTCACTTTAAAATTAAACAATTCCATAAAATCATATACTTAAAACACGAAATTCAATATTATAGAAACTAAATAAACATCAAATTATCCAATATTCCAAATTATAATACATTTTACAGAAAATAACAACAAAGAAGTTTGTCCAATATAACGTTCACTTCAATCTAGACAACAACAAAAATAAAATTTAGGATTAGTGGGTTACACTTATTTTTTATTCTAATATGTCTAAACGGGGCGGAGACACCTAAAACCGTCCCGTGTGAGGGTTTTTTCCCCCAACTTCCCCACTCATATAGGATAAACGGGGCACCCAAAACTGTTATAAACGTGGTGGGGCAGGGCGGGGCAAATTGTCATCCTTATATATATAACATGAGAAAATAAGTATACCGAAGATTTCTACTCCAAAAACTCTTATCGGTAAGTCTCTTGTTAACTCTTGTTATTTGGTACTAGCTTTGGCTTTCTGGGTTTTAGCTTCTATAGTTGTTTAAAGCAATTGTCGACCTAGGTTTTTCTTTTTCTTTTTCTTTTTTTGTCAAATTTAGCTCTTACTGAGAAAGAAGGTCATCACTAAAACATCAATCATTTTTCTACGAAATGACTTCAGTGCCTTTTGTACACACAAAAATAGACAATAAAATAGTGGTTGCAAAGGTATTCTTTAAAGATTTAAATGTTTAACTGGTATCCCTTTAGTTGATTTTCTATAATTTTTTGGGAAAATAAAATAAAATCAAGTGTTGTATAATTTGGAAAATGATAAACAAGGGATGTCAGAGGAACAAGATTTAGGTCCAATTACATGATATGATTTTCAGTACCTGGGGTTTCAGATTTGGATATTATCATTTTTTTAATGTCTCTGTCTTCTTTCCGAGAATGAGATTTATTTGCTTCTTATTATTTGGGTGTTCATTATCTTGTGTTGGATGAGAACTTGGTAGGTTCTTTGGTTAAATATACAATTAGGGCATTTGAGTGCATGTCCATACATTTGGTAGGTTCTATGAAATTTCCAAATTTCATATGTATTGATGATCGGTTTAGCATGTAGAGTACATGTTAAACCGAACTATATATATATAATATGAGAAAATTAACATGTGTTTATTATTAAGTAATTTGTGATTTATTTATGAATATATTTTTATGAAAAGAAAGTTTCATTTGGCATTAAAAAAATTAATTAGGATACTGAGTTTTATGATTTAAATCAAATTAAAATTTAATAACAAGTTAATTGATTTACAAATAAAATAATTAGAACTTATAAATTATTATTTTTAGCATTTGAGAGTATATTTAGTCTAATACATTAAAGGTAAATGGTAGAATTAATATTCTAACTAAAAGAAATAATATTTTTGTAATTTAAAGAATTAAAAAATATAATAGTAAGGGTAGGATAGTCTTTTATAATAGAATTGTGGAAATTGGTTTTTTGCACTTTACCCTATAAGAGGGTTAAATGTAAGGTGAAAATATAAAAAGTTTGGAGGGCAAAAGGGTAAAAAGTTTGGAGGACAAGCCCATGGTGCAAAAAAATGAAAGTTTAGGGAACGAAATTTAGTTGAGGGGGTATAGTAGGAAAAGAGAGTAAACTTGATGGGGGTTTTAAGCTATTCACCCTTTTTGCTATAACAATTACCTCTTTTATTTGTAGTTTTTACTCATTGTTTGTATGGATGTTAATGCAAGTATTTATTTTTATTTTTTACTCGTTGTTTGTATGGATGTTAATGCAAATAAAGGTGATGTTGATTGAGATCAATTAGAATATGGATGTTAATGCAAATACTAAAAATATTTAAAATGATCCCAAGGCAACAAACAAATTAACCCATGATTGTGGTCCATGTATTGGATTTGATTAATGTTTGGTGATGCATTTGATTTTTCTAATTTTTTTTTTAAAAAAAAATAAACACTAATAGCTCTATTGATAAATGAAGAAGACTGATTGCAATCTAGATTCAAGATTCAAAAGCTCTATTGATAAATGATACGTTATCGTTATTAATATTGATCCAATAATTTTTTTTAATATCAATATTGGTTGAGTTTGATATACTATTATTATCGTGATCGTAACATAAATAGATACCCAACGGCAAACGATGATTGCAATCTGGATTTAATTGTGCTAACAATCCTTGGATGAACTTGAAATATGTTTGACCTCATTTCTGTCACAGACTCACAACCACAGTCTGTAACAGAGCCGATTCTCTACAATTGGGATGAATATAAACACTACAAGCCAATGAAACAAAACCATTAGATTTAATTTTTACAGTAAAAAATTAGGATAACTCTCAACAAGCAAAACAACAAGATAGTATATTATAAAATTTGTTGAAAAATAATTTTGAAAAACAGAAAATTTAAGCAACTTTGTGCTTAAATAAATATGGGACCCAAACTCCGAAATAAATGGGACCATGTACCGACTTCTCCTCTTCGTATTCTAGCAAAATTGTCTTAAGGATACTGTGATACACAGGGCTCGAATTTTCTGTTGAATTACTATTCCTTCTGTCACCTATACTGTGAGTTCGTTATTTCAAATTTCAATTTTTTTGCTTATGTTTTCGAATCTATTTGTATTTGTTTCATACAGTTTTTTTACATGTCTATATATATAACAGTGCATGCTTACTGAAGATAACAAAATTTTGATTAGATACAGTGTATATGTGTGTCTATATATATTTGTACAGTGTACAGCATAATGAAATATTTTAAAAATTTACAATATCCGATGGTTGAAATTTGAAATGAATGAATAGACCATTGTATGTTTAAATTGGTGAACTCTAAACTAAAAACAAAGACATGGATCAGAAAGTTTAAAAAAACACTCAAAATATTTTTGTAATAATTCCTTATTAGTTTTCCCTTCTTTTTTCCCATCAAATAGTTTACTTTTTGGCAACGCATTTGATGACTACTCAATTAATTATATTTTAGATAAACATTTTAAAATAGTGGTGATTGGAGAAGGTGGATAACGCATTAATTGTTTTCTATGGCAAAGCCCACCACATAAGTCAAAAACTCATTTCACTTTATAGGTATTTTTTTATAGATCATTTCTATCAAAAATGAGTTTGATTAAAAAACAAGTTCAAAAAGCTTTCTATCAAAATTTTAAATAAAAAAAAACCTATACTCAACCAATCAAACACTCTTCTTTTATTTCACCAACCAGTCCATTAAAACATGGGCCTCAATCAAATTTTAAACATTGACATGATCTGGCAACCATAGATATGAAAACAAAGATGCTTAATTGTGCCACTTTTTTAGACTACACTATTCACTATATGGACAAAAATTAAATACAATGCCAACCACCAAACTAACCAATTCACTAGGCATGGGTGGCCCGTGGCCGGCAGTTGGCCACCCTAACCACCGGAACACCCTTTTCCGGCAACCTCCCGCCACCGAAATGGCCTCTACTCTCCACCACATCGTCTTTCGATCCACAAATCACTCTACGTCTTGCCCAAAACCCTTTACCTTTTTCGTTCTTGTTTTTGCTCTTGCTCTTGTTCCTGAATTCAGTTGTCTCGTTTTTCGATGATGACGACACAACCCTTCGATTATCACCGTGATTATTGCCTTCGTTAAGTCTACTACTAGACTCGATGTAGTAATCCAACTGCGTGGAAATTCGCTCGATCTCATACGTATCGAGCAACGAATTATCTAAATGGCTAGGACTTGATTTCGGACTCATTGAACGTGACCTTCCCGTGACCTCCTCATCGGTTTTCATCGCTTCGAGCTTGTACCGAGTTGGCTTTGGAGCTCGATAAATCTTGCTAAGATCATATTCGCGCATCGGTCTCCCCTCGGACCCTGCCCCGTGTTGATACCATGCCCATGCAGCCGCTCTCACGGTCGCCAATCCGTCAATGCTCTCTTCATGGCTCTTCCTCTCCATGAAGTACTTGTAGATGCTAGGGAAGGTTGAAGATGACATGGTTGAGTTGTTTTAGGGTTTATAATATATGATGGAGTATTAGGAAGCATGTAGTGTTCAACCATTGTAGTTGGAGTATATTTTTCTCAAGAAAGGCATGTCATGGGCTTTGTTTGAGTGCAATTGATATATGGGGATAAAAAGTTGATAAAGGTCCCTTTTTTTGGCAATGTCAGAATTGAATAGTCGGTGGGTCATTGGACCAGCCCTATGTGTGAGGTAGGTAAGAATATGGGGTTCTAATTCTCAAGACTGTAGTCACTATATATCTATATATATTCTACTATTGGATAGTCTATTCTCATTTGGAGGCTTTCTATTTTGATAAATTAATTAAGGATGTGAATAAGTCCAAACTTGAAGAATAATAATTTGTCATTATTTAAGAATTAATTTAAGATTGAGGGTGATTTGTCCTTGATCACAATTGGCACGGCAAGTCATGTAATGGCTAAGATTGTGGATATATTTTTGTTGTATAAATAGTTGGTTCGCAACGGATTGGGCTGAACCGTTCAGGTATAGTGGTGGGACACCCGGTTCAGATGTGAACCGTCCTATATACTGGTGAACCGGCGTATGAAGCTGAATTGGTTTAGTCCGAACCGGTTCATTAGTTTTTTTAAAAAAAATAAAAAAAAGGGGAAGATGAAAGAAGATGGTATGTCACTACGTCTGAAGCTTAAAGACGAAGACCATGAGGGAGATCTTGGAATGGCGATTCTGATCAGATCAAATGATTGGGTGTCGTATGAAGGATAACGAATATGATGCGCTTCTTTTCCCTCTTTTTTTCGTCAATCGTGGTTATGAGCTTTCAAAGGATTGGAGGTTTATTCAAAGGATTGATGATTGAAGATGGAAGAGTGATGATCTGAAGCTTGTTTCTTTGTTTTGGCTACAATGGACAAGGCTGTAATGAAATTGAAATGAAAGGGTGGTCTCCTTTTCCTTTTTGGTTGCCGAATTAGGGCTAGGGTTTGAATTTTGTACTCTTGCCTCATATCTTTTCCACTTTGGACAGTTTTACGCTTTTGCCCCTTCTTATTTTTGTATGTTATGATTTTTTATAAAATGATCTATTTACCCAAAAAAAAAGAAGATGGTAAGGAATGGATTAACCAAATTTGAACAATTGTTTATTTAAAATTTGAACTAGAATCATAGCAACGAGATTCACCAAGCTATTCATTTTGGTGGTATTTATTTTTTAAGTATTTTGTATTAATATGAAAGTAAAGTATATCTTTATAATTTAATATTTATTTATTTATTTAAATTTATACCATAGAATAGTTTTACAAGAAGATTGATGACACCTTAAATTTCATTTATAAATTATTTTTTATACTAAATGTCTTTATGAAGTAAATAAAATTTACTTAAAATTATTAAAAAAAATATCAAATTTTATGTTGTTAAAAGTAGCATATTAGTATTTTTTGGTCACTATATGCATGATTTTAAAAAAATTATGATTACAATAATTAAAATCGTTATGAAATTTAATACTGAAATTTAATACTGACTCGATTGTGTTACACGAAACCGGGCAAACGACCGGAATCATTCTTGCCAACCAACCGGCAACCGATACACGGATCATTTTTGCCAACCATGATTGTATGGTAAGAATTGTATGTTTTCACTAAATGTTCATGTCACAGTCAATGATGAAATCCAAGAAAAAGGACATTTCAACCGATCCACAAATTTAGTCATGGGGGCAATAATTCTAATAATGTATATAGCATAGGAATATATAGATAGAATTATCTAGGACATTAAACTATTAAATCACAACAATTCATGACACACGCTGATTGAGAAAGATTTAGGTTGACATTATGCTAAAATCCATCTATTTCACACTCTAAAATTTGTAGAGCCCAGAAGTGAAGTAATAAAATAACCCCTCCCTCCAGAGATTTTAGAAATTTTACAATAGAACAATTATATAAAGAATATACTGCTAAGGCCCTGTTTGGTAACATGGGTTGATAGTTGATACCATTTTTTTTTGTTTTGGTGTGAAAAGATGATATCAACCCATATTTGGTAAAATAATTTTCGGTCAACAATATTGGCATCATTGGCACCAAATAGCCAAAATTTGGAACCATGTGAATTAATGATTTTTGGTGGTGCGGTACTGTAGTAACTCAAACCAAAACCAAATAATTGCATCATCTCACCCCAAACTAAAATCAAATAGTTACACCATATTAATATATTTTTGAAAATTCAATATATTTTAATATTATAATTTTATTATCTTTCCTAAAAATTAATATATTAATATTAAGGGTTATTCTCACCGACACCCCCTCAAACAGACCATAATCCCACACGGACCCCCTCGATATTGAGTATTCCCACATGAACCCCCTCTGACAGACGGCCGTTAGGATTATTGACATTTTTATTGTGAAATTACTAATTTGCCCTTCGATATATATTTTAAAAAAGGGTAAATTGCAGTAGCACCCCCTAAAGTTTCACTTATTACATTAGGATAATATATAAAATATGAAATTACCCATATGCCCAAAATATATATACATTACGAAAATATATATATATATATTACGAAAATATATATATATTAGAAAAAATATATATCAAATTTGAAAAAATATATAAATTATAAAATTCAAAAATAATATATAAAATTTGAAAGAAATATTTAAAATTCAAAAAAATTATATAAAATCTGAAAATGCAAAAAAAATATAAAATTAAAAAATATATATAAAATTTTGAAAAATTATATTAAAATCTGAAAATATATAAAAATTTAGAAAAAAATATATAAAAAGGGGAAAAATATATAGATTCAAAAAAATATTTAAATTTCAAAAAACATACCTAAATTATAAAGTTCAAAAATAATATATAAAATTTGAAAGAAATATTTAAAATTCAAAACAAATTGTATTAAATTTTCAAAATATATTTTAAAATTTGAAAAATATTATAAATTCGAAAATAAATATAATATTAAAAATATATATAAATTTCGAAATTATTTTTTTTTCAAAAAAACATATTAAATTTTGAAAATAAATATAAAAATCGCAAAAAACATAAAAATTTAAAACTATATATTAAATTTCGAAAAAAATTATAAAATCGAAAATAAATATAAAATATAAAATATATATAAATTTTGAATTTTTTTAAAAAACATATTAAATTCAAGACAAATATATAAAATTAAAAAAAAAACCATATAAAATTCAAATAATATATATTAAATTTCGAAAATAATTATAAAATTTGAAAAAAACATAAAAAATTATAAAATTTGAAAATAAATATAAAATTCAAAATATATATATATTGAATTTCAAAAAAAAAAAATACTAAATTCAAAAATAAATATAAAATTAAAAAAACATTTAATTTTTTTTAATTCTCTCTCTCTTCTCTCTCTCTCTCTCTCTCTCTCTCTCACACACACACACACACACACACACACACACACACACACCTGCACCAGACGCACACATATATATACATATATACACACACATATATATAGATCTATACATATATATATACACACACATATATATACGGGTATATATATATTTATACGGGTATATAACTATATATACGGGTATATGTAACAGCATATATATATATGTATATATGGGTATGCAATATATACAATCCCCATCTTCAATCTCTCTCCCAATTTCCCACTTTCAATCTCTCTTTGTATATAAATTAGGGTTAAGGTTTTGAGATACCCAAATTGAAGAAGAAGAAGGATATGAAGGTCATTTTATATCATTTTGAGGG
The DNA here is from genome assembly GCA_963922005.1 of Cornus suecica. Classification (NCBI taxonomy): domain Eukaryota; kingdom Viridiplantae; phylum Streptophyta; class Magnoliopsida; order Cornales; family Cornaceae; genus Cornus; species Cornus suecica. Next base: position 43,915,638 of record OY998248.1, read on the forward strand.
CAAAATAGACAATTCACACGGTGGTTAACGGCACAATTTAACGGCGTGGAGACAGAGGAGGTCTTTGTGGGACAAAATTCAATTTTGAGGGGGTCCGAGTGGGAATAGTGAATATCGAGAGGGTCTGTGTGAAATTATGGTATCTTTGATGGGGTGTTAGTGGTATTTATCCTAATATTAATATATTAAAATATTAAAATATATATTTGTAAATTTAATATATTTTAATATTATAATTTTATTATCTTTCCTAAAAATTAATATATTTATATATTAATATTAAAATATATTTTTAGAAATTAAATATATTTTAATATTATAATTTTATTATTTTTCCTAAAAATTAATATATTAATATTAAATATATTTTAATATTATAAATAAAAAGTGAAATCATTTCAAGTTACCCAATATGGTTTAGTTTCAGAATTTTAATCCATACCAACTCTACCGAACATGGTTCCAATTTAAAATAAAACTACATCAAACCAAATCCAACTAAATTCAAAATCAAAAATTAACACTGCACCGCACCGTTACCAAACACACCTTAAGAAACGTGGTTGTAGAGTTATAAACGAGCCGAGCCAAGTAATGGCTTGTTCGTGCTCGGCTCGAGCTCGAGCCGAGCACCCAACGAGCCGTTCGAGCTGGCTCGAAATTCATCAAAATTATTATTATTTTGCCAAAGCTTGAAACCCCCGATCTTCCTCTCCCACCGCTCCTTCATATGCCCCCATAAACCCTAACCCTAATTTCCTACCCCAATCTTACCAGCCACCACCACCACACCAACAACAACACTATTCTTATCATTCACCCATCGATCCGGTACATTCTGCCCCTAATTACTCTTCAATTCCTGCGAACCCTAACCCTAGCACCAACCACAATCCGCCATATTCGACGTTGCGCCCTTCCGCTTACGGTCCCGTAGGGTCTTCGGTTCCACCGGTGCGTGACAGTTCTTATGAGGCTAGTGCCAAATTTGATCAGGGTTGAGGTTATTTTTATGAAAAGTCCGGTGGGTATGGTCGTAACAAGTCCGATTTGGGGTCGGAGTTGTACGGGAAGCGATCAGATAGTGGGACGTCTCGGGTTGATGATGGATTTGGGTATAGTGATGGTGTGTATGCCTATCAAGGGGGTAAGGTGGAGCCTTACGGCGCTCGGAGCACTGCGTCGAAGTCATCGATGTGGTCAGGGTTTGATGATTCTGGAAGGCCCATTTGTGTTGCTCCAAGGAAAGATCATGATTCTCTAAACTGAAACGTAGGGTTTTAATTTACTTCAATGCATATGCTGAAGTTTAATGGGCTAGGCTTGATTGTATTTTTAATAAGACATGAAGTTTGAGAAACATATGGTATTTTAAATAAGTGGGTTGGGCCTTGAATGTGGGCTATTCAAATATATATATATATATATATATATATATAATTATATAAATATTTATATTTTGATTTAAAAAATAGAATGCATCAAATGAGTGAAATTGATAAATTCTCAATTCAAAGTAATCTAATTGATTAAATTAAGTTCAATTGAGTAAACCCTCAATTCAACGTATTGAAATTGGCTTCAATAAAAGTAGTCTAATTGATTAAATTAAGTTCAATTGATTAAATTCACAATTCAAAGTATTGAAATTGACTTCTATTGAGTTTAATTGAGTAAATTCTCAATTCAAAGTAGTGAAATTTAGTAAATCACTAATTCAAAGTAGTTTAATTGAGTGAAATTAAGTTCAATTGACAAAATTCCGAATTCAAAGTAATGAAATTAACTTCAATTAAGTGAAATTGAGTAAATCCCTAATTCAAAGTCGTTTAATTGAGTTCAATTGAGTAAATCCCAAATTTAAGGTAATTTAATTGAATTAAATTGAGTGAAATTGATAAAAATTTTGATTCAAAATAGTGAAATTGAGTGAAATTAAATTCAATTGACAAAATTCTCAATTTAAAGTAGTGAAATTGACTTCAATTGAGTGTAATTAAGTAAATCCCTAATTCAAAGTATTGGAATTAACTTCAATTGAGTGAAATTGAGTAAATCACCAATTCAAAGTAGTGAAGTTGACTTCAACGAGTGAATTCAGTACATCCCCAATTCAAAGAAATTTAATTGAGTTGAATTGAATGGAATTGATAAAATCTCCAATTCAAAGTAATGAAATTAAGTTTAATTGAGTAAAACCCCAATTCAAAGTATTGAAATTGGCTTCAATTGAGTGAAATTGAGTAAATCCTCAATTCAAATAAGTAGTTTAATTGAGGTCAATTAAGTGGAATTGATAAAATTCTCATTTCAATGTAGTGAAATTTAGTTCAATTAAGTAAATCTCAAATTTAAAGTAGTTTAATTGAATTAAAATTGAGTGAAATTGATAAAATCCTCAATTCAAAATAATAAAATTGAGTGAAATTAAGTTCAATTGACAAAATTCCTAATTCAAAGTAGTGAAATTGACTTCAATTGAGCATAATTGGATAAATCATCAATTCAAAGTAGTTTAATTGAGTGGAATTGATAAAATCCCCAATAGTATGATTTAGTTTGATGATTATTTACTATAAAGTAAGATATTATGACCGTATGAGAGGAATTTTAGATGTATGACTTTGAACTTAACTTGGTGATAGAGTACAAAAAAAAGCCAAAATCTCAAAAGAGGGAAAATGAGCATAATTCCAAGAACCAATATTCAAAAGAAGGAAAAATAGTTTATGGCCTTTTGGAATAATGTGAAGTCTAATTTTAATTTTTTTAACATTTTTTTATCTAATAAATTAATAATCACGAGCATGTTCGCGAACCTTGATGACGAGCATGTTCGCGAGTATATTCGTGAACATGTTCACGAACAAACGAGCCGAGCTCATGGATGTTTGAGCTCAACTCGTTTAATAAACGAGCCTAAATATTTTGTTTGAGCTCGGCTCGTTTAATAATTAAACGAACACGAGCCGAACTCTTAGTGAGCCGAGCCTCGAGTAGCTCATCGAGCGCTCTGTTCGTTTACAGCCCTACGCGGTTGTAATTGTAATCGCGTTACACGTATGAACACTCTACATGTGTAAATGATCCCAAACTACAGTAACAAAAAATTCACGTGTAAGTAGTGACCGTGTGAACACTCTATATATGTGAGCGATCACAGTCATCCCCAAGATTAACACGGGTGTATAACAAATAAAAACAAATAATTCACACGTGCGAGCGATCAGAGTCGTTGCTTGTTGTTACACCAAACCTTGTTGTATAAGAGGCTCAAGATAAGTATAAATGGTGAAAAGGTATAAAAGAAAAAAAAATTTGCAATAACTATAGGAGATTTATATTTGTCCTGTGGTATTTAAATTCCAAATTCTATTTGCTATATAGCTTTATGCAACAGATGTGGTACTCTGTCCTAAACTGAGATTGACACCACATAGGAGCCAGCTTCAAAGGAGATTTGATTAACTAACTGACTTTTTATGCTTTCCAACATGAAAAAATAGTATAGCATCATAAACAACAGTAAATGAGAAGGCCATGAAGAGAAAATGCAGAAAATGACAACACATTTTGCCCGAAACATCAAAAATTTATTCCCTTTATATTGTTATTTAATATCGTAAGGTAAGCAAGGTCATCTTGCTACATGGAATATGAAAGCAAAAACACAGGAGGAAAAAGGATGGGATACTTGTATCGAAAATGCAGGGTTGTGGTGTCGTTGTGAAGTATAAGTCTTCTTTGTCCGCGAAATGTCAACAGTGTCTTAAAGTTGCTGGTAATGAGCACAAAATCATGGGTTCCACAGGATGGTGGTGTCTGCAATCATGGAAGTGACCACATAGGGATCCATGTTTGAAGCAGGCCTCCGGTCCTCGAAATAACCTTTTCCTTCTTTCTCAGTGTCTCTGCCAACTCGAACAGATGCGCCACGGTTTGCAACCCCCTGACAAGAGAATATTGCATCATGAGCAATGAAGTTCAGATTTCGTGGCATTAAGAAACTCGTCATGAATTGTCCCAATTTGTGTTCTTGGTCTTGGTGAACGAGGAAATTCATTAAATACTATAGGCAGTGTTTGTCTTAGGCCGCTTAAGAAGAAAGTTCATTCTTACATGTGATGTGGCTCTATAAGCAATTGACATTTGTTGTAACATTCCAAGAATATTTTCATAATTATGTTTTTTAAAATTTTAACATTCAAGCAAATCCACGATTATGAAATGATCTTGACACTTGTGGAAATGTTTATTAAATTTTGGGACACATGTAAATCTTTTAGTGGACCACATCATGTGTAGGAAGGACTTCCTTCTTACCTAGCCTAAGGCAAGCATTGTCCTTAAAGGGAATTGTTTGCAGTAAATTTTCGTATGGTACAATCATAGTATGCTAAGAAACAGGATTTCAACTTTTTTGCATAGATTGAGAAGGAAACTATTTACCCATGAGAATGTATTCATATTGGCCGTTTCATGACGTCCAGTGAGACGACGCTCATTGCCTTCACCATATGCGGCGATATGTTCTTTGTGCCTTAGCCCAAGATTTTGAATGGCCTTTTTGATGACGTCGTATCCTCCGTCAGTCCTCATAGACTTGGTGCTGAAATCGTCATCATTGACATCACTATGAGAAAGAGAAGACGAGAGGAAGATAAAAGGGATATATGTCAAAACAAATGTATATTACCTGTAGTTTGTGTGAGCGCCGGCTCCATTCCAGTCACCCTGATTAGAGAGGACATCTCAACGGAATCAAAACGAAATTCATATTTATAATAAATTTAAAACAATACATGCGACCGATAGTGACATCAGACGTCATAACTTCCGTTCAACAAATTTAAAAGGCAAACACTAGTGAAGAGCGAGGCGAATATAAAAGTAAAACTCAAACTAAAAATTTCACCTGGATGGGTTTGGGGTCGAAAGAAAGCACCACACCAGCAATTTCAGTAATCCTCTGTTAATGTTTAATATTTTAGCACCACCATTATTGCAAAATCCCCGATTACAAGTACTAAGAAAATGTAATAGTAGTAGCAGTAGAAAGGATTATTTCAATTTTGTTGAGATGTACCTCCAGAATGTAACGGGCCACCCACAACTCATCTGCAGCTGAGATGCCGACAGAAGGTCCAACTTGGAACTCCCACTATATAACATCACCAGTGATTAGAGGGAAAGAAAACCAAAACGAGATGACTCGAAAGTCGAAATATTTGTCTACCTGGCCTGGCATCACTTCTCCATTGATACCGCTTATGTTAATGCCAGCATAAAGGCAGGCCTTGTAGTGAGAATCAACAATGTCGCGTCCAAAGGCTTTGTCGGCACCAATCCCACAGTAGTATGGTCCCTATGGCACAATAACAAATTAAATTCAATCAAAGCTCATAGTGCAAAGCCGCAAAGAGATAGTAATATACTTTTACTAGCACAAGGAAGCAAATTGGGAAAAAGAAGGAAGAACCTCACAGAGAGACTAATTGGTCGGTAGAAGAATTATCAAGTGTTGAACAGAAAATGGTGTAGGACAAAAACATATTTAAGAAAAGGAAGACTGATTAAAGAAACTTTTTTCCACACTCATGAACTTTTTGGTAACTAGCTCGACTTCAGTAACCAATGCTCATGGGTGCAAAAGGCAGCTTTCGTATTGCATTACTTAACTTCTGCGAAACTGGGTATTATCAGTTTTTGAATAGCTATACATAGTAAATTAGATTATACAATACTTGGTTAAGAATGAAGTTGCAAAGTAAGATGAAGTAAAATAATAATAACAGATAAATTGTTATCGTAAGCTTCTTTATCATATAAAGAAAAAAGGAGGATTATAAGAGCAAGAGTATTTTAGGCATGACATTATGTTATCCTTTTCAACACCAGCAAGTGGTTGCAAACCATGTTCCAATCAGTAACTTAGAAGAACTACAATAGCAGGAGACGAGGAAACGAGATTATTGCATTGAATCCATACAACATCTTAATGAAAAAGAAGACTTAATCAAAATGATTTAAATGAGAATACAAAGAATAAAGCTTCAAAACTAAGTCAAAAAAATCGACACCAAAATTGTTCTCTCGTTCATTACCTGGGGTCCAGGATAACCTCCCAACGGCCACCCGACAGGCCACTTAACATCCTTCTGCAACAAGGTGTACTCTTGCTCAAGGCCATACCTGTTTCACAGTATGAATTTCACGTAAGAGTGCAGAGTCCTAAATAACTACAGAGCAATACTTAAATAGGAAAGAGAACTACGTTTAGAAAGAACGTTAGCATATAAATTACCAGGGTTCTTCTGCAACAACATTAGGATGGTTGAAGATCTTGGCAGCATTATACCTCTTGTTTGTTGGAATTGGCTCACCAGAGGGAGTGTAAGTATCACAAACGACCTAAAGACAGTTACGAGATAACCGCAATTAGTTAAAAATATGGTTTGTAACATAATAAGCAATTGACCTAAGATAATAACAGAACCTGCATCCTTCAGGTTCAAACTTACTAGAATATTGTTGCCCCTCCTGAATGGATCCTTATAAATTGCTTGGGGACTGTTTTATTACACCATCAGTACAAAAACGAAAACAAAAAACAACACTCGTTAAATATTTGAAGTAAATAGAATCAAAAAATGAAAAAAAGACAGCAAACTATGATAGGAAACTAAGAGCCAAGTTTTGGTATTGCAATACACATGAACCAAACAAATGAATTTACAAGATAACATACTATAGAATAACTTCGCTGTCTTTCCCAGGAGCTTGACCTGTGCTTGATCCATCATAATTCCACTTTGGAAGCTCTTTGGGATCAGTAACAGATCCACAAAGTGTCTATACATATTCAACAGCCACATGCATCAACAACAACAACAAAGATAACTAAGGCTTTAACCAAATTGGTATCTCCTCCTCCTTTGTGTTCGAGTAGTAGTTGTGTGCGCTTATGTTATGTACCACAAAGAAAGATACATAAGTTAAATAAACTAATTTATAAATGTTACCCTGGCTTTGCTTCTGAGGTCGATGCCCGATCCACCAATCCTGTTCAGAAATTTGAATTAAAAGATTGAATTAATTAATACTAGAATAACAAGAAAAGGCCGATAACAATTATGGAACACAAGTTATAATACTACTTTCCAAGGCATTCATCTTTTTTGCAGATATAAGGCGCTAAAATTTACATAAAATCCTATGCTAGAATCCACAAATGTATAACATGGTGAGTTTTTTTAAAATGAAATGAATCACCACTGTGTAGAGAAAGACCAAAGCTAACATAAAATTGAGAAACTAGAGAAAGCTTTTAGCTAGAGTAAATTTGAAAACTCCGATCCATGCAACCAACCTCAAATGGTTGTTAAAATTACTTTTGTTTAGTTGTAATAAATAAATAAATAATAAAAAAAAAAAAAAAGAGCTACCCTCAGTAAATTTTTGTGAAGAACCTCAATTTGAGTCCTTTTAGGTCTTACTTTTCCAGGTCGCATATTGAAGGAAAGGCAAGGCTTAAACACAACCCTACCCTCATATATATTCTCATTTCGGAAACATAGAAACGTGTAATATATCTTATTACATAAATAAACAAAATTCTCAGATCAAGTTCCCACAAATTCTATAGACAAGAAAACATTACTATTTAATTTTTTGGAATCTTATTTTCGAAATTTCCCTTTCTCCTCCTAGTAAAATTACTGAGTCCACTCCTGTATAGAACTTCCCCATTTATCATTTCATTTTTTTTTTAAGAAAAATAAATAATAATGAATAGTATGAAGCAGCAAAAACCCCAAACACACACACACACACACAAAAAAAAAAAAAAAAACACTACTGTATTACTAAGATCACATAAAGGAGGAACTATCCTCATAACAAGGAATCACCAACCATATCTAGATTAATAAATAAACAATCAAAAATCAATAACAAAACTAAGAATCTTGCAAACACTAGGTGGTACAAAAAAAAAAAAAAAAACCCATTAACTATGAACTTACCATATGTACTCAGCAATCACTTTCTCAGTGCTATCAGAGAGACCTAAGTTGATGAAATCTGAAAGAATAGACATTGTTGAGCCCACACAAAAAAAAACCAGGTACTCAAATTACTGTGTGTGTTTGTGTTTGTGTGTGTGTGGAGTCCTGGAAAGAGGGGTAATGAGCTGCCTTTATAGTGCCGGTCTCTCTGTTGATAACATTGAAGAAGAATACAAAAAAGCATTTTTCTTTCTCGAAAAGTTAAAAAAGAAAAAAAAAAAGGAGTAATAATTGTTTCTAAGCCATGTTTGGCCTAACTTTTGCATTTGACTTTTCAAAAAAAAAATTCTTTAAGAAATGGATACCCACAGATTTTTTAAAACGATATTTCAAGATTCAGAAGTTCTTCTAAATTTTTTGTCAAACACCGTTCAAAATAATTTTTTCCTCCAAGAAGCCAAAAATAATATTTGAAAAGTCAATCTAAATAGGGTCTTAATAGTAATAATCAAATGGTACAACTACAAAAAGATAAAAGTAAATAATTTGAAATGGTACAATTTCTCTTTTTCTTCTTAAAAAATCAGAAACAAAATATATGTCAAACACTTAATATAAGTGAGAGAAAATTAATTTGAAAGTTATTTTTCTATGAGAATTACAGTGGATAAATATTATGAATAAAGAAAAAATGAGTTGATCCCCTAATTTCAGGTTAATACCTTTTTTTACAGTGTGGTAAATTGTAGTAGTTGATAGTGCACTGACATTGCGTGATGGATGTATTGCAGTGAAATTTGTGTTGTATTAATTGCAAGATCCTTTTGATACAGTTTTTATTTTTTTTACTGTACACTCAGTTAAAAAAAAAAAACATGTTTGACAAACGCTGTTCACTTTCTTTTCTTCAAGAAAACTGTTTTATGTGAATAGTGTGTAAAAGTGGTGAAAATACCAAATACAATTTTTAGTTGTTTTTTGGTTTTTTCACTGTTTAGGGTATCACCTCCGCCACCGCCCTACCGCCGCCGCCACCAACCACCACCACCCCCCGCCATCGGTCGCCGCCGCCGACCCCCACCACCTCCGGTCACCGCCACCGCCGCCCGCCGCCAGTCACCCACCACCACCGTCGCCCGCTGCCGCCGACCAATACCATTTTATTTTTCAATACAAATTTTCATCCAAATGTTTTTTTATTTTTAGTTTTTTGTTGAAAAAAATGAAGACAAATACAAAAATAATTTTTATATTTGAAGACAGAAAACAAATACAAAAAATAAATTTTCCACACCCACACTAAGTAAAAAAAAAAAAAATATGCTCTTTACTCCTTTTTAAGTTACTTGAAAGAATTCGTGCTAAAAGACTAAAACTCTTTGATGCTTATCATGATTCACTTTATCGTTTGATGTGTCCCTATCAATATTGTTACACAATTTCAATATTTATCCGATAAATGGCATATTAGCATACCCAAATTTTAATTCGGTGTCACTTTAAACATGCACAAGGAGATGTCTAAGTCGGACAAACATTATTCAAACGGACTCTAATTAAAATAAATAAATAAATGTATATCAAATACAATATATTCCTTCATATTTTCTCCAAACCCTTTTGAGATTGCCATTTTCTTGCTAACACTTGTTGAGGAAGCTAAGCAATGAAGCAGAACCATTCATTAGAGATTACAAGATTTAGGCAATCCCATTCACTTTTCAAACCTCATCTCTGTCGTGGACTGTGGGTGAAGAATCTGCTGCCAAATTGACAAGTTCTTGTTTCCATCTATAACATATTGGTGGATGAAAGTTGCAAGAGCATTATCCATTTTAAGGTGTTATATATATATATAGGATAAAGGGTGTGTTCTACTTCATTTTTCTCCCTAAATATACAATTAAACAAAATGAGTAAAAAAGCTTATTAATTCCACTAGAATCCCTCTTATTCCCCCATGCCTTCCTCTATTATATATACTGCATTGCACTTTTATTTGGATCAATCCCCCCTTTTATTCAAAATGAATTTATTACTTAAATAAATGGTAAATATTCAAGAGTCTTTATTTTTTTTCTTTTCATATTTAATTAAAAGTTCAAGCAACCCACAATCATTATACTTCTTAGTTTGCACCATGGTTGGTCGTATCGATCCGTTACGTTGTGTATCGTCTGGTTCGTAATGTTTTTGAAAAATATCGATACCGTTATTTAGTACCAATACTCATTTTTAATATCGATATTATCGAATCCGTTACACTGGTATCGATACCGCGAGCGAAACATGATTTGCACTTAACAGAGCTCTTAGAGAGAGTGGACTTGACGTTTTGACAAACTAGAGGACGTTTGTTTCGAACGTATGAATATTTATTTTGTACAAAATAATATTGCGTGCTCTATATTTAACCTTGTACCTCATCAGACCATGCAATGGGATACCAAATACATTATATAATGTATATGTTTTGTACAAGTCAATACTGTGCTCTATATTTAATTTTTTTACCACATCAGACCCTGCAATGGACATACCAATTGTAATATATAATGTATTTATTTTGTACAAGTGCTCTATATTTAATTTCGATACCTCATCAGACCCTGCAATGGATTTACCAAATATAGTATATAATGTATTTGTTTTGTACAAGTCAATGTTGTGTGCTCTATATTTAATTTTCATACCTCCATCAGAGCCAGCAATGGACATACCAAATATAGTATATAATGTATTTGTTTTGTACAAGTCAATGTTGTGTGCTCTATATTTAATTTTCATACCTCCATCAGAGACAGCAATGGACATACCAAATATAGTATATAATGTATTTGTTTTGTACAAGTCAATGTTGTGTGCTATATTTAATTTTCATACCTCTATCAGACCCAGAATTGGACATATCAAATATATTATATAATGCCCTCAATCCTTCTATTTAAAAAAAGAAAGTCTAACTTTGTTCGAGTAACTTTGAGCTTAAATTTCAAGGGATTTGTTAATGTCAATTGATAAGATAAGTAAAAAAATCCAATTGATGACACACATCCAAGTATAAAGAGGCCACACAACTTTAGGGAAAGACATTTCCATCCTTCAATTCATTAATAGAAAAAATATATATGATAAAAAGTAAAATGTGTCTATTATCGTTTATTATTGGGTTAACTTCATTTTCACCCACGGGTTTATTTTTACTTCAATCACACTCCTTTAAATTTGATAATCTTCATTTACACCCCCTTATAGTTTGAGATTTTCATTATTTATACCCCTTAAGATAACATCATCCTAATTTTTTTTTGTAAATACCTAAATTACCCTCAATGGGATAATCTAATGTTGTTTGGATACAAGGATATATATTATTTTATCAATTTAACCCCCTCCAACAATTTAATCATTTAATTTGTATTAAATTTTAAAAATATATATTAAATTCAAATATATATATATATATAAATTTCAAAAACATATATAAATTTTGAAAAAATTATATAAAATTAGAAAAAAAAACATAAATTTAAAAAAAAAACATATAAATTTCGAAAAAATATATATTAAATTTTGAAATAAATTATAAAATTCGAAAATAAATATAAAATTCGAAAAAATATATATTAAAATTTGAAAATAAATATAAAATTTGCAAAAAATTAAAAAATTCGAAACAAATATATAAAATTAAAAAAACATATAAAATTTGAAAATATATATTAAAATTTGAAAAATATTATAAAATTCAAAAATAAATATAAAATAAAAAAACACATATAAAATTTGAAACAAATATATAAAATTTGTAAAAAAAATATAAAATATTTGTAAAAAACATATAAAATTTGTAAAAAGTATATAAATTTCGAAATAAATATATTGAAAATTGAAAAAATATAAATTCAAAAATATATATATAAATTTTGGAAAAAAAAAATATTTCGAACATATCATATTTACTAAACAGTGAGTGTTGGTACAAGCCACTCGTTGTTTGATGGACCAACAGCCTATGACTTCCTCTATGCATGGGCTTCTCACTGTAATAACATTGAAAGGAAGTGAAGCTAGGTCGCATGAGATGCCTAAACTAGTGCATGAAAGAGAAAGATTATTGTTTACAGGGAATAATCCAACCCCAAAAGGGTAACAGCATTTAGGAAGATTATTTTTTACGAATTTTGTATATATATATATTTGAAATTTATACATGTTTTTCAAAATTTATATATATTTTTTGAATTTAAATATATTTCTTTTGAATTATTTTTTTACCGAATATTATATATTTTTTCCAAAAATTATACCCCATCCGTACTACAATAGTTGTCCAATTTTAACTTTTTAACATTTTATTGATTTAGTTTGACTAGTGTGCAATTTCCAATTTTTTCTTTAATGATATAATATTATGGTGGGGTTCGGTATTTGTTTAAAGTTAGTGAAAAAATGATAGTTGGGGAAAGTGAAAGGTTAAATTGCATTGGAATTCGAACTAGACAAGTATTTTGGGACAAATAAAGTTGCAATAGTGGACAACTAATATGGGACATAGGTAGTATATGTTTTCGAAATTTATATTTTTTTTTGAATTTTATATATATATATATTCAAATTTTATATCTTTTTTCGGAATTTAATATATTTCTTTTGAATTTTATATTTTTTACCGAATTTATATATTTTTTCCAAAATTTATATATGTTTTTGAAGTTTATATTTGTTTTTCAAATTTTATATAAATATATTTGAATTATATATATATTTTTTGAAATTTAATATATTTTATTTGAATTTAATATTTTTTCCGAATTTTATATATTTTTTCCCAAAATTTATATATGTTTTCGAAATTTATATATTTTATTGAAATTTATATATTTTTTTCGAATTATATATACATTTTTGAATTTTATATCTTTTTTTTGAAATTTATATAGCATTTTCAAAATTTATATATTGTATAGTGGATTGTTTGAGTATAGAGTTAGAAGTGTTCCACTATAAGATTAGGGTTGTTTGAGTACATGGTTTAGACTATTCTATGATTAAATTAATTTAAGAGGTGTTTGGTATAAAGGTGTTTTAGACATTTCATATTATGAGGAGGTATAAATGAAGATTCTCAAACCTAAAGCGATGTGATTAAAATAAAAACAAACCTGAGAAAGTGTAAATGAAATTAACCTTTTATTATTCCATTTCTTTCACCCCTCTTCCTCTCCATATAAAGGAGTTTCATTCATGATTTGTCATTGTAGTATCAATTTTGAATCAGTGTAATAAATTTTGTCAACATTAGCCTTAAATATAAATATTAAATAAGTATTGGTACTGAATAATAATATAAACACCTTCCAAAACTGTTATAAACTAGACAATAAATAACGTACGAGACTGATACCACCAATAACCATAATTCCATTCCTTTCACCACCCAAATGGGCAGTGAAGGAACATATTCTACTGTTCACATTCCCCAATAATCAATGAATGGAGATCCTATATATAATCCATTTGAACAAAACCCATATTGTAATGGAATATAGGCATCAATGTTGTCAAAAGAAAGAACAAAAGTATCAACAAATTAATTCTTATCCTATGAATAGTATTTTAAAGTCCTCCTCCTCCTTCCATGGTTAGTTATCAACTTTGTCTAATTTACTTGTTCAAAATTAATTATTCAGTTTTAAATTTTAGAAATAATTTTATTTACATCTCCTGAGATTTGTTTTATCTTTATTTGGATCCTCTTAGGTTTATATATCTTCATTTATACCTCTTACTTTTCAATATTCTTATCACTTAGATCCCCTGAACGATGACATCAATCTGAATTTTTTTTAAAATCCCTAAACTACCCTCAATGTCTTATCCTTATTCTGTTTGGAAATAAGGAGAGTGTTTTTATCAATTAGACCCCCTCTCATCATTTAATAATTTAATTTGTATTAAAATTTCAAAATATATATAAAATTTGAAAAATATTATAAATTCGAAAATAAATATAAAATTAAAAAAAATATATAAATTTTGAAATTATTATTTTTTCGAAAAAACATATTAAATTTCACAAATAAATATAAAAATCACAAAAAACATAAAAAATTTGAAACAAATATATAAAATTTTAAAAAATATATATAAAATTCAAAAAAATATATTAAATTTCAAAAAAAAAATTATAAAATCGAAAATAAATATAAAATATAAAATATATATATATATTTTGAATTTTTTTTAAAAAACATATTAAATTCAAGACAAATATATAAAATTAAAAAAAACCATATAAAATTCTAATAATATATATTAAATTTCGAAAAGAATTATAAATTTCAAAAAAAATATAAAATTTGAAAATAAATATAAAATTCAAATATATATATATTAAATTTCAAAAAAAAAAACTAAATTCGAAAATAAATATAAAATTAAAAAAAAAAAATTTAATTCCCTCTCTCTTTCTTTATCTCTCAGACACACACACACCACACACACACACACACACACACATATATATATACACACATATATATATATAGATCTATATATATATATACACACACACATATATATATATATATAAGTCGCCGGCCGACCCTCTCCCACCGCCTCCCTGTCGGCGCCGCCCCCTCCCCCCTCCCTCGATGGGTCTATATATATATGTATAGATCTATATATGTGTGTGTATAGATCTATATATATATGTATAGATCTATATATATATATGTGTGCGTGTGTGTGTGTCTGAGAGTTAGAGAGAGAGAGAGATAGAAAGGAGAGAGAGAGAATAAATATCGAATAGATATTGGGGTGTTTGGTTTGAGGGTTAGATTGATTCTAAGGGGGTGTTTGGTTTAGGGTTTAAATTGATTTAGAGATTAAATTGATTTAAGGGGTGTTTGATATAAGGGTAATTTAGACATTTCACACCATGAGAAGTGTAAATGAAGATATGCAAACTTGAGGGGGTTAAAATAATGATAAGATAAATCTCAGGAGATGTAAATGAAGTTATCCCTAAATTTTAATATAATATTATCATATACTTTTTCAAATTATCCCTCTTTATTAATTTTAAAAAATAATGGAATCTACTAAAACCCACAACTTTATTACATTATAAAGGGCAAAATACATATATATATATATATATATATAAATTATTAATTTTTCAAACATAGAAAACTGAAGATCGAGAGTATAACACTTCTTAGTGGCCAAATGTTCTATCCTTTTTCCCACTAGGATTAACTTGGTGCATGTATATATACAGCATTGCACTAAAGTTTTTGTCTAGGAAAATCCAAGTGGACACCAACTTCCTAAAAATGCCCATCCATGCGGTGGGGGGTGTGGGTAATATTCTCAGCTAGCTAGCTAGTCCTTCAATAGACACTAAAAAAGAAGAAGATAATTTGCCATTTATTATATAAAACTTGTTTATTTAGAGCATCTCATATATATATTTTTGGATTCGATCCTCTTTGAATATATCGTAAATTTAAATCGGTGGATTATAAAACCACTACATCATCGTTTTTGTATGAATAAATTATGTATGAAATTGAACAGCACTAGAAACCAGTTACATCTAGCTTATTATGTGATAATTCGTTTCTTTACTAAGTTGACATTTTTCACCTCTCGATCAGAAAAAATATAAGCATCTACAAAACTTTATCCTAAATAAAGTTGAAAATTGAATTAAAAAATGGCTTAATATGGTATGTTTATTTTTTTAAGAAAAAAAATGAAAATAAAAATTATATATTAAATAGCAATGAACCACTCATTGTTTTTTCTTATAAATACATCTTAATGCCACAAAGGAATTTTTTTTGTAATATTAGGCCATAATAGGCTTGCTCTTACCTTTATCATTTGGATCCTTAATTGGGTCTTGTTAAAGTACAAAATAACCGAAGCCCATTTTGGTAACCCAAACTTGGCCCATTTTTATAGCCCAAGTTTTCCCGCTTGAATTCAAAGGCATTTCAGAGGAACACACTTTGCAGATCAGATTCATCCCAAATGTTGTAGAGAGAGTTTCTAGAGAGAGAGCAGAAGAACAGTAGCGATTTTGATACACACACATATATATATACACCTATATATCCAGAGAAAGAGAGAGAGAGAGTTTGATACAGCGGATAATGGCGATTGGAGCAGAAGACGAAGAGAGTCGATTGACGCAGAAGATCGCTAGGGTTTTGGACGAGACTCGAGCGTCGTACGCAACTCACGTACGGAAGCTCAAAGACCTATTGAATCTCCGATCATCGTCGTCGGCGTCGCCGGATCTATTCTTCGCCGCGTTCTCTAAAGCCCTAATTCCGCTCTTCATTTTCCCCCGCCGCAACGCCTCCGCCGAACGCATTGTCCGATTCGTGGCGGTATTCGCCGGCACTCGCGACGCCAACAACGAGTCTGTGAGGGATGCATTTTTGGAGGAGTTCTTGCGGTTCCTCATCGCCGCCGCCTCTGCCGCCAACAAAACCGCTAGGTTTAGGGCTGTTCAAATCATCTCTGAGGTAGTGATTAATTTGCTGTTGGTTACTGTTTGGTTGGTGAGAAAATTTGAGGAAATTAGATTGCAGGGATTTCGAGTTTCAGGTTTTGTATTATATGCTGGTCTGAAATTCTAATTTTGTTTTTGTATTGCAAGTTTGATAATCTCTGAGGTACTAATGTTTAGCAGACTATCATTGTTTGGTTTCTGGGAAAAAATAAGAAAAGGAAATCAGATTTGAACTTTTAGGTCTTATATTTTTGCATAGGTCTCTTAATTAAGGTAGTGAAATTTGAAATTTCTTTTTGTCTTGGTAGTTTGATAAGCTCTGTGGCACTAATTGTTGAGAAGCGGGTCACTGTTTGGTTGCTGAGAAAAATTCAGGAAAGGAAAAAATCAGGGAATTCAAGTTTCAGGGTTCATATTATATGCTATTCGGATCTCTAGGGGCCTAAGTTGTTCTTGCATACATCTCAAAGTTTGTTTTCTGAAGTTTTAATTTCACTTTTGTCTTGGTAGTTTGATAATCTTTGGTTGCTGAAAAAA
Source organism: Cornus suecica (assembly GCA_963922005.1). Lineage (NCBI taxonomy): Eukaryota > Viridiplantae > Streptophyta > Magnoliopsida > Cornales > Cornaceae > Cornus > Cornus suecica. Next base: position 43,932,711 of record OY998248.1, read on the forward strand.
ATTGAAATAGAAATCCAAGGGACTAAAACAGTTTATTGAGTGCTTTGTCTTCTGGATTCTAGTATATGCTGCTCAGACAGTGGTGCTGCTATAAAACTGCGAAGTTAACGGTTTGATATCGATTCCCAGCTACTTGAATATGCTTGTTGGGTGATTGTGGAGATATTAGTTACTGAAAGAGCGAAGAAAACAACCTAAAATATATATTTTAGGCTTTAGATTTTTTTTATTCCTTGGTACATGACTTGACGTGATATTGGGTCAAAATTCACTCTGAGGTAGTATATTCATATTTTTTTGAAAAGAAGTATATATTCATTTTTGCCCATCAAGAAAAGTATATGTTTTTTTCCAGAAGTTACATAGAAGACCTCCAAAATGATATATCAAGTTTTGTTTACCTTTCCTCTTCGTTAATTATCTTAAGCCCAGAAGACTCTTATCTTTACCCTAATAACAATTTTTTATGCGGGTTACTCCTATAACTTTTACCTTTGGATAAGTGGGACATAATATATGAAGTGTTTTGTCTGTCTTCTAATCTCTTCGTATGATGAATGCATTGTAAAGGCTAGTATATTCTCTCTTTTGTGAACTTTTATAAAGTATCATTTGGTTCACATTCTCCACATAATATGTCGAATTCGTCACTCTTCTAGATCATAATGCGATTGCCGGATGACGCAGAAGTGAGCAATGATCTGTGGGATGATGTGATAGAATGCATGAAGTCGCGGGTGGGTGATAAGATCCCTGTAATCCGTACTTTTGCAGTTAGATCTCTTTCACGATTTGCAAATGATTCAGAAAATGATGACATCCTCGACTTGTTCCTTGAGGCATTGCCTTTAGAACAGAATGCGGTGAGCTTTCCTCCAAACAGTTTCTGGAATTTTCTCTCTCCTGGAATACGTTACTAGATGATTAGGAACACCAAGGTACACAAAGGATCAGTGAACACAGGCATCTAAAGCACCTTTTACTAAGATCAATGTTGTCGTAAACCTATAACAATAGCATGATGAACTATATAATCTCAAGATACATGGATTTGCTCCATAATATTGTAAGAGTGAGGTATAGTTTAATTGTTCTAAAATATCACTTTACAGTTTTTCTGGTAAATATGAACACTGGAATTATTTTGTTAAAGTTTTTACTCTCCTTTGGTGTATGTTGCAAAGATCATAATATTATAGGCTATAAGGTTATATTCTACATTTCAATTTTACAAAGCAAAGCGATGCTAAATACTGAATAGGCATCCTTATAATATATACAGCTGTACTGTAATTTTTTGAGCTTAGGTGTAATATTGTTGCTTAGATTCGTGATTTTGGCATATACGCAGGAGGTCCGCAGGACAATTATACTTGCCTTGCCTCCTTCAAATGCAACCTCAATTGCAATTGTTAATTGCACACTTGATGTGAGTGAGTCTGTGCGCAAAGCAGCTTATTGTGTTTTGGCTAGTAAATTTCCCCTCCAGAGCCTCAGGTGAACAGCTGCTTCTTCGCTTTTCTCTTCTCACCTCCCCTTTTGTGCTGCTTAGAATTTGGTTAAGTGGAAATTTGGGTTTTCTATCATGCACCTTTCAAGAGAGATATGCACATAGTATGGAAGTTGTGCGAGTGAATGATTGCATTCCTGCTTCTCTTCGGTTTTGGAAACCAAGTTAGAATTTTGTCTGTCCGACGATGCTCACAATGGAATACATATATTTCATCTCTTTTGTATATGATGTAGGAGTTGTTCCAAGTTCCTGTTTTATCTATAACAGCTTTGTCGGAGTGAGTTTTCTCTTTGTAAGGGATGATCTGATTTGGGTGCTTTTATAGCTTTTCGTTGTCTTAAAATCATTTATGTATTGGATACTAGGTGATTTTTGGAATGTAAATGGCCAAATTCTGCACCTAAACTGATGTCCACAATAACTGTCCTAATAAAGGGAATTGGTATTAAACCAAGGAACGAGATTTGAACTTCTTCGTATTCTTTATAACTTAAAATACGTTTCAATTTGTTTCAGCAGAAATCTTATATGTTTTTGTTGCATTATTGTAATGGTAGTATCAAGCTCAGGACAATTATTCTCCAGAGAGGACTTGCTGATCGTTCGGCAGCTGTGACAAAGCAATGTCTGAAATTAATGAAAGATGAGTGGCTTGTGAAGCATTGCAATGGAAACCCAATAGAGCTTCTCAAATATCTTGATGTTGAAACATATGAATTGGTTGGCGAGTCTGTAATGGTAGCTCTTTTAAAAGCTGGTTTGGTGAAAGTGCAAGATGGTCAAAGCGTCATGCAATTTTTAGACCCGACCAGCAATGGAACTGAAGGTAGGTATGGCGTATAGTTAATTTTCCTTATGTATGTGTGTTCTGTGGAAGCTAATCTGAGACTGGGCCAAATCAACTAATACAATGTGCTGTAAAAAACATGGTCTGACAATCTTACTGGTTCAAAATAAAAAACAAAGTTCTTAAGTGGCGTATAAAATTATCAAGTTTAATTGTATCTATTTATCTACTATTGTATTCTGTTTCTAGGTTGAAAATATCTAATTGTTGTTCTGCTGATATGTTGCTACTTGTTAACATTTGCTCTTTTTTGGTAATATATGTCAATATTTTCCTTGTTTTTATTCCATGATTGAAATGGAGATTATATTGGTCAAAACTGGTCATTTGTTTTCACTTCTTCTACTTGCTAACAAATCATTTCTTTCAAGGTTTGTTTTTATTCTATATCTGGCAATGTTGCTGCTATTGTCTGGAAAAGTTTGAATAATTTTGTGTTTCAGAATTTTTTTATAATGACTGCCATTACTTCATGGAAAATTCATGAATAAGTAGTACAAGGTAAGAAGTGTAAAGTTAAATGAGAAAATATGAATTCAATTTTCATTGTTTCCCATCTGAACACCAAAGTAATACACTTGCTAGCTTGAAGTTATACTCATTGGTTTTCCAAACATGTCAGGGCACTGCGCCTCAAACATCCAACTAATGGAAGCAGAAGTTTCCCTTTATTGGAGGACTGTATGTGAGCACCTGCAGACAGAAGCACAAGTAAGCTGTTCAAGTTTGTTTTGCATTCCCTTCCGGATAAGCCCAACTATATATCAAACTGAAACTCAAGAAACCTTTACTTCAATTCTATCAATTCCGGTAACATCTACCTGAAATACTGTTGAAGGATTAAATATTTAAGTTACACCCTCTCTAACAACTTAAGCTTTTAGAGTAGATGATTATTAACATGATGTTAGAGCAGGAAGTCCTGTGTTCGAACCTTACCGTCACCCATATTTGAAAAATTATTGTTTCACGCGTTGGACCAAAAAAGAAGGCCACACGTGAGGGGGCGTGTTGAAGGATTCAATATTTAAGTTACACACTCTCTAACAACTTAAGTTTTTAGAGTAGATGGTTGTTAACAAATACCACATTGTGATCTAGCATACTTCTTCCTTTTCTTTTCTTTTTTATCCATATTCAACCCTGTTCACTAGGGTTCTTGCTTAATGTCTTAACTATTTGTATCTGAACTGTTTATATAATTATTCTTATAATTGTCTTTTCAAAACCATTACCCTACAAACTTGTAACTATTCCTTGCATTTATCATTGCTATGTGGTTGTTTATAAAATATGTAATTAGAGGCAAACACATTTTTAACAAAATGCCATCTTCTAATATTCCTTAGGTCCTTTTTGACCTTTTTTGTTTCTCCCATTGGGGCGACAATTTGGTTACATATCTGCCAAATAATTAATATTTCACCTATATGAATCTTTAAAAATGATCAAACAGGCTAAAGGTTCTGATGCTGCTGCTACAAATGGTACTGAAGCAGCAGTATATGCAGCAGAAGCTTCGGACAACAATGATCTTCTGGAGAGAGTTCTTCCCCCGACTGTTTCTGACTATGTGGAATTGGTTAGAGCTCATCTTGCTGCTGGTGGGTGAAGTGTTATGATGAACGTGACAATTGTATTTTATATAGGTATATATTCTAATGCCTCTTGATTTTTCTAGGATCAAATTACCGGTTTGCATCTCGACAACTATTGCTACTTGGTGCAATGCTCGATTTTTCTGATTCCGCAAATAGGAAGGTTGCTAGCGCATTTGTGCAGGAGTTACTTCACCGGCCTGTTGACATTGAAAGGGATGACAATGAAAACCAGGTTATTGTAGGAGATGGCATCAATCTTGGTGGAGACAAAGATTGGGCATATGCAGTTTCGGAGTTGTCAAGGAAGGTCCATGCTGCTTCTGGTGAATTTGAAGAAATTGTTCTAGGGGTTTTAGAGGAGCTTGCTCGGCCTTGCAGGGAAAGAACAGCAGACTTCTCGCAGTGGATGCACTGTCTTGCAGTGACTGGCCTCCTCTTGGAAAATATTAAGTCATTCCGTTGGATGCAAGGAAAGGCCATTGAACCTTCGGAAATACTGCAGTCTTTATTGCTTCCAGGGGTGGGTATTTGTTCAAAAGTTCTCTTTCCAATCATTTCTTTATTTTCTATATTTACCTAGTTCCATAGCCTAGTTTTTTGTGTTAAGTTATATGACTATGTCTTTCTCGTCTTCCTTTGTTTTTAAAGATATAACAATTGACATGGACCATAAATTGCAGACAAGGCATGTCCATTTTGATGTTCAGAGGGTTGCTATTAGGTGTCTTGGTCTTTTTGGTTTATTAGAGAGGAAACCAACTGAGGAACTAGTAAAGCAGTTGAGGCTTTCATTCATCAAGGGACCTTCTCCAGTTAGCTTCTTGGCTTGTAAAGCTTTGTTTGATCTTGGATTGTGGCATGGTCCTCAGGAAGTCAACAAATCTATGGGAAAGGATCTCTCGTCACAACTTCGTGACAATGCAATGGTGTCCTGTCCTGTTAATTTGAGCAGTGCAACTGGGGATTTGGATGTTGAATTACTTGATTTGTTATATGCTGGACTTGACAGATCTGATTGGAGCAATACAGATGCTGATGAGAATGAGTCGGTTCAAGCTGTTCTTGGGGAGGGATTTGCAAAGATTCTTCTTTTAAGTGAGAATTATCCCAGCATACCTGCTTCTTCACATCCTTTACTCTTAGCCAAGCTCGTCAATCTTTATTTTAGCAACCAAACTAAAGAACTGGAGAGGTGTGTTGCTTTGTGCCCGTCTTATTGTTAGTCTCCTTACTAATAAGGCAACTGATATTCTTTTATTTTACTAGGTTGAAACAATGCCTCTCTGTGTTCTTTGAGCATTATCCATCCCTCACAGTTAATCACAAGGCAAGTGACACAGATTCCAGGCCATGTTGTAGTATTTCCAATTATGTTTGCATGTTATTTATGCATGGTTTTTGTTTTTCCAGTCGATTAATTGCATTTATCTCATCTGTAAAAGCAGAAGTGTTTATCGAAGTCCTTCATTCCAGTCATGCGTTCAATGTGGCCGGGCATTAACGGGAATGCTGGGGGAGCTTCGCTAGTGGTGTCTAATATGCGTAAGCGTGCCACTCAGGCATCACGATTCATGTTGCAGATGATGCAGGCTCCTTTATACGCAAAGGATACTGAAACACAGGATGAAAATGGTGACAAGGAATCACGAGAAATTCTTGATGATTCAGTGCAACCTTCATATGACTTTGAGTATGGAGAGGAAGGTCTTGCTTTGCGTATAGCTGCAGAGGTAATAATTGTTCAGAACTTGCAAAATTCTAGTGGTACATTATTAGTAAAGGATCCTGAATGGTTTGGAAACGTGGAAGTTGATATATGTTCTTGCAGTTATTCGCTGATACATGTTGCAATTGTTAATCTTTATTCTTGTTAGGCACATAAAATTTCATTGAAGGGCGTTGATTTGCTATATTCAGGTTGGGTACTCTATAATGTTCTCTCCTAGGATGAAGTTTGTCGTTGCAAACTAGTTCCCCCAGCCCCCAGATTCTAGGTACCAAACGCCTATTAAGCCATATCCCACATTTTTTCTGCACAAGCTATCTTACACTACTTAGATTCGAAAATATTAGATTAAATGATAGCTGGTGGAACAGAAAACCTGAACAAAGTTCACTTTATTTAGTTTTTTTTTTTTTTTAAAAAAAGTTAATTGGTTTTGTTTTTTAATTGGGTATACACAAACCTGGATTTATACATCAATAATGGGTGAAGTTTTGGTATTTGCATACCATGATTCCAATTTTTATTTAAATGGGGTCACCTAAAAATAAATAAATTCCGTGTCTTGTTAATTTGTGGTTTTGGTGTTTCTAAGGTGGCAAGCTTCCCTGTAAAGAAGAAACCTGCCGAGAAATCATACATCGTGGCACTATGTAGAATACTCGTCTTGCTTCAGTTCCGATCGTCAGAACAAGGGGCAATTAAGATAATGAGGAAACTTCTGAGTCGCGTGGCCGAATCTGTTTTGGCAGAGAAAGATCTTGTGAAAGAGTTGAAGCAAATGGCTGTTCGCCTTAGAGCAGCAGATGAACATCCAGATGAGGAATTATCAGAGGATCAGGCTAATCTTATATTAGGTAAATTTCCTTTCTGCCCTATATCATGTGCATATTTGAATTAATTTAGCAAACTTAATTTAGCAAAAAACTTAATATAAACTGGAGTTCCCAAACAGCCCCGAGTAACAAGAATTTAAGATCTTCAATTCTTTTTCATCACTTCTACCCACAAACTTGAAGTTTTTGTCCAAAATGCTGACAAGTTACCTTCAGCGGTATAGCTGGTTGCGCTCATAGGTGTCTCACTATATGCATTTTTCCAATTGTTACAAATTCAAACACGATTTAATGGGTAGTGATCACAATTTACAACATTAGCTTTAATGATGTATATTGCAGCTGAAAACTCTTTATTTATGTTAATCATGTTCATTGGAAAGAAGGTTTTTTTTTTTTTTTTGGGTTCATTTGTTCCCTCATCATTGTGACAATGCTTATCATGGTCTTTACATGTTGAAGGGAGAATGGAGCTGAACATCGACACCACCGAGTCAACTGAAATGCCACCAACACCAGCACCACGATCAACCAGACCAACTCGTTCCAAAAGACGAGTACAAAAAGACGAATCTTCCTCTGAAGACGAGAATTCACCCACTTCAGTCGTTCCCACCAATCCCGGCATGATGAGCACGCGTTCACAGAGAGCTAGCAAGACTGCTGCCCTCACAAAAATCACAGCCAATAGAGCTGTCAGGATCGATGATAGCGATGAAGAGGAAGAAGGGTCCGCTGTGACTTCTGAAGCGGACTCTGACAAATCTGATCAGGCCACTGACTGATGTAATTGACACGATTGAACGATTTTTGTTTGTCAATGCTTGTGATCGTTTCCTCGACACCTCATATTTGTATAGGATTGCTATTCACAGTCGCGAATGTGAGAAGCATTTCTATATGTTGTATAATTTGGTTTAGTTAAATGTAATGAGCAAGAAGTTGCATGTAGTGTTTTGTTGTAGCTTGCTTGTGCACACAAGTCATTCCCTCTCATAAGCTTTATTTTGGCTATTTTGCTATCTAATACATTTTTTGCAGAAAGTTGCAAACTCATTTGTTATTGTGGGACTCTTATATATCACCTCATATTGAGAGAGGAGATACCATTAGGCAACAAAGTTGTTTTTATTATCTACCGATAAAAATATCTTTTTCATTTTTTTCCTGATTTGGGTTTTATTAGGGTAAAATATTAGTGAAGCGTTTCTGAAGAGAATTTTGAGTGTGATTTACTAGATGAAAGGTACAAGTTTCTATATATGCAATAATTGTATCATATAACATTAACCCACGCGCTTATTCACGCTCTCACACTTAATTTTGATCAGGTTATGGCTCGCACGGTTTTGTTCTTGGATTTCTTTTCAAAAGATCTTATACCAATTGGAGATACATGTGCACATATAAGCACATCATCAAACCTATACCAGAGTGAGTGAGGGAAAAAAAAAAAAAAAAAAAAGATTTATGATAATTTAGTAGGGCTATTATCAGAAAACCCCCCTATAGTTTTAAAAATATTCAGAAAACCCCCTGTGGTTTCATAAACCCCCTTATGATTTTCAAATTGTTAAAAAAATCTCATGTGGTTCCAAAAACTCCCTATAGTTTTAAATTTAATCAAATACCCCCCTCTGCCCTCTATAAAATTACGAAAATACCCTTCCATTTATTCCAATTAAACTCTAATTCATTTCATTTATCACTAACCCACTTTCTCTCACTCAATAACTCAAAAACTCTAATTCTCCCCATTTATCACAAATCCACTTTCAATTTAAATCACAATTTTTACTCAATTCAACTCTAATTCATTTCATTTATCACAAACTCATTTTCAATTTAAATTCCAATTCCAATTTATAATTATATATAAAATTATATCACAAACTCACGTAAATGAGTGCATATATAATTATGTATACGTATATAAATATATATATATATACAATGATATATACGTAAATTTATATATATATATATTTATAACTATAAATTGAAATTGGCTTGAAATTATAATTTAAATTGAAATTGGGTTTGTGATAAATGGAAGGAATTAAAGTTTTGGAGCAAATGGGTGAGAGAAAGTGGGTTTGTAATAAATGGAAGGAATTGAAGTTTAATTGGATTGAAATTGATATTTAAATTGAAAATGAGTTTGTGATAAATGGAAGAAATTATAGTTGAATTGAGTTAAAATTGGAATTTATATTGAAAGCGGGTTTGTGATAAATGGAAGAAATTATAATTTTGGAGTAAATAAGTGAGAGAAAGTAGGTTTGTGATAAATGAAATGATATTTTTGTAATATTATAAAGGGCAGAAGGGGGGTATTTGATTAAATTTGAAATTATAGGGGAGGTTTTGGAATCACAGGAATTTTTTTGAACAATTTGGAAATTATAGAGGGTTTTTTGAAATCATAGGAATTTTTTTAAACATTTTTGAAACCATAGTTTCAACCCTAATTTAGAATGATAAAGTAATAAGTTTTGAATGCACTAATATAAGAGTTGTAACATATTTTCACCCGAACTCCCAATACCCTTATAACGATCTCATCACTTTGCCAACTCGAGTAAGGGAAAATACATTTGGGCAGGCGTTTGACACTTAACTCAGTGCACACGGTTCGGTTCGGTTCGGTTTCGACCAAAACCGTAACCGAACCATTATTTTCGGTTTTCTAAAAATGAAAACCGTAACCTAACCGTTAGTAAAAAAAACCGAACCGAACCAAACCATTTTTTTCGGTTTGGTTTCGGTTTTTATAATTGTCTTTCAAAAAAAAAATAACGACATAACTCAAAAGATAATATAACTAAAAATATAAACTAAATTACATAGAATAGTTCATGTTTCAACTATTACAAATACAAAATTAGTGGAATGAAAGTATGTCATTCAAAATGAAAAGCCATTTTAGATGCTACTATGAGACAGTGTGAGAGTGGGGCGGCTACTTTGGCATAATGGCATTGTTTAGGTTAAAGATTTTGACTAATGAATTTACTAAACTACCCACTCTCTCTTTGTACCAAAATGTTTTATAAATGAGCAAAAAGAAACTATGAATTTAATGAAACTATGAATACATATATATATATATATAATATGAAATATTATTATATAAAATCGGTTTGGTTCGGTTATTTTCGGTTTTTGACTAACTAAAACCGTAACCGAACCTAAAATATCGGTTTTTCAATTTTGAAAACCGTAACCGAACCAAATCATCTTAAAACCAAACCAAACCACCGGTTTCGGTTCGGTCCGATTCGGTTTTCCGGTTTTTTCGGTTTTGTGTGCACCCCTACTCAGTATCATGTAAAGGGCAAAATACATTCTTATAGTTTGTATTGGGTAGATAATGGAGATATTATTGATAAATCCCCCTATAATTTTATTTTTGATCAATTATTCTCGTCCAGTTCAGAAAACCCCTTATGATTAGCAAAATATATCAACTTGTCCCCCTTCTTATAATTATGGACCAAAATATCCTTGGAGTTTTAATTAAATTAAAAAATTCAAAAAATATATATACACAATTCATAAATGTATATATATATATATAAAAAACATATAAAATTTAAAAATATATATAAAATTCGTAAAAAAATACATATAAAATTCGAAAACAAAAGATATAAAATTTGTAAAATATATAAAAAAATCGTAAAAAATATATAAAATTAAAAAACATATAAAATTCGAAAAATATTTAAAATTCGCAAATATATATATAAAATTAAAAAAACATATAAAATTCATAAAATATATATATATTTTTTGAAAAATATATATAAAATTCGAAAAAACCATATTACCAATCAAATAAAATATCTTGAAAACATAAATATCATTTTAATTTTAATTAGAAATAAAATCATATAACTTTATTATTGAATCACATAAATGGGTAGATTATGTTGGACCCTCCATATTAAAAAATGGTTAGTTCAATCCGCACTTTATTTATTGCATGGAAATGAAAAAAAGCAATTGACTTCTAAAAAAACACTTTTAACACCACAAATTATTTTAAAACTATGGCTATACTCTATTGTGACATCTAAATTTTTTTGAAAAAAAAATCAAATATTGTGGAAGAGCACTTTCTTGGATTGTATTATAATTTTTCTACCCCTTTTTTTTTGGATAATCTTGTTTGAATATACTATTGTAGTGTGTCAAAAGATTATATATATATATATATTTTTTGAATTTTATATATTTTTTACGAATTTTATTTGTTTTTTCAAATTTTATATGTTTTTTTTAATTTTATATTTTTTTTTTGAATTTTATATTTTTTTTTACGAATTTTATATATGTTTTTGTAATTTTTATATATTTTTTACGAATTATGTAGATATATTTTTTGAATTATATATATATATGTTTTGAATTTAATTAAACTCTAGGAGTATTTTGGTCCAAAATTATAAGGAGGGGGGCAAGTTGATACATTTTGCTAACCATATGGGGTTTTTTTGAACTGGAAGGGGGTTAGTTGATCAAAAATGAAACTATAGAGGGTTTACTGATAATATACCTAAATAATATCCTTTTGTTTCATTAAGGGCAATAAAATGCATTAACTATTCAAAAATGGTGCAAACACACCCTTACCCCTTCCATATACCCATTTTGCCCTCGACTCTATATACTATTATTCCACAAAGATTCCCTGTTTTTTCAAATATTTCACCTAGACCCCCTCCCTCTAAGTGTCTATTTATCTCTATCAAATATTTATTTCACTTTTAACATTATTATCTAGTTATATAGATAATTTATTTTTTCTCAACCAATACATCAAGAAAGTCTAAAAAAAAAAAAAAGTAGTAGTTAAATTTAAACAGTGATCTATAAAAGAAAAATATATATATTTCGGACTTAATTTTTTTATATTTTACCCTAAAAGAAAAAAAAATGAAATATATTTTTTTCTCAACCAATACATCAAAGTCTCAAACAAAAAATAAAAAATCTACTTGGTAGTTAAATTTAAAAAGTGATATATAAAAGAAAAATATATATATTTCAGACTTAATTATTTTATATTTTACCCTAAACGAAAAAAATAATTTAAGTAATTTATTTTTACCCAACCAATACATGAAAAAAATAATTGGCCAATTCCCAAACAATATATCAAATACATCAAAATTTTATAAATAATTTATTTTTTAAAAATAAATTACTACAACGAAAAAATAATATTTGGTGTATTGATTGGGAAAAAATAAGTTATTAAAAGAAATTTGTTTAGGGTAAAATTAAAAAAAATTAAGTACATTTTTTTTTCATTTATATCTCATTTTTTAAATTTAACTACCAATTAGATTTTTGTTTTTTTGATTTTGATGTATCAGTTGAGAAAAAATAAGTTATTTCCTCTATTTGTTTTTAGGGTAAAATGTAAAAAAATTAAGTTCAAAAAGAGATGAGGTCTATGTGGAATATATGCAAAGTTTAAGAGGTCTAGGTATTAATTCTTTCTTATTTGATTTTTTTTTTTATAATATAATCAGTGTAACATAATCTTTTAACGGTCTCTTTGAGCAAAAAGTGAACATATAATTTGTTTAAACTTGTAGAGTTGCAAACTATAAAGGTTGAGCACGCTCTCCAATGAAACTCTGCTAACAAGTTTCCGTGTCATTTTATAGGTACGAAGATTTCAGTGAATAGTCGATGTGGGATTGTATATTCGTACACTAATCATAGTCGATGTAGGATTGAATACTCATAAACTAATATAAGATTGTATACTCATAAACTAATTAATCATGGTCGATATGGGATTGTATGATCGTAAACTAATCATAGATAATAGTCGATGTGGGATTGTATATTTGTAAACTAGTATTAGTAGATTACTAGTTTAACTCATCAATGTCTTCGATGAACATTAATGTTATTAAAATAAGAGAGACACCATATTAGAAAATATTAATACAACTCAATGTACATATAAAAGAAAGAATAGTTTTACTACACTGTTGCTCCCATCTGTTATCTTTATATAATAGGAGGATGTCTATCAATTTTATTTTATTTTTTCCTTTACACATATTTACTACCTCTCCAATAATATAAATATTTCCTCTACACAGATAAAGAATCTTTCTACCCTCTCAAACTCTCCTTTATTTCATGTAGAATGTTATAAAACTGTTCATGTAAGCTTATCAATAGAATAGAATGGAGAATGGCACTACAGTGAAAATTTGTTGCCTCATATTATCAATTTACCAAGGCTTATATTAAAAGAGAGACTTATATCATTTATATATCAATTATTTAAGCAATTAGTTATTTAAACCATTTGTTAATCCATTTTGTTTGCATATATATATATATATAACTCCACACCCATTATATGGTGTGAAATGGGATTTGTGAAGGTAATGAATTAAGATGGTACATTGTTAATCACAATTTTTTGTTTTTTCGCAGTTTAAAATAAAAATATTGTATTATCACTTGTCATATGATTTTTAAATCTGAGTGGAATTCAAATGCTCCAATAAAACCATGTCATTTGGTAGTAGGTAGATAATAATTTGGCTGAATTAAGATCCGTTACATATAAAAAATTGTTGTTACTTCTAAAACAATTTAGTGAATGTTTATTTAAAATTGAACGAGATGGTGGTTGAAAAAGAAAAGTTGGTTTTGATCCCCAACCCCACCCCTAACTGAGTATATTTAAATTAGTTAAATGTATTTAAATTTATTAAATATTACAAATGTAAATGATTTATATTAAGATTACATTGTTACTATGAATTTGTTGGTCTGAATAAAAAATATTAATAACTAAAATGGAGTATGGAGAATTTATATTTATCAAACAACAGTTACACAAATCTTAATAATTTGTCACAAAATTATTATTATAATTTATGGATGGCGAATGAACATCTCATTAATCATTCAATGAACATGTATTGTAATGGTTGAAATAATTCATGGCCCAACCGAGATGGGCCATAGAACGGATGAGCCGATGACTGATGGGCCAAAGACCGATGGGCCGTAGGCATATGGGCTGCAGACAAATGGGCTAAGGAAATAATGGGATTAAAGAAAGTTCTAGAAGATGAGTGACCCCCAAGACAAGGAGTAGTCCGGTTATGGAATAAAGAGTCCAAAAAAAATTAGAGTTTATCAAATCCCTTGATTTAGGGGATTGATAAACCTGGGTACATGGGTTTGGCCCATTTATCACAATTGTGTATAAATAGAGAACTTTGATTAATGAGAAAGGATCCAATTTTTATCCCAAATTCTATTGTGTAACTTTTCTGCATTACATGTATGTAAATGAATTATTTATTTAGTGACAAATAAATTCATCGAAAACAAATAATGTATTAAGTCTTTTTCTTTTTCTTTTTTTTTTTGGTACTTTTAAGAGTACTGCGTTGATATAAAATGGCGTCAAATACTGACCAAAAAGAAAAAGAAAAATGCGCCAAATTCTAAGTCCACAAAAAGGGCTGGGCCTTGGTTTTAAACGAATCCGGTGTTAGATAAAGCCCACAATATGGTTCATTTAAAATTTTTAACTTTTCGGTCTGGTCGGTCTTTGTTAAATGCAAAGCAAATAATCCTGTTTAGATTGTGGAATAGTTAAAAAATTCATGGCCCAACAGAGATGGGTCGTAGGACTAATGAGCCGATGATTGATGGGCTAGGGACTGATGGACCGAAGACGGATGGGCTGGAAACGAATGGGCTAAAAGAATAATGGGCCTATGGAAAAATCTAGAAGTTAAGTGATCCACAAGATAAGGAGTAGTCCAATTATAGAATAGAGAGTCCTAAAAAAGGGAGAGTTGATCAAATCCCCTGATTTAAGGGATTGATTAACTTGGATACATGGGTTTGACCCATCTTGACAATTTTTGTATAAATAGATGGCTTTGATTAATGAGAAATTATCCAATTTTTATCCCAATTTCTATTGTGTAACTTTTCTCCATTTACACAATTGGCGCCGTCTGTGGGAAACCCTATTATTGAAATCATTTTTTCAATAAGTTTCTCACCCTCTGCAAAAGAGCTAAGATTCGTGCCATCAATGGCGATCACACGTTCACAGCAGACTGATTTACCTCCAAATGGAGGCCAACAACCAGAAGATTCGATAAGACGAGCCCTAGAGGAGAGGACTGCCGAGTTAGAAAGGCAGAACGCTGAACTGGCGGCAAAATTGGCTCAACTGCAGAACCCACAGGAGGACCATGACGATGAGCAGTCCGGTCAGCGTGAATGATCTGTAGGCCGCCAGACAGACATGGATGACCCGCCCGCTAGAGCCCACAACGATCTTGAGGAACAGGCAGAGTCATCCCTACAGGTTTTTGGGGTACATAACCCCGAGGAGGTCCTGACCATGAAAAAACTGGAGGAAATCATGTCCAGATTCCAACAGAACGTGCTTAGGGATCTGAAGATACAGACCCCAATCGATCTGGCATCCGAGGCATCCATAGACGCCGTTCAGACACCATTCACCATCTCGATCACCAGCGTGCCCTATCCGGAAAGGTTCAGATTACCGAAGTTCACCATGTTCGATGGTATAAAAGATCCAACATAACACATCTACCACGTTCATACCAAGATGAATGTTTACAACGAGAACGAGGCCTTGCTTTGCAAAGTTTTCCCCACCAGCCTGACCGAAGCAACCCTCTTGTGGTTCAGAAAGCAACCACCCCGATCGATCGGTAGCTGGCTCAGACTCTGCGAATTATTTATTGCCCAGTACTTCGGCAATAAAAGGCAGAAGAAGACTATCTCTAGTATGTTCACCATGATCCAAGAGAAGGGCGAATCCCTGAAAAGTTTTGTCTCACGGTTCAATGTGGAGATGTCTTCGATTAACAACTGCGATCAACATTCAGCTGTCGAAGCCTTCAGAATGGCCCTGATCCCTGGATCCAAGTTCCATCAGTCCCTAGTCAAGCAGCCACCAGCCGATATTGGAGAGCTCAACTCTAGGGCACAGGGGCACCTCCGAATAGAAGAGGAGTTGGCCATACAACAAAGAAGGACTGCCTTTGCAACAGTAGAGGCCAGAGCATCCGAAACTTCCAGGGTAAAAGATCAGGAACCAGACCGGAAGAGACCAAGCGTTCCTCCTGCTCCTTCCCCAGTCCCATAGAAACGACCAAGGTTTGAGGAGAAGGTCACCCCCTTAAAAATGACCTTGGCAAAGCTGTACCAGGAGACAAAGAGTAAAGGAATCTACCGATCACCACCCCCCGTCAGACAGCCGATGGACCAAAGGGATATGTCGAGGCATTGCGCCTTCCATGGCGAATACGGGCACCACGCTAATGAGTGCAGAAGCCTCAGGAGGCAGGTGGAAGCCATGATTGCAAAAGGAAAACTAACTGAGTATGTCGCCAAGGAAGGAGCTCGATCAGATCAAGTGTCGCATGTTCCTACCAAGGGAGCGATGGGACAACCCGTGCGGGTCATTCATATGGTCCATGGAGGGCCCAGTCGATCAGAAGCGGAAGAAACCCGTAGATCATAGATGCGGCAATCCCAGAAGTTGCGAAGGGTTGGTGAGGTCACCGAATTCCAAAGCCCGAAAGAGGACGCCCGGATTATTTTCAGCTCTGCAGATATGCGGAATATTCAGACACCTCATGACGACCCCATGGTTATCTTCCTCATGGTCTCCAACTGCTTGATCAAGAGGGTAATGGTCGATCCAGGAAGTAGTGCCAACATTATCACCAAGTGGGCCTTTGAGAAATTGGAAATCAGCCCCCAGGAAATAGTCCCCTCCAGAAGCCCGATAACAGGATTCGATGGAAGAAGAGTGGAACCAGTGGGGGAAATCCAGCTACTAGTCACGGCAGCAAGGCGCACACTCCCAGAGACTTTCGTGGTGGTGGATGTCAAACCTTCCTATAACCTCCTCATGGGAAGGGGATGGATCCATCGTATGCACAGAGTCCCTTCTACCATGCATCAGGTCATGCGGTGTATTGACCCGAACGGAGTTGACGTAATCGACATCAGGGGCGATCAGATAGTAGTAAAGGAATGTTATGCAGTCACTATGAAAAGTATAAAAAGAAAGACCGAACCGGAACAAGGGTCGCAGTCTAAGACAACACCTGATGCCAAATAGCAATTATAGGAGGGTAGTTTGGGGTCACCGGTAGCAGTCGAACCACTACTGGAAGTTCAAATTTGTCCCGATCGCCCTAAAAGGCTTACCTATGTTGGTTCAGGCCTCAACGCACAAGAAAAAGAGGAAATGGAGTCCCTTCTCCGATCCAATGCTGACATATTTGCGTGGAACCATATGGACATGACCGATATTGATCCATCAGTAGCCCTGCGTTCTCTCAATGTGGATCCCAGCGCAAAGCCCGTTAGACAGAAACAGAGACGAATGGGGGCCCATCGAAACCAGATCATAGTTGAAGAAGTCGATCGGCTTCTGCAAGCAGGATTCATAAAAGAAATCCAGTATCCTTCCTGGTTGGCGAATGTGGTGGTGGTCCAGAAGAAAAATGGCAAGTGGAGGGTATGTGTTGACTTCACTGATCTGAATAAAGCATGCCCAAAAGACTGTTTCCCTTTACCAAAGATCGATCAGATGGTAGATGCCACCGCAGGATTCGAACGCCTGAGCTTTTTAGACGCGTACTCTGGATATAACCAGATCCGAATGAATCCGGAGGACCAGGAAAAGACTGCCTTCATCACTGAGTCAAGTACATTTTGTTACACAGTTATGCCTTTTGGACTAAAGAATGCAGGTGCCACCTACCAAAGGTTGGTCAGAAAGGTGTTCCAAGGTATGATGGGATCCACCATCGAAGCCTACATCGATGACACTGTGGTCAAAAACAAGATGAAAGGAGACCATCTAACCGATCTACAGCAGGTGTTCAACACCCTCCGGAAGTACAATATGAAGCTCAACCCGGCCAAATGTTCTTTCGGAGTATCCTCAGGCCAGTTTTGGGACACATAGTTGATCGGACAGGAATACAAGCTAGCCCTGCGCAAGTTAAAGCTCTCATAAAGACAGCGGAACCAAAGTCCCGGAAGGAGATCCAGGTACTAATCGGAAGAATAGCGGCCCTCAGTCGTTTCATCTCTCGGTTAACCGATTGGTGTAGGCCTTTCTTTCAAGCGATAAAGGCGGCGCAAGGAGAAGTCTGGGGACCAGAGCAAGCGGAGGCCCTGAACAAACTCAAAAGTTACATGGCGAAGCCCCCGATTCTGACAACCCCTGAAGCCGATGAGCCGTTGCACCTGTATCTGGCCATTTCAGCAACATCTACCAGTGCCGCTCTGGTCAAGGAGGGCGAAGGGTACCAGACACCAGTCTTCTACACCAGCAAAGCCCTTACTGGTGCGGAAACCTGTTATTCAAAGCAGGAGAAGTTGGTATTATCACTAATCAACGCTAAGCGACGTCTTCGGCACTATTTTGAAGCACACCCGATCATAGTTCCTACTGTAACTCGGATCAAATCCATAATGGCGAAGCCAGAGTTATCCGGGAGAGTATCAAAATGGGCAATTGAACTTGGGATTTTTGACATAACCTATGTCCCCCGAACGGCCATGAAAGGGCAGGCGGTAGCTGACTTCCTGTTAGAAACCGAAGTGGCAGACTCCGTAGAAGAATGTGAGCCCGAATTATGGGTCGTGTTCGTGGATGGATCATCAAACATCAATGGAGCAGGGATCGGAGTAGTACTCGTAACACCATATGGTACTAAAATCCAGCAATCCGTTCGATTGGAATTTCCAGCCTCTAACAATGAAGCCGAGTACGAGGCCCTTCTTGCAGGAATTCGGTTGGCCCGAAGCCTTCAAGTGCAGAAAGCAGAGGTTCGAAGTGATTCCCAACTAGTCGTACGACAGTTAAAAGGGGAGTATGAAACCCGAGAGCCGAAGATGGAAGTATACAAGAATTTGGTTCTAAGGGAGGCTGAGGGGTTCCAGCAAATAAGCTTTGAACAGATTCCCAGAGGGGATAATTCCGTGGCAGATCATTTGGCTAACCAAGCCTCCGCGGCGGGAGAAATTATGACTCGCACTGCCCCAATAGACTTTATCGCCCGATCCAGCTTGGAACTCCCCGAAGAAGTAATGGTTATCCCATGGGAACCGAGTTGGATGGACCCGATAGTAAATTATTTGAGATTTGGTACTTTGCCTGAATCCAAGTCAGAAGCCCGGAAGATAAGAATGAAGGCAGCCAGATATGCCCTCTACAACGGCCAACTATACCGAAAGTCTTTCTCCGGACCATACTTGAGATGTCTCACCCCATCCGAGGCTTCGGCAGTCATGGAAGAGATTCATGCAGGAGCTTGCGGCAATCACTCCGGAGGAAGGTCCCTAGCTCATAAAGTCCTCACCCAGGGGTACTTCTGGCCCTACCTGGCATGGGACGCTGAAATTTACGTCAGACATTGCAAAAAATGTCAGTTTCATGGAGATGTCATCCATCCACCGCCGGAGTTCTTAAACCCAACTATTGTTCCTCACCCCTTTGCCTGATGGGGTATGGACATTGTGGGTCCTCTCCCACAAGCAATACGATGTACCACGCATGTTCTCCTGGCTACCGATTATTTTACCAAATGGGTGGAAGCAGAGGCATACCCCACCATAACAGACAGCCATGTTATAAAATTCATCTGGAGCCACATCATCTGTAGATTCGGTCTGCCCCGAACCATAATGATGGACAACGACACCAACCTGGACAACAGAAGGGTTCAAGCATTCCTGGCAAAGCATGGGATCAATTAAACACTTCTTCCGTCGGCTATCCACAGGGAAACGGGCAGGCCAAAAGGACGAATAGAACCATTTTTGACACACTGAGGAAAAAACTTGAAGACGCAAAAGGGGCATGGTTGGAGAAATTACCTGAGGTGTTGTGGTCCTATCGGGCTACTCCAAGACAACCAACCGGAGAAACCCCTTTCGCCATGGCTTATGGGGCCGAAACAGTTATACCAACCGAGCTGAGGGTACTTACTTTAAGGAGTCAGGCATGGGAAGAAGGTCCAAACAATCAGCACCTAGCCCATGATCTGGACCTCTTGGAAGAAAGAAGGGAAACAGCCTGGATCAGACTAGTTGCCTATCAGCAGCAAGTCAGGGCACGATTCAACCAGAAAGTCAAAAGAAGGGAGTTCCAAGTGGGAGATATGGTGCTCAGAAGGAAGATCGAGATTGTAGGCAAATTGCGAGAGACATGGGAATGACCTTACACAGTGGTTGAGGTTATCGGGCGCGGTGCTTATCGGGTTAGGAAGAACGAAACATGCCGCCTAGAGTCCAACTCTCAGAATGCTTATCGGTTAAAAAGGTATTATCCTTAGATAGTTACTTTTCTTGTTAAGAAATAAAGCGGTGCCTTGTTATGACATCCTTTTTACAAGGCATCTGTGCCCGATGTCCGACACCTCTGCTTCATGATTTTCAAAGTTCATTTCAATAAAAATAGGTTCTACTTTTATACAAGTGATTCATATTTATTAAAATATTCCTAAGTGTTTGAGTTCAAACCTGATTTGAACTAACCAGATGACAAAATCTAGCCTCAGGGGCCAAATGCCCAAAGGCTCCATTTTTTATTAAAAATATGCCTAAGTGTTTGAGTTCAAACCTGATTTGAACTAATAAGAGGATAAAGCATAGCCTCAGGGGCCAGATGCCCGAAGGCTCCATTTTTATTAAAAATATGCCTAAGTGTTTGAGTTCAAACCTGATTGAACTAACAAGAGGATAAAGCATAGCCTCAGGGGCCAAATGCCCGAAGGCTCCATTTTTTTTTTTTATTAAAAATATTCCTAAATGTTTGAGTTCGAAACCTGATTTGAACTAAAACAGAGGATAAAATATAGCCTCAGGTGCCAAA
The DNA here is from genome assembly GCA_963922005.1 of Cornus suecica. Classification (NCBI taxonomy): domain Eukaryota; kingdom Viridiplantae; phylum Streptophyta; class Magnoliopsida; order Cornales; family Cornaceae; genus Cornus; species Cornus suecica. The sequence goes on from OY998248.1 coordinate 43,953,176, forward strand.
TGCCCAAAGGCTCAAATTTTTCGTTAAAATGTTCCTAAGAGTTTGATTTGGCCAAACGCTAGATGCCCGAAGGCTCAATCGTCTAAACAAACGGTTAAAATACAAGCATTAGAATCAAAGCAAGGGTGGGAGAATACGGAAAATAGCGAAAAAGCTCTTGTTCATTGATAAAGAGAAAAATTACAAAGAATTAACCCTTTAATGGGAGCAAAAATGAATAAAATTGCCTAAACTACTGATCAGGAGGATGGTATTCTTCCCCCTTCAGGATGGCGGCAAAGCGCTTCTCGTTCTCAGAGGGATGAGGGTTTTCATAAGGCACAGGCACTCCCATATGGGCGTCGAATTCCTCTGTGGTCTTGAATTCCCGGGATTCTAGAGGGATGTGTTCCATTTCATGCCTCCGTCGCCAAGCCCTGGCCGCTCGGATGTCACAGATAACACTGTATCTTTTGTACATGTCAAGCCCACCCAGTCGGCACACTTCTACTTTTTCCCGCTCAAGGGACAGAAGCTTTTCTGATTCTGCCAGGAGCCCATCTGACTCAACCTTTTCGGCTGCCAACTTCTCGGCAGTTTCCCTCGCTTTTTCCAGCTCAGTAGCCAGAACCAGCTTTTCGGCAGTCAGGGCCCGCTTCTCCGCTTCATCGGTTTCCAAAAGAGTCTTATGTTCAGAAACGGTCTGGCGAAGGCCATCGGCCTCCTTGACTAGAGAAACCCGGTGGGTGTCATTCTGTTTTATTTGGGCTTGCATACTGGCCAATTCTTTAACATCAGTCTCCAAGAGGCTATTGTAGGCCTGAACGCCATAGAGCAGCTGCACAGTAGAGGAATGATTATTATACAAAAAGATGAGCCACAAATAAGCTAAGTACAAACGAATGAACAAAATTTTTACCTCCATGACCATTATTGAAGTCCTCTTTGCCAGATCAGTTCTGGTGATTTTGGTCTGGGCGATCCTATCGGCTGGTGTCCAGATCCCTTTTACCATAGCCCGAAGAGCTTCTGGCTGGTTGAGAGTGATTTGGTCAGCACAGACCGGAGTCTCATCCGACATCAGGAATTTCGGCTCCCAGGGAATCAGAGTCCGGGATGGTTCAGGAGCAGCGGGAGTTTTGCTTAAGGAAGCATTATCAACTTGTGTCATGGGCCTCTTCGTACCCACTCCACCAGTTGTACTAGATCGGGTCCTGACAGTCAAAGGATTTACAGGAGGCAGGGGAGGAGCTCCAGGATTTTGTACCGATGGCGCTGCTGGGCTCTGTACAGAAGGAGGTACCGAAGTCGAGGGCGGTGCTGTTGATAATGGCACAACATCAACAAGGGGAACCCCTTCAGGAACTTGAGGGATTCTGGAAGACATGGGTTTGTGAGGCAAGTCCATCCTGTCAACAGCAGCGCCCAAGTTAGAAATCGATTCAAGATTTTCCGGAGTCAGCAGTTCAGTAGCTGATCGGGCTTTTCCCCAGACATGGCTTTTTAAGAGGCCTATGCGTTGTCTTATAAAAGTAAGGGGAAGGTCCTTATCTTCATAGCCCGGGAATTTATAAGCATAATCTCCCCGATGAAGATTGCAGTGTTCGCAAAGGCAAGAGACTTTATGAAGGGGACAATAGATGGGGAGACGGATGGCTCCAAAGACTCTTGGGATCTGGAATATACGTGAGAAGGGATAAGACCAGTTACCGCTCACTACTACCATCATTTCCTTCCATCCCTTATCGACTTTTCAGTATCGGTGCATATGATGCGACCCTGGAAAGGGAAAAGATTATATCTACCCTTACTCGCTCGGGCATTTTGAAAAAAGTAGCATAGGAGTAGATCTGCTAAACCTAAATTGAGATCTAGGTCCCTATTATACAACAGAAGCATGGACATGATCCTAAGGTTGTTCGGGTTCAACTGAAGGGGATGTAATCCCAGCATGAAGAACGCATAGTGGAAGAAGGGATGAAGGGAGAACCTTAGAACCCTAAGGTGGGATGCTGATAACAGAATGCTACCGGGTGCCAGTCCCTGACTCTGGGTAAAGTCTAAATAACCGGGATAGGGGGATACGTCAACATCCCCAGGAACTTGGGTTTCAACCCGAAGATGTTTAACATCTACTTTCGGTCGGACTCTCTTAAGTGGGGTCACGACAAATGGTTCAGCAGTCTTGGGATTCACAGGTTCGGGCATCCATGAACCCGGTAGGCCAGTACTTTGAGGAGTTGTGTTTCTGGTTCTTCTACGGGTGGAATTGGGACTGTCACTACTAGTAGAATTAGTGCCCGAAGTAGAAGACAAAACTACTTCCTCTACCGACCGGGTATCGTCACTGTCGGACATAATGTTAAGAAATGTAGAAGAGGCAGAAGGAGGTAAAGGTGAAAAATTAAAGAAAGAAGAAGAGAAGAAAACCTATCGACTTACTTAGTTGGTGAAAGAAGAGTTACAGAAGCTCTGAGTAACAGCAGGTTTCTAATATACCTGAAATGACCGACGGAATGGACGGCGGCAATGGCAAAAAAATAAATCCCAGTGATGAAAAGCTAAAGAAAAAAGAGACAAGAACAGAGAATTACAAAGTATGAAATGTGATGTGAAATGAAGAAAGGGGAGGTTTTTATAGAAAGAGAGAAGGAAGCCAAAAAGGCTGCACGAAGTCCGAAAGGCACGCCAAAGCCGTCATGGTGCGAGATTTGAGGGAGTAATGGCCTCACGTTTTGGCATACCATTAAATGGACAATGATGACATGCCAACTCATTATCTTCATTTCCCATAAAAGCTATTAGTGTATATATACATAGGTATTTACATTTTTTAGGTCATGGGCTTTAAAAAGGATATCAAGCCCATAACCTCAGGGGCATGTGTAATAGTTAAAAAATTCATGGCCCAACAGAGATGGGCCGTAGGACTGATGGGCCGACGACTGATGGGTCAGGGACTGATGGGCCGAAACGGATGGGCTGGAAATGAATGGGCTAAAAGAATAATGGGCCTATGGAAAAATCTAGAAGTTAAGTGATCCACAAGACAAGGAGTAGTCCAATTATAGAATAGAGAGTCCTAAAAAAGGGAGAGTTGATCAAATCCCCTGATTTAAGGGATTGATTAACTTGGATACATGGGTTTGACCCATCTTGACAATTTTTGTATAAATAGATGGCTTTGATTAATGAGAAAGAATCCAATTTTTATCCCAATTTCTATTGTGTAACTTTTCTGCATTTACAGATTGATTTTTCAAAAATTAATTTTAATTTTTGAAGTAAAAAATTATTTTGAATATTGTTTGGCAAAATTTTTTTATAAGTGCTTTTAAGTTTTGAAAAAACATTTTTAAGAAATTAGAGGGTTAGTTAACTTCTCACAACGATATTTGCTTTCTTTTTTCTTATTTGTGAAAACAGAAGCAGAAACTCTCAAACAATGTCAACATCAAGATATATCAAAATTATAATATCCGGTTGTTACTACTAATTAATATAACCACCCTTCTACTTTTGGGGTTATAAGCAAATTCTACATGAATAATGATTTTATAATTTTAAATTAATTTATGTGAGTAGAAGTCGATATCTACGCTAGTTTTATTAATTTCTTAGATGTCAAAACATATAGGGTTAGAATTGGGCACAAACGGTCACTTAGGCCTCAAACTCAGAGGGTCCTGAATTTTTTATTTTTTAAAAAAGTATTATTATTATTATTATTGCTCTAATAAAAAATTAAATAGCACAATCTATATTCAATGTAAATAAAAACTCAAATATTTATGACTTTTTCTTAAGTCTAATAGAGAATTGAGCCAAATTACATAAAAGACTTTTAACTTAGACTTAGTTGAGTCTTTCTAGTATACATTTTATTTTATAGCATACAATATATTGAAAATATGAGATTTTATATATTTGAGGTTGTTGTCAAGACTCAAGATATCCTTTCCACATGGGATGACAGGTTATTGATGTGATCCCAATTAATGTCACAGTTTCTATGGGCCAGAGTTATTAAATTGGACCCATCATTTGGACTCTGGTGTTTAAAAAAGAGAATACGTTGATTACGTTCACATCTCAAATTTAAGAGGTGTCTGTCTAATGTATATATGCTAGTAAATAAGCATGTGCAGAGCACATGATCTGATAAAAATAGTGAACAGACAAAAAGGTTAACCAAAAAAATAAAAATTGAAAGAGAAATAAATAATTGCAAAATACTTAAACAATCCTAGTGTTTCATAAAATTGATGCACTTATATTTTATTATATTAAAATTAAACGTATAATGTTTTTATACCGTTACATACATATCCAAATAAATTAAAACATTTTAATCTAACAAACTCTAATTTCAGTTTTAAACTAATTATATGTATGTATATTATAGAGAGAAAGATGACGTACGAGTAATTTGTTTTGGTCAAAATTGTGAGTGGAGGGACTGTGTGTACAAAATAGTTAATTGTGAGTGGAGGACTGTGTGTACAGAATAGTTGATCCGTGCAGGGGAAGAAATTGGACAAAGAGTATATATATGAATGTGGATAAATATTGAATTTCAAATAAAAAATAAATATATTTCTCTTATATTTATAAAGAGGAAGACATTTTTTCACGAAAAGATCACAATCTTGAAGTTGAAGGGTTACAATCTTTTAAAAAGACAACATGTTTAAATTAAAAAACCATTGGTATGTCTTTTCTAAAATAAACCTTGACATTTTTATTTTAAAATATGTAAAAATAATGTGTGAAATAATAAAAGGTCTTCATACATATAAGTAGTATATATATAGTACATTTTTTCTCTCCAACTAAATAAATTGCATGTTACATGTTTGTGCCATTGTCTTCTCTACTTTAGATATAGTAAGATATATAGGGTGATTTTGGAAAGTCTGTTTTTTGTATTTGTTTTCTGTCTTCAAATATAAAAATTGTTTTTGTATTTGTTTTCTGTCTTCAAATATAAAAATTGTTTTTGTATTTGTCTTTATTTTTTTCAGCAAAAAACTAAAAACAAAAAAACATTTGGATGAAGGTGTTTTCACCACTTTTATTTGGTGAAAGTTGTATTTTATGAATTTGGTGTTTTCACTATTTTTACCACCTAAACAGTGAAAAAACTCAAAAAACAACTAAAAGTTGTATTTGGTGTTTTCATTATTTTTACACACTATTCACAGAAAACAGTTTTTTCCAAGAAAACTGTTTACCAAACGTTTGATAAACGCGTTTACCAAACGTGTTTTTTTTCTGATCTGATGAATAATAAAAAAACAAAAACAGAAAACAGGGTATCCAAACAACCCATAAGCATATTCACATCTTTTCTCCTTTTCTTTTTCCTTTTTATTTTTATATTCGCAACTTCTCTCCAAAACTTCTATAGTACTTCGATGAAAAGACCTTCTACAAAACTTATTTTATCTCAAAGTTTGAGGTTAATTTTACTTGCACTCTTTCGGTTCAAGCAATTTTTTAACAATTTTTTTTTATATTTAAATATCACAATAATATTTTTGGGAAGTAACACGGTCAAATTTACTACTATCAAATTTACGTGATTTTACAATTATATGTCATACATCTAAAAATGTCTCTAAGAATGACAAAATTGGTTATCTATAAATCTTTTTAGCAACTAACTTTATTCAAATTTGTTTGTTTGCTACCGACGCATAAAAAGAGAAATCAATACTTATTATAGTCAACAAAAATTGAGTTGGAAAATATAGGAACAAAAATTGGAATAAATCAGAATTTTATTAATTTAAATCAATGGTAATATAATTATTTGTTTTATTCTTTACAAATAGGAAAAATATAAATTCTTTAATTCGATTTCCTTTGTTGGTCGGATTCAAGGGATGTTGAAACTTGATATTGAATCAAATTATTGAGGAATTCAAAGGCCGTTAGGGCTTAGTCTTGAATTATTTCTTTGATTTATTGTCGAGTGTTGATGAAGGTTGATCTCGAACAATTTTTTTTTAATTTCTTAAGTTGTTGAGGAAGAACGACACGAACTTTGATGTGTTTGTTGTTCTTCGTCTTTAAGGTTTGGACTTGTGTAATTCTTTGAATTTGTTGAACCACAAGAAAAGAATGACACACTTTGATGTGTTTGTTGTTCTTCCTCTTCAAAGTTTGGATTTGTGAAATTCTTTGAATTTGTTGAACCACGGGGAAAGAATGACACGATTTCGATGTGGTTGTTATTCTTTGTTTTCTTGATTTCTTTGACTTTCATATTAATTCTCTTCATTCACAATCTTGCCTATATTTATAGACAACTTGGACGAATAGGATGATGACATATGTCCCATTTTTTATAACTATGAAATTATATCAATTAAAATAATATTATAATTAAATAATTATCTATTTTATTTAACTCAGTAAACTTGGACTTAATCAAATAATTTAAATTAATCCAATAAAAATTAAAATAATTAATTTAATTTGCAGCATAATATTTTATATGAATCTCATTTGTTATTGGTCAAGATCCACAAAATTTAAGCGTCTACACTTATATTTCAAACTAAAAAATATTTAACTAAAATATTGAACACATGAGAAGTCTATCAAAAATATTGGTTGAACCAAAGGAATATGCGTGAAATCAACCCTTAATTTTAAATTTCACGAATAGCGATCAACTTTGTTAAGATTCATTTAACTCTCATAAATCACTCTCCACCTTTAATGGAGTTCTAAACTTCTCTAAGGTCGTCGAGAATATAAATGATTTAACATGAATAATTAATTAAGGGCGTTGGATTTCGGTTCTGATTATAAGATAATTGCATTTCCAAAGGAGTAGTTAAGGAGAGGAATTAAAAAAATAGCCTAAATTTAATTTCTTCTATTAAAAAAACAAATAAAAAATAAATGTTGTCACCGACCAATCGTGATTCACGACACTGATACGTTAAATATGAATATTTTCGCCAATGAGAGGGTGACAGGTGACAAGGAAAGAGGAGAAAAATATATATATTCTAGGGTAATTTGCATTGACACCCCTGAGGTTTGGATTAATTACAGCTAGATGACCGTCAATGCACAAGTTTGCAGAGACACCCCTGAACTTTCAAAAGTCTTACAATGACACCTCTTTGGACCATGAAAAGTCAGATTTGCCCTTATTTAATTTAAATAAACTCCCCTCTACTATTGAATTTAATCAACTAACCCCTCTTATATTTGAATTGGCCTGTATGTTTTCCAATTTAATCAACTAACCCCTCCTATATCCGGATGATCCCCTATACTTTTCAATTTCAATCACATTACCTCACACCCTCAAACAATATATATATAAAATTTGAAAAATATATATATAAAAATCAAAAAATATATATCAAATTTCAAAAAAATAAAATAAATAAAAAATATATATAATTTAAAACAATTATTTAAAATTATAAATATATATATTTCGAAAATAATATATAAAATTCGAAAAAAGTATATAAATTTCAAAATATATATATATAATTCAAAAAAATATAAATTTTGAATATATATAAAATTCAAATATATATATATATATATATACATATATAATTCGGAAGAAATATATAAATTCAAAAACATATAAATTTAGAAATAATATATAAAATTCGAAAAAATATATATATATTTCAAAAAATAAAATTAGAATAAATAAATAAATTTAGAAGAAAAAAATATATATTGGTAAAATATCATATTTTTTTTAATGAAGTGAATCAAACTACTTATCCGGATTACCTCCTATACTTTTCAATTTCAATGACATTACCCCCACCTTCAAACAATATATATCTAATTCAAAAAATATATATCAAAATTTAAAAATATATAATTCAAATATATATATATATATATAATTCAAAACAATTAGATAAAATTCAAAAAATATATATAAAATTCAAAACATATGTAAAATTTGAAAAAAATATATAAATTTCGAGTTTTTTTATAAAATTTGAAATTATCATATAACTTTCGAAAACATCATATAAATTTAAAAAATGTCATATAAATTTCGAAATATATATATATAATTCAAAAATATATATATTTTTTGAAAAAATATATATAAAAGACCACTAATTATTGTTGGTGTAAGTAGCTTGATTCACTTCATTAGAAAAGATATGATATTTTACCAATCTATATTTTTTTCTTCTAAATTTATTTATTTATTCTAATTTTGTTTTTTCGAAATATATATTTTTTGAAATTTATATATATATATATATATATATTTAATTTTATATATTATTTCTAAATTTATATGTTTTTGAATTTATATATTTCTTCCAAATTATATATGTATATATATATATTTATTTTTGAATTTTATATATATTAAAATTTATATTTTTTTGAGTTATATATATATTTCGAAATTTATATACTTTTTTTTTAATTTTATATATTATTTTTGAAATATATATATATTTATAATTTTATATAATTGTTTTAAATTATATATATATATTTGAAATTTGATATATATTTTTCGAATATATATATATATATATATTATTTGAGGGTGTGGGGTAATGTTATTGAAATTGAAAAGTATAGGGGACAATCCTGATATAGGAGGGGTTAGTTGATTAAATTGGAAAGCATAGAGGACAATCCGGATATAAGAGGGGTTAGTTGATTAAATCAAGAAGAAAGTTTATTGAAATTAAATAAGGACAAATTTGACTTTTCATGATCCAAAAAAATATCATTGCAAAATTTTTGAAAGTTCAAAGGATATTTTTATAAACTTCTGCGTTGACGGTCATCTAAATGTAATTAATCCAAACTTTAAGGAATATGAATGCAAATTACCTATATTCTAGAACTAATATACTCTTCTATGTAAGCATTGAATGCTCACAACTAAACAAAAGAGGAGACTTGGATTTTGTCTCAAATTGTGGGCGAGGATAGACTTGTTTTATCACCATTCATTGCAATAAAGGAAAATGACAAAACTAGTTAGGTCAACTTGTCAAGAAATAAGGAAATATTACTCTCTCTCTCTCTCTCTCTCTCTCTCTCTATCTATATATATATATATATATATATATAATAATAGTAATAATAATGTTGAAAATAATAATAATAATATTTTTTTTAACCAATTAAAAAAACTATCAACACCAACAAATAACGTGTTTGGCATATATGAATTTCTTATTATCCGGTGAAGATTACTTTTTTACTTTTACATAAATATATGGGTTTTTGTAATTGAAACATACCGGTATATACTTTTTTTTTTGTTAATATGTAGACTTATATGTGGTGTATGGGAACCTAGAGTTGTATAAGGACGATCCACGTAAACAATTGAGAGAGATTAATTCCACACATTTCTCTTACTTGATGTGAGAATGTGATTAATTATCTTTTCTATGTATGAAAGTTTGTAATATTTGCATAGTTGATGTTAAAATTGAAAGAAAATGATAATGTGAGCGTGACAGAGACTCACTCATCTTTTTGTCGGTATGACAATGTCTGCAAGTTATAGATTTTTTCATGTAGCTAAAAAAAATCAATTTAGGCTTTGTTTGGCAATTTTTTGCTTTTGCTTTCATAGAGAAGAAAAAGAAAGCAACAACAATTTTGAGATGTACCCACGAGTTTGTTCAATTTTTTTTTTTTCAATACTCAAAAGTTTTTTAAAAAAATAAGTCAAACAATATTCAAAACAGTTTTTCATCAAAAAATACAAAAAAAATGTTTGAAAATCCAATACAAATACGACCTTAAACATGAGAATTTTTTTTTTATGTGTCAACACGACTTAGAGGGACTCAACAAGTCAACATACACTCTTTGGAAGTATATATCACTTTTATATGTGACATTATTTTTAGTTCGGTATGAAAGAAAAAAGAGTTGTGGAAGAAATTAAGAAAAGGAAGGTACATCCTTAATTTGTGTTATAAATTTCCTTCCTCCAAATATAGGGGGGAAATTGAGGGAGATAGTGAATTCCATTACTATAAATATTATAGTATAATATAGAAACAATTTAAAATCTCTTTGCCCTTAATCCAAAAAATTGTCAGTCTATTTTCTTCTCTTCTTTTTCATCCAAACCTATAAAAAAATAATAATAATAAAAAAAATCAATCAATCAATAAATAAATAAAATAAAATAAAATAAACAACAAAAAAAAACAAAAGAAAGAGGGTAAGAACACAATATGTGATCTATTTAAGCAAAAATATCAATATAACGGCGGGACAAATAATTAACCACCAAACAATAATTTTATATTTTTAAGAGGGCTCGGACCCTATTTTGATTTAATTTTTCCTTCATAATTTTTATAAAAGATGCGGATAATGATAAATAATATTGATATTCATTTGGTACTTATGTTTGAAATTGATATTGTCTTATATTATTACCGAAACCGATAATGTAATTACGAGCATGGTTAAGTGTTGGTTGGGGTTATGGCCCCTTCTAAATTTTTCAAAAATTATTTTAAAATCTTAAAACACTATATATTTTATGAATAAATTTATAAAAATTGCATATGTATCCCTTCCAATTTTTTTTATATATAAAATTCCTTTTATTATCTTTAAAATTATATATTTTATGAATAAATATACAAAAAGTTGCATGTGCCCCCTCCCTGGCTCTGCCCTGACTGTGACAACGAACCACGCTATTAACCTACCAATACCATAGCTAAATATAGACAGAATAATGATTTCAATTATTATTGAACTAATATGATTTATAATTGAATGCTCGAACACTCGCTAAATACGAGCAATAAATTAAAACCTCAGTTGTAATTGAGATTATGTGAGAAAGCGAGGAGTGATCAAACACTAAGACCCTGTTTGGTTCGCGGTCCGGTCCCATGTGATTCGGTCTCATAATAATTTTTTTGGGACCGGACACTGTTTGGTAACACGGTTCCAAAAAAACAAGGACCACTTGGGACCAAAAGAAGTAATTTGAGACAACAAAAAATGATGGTCTCAAGTAGTCTTATATACAATTGTCTTAACACATGAAACCATAAAATTTAAAAAATATATATAAAATTAAAAAATATATATAATTTGAAAATAATATATAAAATTAAAAAAATAATATAATTTTTTTGAAATAATGTATAAAATTTGAAACATATATATAAAATTCAAAATTAATATATAAAATGCAAAAAATATATTTAAAATTTGGGAAAATAAAAAATAATGTATAAAATTCGAAAATAATATATAAAATTTGAAAAATAATATAATTTTTTTAAAATAATTTATTAAATTCGAAATATATATATAAAAATCAAAATTAATATATAAAATTTTAAATATATATATATATATATAATTTAAAAAATAATATATAAGTTTTGAAAAATAATATAATTTTTTTGAAATAATGTATAAAATTTGAAAAAAATATAAAATTCAAAAATAATATACAAAATTAGATATATATATATTTGAGAAAATATAAAAAATCAAAAATAATATATAAAATTCAAAAAATAATATAAAAATTTGAAATAATTTATAAATTTTGAAATATATATTATTTTTGAATTTCTTATATTATTTTCAAATTTTATATATTTTTCATACTTAATATATTTTTTGAATTATATATATATATTTTTATTTTTTGTATTATTTTCCAAACATAAAACCAAACAGTTTGAATAAGACCATAAGACCAGACAACTTTACCAAACAGACTTTCAGAACACCACCCAAATAAGACCGGACCAGAGCGAACCAGATAAGACCAAACCAGACCAGACCGCCTACCAAACGGGCCCTAAGAATTCTATAACCGAAGGTTCATATTTTTCTTGAAAATTCTTGAAACGTTTCGTCAGCTTCTAGGGCATGTATAACCAAGCCGATGTGCTTCTCATTTAGTATGAAGCTAGTACGAATATAGTATGATGATGTATTAGTTGACTAATATTCATGATTGACATTACAGAATATATATCTATATATATGTTAGGATTTTTACATCTATCCAAGAATATTGTTAGAAGCCGCGTGTACCTGTAAATCAGAAAACGGATACAAACTCATACCAAATAATGGACACAAAGATTTATAGTGATTGTAGATATAATATTTGCACAACACAAAAAGATGATTTCTCATTACTCTTCATTGAATTATATACATTTGCTCCGTGGACCTTTGGCCCATTAGGGCAACATTTCTATTTTGGAATGTTATCATTACTTTACACGTCAGTTACTTTGTCCCTATACTACGTCACGGTCTTGAGCTGCAAATCTATTCTAGAACCTTCAAATTTCTTCAAGAATGTTCTTCGGGTCGGGCCATAGGATGGGCCTGATGATCGGGTCTTGGGACGGACCACAGAACGTACGCGTCGATCGGGTTAGAAGGTGGGCTTTGCGATCGGGTCATCATCTCGGGTCTCTCCAGGATGGATATGGTCGGGATAGGCTTTTTTATATAGGCCGGGAAAACTCACATGTACACAGACCTTCTTTTAGTTTATTGGGCCTGTTTTTTAATAGGGCCATTAAATGAAATAATCGCGAGGCCTATCAAAAAGCCCTTGAGGTTGGGAAGTGGGACTTGTGCCGGATGACGCGAAGCTGCATTTAATGCTGCAACCGTCGTAATCAATTACGAATTTGAATTTGTGGTTGAGATGGCCTAGATGTGCGTGAAATGGGTCAGGTCGTGTCGGTCCGATACCTTGGCCCGTGTAGCTAAATCATCACACCTGTATATAAGTCGTATACACCATACTTAGACCATTTTTCGGACTGTTTTGCCTTCTTTGCCTTTTCCCTGCATTGCCTTTTCCAATATCTCACTGTAACTTTCTCAAGCACTATTCGCAAACTCGAATTCGTATAACTCCAAGTTTGTCGTATCAAACTGCAAATCACAGTGATCGTGGTCGAGTATTTTGGGTCTTGTTGAGAAGCGTTTGGTCGGACGCCCCAATCCTTGCTTGTTGGTACAATTACCGGATTCTGCAAATCTTCTGCCGGAGAAAACATTCAGGGAACTGCCGGAATCTTCTATACTTGTTTGTAAGTCATTCTTCTCACTTTTATACCTTTCATCAAATATGTCGGGAAGTGATGACACTAGGTCGGTTAGTGATTTGCAATTGACAAACACCGATGTGATAATCACCGATCCCGAAGCCTCAGTAAACACCCCATCTTTAGAGATTATCCGAGTCACTAGGGCTAGTCCACCAGAAGTTACTCAGGATGCTGGGGGTCGAGTTGTAGAGGGTGATGCTGGGATTGATCAGGGTCAAGATGTTGAGGAAGAGGAGAATTTTTGTACTAACCCTCTCCTGGCCAAGTACAGGAAATACGCCCAACTTAAGAGCCTCGGAGTTCCCAAAGGGGTGAATGTTAGACATTATCCTCGAGACAGAGATTTGAGGATTGGTGAGGGTTTGAAGGATGGGGAGATATTGATCTCCTTATTCCACCTTGCCATATTAAAATTTCCAATTCACCATTTCTTCCTTCTGGCCTTGTGCACCTTGGATCTAGCACCTCTTCAAGTGGCTCCCAATTTTTATAGGATCCTGGCCATGATCCTATTGATCAACCAAGAACTGAACCTAGACTTAGGTTTGGCTGAGCTCCTGTTCTCGTACAAACTTCAGGAACAGAAAGATAATAGGGGTCGGTACAACCTAACCTCATATGTTAAGAGAAAGTTATGTGACAACGTCCCGACCTCCAACAAGGGATGGAAAGAAAGGATGATTATAGTGAGTGGGAAGTGGAGGCATCCCGACGCTATAAACATACCTGTCAGGCATGTTTTTCAACCGACCCGACTTCCCGAGTTTAAGAGTTTCCATACCCGAGCTTCATGCCATTGTGATCTATGTAATGATAAGATGGGTATGCTAGTGATGGGTTTCCTTCAAGCTCCTCAAGAGAAAAGGGAGATCGGGTATATAAGATCCCGATTTGAACTGTTGCAGGCCAAAATATGGAGTCAGGATTTAAGGGATAGCTAGGTTTGCCTGACCGGGTCTATATTGCAGAAGATTGCATCGGAAGCATCCGCGTCATCGATCACCTCAGGTTCTGCTGTGACTACGTCCGGATTGAAAAAATTGAAGTCCAAGTCATCAACAACCAAAAAACTAAAGAAAGATATGTTGGGAGGCCAGCAGAAAAGGAAAGCGGTTACCATGCCCAAGCTTTCAATAAAGAAGGCTAAACGGGCTGACATCGGCTCCACATCCTTTGTTTGTGGGGTTGATGTCCCTCCAGTCCCCGAGAACCCTTTAGTCAGTACATCAGCGGGGCTGAATGGAAGCCGAGTCGCCACGCCCTCTCCTCCTCCTCCGGCAGAGCACCCTCCGGTCACGCCCCCACCTCCACCTTCTCATAACCCTCAAATGGCTGCATCGGGGGCGGTCGAGGTCGGGGATGATCATGCCCTGGTCCTGAGGTCTGCAGGTTTGGATCAGAATCCATCTCAGGCTGATCCTTCAGTCAGGCCCGGTTCAAGCCTCAGTATGGCACTGGGGGTTCCTGCCTCGATGTCTGATGCTCGGGAGTTAGACTCTGATGAAGAGGGTCAGGGTCAATCCCGACCTACCAAGCTGCGCACCGTTATCTCGCATATAGTCAGGAAACAAGATCATAGGGAGATTGAAAGAGCTGCTGAAAGTGGGAAAGAGGTTCCCCATGGGCCCCCGTTCAAGCTGGATACTAGGAAGGGCCACCCATATCTGTCTGTGGGGGATCAGATGATTGGGAACTCAGAAGCCCTGCGGGAGATGGCCCTGGGGGTATGGACCCCGACCGATAGGTTGGCTATGGGGCGGTACGACATGATGAGCTTAGCCTTGAATGGGCCCGAGCTTGCAATGAGGGTAATATATATATATATATATATATATATATATATATTTTTATTATTATTATTATTGTTTTTTACTAAGCTTTTATTCTGCGCCTTATCTTCTGTGCTACCACTCTTCTTTCAGATGTTTCATGCTACTCAGACGTACAATTGCAAGCTTGAGGATGATGCCCGGGTCATAAATGCCCTGACTCGGGAGGCTCAGGTCAATAAATTTGGGTGTGCCAAGGCTCTGGAACAGGTCAAGAAGGCTAATGACAAGATTCAGTCCCTAATATATAGGGTTGTTTCAGCTGAGAAAGAGCTCACAGCTGCCAAGGCAACGATCTCAGGACTTGAGGGCAAGGCTCGGGAGGCTGAGCAGATGGCTAATCGGGAGGCTCGTGCTCGAGAATCCCTAACTCTCCAAGTGCAGGCCCTGACTGAAGAAGTTGAGAAGTTAAAGACTTCGGGGCGACAGTTGCTTGGGAGAAGGTCGAGGTCGAGAATGCCCTAGGCGTGGAGAGATCTCAGGAGGAGATGTGCCACAAGGGTGGTAATCAGATGATCTCCCATTTTGAGCTGACCTGCAAATACCGTTATGAGCAGGGTTGGCGGGAATGCATAACGGAGCTTTAAAAACATGAGGAGGATAGGGAGATCCCGACTATTGAGGATCTCCCCGAGGGGTTCGACTTGCTTTCTGTCAAACCCGACAATTGGATTTCGGGAAGTTACAATGTCCCTCGGGTCGATCTCTAATTTACCGAAAGCCTACTTGGTCATGATATTGGCACTGCTTCCTAGGTCAACCATGACTCTCCTGACTAGACATCCCGAGACCATCAGAGTGATGACCAATGGATCGTCGTGTGGGACCTGGATGTCTTGGAGGTCATCCTGGGAAAAAAGTATATGAGACTGCCCCGTTCGGTGGTGGACTTCATTTATCCCGGTTATCCTGCTGACATGATGTGCTCTTCTCATTTGTGATCGTCTTGACCCTTCGCCGCCTCGTGGGTCGGGACCTCCATGGATCATATTGATGATTTTGACCGGGTGTGCTGGGGCTTGCTTCCGTTGGTTATTTTGTGCGGGTTGATGGGCCCTAGGACCATCCCTCTGAACATAGTCCTTCAGTTTTCCTCGAGCTATCATTGACTCGACCTGGCGCCTTAGGTTCCTGCAATCATTTGTCGTGTGGCCGAAATCACTATGGAGGGTGCAGTGCTTTGATCTGTCCCTTTGGTCGAGGGGCTGCTTGATTGGGGGAGGAGTCTGGAAGATTCCTCTGGCTTTGTTTTCTTGGAAGAGCTTGGCAAGGGTCACTTTCAATGGGGTGATCTTCTCTTTGAATCTAGCACGCCTCTCGGGCTGTGGAGGAAACTGAGATGAAGCGGGGATCGGGGGATCCGAGCATTTACGATTAATCGTCTGTCAAGATGTATCCGAAGCCTTGTCCTTAGATTTGATTTCCACATTAATCAATGCCGCTTTCTTCAGTCGGGTTGCCTTCTCCTCTTCGATCCTCAAGTGGCCCTGAACTCTAGAATTGAGTTCTCCGATTCCCGAGGGTGGTTGTTTCACAAGTGACTGGTGGAACTTGGTTCCCGGAATTAGTGTCATCCTGAAGGCTTCCATGACTGAGTGCTGGTCGCAGTTGTCGATGGAAGACGACTCGACATTGAATCTGGACAGGAAACTCTTGAGGGATTCGCCTTTTTCCTGAGTCATGGTAAAAAGGATCGATATGGTCTTCTTTTGCCTCTTATTCCCGAAGTACTGGGCCAGGAAGAGGTCGGACAGTTGATGCCATCTGCCTATGGATCTCAGCGACTGCTTCCTGAACCAGAGGAGTGGTGCGTCGATGAGACTGTCATTTTTTGGTGGATCTGGTAAATGTGTTCCTTGGGATCCTTCGTTCCGTCGTAGGGAGTGAATCTGGGCATGACGAACTTCCTGGGGAAGGGTTCCCGGGTGATCTTTAAAGTGAACAGCGACTGAACCGAATTGGCAGAGGCTTGGAGGGCCTGGTCATCGGTAGATCGGGCCCTCAGATCCTTCATGACCTTCATTTGGAATTCCGCCATCATCTCCTGAAGTTTCTGTGATGTTAGAGGTTCATTGGATACGGGAACCTCATCCACGGCGGGGGCCTTGCCTGGTCGGTGAGAGGTTTCATCGTGTTCTTCCCGTGGTTCGGCTTGTTCTTGGATCTGTGATTGATCGGGAACTACCGGAAGGATAGTCGTCTGATTTAATCTCGCCAGGAGCTCCTCGCTCCTCTTCTCCGCCATCAGGCTTCTCGCTTCGGCGGCCTGGCTCCGTTTCTCGGCTTTGACGAGCTGCCGCAAGAGGTGCTCGATCGTTGGCGGAGCACTTGGTGGTCTGTCGCGGAGGATTCGTATTTCTGACTGGGATCTGGTCACCGGCATGGTTAGATCTGGACAGAGAATATGATATTGAGGATTTGGTGGTGGTATCAGGATTTTGCTCAGTTTTTTGAGGTAGGAAGATGGTCGGAAAAATGACCTAATTTCCCACACACGGCGCCATTGTGTAGATACAATATTTGCACAACACAAAAAGATGTTTTCTCATTACTTTTCATTGGATTATATACATTTGCTCCCTGGGCCTTTGGCCCATTAGGGCAACATTTCTATTTTGGAATGTTATCCTTACTTTACACGTCAACTACTTTGTCCCTATACTACGTCACTGTCTTGAGCTGCAAATCTCTTTTAGAACCTTCAAATTTCTTCCAGAATGTTCTCCGGGTCGAGCCATAGGATGGGCCTGATGATCGGGTCTTGGGACAGACCACAAAACGGACGCGTCGGTCGGGTTAGAAGGTGGGTTTTGCGATCAGGTCATCATATCGAGTCTCTCCAAGATGGATATGGTCAGGATAGGCTTTTTTATATGGGACGGGAAAACTCATATGTATAGTGGTCCGGCAGAAATAAGTCTACGTCCACTGAGAGCAACGTTTCACTATAATCAAATAGAGGATTACAAGGGGTTGATCAGCAGATCAAACACATGTACACACACAGTGTATAATCACACTTGTATCACCAGAATAATATAAGCTTATACTTATTCATAACTCTCACCAAGAAGAATACTAGCCTGTATCTCTTTTATTCTCTCTCTTTATTTGTGCACACAATATAATATGAGAGACCTTATACCTATAGGAAAGAATATAGAAGTGATTTTGCCTTTTAGTCGATGTGAGACAATTTTTAATACAAAGTAGTCACCCTTTATATATAACAATATATACATACATTTAGATTTAATTAGGCACCTAGTTTGAAATTATACCAAAGTGCCAATGTGAAATGCCTTGAAGTTTCATGGGTTTGACCTTAGTAACTCATGCAAAAGTCTACGTAAATGTCGGTAAATACTGTTATATGGGGTGGTGCTTGATTTGGTAGGGAGTTTTTGAAAATGGTTATTTGACTTTAAAATCTCATTTGACATTTAATTAGTATTTTTAAAATTTTCAAAAGTGATTTTGCTAGTGATAGATTAGTTATGCTAACAATATTTGTGATTGTCTGGTATTTGTACATATTTCAATTATTAAATGTGAAGTATTTCAAAGTAAGCATAATGTTTATCAATATTGGAGAATATTTCTAATAGTATAGTATGTATAGCTATGGCTGGTTGAGTAAAGTGGAACTTTTTATGTTTTATGTTCTCAATTATCGAAAAAAAATAAAATATATATATATATATATATATAAACAAAAATTATGTTTATACTAACCATATATTTTGGTTCTCCTATATGTTTCAGTTGATGTGGTTACAATGTAAAGGAAGTAATCCTATGTTTAAAAATCTTACATACAAAATATATATATATATATATATATATATATATTAATGTATATATAAATGTAATTTTCATAACATTTTTTTGATTTTTACTGAAAATTGAGTTACTGAAAAGACCCTTTTGCCCCTTATTTTAGTAAATCAAAATGCCCTTGTGTGTGTGTGTATATATATATATATATATATGAATGAGTTAGATGGATTTTACGGTTTCACCTTCATTAATGTTCTCAAGGGTGCTCAGTTGTTCATAAAAACACATTTGTATGTGTTAACTACTTAACTACTTTAAAAGCTTAAGTTGATAAAGAATGTGTAACTGAAGTATTTATATACTTCAACAATATGTATATATTCCCACAACACCACCGCCACCATCCAAACAGCGGCAACACTACCACCACCATCCCGACGACGACACCACAACCACTAGGGGTGCACACGGTTCGGTTCGGTTCCGGTTCTTACAAGAACCGAAACCGAACCGAAAATATCGGTTCCTTAGAATTTGGAACCGGAACCGAACCGTTCCAATAAGGAATCGAACCAAAAAATTTGGTTCGCTTCCGGTTCCTAATATCACATTCAGGAAAAAAAAATCAAAATGAAATATAAGTTATAAATACAAACGACTGTTATAAATCCAACCGAATAGAGTATTTCAAATTTTTACTACTACAAACCCAAAACAAATGCATATTTAGTGGAATAGTACTATTTCAATATTACATCTCTGTTGCATTTCAAAGTTACAAAACCAAAAAAATCCTTGGGTCGGTGGTCGATAGACCTGGTACGGCAGAATCCGGCTTCAAATCCTAATGGGTCGCATGTCGAGTCGTTGACATATAATATAATTTGCATTAGATATAAATAAATAACCATTTAGCATAATTGATAAAATAATGGCCAAGCAAACATTCTCTTATATAACAGTGGTTGACTATGCTTAAATCATTCAATTGTATAATCAAGTCTTGATAATTCAATTACATGATTTATATAATGGACTTGGTTCTATAATATAAAATGCTTATGAATTTGTATTCAAAGTGGACAGTAACTTAAAGTGGACCGTGACTAATCTTGATAGTTCAACTACATGCTTATAATTGGACACTGGCTGGGCCCAACTGTGTCTATGAGACTATAAGGGTGCGTTTGGAAACTAGTGTTTTCGTTTTCGTTTTTTATCTCTTGAGTACAAAAAATTTTCTTGTTTTTGTCCTAAGGGTAATCCGGAAACAAAAACATGTTTGGTTGAAAATTTTGTCTAAAAAATTTTTGGGAACAAAAAAAAAAAAAATTTTAGAGGTTAGGGTTTGGAGGTTGAAGATGGAGGTTAGGGTTTGAAGGTTGAAGATGGAGGTTAGGGAATTTGTAACAATTAATTTTTTTTTTGGTTGAGAACAAACAGTACCGAAAACAAAAAAATACCATTTTGGTGTTCTCAAATTTTGAACTAAGGGTGAGATAACGTTTTTTTACTGTTCACGGAAACAAAAACCATCAAAGGCTCCCAAACGCGTTTTTGTTCCAGTGAACAGTGGAAAAAACAAGAACAAAAACGGAAACACTCCTATCCACACGCACCCTAAGTTCCTCAATCCTCATTAGTCATTACAATTTGGATATGGCTGGGCCCAACAGTCTCTAATGAAGTCTGTAGTGGATTTGGCCCAAATGTGTGGCCCAACAGTCCCTTCAATCAACTATGCATATATATATATATATTATATTTTTTATATAAATTATATAATATACCGATTTCGGTTCGGTTATTGAAACCCAAGAACCGGAACCGAATCATAAAAATCGGTTCTCAAATTATGAAAATCGGAACCAAACCGTAAGCCATAAGAACCGAACCAAACCGCCGGTTCCGGTTCGATTCTCAATTCGATTCCAATTCCCCCATTCTTTTATGCACCCCTAACTACCGCCATCATCTCCCCAGCACAGACACCACCATCACCATGGCACCACTGTCAAAAGGACAAATGGGGATTAAATAACTTTATAAAAGACAAAAGGGGATTGCAAAAAACGAGAGGGGAAAAAAAAGGAAAAAGCCCAAAAAATAAAATTAGAGAAAGTAAAACGGTTTAATAACTTAATTTTTTTTATTCTTGTTAACACTTGTTCTTATATATGCAACAAAAATAAGAGACAAAATTAAATTTAATAACTTAAAAAATAGTTAATTAATATGGTTTTCTTAATAGTAGTAACATATATGTGCCGTCTTTGAAAAAGTAACTACAACTATATTATATTCCGTTATCTTTAAATTTTATATTTGAAGGTTGAAAGACAAGACAATCATATATTGCTCTAAACTGATCATATACTGTTTGTTTCTTACAAAGATACTCTTTTTGCTACAATACAAAACCAAAATGACAACAAATCAAAGCACTTTATTATTTGAAGGTTTGTTTCAACTTTGAGAAGGATGTGACAAGCCAATATCTGTTTCAACTTTGAGAAGGATGTGACAAGCCAATATCTATTTTGTAGTATATTATTAAGGGTAAAATGCAAAAAAACCCCTAAATTATTACACTTTTGCAAATAATCCACCTCAATCACAACAAACCCTTTCAACTATTAATTTATTACAATTTGTCCCAATTTTGTTATAAAAGACTATCCTATCCATCTTAGTATATTTATTAATTCTTTAAATAATCCTTCACTTATTATCATAGTAAAAAAAATATAGTAAAATGAAAACTTCTTTTTATAAATATATATTCATAAATAACTAATTAATTACTTAAAAATTAAACATTTTTCATTTTTTCATGTTATATATGTAAATGGGCAATTCCTTAAGAATTTTAAACTTTTTACTTAATTGTTTTATTTAAATAACCTAGAAATATTATTAAAAAAATTACTTTTATAAATTATGTATATTTATGTAAATTTGAATGGAGAATATTCCATTAATTTAGTATCAATTGGTTCATATTTTATGTTAATAAGAAAAATTAATTAAGTAAAATTCAATGAAAAAAGAGTAGTTTGGTCATTTAAGAAAAAATATAAGAAAATGGGATAATTTGTAACAAAATTTAATAGTTCAGGGGGTTTGTTGTATTATTTATAATTCAAGGGGTTAATTATTGATTTGACCATAATTTAGGGGGGTTTATTGCATTTTACCCTTATAATAAAATGACTTCATTCTTTATTTTTTTTTATTTTCATTTTCATTTTTTTCCCCGTGGAAAAAAATAATAATAATGAGTAGAATAAAGATTTATGATGTAGGATGTGACGTGGAAACTATATCCAGCCATTGGAGCCACATCAGCACAACTTTGTGGATGTTTATCAACCAGTTAAGTGAAGGCAAGTTTTTATGTTCTCCCTTGGCGCGTGAAGCACAAATATTTTTTTTTTTTTTTTTTTGGTATTTATGTAATATTTATATTTTTGTTGGTCATGTGTAATCATGTTGAAAAAGTATTTTTACATATGACTTAGTTAAATCCCTTCATTATTATGAGTTTAAAAAGCATGTGCCCTTATTGGACATGTTAGATACCCAAAGTTGTTAGAATTAAATTTGTGGTTCTCATTGATTTTGTCCAATCAGATTTCAAAAATAGCACGTATAATTTTTTCTATCATACAAATTTTTTTTTTCTTTTGCCTCTTTCGATATAGCTAAGAGAACGGAATTTAAATAGTAATAATAAAAACGTTCATTATTCAAATGAAAACAATATAAGAAAGGCTTAAAATCCAAAATTAACCATAAGAAATATACAAAGAGAAAAAGGAAGGAAAAAAAAGGATGGAAGATTTGAACTTGAAAAGAAGATGAAAAATCTTACTCTTGGTAAGAAATTTTCAGGTCTCTGATATTTTTTGGGTTAGGATTATTTTTATCCATTTCATGCTATCTTTAATTTCGTTATGAAAACACGGTGATTATGTTTATTTACATAAAGTAATGAAAAATATTAGGAAGTTATATAAATCATATTTAAACAAATCTCAAAAAATTAAACATAGAATAGAAAATGACATATACAAAGATTAAGGGTCCGTTTGGTTCGTGCTTTTGCTTTCGTGTTGTGAAATTTATAAAGCAGAGTTATATATTTTTCTTTTGGTCACTTATTTACTCCGTTACAATGTTATTAATTTTGTAAATAGTGCAAAAAAAACAAAAAAATAAATTATTTTAGTACTTTCAAAAAATGATACGATTTGCTTTATGTGTTTCTTTCTACTATAAAAAAACAAAATATTGGTGCCAATTTTTTTTTGTTGTGAACAATGAAAAAAAAATACAAAACACAAAACAAAACGTGAACCAAACACACGCTTTAACAATATCGTGAATCAGAAGTACTGAACTGAACCGGTGAACTTTTACTTACTTCCAAGCTTCAACTAATTTTATTTTTGTAAATGCATTATATCAAATCAAGTCCTTATTGTAATCAAAATTTTAGTACTATTGAAACTTTCTATATACCTATATAGAGTATACGTATGTTGTTGGAAATAGTTTGGACAAACAGTAATTAAACCCAACTTTGAACTTAAATAATTATGGGACCCGAACTCTAATTTTAACGGGACCAAGCACTAATGTGTTCTCCTTGGTGAGGAGATCAAGTTGGTATAATTACATGTTCAAAACTATTCATTATTGAATGAGAAATTATCTCTCAAAGTGACCCACTTAAACTTGGGTAAGGATGTTTGTCCCACATTGGAAATAAAATGAAGTGTAAAGGTGTTTATATATGGTTGCATTGAATGGGTGACTTGAATAACTAGAGGCATAGGAGGAGAGCTAGACCATGCATGAACCATGCAAGTCTTAGCCTAACCACACACGTGCGCGCCGCCCGCCCGGTCCGGGCCGTGGTCGCGGTGCGGGTGGGTCGTCGGTTCTACCCAATGTAGTTTTATTTTTTGCCAAAACTGCAAATATCTCTTCTGAAGAGATACGTTTACAGTTTTACATAAACAATTTCAGCACCCATTGGAATGGATACCACTACAGTTGTAACACCTCTTCTTCTCTATATCTATAGGTTGCAGTTCATTTATAAGATACGTTTTTTTCTCTTCATATGCTCTGTCAGAATAGATATTTCCCTCTTCATACATACACATATACATATAGACAGATAGGTCTGGTTCGGTTCGGGTACAGGCACAGAACTTGAGTTCGCCGGTCTTCACCATTGCAGTGCTGCAATTGTGAAGGCGAAATCCGTTCTATCTTGGGAGACACTTGCTCAGAATCCTTGAGCACCGTAGAGGGAGCAATATTGCCTTAAGGAAACTGTGGTATCACACAGGACTCGGATTTAATCTGCTCATTCTAGCAATTTGATATTACGGGTCAGTTTTCTTTTTAATTATTGCAAATATATTTTTATGCATGATATATTTATATATATACATATATATATATAGCAGAATATAACAGAAGCATGTTCGTTTTCAACAATCTTAAGGCAATAATTTTCATGTTCTGTTATAATTGTATATATTCTGTATATATACTTTTCGTACATATATATTTATATATATATATATTTGCGTATGTATATAGATTATTTCGTGCATAGATATATATTCTGCTATAGTTGCATGTTATTTATATATATGCTTATACAACTTGCAGTATAAATTTCAAAATTGGAGTTTGCATATAACACTAATACTATTGAGTTTGTATTACTTGAATTATGTTCATATTCTCATATATTTACATATTATGTTTACGGATTGTATCATATAGGCTTATAACTATACTGTACATATATATACTGTTTTGATTATATACGTGATTTGCAGTAATTGTCTTTGATACAAATTTCAGAATTCTATTAACCACAGAAGTCTAAATTATATTCTATATATATAATTAAATTATATTCTGTTAGTATATAGTTATATATACATTCTGAATTTCGGATATTTACATTCTGCAAATTGTGATAGTATATACAGTCTGAATTTCTGTTCTAACCATTTACGTTCTGTTAATATTTACTGTATATATATATTCTGTTAAATATATTACGTTATATTAGTCTATAGATATTCTGTTCCACATTATTCTGTTATATATATATATAGTATACATTGTTTCAGATTTCATAAATATAGTTATATATAGATACTGTATGCTTATTCTGATATAAATATATTTACATTCTGATATATATATATATATATATATATCTTGTATTCTGATTTTGTATATATATATATATACTGATTGTACTCTGATATATATATTTATATATATTCTGTGTATTTATTATATATATATTTATTCGGTTTTATATACATATTCTGGAGATTGTACATATATATATATTTAATTATATTAACAGTCCATTATATATTGGTTGTCTATATATTTTTCTGAATTTTATTTCCGAATTTTATATAGATATATACATCCTGCTTGTTTTATTAAGTGTAATTTTTGTGTTATTATAATATTGTGCGGGAAACAGTACATAAAACAGATTTCTGTTTGTGTAACAGAAATGACTACTGGTAATCCAACCACAATCAATGTCCCACATGGGGAGAAGCCTGAAAAGTTCAATGGCTCTGATTTTAAGCGTTGGCAACAAAAGATGTTGTTTTATCTTACTACTTTGAATCTGGCCAAGTTTTTAATGGAAACAATTCCATCAGTGGCCGATGGTGAAACTGATAAAGATAAACTGGCTGCAGTGGATGCATGGAAGCATTCTGATTTCTTGTGCAGGAACTATATCCTTAAAGGATTAGATAACACACTGTATAATGTATACAGTGGTGTGAAAACTGCAAAGGAGTTATGGGAATCATTGGATAAAATGTATAAAACTGAGGATGTTGGCACGAAGAAATTCATTGTCGGCAAATTCTTAGATTTTAAAATGTTAGATTCCAAAACTGTACTCAGCCAAGTGCAACAGATTCAAGTGCTTCTTCATGACATTCATGCAGAAGGTATGTCTCTTAGTGAGTCATTCCAAGTGGCGGCTATAGTTGAAAAACTACCACCACTTTGGAAAGATTTTAAGAACTACCTGAAGCATAAACGCAAGGAGATGACTCTTGAAGAGTTGATAGTTCGCCTGAGGATTGAAGAGGACAATCGTAAGTCTGAAAAGAAAAGTAGTGCATGGCATCCTATGGAGTCAAAAGCAAATATTGTGGAGGAAGGATCATCTTCAAAGACTAAAAAGAGAAAGTTCAGTGATGAAGGTCTAAGTAAAGGATCTAAGAAGTTCAAGGGCAAGTGCTTCAATTGTGGAAAGCTGGGACATCTCTCTAAAGACTATCGAAAGCCAAGGAACTTCAGAAACACTAGACCCCAAGCGAATGTGACTGAGGCAGATCGACTGTCAAATGATGTAGGCGATATGAACCTTGCTGCTGTGGTTTCAGAGTGCAATTTGGTGGGCAATAACAAAGAGTGGTGGGTGGACACTGGAGCTACTCGTCACATCTGTGCCAATAGGTGGATGTTCACTGCTTATCAACCTATGAAAAATGGAGAACAACTCTTTATGGGTAATTCTTCATCTTCTAAGGTAGAAGGTAGTGGAAAAGTGATCCTGAAAATGACTTCTGGAAAATAGGTGACTCTGAATAATGTGCTACATGTGCCGGATATTCGCAAGAACCTGGTGTCTGGATCTCTGCTAAGCAAAAATGACTTTAAATTAGTCTTTGTATCTGATAAGTTTGTACTTACAAAGAATGAGATGTATGTAGGAAAAGGATATCTCAGTGATGGGCTGTTTAAGCTCAATGTAATGACTGTTGTACCCACAACTAATAAGATTAATAACACAGTTTCTTCTGCTTATATGCTTGAGTCTTTTGATATTTGGCATGCTAGATTAGGTCATGTTAATTATGATACTTTACGTAGATTAATTAATTTAAATGATTTGCCTAAGTATAAAATTGACCCAAATCATAAATGTGAGACTTGTGTAGAATCTAAATTAACAAGAAAATCCTTTCAAAAAGTTGAAAGATGTAGTGAGCCTCTAGAACTAGTGCATACTGATATATGTGATCTAAAGTTCTTGGAAACTAGAGGAGGAAAAAAGTATTTTATTACTTTTATAGATGATTGCACTCGATATTGCTATGTTTATTTGCTAAGAAGCAAGGATGAGGCTATTGATATTTTCAAACAATATAAAATTGAAGTTGAGAATCAACTTAGCAGAAAAATCAAAGCTATAAGAAGTGATAGGGGTGGTGAGTATGAATTTCCTTTTGAGGAGTTCTGTAAAGAACATGGAATTATTCACCAAACTACAGTTCCCTAATCACCTCAATCGAATGGTGTAGCTGAAAGGAAAAACCGAACTTTAAAAGAAATGATGAATGCTTTTCTGTTAAGTTCGGGAGTACCACATAATTTGTGGGGGGAAGCTATACTTTCTGCTAATTACATTCTTAATAAATTGCCTCAAAAGAAAGCTTTTAAAACCCCATATGAGTTATGGAAAGGCTATAAGCCTTCCTATAAATACTTAAAAGTGTGGGGGTGCTTAGCAAATGTGGCAATTCCTAAACCTAAAAAGGTGAAAATATGACCTAAAACCGTGGATTGTGTATTCATCGGTTATGCCCACAATAGCAGTGCATATCGATTTCTTGTTAATAAATCTGAGATTTCTGATGTACATGTCAATACAATAATTGAATCAAGGAATGCTACATTCTTTGAAACTGTATTTCCATATAAAAGGACATCAGATTCAAGCTCACAGAAAAGGTCATTTAGTGATCTGACTCAAGATAGTCAGGAACCTATAGACGAAGAATCTATAGAACCTAGACGAAGCAAAAGAGCAAGAGTCACTAAGTCCTTTGGGCCAGATTTTGTTATCAATTTGGTAGAGAATGAACCTCAAACTTATAAGGAGGCCATGTCTTCACCTGAAGCAGTTTATTGGAAAGAAGCTGTGAATAGTGAAATTGAGTCCATTATGCAAAATCATACATGGGAACTGGTAGATCTTCCACCAGGCAATAAACCATTGGGATGTAAGTGGATCTTCAAGAAGAAGATGAAGGTTGATGGATCAATTGACAAGTATAAGGCAAGACTTGTAGCTAAAGGCTATAGGCAAAATGAAGGGTTGGATTATTTTGACACCTATTCACCAGTTACTAGAATAACGTCCATTCGCATGCTAATTGCGATAGCAGCGTTAAATGGATTAGAAATACATCAAATGGATGTAAAAACAACATTTCTAAATGGTGAATTAGATGAAGAAATATACATGGAACAACCCGAGGGGTTCATTTTTCCTGGCCAAGAGAGACAAGTGTGTAGACTTGTAAAGTCATTGTATGGACTAAAACAAGCACCAAAACAATGGCATAAGAAATTTGACAGTGTCATGATGTCAAATGGGTTCAAAATAAATGAATGTGACAAGTGTGTTTATGTCAAGACTTATCATAATGCGTATGTCATATTATATCTATATGTAGATGACATGCTTATTATATGCAGTAATAATGATGTAATCAATTCTACTAAGCAAATGCTAAAGAGTAGATTTGACATGAAAGATCTTGGCATAACTGATGTTATTTTAGGAATTAAAATTTCTAGAACATCAGAATGACTTGTGTTATCCCAATCTCACTATATAGAGAAAATGTGTGATAAGTTTAAGAATTATGGAATAAGTCCAACACGAACACCTGTGGATGTAAACGTTAAAATTTCTACGAACAAAGATGAAGGTATTTCACAATTGGAATATGCTCGGATCATAGGAAGTTTAATGTATGTTATGAATTGTACTCGACCTGACATAACATACTCGGTGAGTAAGCTGAGTCGATACACAAATAACCCAGGTAAATGTCACTGGAATGCAATACTAAGAGTTTTGGGATACTTGAAGTATACTCAAAATTATGGTTTGCATTATACTAGATATCCAGTTGTACTTGAAGGATATAGTGATGCTAATTGGATTTCTGATTCCAATGATTCAAAGTCCACTAGTGGATATATTTTTACTCTTGGAAGTGCAGCTGTGTCATGGAAGTCCTCAAAGCAAACATGTATTGCTCGGTCCACAATGGAATCTGAATTCATTGCATTGGACAAAGCTGGAGAAGAATCAGAATGGCTTCGTAACTTTTTAGAGGACATTCCAAACTGGCAGAAACCAGTGCCAGCTATTTGTATACATTGTGATAGTCAATCTACGATTGGAAGGGCTCAAAATCACATGTATAATGGTAAGTCTAGACATATCCGTCGTAGGCATAATACCGTAAAACAATTGCTCTCAAATGGTATAATATCCATTAACTATGTAAAGTCTAAGGATAATATAGCGGATCCGTTAACTAAATGTTTGGCAAGAGAGCAAGTTGAAAGATCATCGAGGGGAATGGGCTTGAAGCCTCAGGGTTAAAAGACACCATAATGGCAACCCAACCTAGTTGACTGGAGATCCCAAGATCTAGGTTCAAAGGGACAACCGAATTGTGCGTGACTTAGTTAAAAACATTGTGGAGATTAAAACAAAACTCCTTCCCATTCCTATGATGAGACAGTGCATATTTTAGGGTAAGCTATGCTTTTAATGATGTCTATGACTTGGACAAATCCAAGTGAGGAAGAACTCCTAATAGAATCACCTATGTGAGTAGAAGGGGCCGTTTCTAGGAGAATTTTTGAAGGCGGAATTCTCTGACAAATACTCATGAAACTAAGTGGTGTCCAAGGCCAAAATGGACACAAACGTGAGAACCAACTGTGTTCGAAGGGGAACTGTGTGAAGTCTATTGTCTTGCTTTACACAAACAGCTGACAGTTCAAGGCATCACGTCCACTGATTAGCCAGTAAATCCGATAGTCTTTCACAAGGGAAAGTTCAAGGCTCTAAGGCTACTTATCTTGATACAGTAACCTTTCATTGTACTCGAACTAGTGTCTGCATATTCATCTGCATTTTGAACTGCTAATTTCCATTCATGTGGGGGATTGTTGGAAATAGTTTGGACAAACAGTAATTAAACCCAACTTTGAGCTTAAATAATTATGGGACCCGAACTCCGATTTTAACGGGACCAAGCACTAATGTGTTCTCCTTGGTGAGGAGATCAAGTTGGTATAATTACATGTTCAAAACTATTCATTATTGAATGAGAAATTATCTCTCAAAGTGACCCACTTAAACTTGGGTAAGGATGTTTGTCCCACATTGGAAATAAAATGAAGTGTAAAGGTGTTTATATATGGTTGCATTGAATGGGTGACTTGAATAACTAGAGGCATGGGAGGAGAGCTAGACCATGCATGAACCATGCTAGTCTTAGCCTAACCACACACGCGCGCGCCGCCCGCCCGGTCCGGGCCGTGGTCGTGGCGCGGTGCGGGTGGGTCGTCGGTTCTACCCAATGTAGTTTTATTTTTTGCCAAAACTGCAAATATCTCTTCTGAAGAGATACGTCTACAGTTTTACATAAACAGTTTCAGCACCCATTGGAATGGATACCACTACAGTTGTAACACCTCTTCTTCTCTATATCTATAGGTTGCAGTTCATTTATAAGATACGTTTTTTCTCTTCATATGCTCTGCCATAATAGATATTTCCCTCTTCATACATACACATATACATATAGACAGATAGGTCTGGTTCGGTTCGGGTACAGACACAGAACTTGAGTTCGCCGGTCTTCACCATTGCAGTGCTGCAATTGTGAAGGCGAAATCCGTTCTATCTTGGGAGGCACTTGCTCAGAATCCTTAAGCACCGTAGAGGGAGCAATATTGCCTTAAGGAAACTGTGGTATCACACATGACTCGGATTTAATCTGCTCATTCTAGCAATTTGATATTACGGGTCAGTTTTCTTTTTAATTATTGCAAATATATTTTTATGCATGATATATTTATATATATACATATATATATAACAGAATATAACAGAAGCATGTTCGTTTTCAACATATGTTCTTTTAATTATTTCTTGTTCACCTGTAAACATAATTTTATCATTAGATATGATGGTCAAAGAAAAGAATATCACAATATATTATATAGGGTATTTTTCATAAAATCTATAGTTTCATAATTTAATCAAGAAATTCCTAAATAGTTCAAAAAAATTTCTTAATTTGCATTCCGGTTACAATTACCCCCACTCCAAAAAAGATTCAGTTTTCTGGTATAAAACTGTCACGTGTTTGTCATGTGTCTTGTGAATTCCCTATTCTGCCATTGAATCACTTTAGGCATTTTTAATACCCATTATGCCCTTTAGGACCTGTTTGAAAACCCCTTTATTCCCCTACACACACACACATATATAGACCCTAAGTGAATTATAAACAAAACATATATATATGTTTTGGACTTAATTTTTTTTTTTATATATATATTTTACCCCAAACATATATTTTTTAATAATTTATTTTTTCCAAACCAATACATCAAATATTATTTTTGGAAAAAATATATATTTCAGAAAAATATAAATTTATATTTTGAAAATATATATATATATATTGAATATATATATTACAGAAAAATATAAATATATATTTCAAATATATATATTTCGGAAAAAAAATATTTTTTTAAATGTATATATATATATATATTTTGGAAAAAAAATTATATTTCTCAGAATAATGTATTTTTTTCCCAACATATATATTTTCTTCCGAAATATATATACTTTTTCAAAAAATATATATTTATGAAATACATATATCTTTTCCGAAATATATATATATTTCGATTAAATAATGAAATTACAAAGGTTTTATGCAAATTATCCGCTTAAGTTGATGAACATTTAAGTCTTTTTACTTTTTCGGTATCGATAAATTGAATTTTTTTTGGAACGGGGCATACTTGTAACAGGAATGCAAATCAAAGAAGTTTTTTGAATTATAGAAAATTTCTTGATTAAATCATGAAACGGTTTTATAAAAATTACCCAAATAAGAATCTTCAATTAGTTACAGGTAATTACATATATATACGTGAGCGTCTACTGTATAATTCGTATTATACATATTCCCACGTGACGCGTCTGGCACACGTACGTTGGGCGCATCCGCGCATCTCCCGTATCTCCCGCAACGTGTCTCTCTAGAATGTCATTTTCTCTCTCTCTCTAAAATTGTTATTAAAAGGAGGGGTCCGTTATATTTCCCCAAACATTACCACTCTCTCTCTCTCTCTCTCTCTATCCATTCTTACAATCAGTGGACACAAATACACACACCCAATTAATAATCTTCCTATAATTTTCACAATTTGTTTTTTTTTTTGATACTTCAGACTCAAATTGGTTTGGTTCATAGATTTTTGAATTTGTAAGTAATCATCAGAAACCGAAAACCCAGATTCAGAAGATATGGTGGCTTTGGGTTCTCGCACCGGTAGACATTTGCAGCGTTACAACAAGGGGTCTCGCCAAGTTGTTGGGTTGGTTCTCTTTCTCAATCTATATACACACACATATACATATATACATACATATATGTGAATAGTTGAGGATGTGAATGCATTATGGAATTTGGGTTTCTTTATTTGTTGGTTTTGATGTAAATTTCAAGAAAGAAGTCAAAAGCACAGTGAAAGTTGCTTGTGAATTTGTGATTTAGTTGGATAAATGTATGGTTGACTTATAGATATAGTTCAATGAGTTTAGTTTGATAAAATGTGTTCATATGCAGAAACTATTCAGTATATATATATATATATTCTTCTTCTTGAGGTATCAGGTATCAATTGGAAATTACTAAATGGGTATATATCAATTTAGGGTGTGTTTGGATGTTGAGTGGAAATGGATAAATTCATGTGATGGAAGAATCAGGGTTACCAGGATCCTCTCCAGTATAAATAATCATTTAAAACTTGGGGATTTGGATCCTCTCTAGTGCTAGAGATAAGTGGGCCCCACTTGGTGCCCTTCGCGCCGGAGAGGATCTTACCCTTCAAATGTTTGCAAAAGGAAGAGAGGGTTTGGGTCCTCTCCAGTTAAACTATTAATTTGAGTTGGCGATGCCCGCAGTCTGAACTTTTGTTTAGACTAATTCACGAGACCCAGTCTGGACACCCAGTCTGGACCTCGTTCTGATTAATTCACGCGACTCAAAGTGCATAGATACTCGCCCCTTACCAAAGGCCTAATGACCAAGGATACCCGTCCTTTATTCCTAAATGGGAGGTCAGGTTCGAACATCTGGCCGTATATGTGAATAAATGCTTAACATCAACAAAAAAAAAATGTCAATCCCTTTTGCATTACCAAAGTAGATTGACTGCACATGCACCGGAAACAAATTTCAGTTTCAGGGTATGTCCACACGCTGCCATCTCTATGAATCTTTATATAGGATTTGCACACAATTTATATTTTCACCTTAATTTTTTATTGAGAAATAATTTCATTAACTCATTATATGCATGTCAGAGTGTATGTTATACCATTTTTTAGGTTCTCTGTAATAAATTTTTCCCATTTATTTTCACAATTATGCAGATGCATTCCGTATAGATATAATGGCACCAACAAGACTTCCTTGGTGTGCGAGGAAGAATTGGAAGTTCTTCTTATTAGTTCACAAAACAAAGCAAAAGGGATGCTATTTCCTAAGGTAGTTGGACTAGAACATAATTTCTTGCAATAGTCGGTCAGTACGAGCATTTGTGAACTTTTTGTGCTAAATCATTTGATATGATTATCAGGGAGGTTGGGAAACCGATGAATCTAAAATAGATGCGGCGTTGCGAGAGACGATGGAGGAAGCTGGAGTATCAGGCATCGTTGAGGTTCGTTCTTGTCTTGATCTATTCCCTCTCACAAATGTTTGTTTTGATTGAATAATACGGAAACATTAATTAATTAAAATTAGGAGAAGGCTTATTATTCCCTAGTGTTGCATTTTATGTTTGAAAACAATTTTCCTAGAGTAGCTGTTATGCAAACAATGCGTAATTCATGCCGTTGTTCTAGGAAGATCTAAAATCTGTTCATATCTGAGGGACCAATTGAAAGTTTTTTTTTTTTTTTCTTTTTCTTTGACAAGGTCTTGCATCAAAATGTACCCATCAAAGTTTACCCTGAAGAGCACTTAAATATGGTTTATGGGCTATTCTAATCTTGTTCTTTCCATCCGTCCATCCCCCTTTTTGTGTCTATACAAGAGCTGACCTTCATGCTGACTAGTTGATCTTATTTTCATTCGTTTATAACTCAAATATGCGTTCGAATGGGGATTCTAATTATATAATTTCGACATTTATGCAGTCTGAATTGGGAAAATGGAATTTCAAAAGCAGAAGGCACGATGTTTATTACGAAGGCTACATGTTTCAGTTACTCGTTAATGAGCAAGTAGAGTTTTGGCCAGAGAAAGACATTAGGCAAAGAAAATGGGTAAGTGCAAACATTATGCACTTCCGTTAAAATCTATTTTCAATTTCCCGAAAACTGTATCACTTGATATTTAATCGTTTATATGATCGTGTTTCGTGCAGATGAGTGTGCCAGAAGCAAGAAAAGCTTGCCAGCACGGGTGGATGAAGGAAGCCTTGGACGTATTTGTAAACCGAATCACATCTACTACAAACGACATCAAGAGATGAATTAGGACCTTGTTCTCTACGCTAGCACGGTTAGTTGACATTGTAAATAATGGTTCGGGGAGGGGTACGAGAATAATTAGGCAGGATCGATCAGAGCGAGCGACACAATGCAGCATTGATGTTGGACCGGAAGGCTAAGTGGGATTAGCGTCACGACCTTCTGAGGTAGCATTTTCTGGTCTTCGTTTCATTTTCTTGGGAAAATATTCCCACTAGAAAGTGCATGAAAATAGTTGCATTAGGATGGATGTTAAGAATGTACAACTCTTTTTCGATCAATGAGAATGTACAACTCTTTTTCGATCAATGAAAAATTTGATTATGGTGTTCGGAAATTTGAGAAAGTTGTTGGTTGGTAATGGATATTTGATTCTTGCAAGTATGGTATTTAATTTATTGAAAGATTGATTTAAGCTAAAAATTTGTGAAGACTGTTAATCATTAACAAGTTTTTTAGTGTGGAGTTGTTGGAGGTTTGGGATGTATGAAGTAGTGCCCAAAGGTTGGTTCACATGGCAATAATTGAAGTTTGGTGTGTATGTATATGTGTGTGTGTGTGAGAGAGAGAGAGAGAGAGAGAGAGAGAGAGGTCTATTCACATGGCAATAATAGGAGAATGGTGTGTGAGGGAGAGGGAGAGAGGGTATTTGCAGCTGCAAGTCAAGGACTAACAAGTGGTTATAACTCTAAACATCCCTACTTGAAAGGCAGGTGAGGGTCTTGACTTTTGGGTGGAGATGTTAGGGCTTTACATGGTTATAAATAATCACAGCTCAGCTCGACACATAAACAATTTTGTCCGTTCTTTGCATAAAAACAAGATCATCACAGATCAACATTTTTCAAAAACATTACATATTAACTATGCGTGTCCTATTAGACAATATGGGGGACCAGCGAAGTGAACATTACGTGCCATATTAGATGATAGGGGTTGAACCTTTGAGCCAAAAGTTATGCAACATTTGTACACTTTTTATATATGACAATAATTCGTAGAAAAATATTTTTTTCATGACTAGGGAGTATGTGCCGCACAACACACGACTTCATAAATTTTGTCAAAAAGATTTTGAAGTATTATTTATAGTTATATTACAAAATAATAATAATATCAAGAGTCATGCCTCTTGAGTTTAAATTGTAAGGATAATGTCTTTTTACGATAAAAAAAACAGACATGCACCCTCAGGAATGGAGGTAGAAAAAGTTGTAATGGGAGACAAAGGGGCAATAAGCAAAAAATTTAATAAAATTAATGGGGGACAAATTTCAATTTTTCTCTATCACTTCCTTCATAAAATAGATTTTAGTATTAAGAATATGAAAAAAAAAATACGGGGGACAATTGCCCCCTAAAGGGGGTGGGTGCTCCATACCTGCACACCAATGGGGACTCATTTTTTTTGAAAGGTACAAATTTTTTTTTGGTTTTTTTCCACACTCATTTTGTCTCCAAGACAGCGAACCCCTCATATTTTCTATTAGAAGGAGAGGTTATACTGGTGGGCCAAGTGGTTCTTCGGCAACTCACTTTTTATTTAGTGCCCAAGAGACATATCTTTTAGGCTATTACTCTTAAACTCAAATATGCAGGTCACATTTTTTCGCGAAGAACATGTCTATTTATATACCCAGCTATAATAACTCACTACTTCGTATTTAGTGCCCAAGAAACATGTCTCTTAGTGTTAAAATAGGAAACAAATATTCAGCATTATTCCTTTCTGATTATTTGATTTATTGCATTAATTTTGTTTACATGTATAGCTTCCTGATTGTAGGATGAATTAGCTGTGATTATTTTCTTTCCTAGTTCATTAGGGATAATCTTGTATATATGCTAGCCTTGTATCAGAATTGAATATACAATAAGAATACATAAAATATTTTCTCTCCAATTTTCTTCTTCTTTCTCACAAATTTTCATGGTATCAGAGCATTAAGTTCTATACATGTCTTCCGCTGCACCAGAGAAA
Source organism: Cornus suecica (assembly GCA_963922005.1). NCBI lineage: Eukaryota > Viridiplantae > Streptophyta > Magnoliopsida > Cornales > Cornaceae > Cornus > Cornus suecica. The sequence goes on from OY998248.1 coordinate 43,989,545, forward strand.
GAAAAAGACGAAACCATTTCTACTGAGAAGATGATAGAGAAAATTGTAGACAACATGGATTCCTTCACCATACACCACTCGGATCATCCGGGTCTCGTTTTGGTTTCTAAAACACTTGAAGGAGACAACTATTGGCAATGGAGTTGCGCCATGCGAATAGCTTTAAGTGCCAAAAACAAAATCGGATTCATCGACGGGACGATACAAGCACCGCCACAAACCGACTCCAAATTTCCGGTGTGGCAACGATGTAATTACATGGTATTATCTTGGATCTTGAATTCGGTTCAATCTAATATTGCAGGAAGTGTTATCTATGCAGAAACTGCGAGCGAGCTGTGGAACGATCTGAAAGATAGGTTTTCAAATCCGACAAGAGATTGCAGAGCAACGACAGGGACAACAATCTATTTCCGCCTACTACACAAAGATGAAGTCACTTTGGGATGAGTTGGCTTCTTATCATGATCCAATTTCTTACAATTGTGGAGGTCTAAAAAGTCTTACACGTGACGAGAAAGAAAGGGTCATGCAGTTCTTGATGGGACTCAATGATTCGTATGCTACCGTGCGAGGTTCAATTATCATGATGACCCCTCTCCCAGATACACGCAAGGCCCATGCCTTGGTGCTTCAATAAGAAAGGCAAACTGAAGTTGTTGCACGACGTGAGACTACAGGTTATGCTGCGATGCAAACCTCTAAAAATCAGCAAGGCTTGTATTTAAGTTCTTCTATTCCATCAGAGACCGGTCGATCGCTGGAGAAGGAGCAGACGATCACTAATGGTAAAAAGAAGAATTGTTCTTTTTGTGGAAAAGACTACCACACGGTTGATCGCTGTTATTATAATCACGGTTTTCCGGCAGGGCATAAACTTCATAGCAAAGATGTGAAGCCTAAAGGAAAAAGACCCACTGCCAACAATTTAACAACATATGAGAACTCCGAGGCACAAAGACCCATCAACACTACTCTAACTCCCGAAGAGTACAACCAACTCATGGCTTTACTTCGGAAAGAAACTGGTAATACACCACCTTTATTTTTTTTGTTATAGGGTGTTTGCTTGGTCAGAGCATTAACTTCTATACATATATTTTATGCAGGTCACTTTTTTTCGCGAAGATCATGTCTATTTATATACCCCGCTATAATAACTCACCACTTCGTATTTAGTGCCCAACCACTTCGTATTTAGTGCCCAAGAAACATGTCTATTAGGCAATGACTCTTGAACTCAAATATGTAGGGTCACGTTTTTTCATTATATCTGTCTACTTATTTAAACAGTACCACTATGATAAGTCACTTCTTTTTTAATTTAAAATATGTAAAAAATATTTTGAAATATTTTAGGGTCTCATACTTTTATAAGTAGTATAGATATAGATATAATGTCATTCGTTAAGTGCAGTGAATTCGTAGAACATGGGCTTCATAATGGTGCACCACATGGGCTTTGTTATAGGGTGTTTGCTTGGTCAATTCAGTTATGGACTCTCAATTCTGTTTGGTTCATGGGTTGGGCCTTCCCTTGTTGGGCTAGGAAAGCCTTGATAATATATATATATATATATTTTTTTTGTGTGTGTGTATTAGTGAAAGTAAATTTCTTATATGATGCATTGCAATTTAATTGGTAATTACTGTATAATTCAAAGTGATTGACAATAATTATAATGTATAAATGAAGGTCGATTTTTTTATGAATGATGCATTGCAATTTCATCAAAAATATTATTGATCGACTTGGTATGTCAAACACATTCAACAAAGTTTGAGTTTTTCCGTGGCTTTTCTAATATAAAATATTATTGTTTATTTCAAAATTTCGTAACAACTCCTGAGAATATGTAAGTAAATATTTTTATAAAACTGATACAATTTATTTATATGTCTCAACTGTAAGCAGTGAGAAACAAGTAAGATAATTCTCATGACTCGAAAAGTCATTAGACAACCGTTTTATAAAATACTCACTATAACCATTTGGAACATGCAGTTCACTCACATATAAAAGTGATATTGTGTGTATATATATATATATATATATATATATATATATACGTGTGTGTGTAAAGACACCCTCTTGGTCATATGTTCATGTTTATAACAAAGTGTACAAACTTGAAACTCCCACCTCTCTCTCTCAATGGCTACAACACTTCCTCATTTCCTCTCACTCATCACCTCCATTCTCTCTCTCTCATCACTCTTCATTCCTTCTCTCTCCTCCACAAACTCCTTCATCTACGGTGGCTGTTCCCAACTCAAATACACCGCCAACTCACCATATGAGTCGAACCTCAACTCGCTCCTCACCTCCCTGGTCAACTCAGCCACGTACTCGTCCTACAACAACTTCACGATCACCGGGTGGACCCCACACGACTCCGTCTACGGCCTCTACCAATGCAGGCAAGCACCAAGCTACTCTATTAGCATGAGGGTATTTGCCCCCTCTACTTTTTCTTTTTATATCTATATATATATATATATATATATAGATATATATATATATATTTAAAATATTTATATATAATAATCCTTCTGTCTCACTATAAATGTCCAAGGTTTTTCAAATTTTGTTATTTTGTGTTTTTAATTTTGCTCTTTGATTTTGTGAATACAGGGCTGACCTGGCCATGCCGGACTGCGCCGCGTGTGTGGCCCACTCGATGAGTCAACTCGGGGCATTATGCGCCGAGTCGTGTGGCGGGGCTATACAGTTACAAGGGTGTTTCGTCAAGTACGATAACACTACATTCGTGGGCGTGGAGGACAAGAGTGTGGTGTTGAAGAAATGTGGACAGTTGGATGATCGTGATTTTGGTGGGATTAACGGTAGGGATGTGATGTTGGAGGAGTTAGGTGGGGCTGGTAGTGGGGCCTACAGGGTGGGTGGGACCGGGGAAGTATCGGGTGTGGCCCAGTGTGTTGGGGATCTGAGTGTGAGCGAGTGTGATGAGTGTGTGAAGGAGGCGATCGGACGGCTGAGGAGTGAGTGTGGCGATGCAGTTTATGGAGATGTGTTTTTGGGGAAGTGTTATGCTAGGTACTCCACCAGTGGAGCTCATTTGTATTATGAATCACATAAAGGTATGAAATTCGGAAAAAAAATTAATAAATAAATAAATTCAATCTAAATATCCATTGGAGTAGATTAAATCTTACATACATAATGCGTATATTAGTATGAGATTTGAATATTGATTTATCATAAAAAATTTTTTCTCAGAAATGTACTTGAAAATTATACCAACTATCTATTTTGAGACTTAAAAGAGTTACTACTATTTCTTTGTTTCCATGTTATCAATTTATTTTAGGTTGACATAAATATATATACATTTACATTATTGTTCTTGAAAAAACTAAAACACTCAAGTGTTCCATGATAAAATTAAAAATTAAGTATTGAAAATTTTATAATATTGAAGGTTTTACATGGTGCTTAAATTCTTTTATTTCTTTTTTAATATTTGTTTATCAGCTATCAGACTTTAATAGTTATCAGACTTTAATGTTAAGTGATGATATTTGCTTCTTTTCTGGTTCCTGCAGACTTCTCCCATAATGATAGTGAAAAGACATTCACGGTGATCATTGGATTATTAGCTGGAATTGCTCTACTCCTTATTTTCTTGATTTTCATTCGAAAGGTGTTCGGGCCAAATGGTAAACTCCTTAGTTCTCTATATTCTCCTTCTTTTCTTTCAAATCATCTTTCATTAATTTTAGTCTTTGATTTGATCATAAAAATTAAAAACAATAATAAACATGCCCCAACTCAAATTATTATTATTTTTTAAATTATAAATTTATGAAAATGCTCTGATCATTGACCATATGGATATAAATCATCTTTATATAAACTTCTACTTATATGTTCACTACATTACATATGTTTTTATTAAGTCACACATTAAATTTGGGTGAATAAGAAAATGTCTAAAATAAAAAATAAAGGTAAAAAGTAAAGGTAATGTGTTAAAATTAGATGTAAAGAATCGGAGCTCCATTAAATAATCCATTTTCTAAGCTTTATTTTTTTTGCAGGTAAATAAATTACAGCCAGAATATTCCTCAACCCTAAAGCCTCATCCTCTGATCTGCTTTTGGTAGCTCTTTTAATTTGGATACCTCTTTATATCTGTATTTTGTCAACTTACTTTTCCTTTCTATGTTTTTTTTTGTTAGACTTTCATTAAATTAATTTCTCTTCAAAAGGAGATCATGAAGGAAAAGATTGGAAGAGAGGAAGGAAAAGAAAGGAGGCTAAGATTCCACCCTCCTCTCCACTTGAAAATTAAAGTCGTGTTTGTCTTAATATGACAAAAATGTCATATTATTTTTTAATTAAAAGTTTGAGATGTGCTAGCATTCTTGATCCATTTGCAATTTTGCATGGTATTTTGTGGAGGTTTCTTAACCATTTATTAATAATTGAGTATTGAAAATTGTATTTGATTGTTTGATTAATATTGATCATCAACTAGGATTAATTTCCAAGCATTGTTCAAGGCCTTAATTATTCACTACAAAAAAATTTATCTATAATCACAAATAATTAGTGACACTACAACAAGTTATCATTTTTTTCATCTGAAAATTATAATATATAGCGATTACTTTTACTGTCACTCTAATCTAAAAACTTTTAATTTCGGAATTATGTGACAATTTATAGTCTGAAAGGTTGTAATTATAATTTTTTATCTTTCAGTAGCTGTTGTGACTGACAATATATATGTATATATATATATATATTTATTTCTTATTGCATTCGGATAGTTGAATTTAACCATGCGAAATCCCTATCACCAGTTAGTCTCAATTTTTGAATAATTTCAAAACCATTATCAATTCATTCTTAAAAGTACAGAAGTGCTACGTGACTCTATGTCCATGTAACCAAGGTTGTTAGAATCGGAAGTTTAAGTAGAATCATTTTGAAATCCGTATAATCAAAATTGTAGAATCATAAATAGAATAGTAAGATTCTACCTAAACATATTATTATTTTAAAAAATATTAAATCTTAAATATTTAATTTAAAAATCTAAATCATACTTGAATTTAAAAAATTTCTAATACAAAGTCTTTAAATATTTTCCCATAAATTTAGATTATATATTAGAATATTGGACTAAATCATTAATTTTTTGAATATTTAATGTGGAGGAGGGCTTAACGGTTTAACTATTAATTTAACTTAGTAGAATCCTCATAAAATTTTACACCCCCAATTACAAAAGAGGGTCCACTATCCCCAAGTACATTCCAATTTCAAATCAAAGTCCACAAAACGAACGATGACGGAGCTGTGCTGTATGGTAAAAAAATGGTACGAGTTTCCCAGTATCATTTCTCTGTCATCTTCTCCCAAATAGAACAAAACATTTTCGAAGAATCGAGAAAAGATTCAAAGAACCTTCTGAATTCTGTGAAATAAATAACAAAAATATTATCTGGTCAACTAATTTACAAGGAATTTAGATCAACAAATGTGCTTACTTGAAGTGGATATGTAAGAACGGCAGCCAATTTAGATGAGGCTCCCAGTGTACGTAGCATAATCAACTGAATTTTGTGAAACAAATAACAAAAATATCAATACGCTGATATAAACTAGTAAACTGATGGAACACATCAGTTCAACATGTAAATACAGATAACGGAATTGTCAGTATTTAAAAAAATTTAAGAAAAAACAAAAAAAAAACATTGAACACATCTCTCTATTTTGATCAACACTTCATGCATTTTGCCTATCGAAACAATTCCTGCTCACCATGCACAGAAAATCTATCATTTGTGTATACTTCTAAACTTCTATGACTACAACAATACAATACACTGATACAGCAAGGAAAGGGGAATGATATACTACAAGAAAAGTGGTTTTCTACGACGTACGTCGCGTCTTAAGTAAGTTTTTACGACTTGTTTCAAAATGCATGTCTTAAACAATAGTATTAATAATGACTTGCAATTCATTATATATTTAAGTTTATTTTCACGACATACATTTATCAATATATGCTTCTGTATGTCTATTTTTATATATTTATATATAATGTGTGAGAATGATCAGTCAATCCAGTTAACCTAGATTTATTGGCATATTTTTGGAGCTCAGTTGTGATCTTAGAATTTCGTCTTCAATTTTGATAAACCTTGTGGTCTTTCTTGAAACATCTTGAAGTTGATTTGGGGCTTAGAATTCATGTTTTTTGGGCGGTTTGAAGATCAAAATACATAAAAACATGTACTGAAAGCAATAAAACAAGAAGAAAATAATTTAATTTAAAAGTGTGTGGGTGGAGAAGGGGGTTGAGGAGTGTGGAGATGGTTAGAAGGTTTTGCAACTGTTTCTTTGGAGTATAGCTTCTTGAAATTAAGGGTCAAGAAGATATTGAGGGTTGGTTGATTTAGGTAGACAGTGGCAAGAACCTTGCTTGTTCTTATCTTTCTTAGCTTAGGCTTTTAAACTTTTTTCGTTCTTAAAAAAAAAAAAAAAAAAATACGTGGAAAAAAAAATTGGTCCAAAAATTAACAGTGGGATTTTATAGGCTGGAGAGATCATAAAGGACTTTATTTATTTATTTTTATATTATTTTACTCAGTCATTGCCTAGAAATTTAACTTTAGTACCTGAACTCGGAGTTTCAGAGTGTGACCTGTTTTTATCCTTTTTCACTTCTGAATTTATTTCTTGTAACAACTTTTGTGCTGGGAGAAAGAGTCTTTTGTTTGAAGCTTCACTCCTCTTAAAGTAGTTGTGAAGTTTCTAACTTTTGTACATTTTATAGTTAGGCATTTTTTTGGGTATTTCGAAAACATGATGCTGATAAGTTTGATTTAATAAAGACTTGATATTTGTTTATTCTCCTTAATAAATGTTTACATGTGATGTTGTTATATTCCTTTGAAGAATGTTTGTAATATTGAACACAGGTGCAAGACTGGAATTGTTGTTCTATTATATAATTTTTTTTAATCAAAAAATAAGTTTCAACGACATGCAATGTATGCGGTCAAAACTAATATTATTTTTGACATGCATTGCATGTCGTTATTACATATTATTCACAACTTATAATGCATGTCGTCATATACAATAACGACATACATTACGTGTCGTCAAAAAAAGAATTAACGATATGCCGTTCATGTTGTTAATAAAAGTTACTATTATTAACGACATGCACCAAGTGTCATCAATTTTGGTTATAACAACTAGTAAAAAATATTGTGAATAATAGAAACTTTTTACGACATCTTTAGTAACAACATGATCATTCGCATCGTTAAAATTTTTTAATGAAGTGTATTGCATGTCGTTAAAAACTTTATTTCTTATAGTACACAAAAGAGAGTTCATCTAGTAATTTTTTAACAGTAAATTTAATATTCCAAGGAATTATAAGGACAATAAAATATACTTTCAAGCAGTAAAGTAAAATTGGTTCCAATGTTAAGATAATTCATGAATGCGAGAGTAACAATAAGTTGTTAAAGGTTAAGAGACATTGTGGGTGGTGGGAATTTACCTATACAAAAAAAACAAATTGGTAAAGGTTACATGCACATTTTTTCCAAAACTGATCCTAAATTAAAAAAAATATTCAAAGGACTAGACAGCTCCTCATATTTATATGCGGTGAAATTGAATAGCATAGCAGCAGCACGAGTAAATATATTTAAAACTTCTAGCATATATTTACTAAAACATACTCTTTATATAAAAATAATCGGATGTCACTATTTTTAACGTGAAATGATTAAATTATTCCTAAGGGCCAGTTTGATAGAGCTGTGTTTGTGTTTGTGTTGAAATAAACAAAAAATACGTTTTTTATTTTTTTGTTTATTCATCCAAAAACAGAAGTATGTTTGGTAGGGATGTTTTTTGGGTTGAAATTGAAAAATTAATAATATAAATAATAAATAAAATATAATATAATAATAATAAAAAATGAATACAATAATAATAAATAAATATAATAATAAAAAATGGACTAAATAATAAATTAATAAAATAAATAATAAATTATATAAAACATATTTAAAAATATAATAAAAATAACAAATAATAAACAAAATGAAATAAATATAATAAAAAATAAAAAATAAATATAATAATAAATAATAAGTAAATATAATAACAAATAAATACTTCATAATAATAATAAAAAATGAGTATAATAATAAATTAATATTAAATTAATAAAATATATTTTTAAATAATTAAAAATGAATAAATAATTTATAAATTAAATGAATTAAATAATGAAATAATAATAAATAAATAAATAGAATATATTTATAAATTAATATATAAATTAATAAATAATAATTTAATAATATAAATAATAAAATAATAAAATATATTATAAAGTGAAGAAAGTGTAAGTGATTAACACCCCAATAAACACCAAATTCATGTTTATTCTTATATGCCTAAAATTTGCCTAAACTGAAAAAGTGTTTTTAATGTTTAAACAAGTTTATAAACACAAAACACATAAACAAATACAAAAACACCCCAACCAAACAGGCCCTAAATATTTGTGAAGACATATATATTTGTCCCTGGATAATGATGTGAAAAGACAAATATACCCTTCTTTTTACAAATTAAATGAGCAAAACTACCCTTGTGTTTTTGTACAGACCCAAATCTCTCTCTCTTCATCAAACCATTATATACGTATATTTATATGAGCAAGTAAAAAGCACTGCAATGCACGTGTTGTAAATTTTAAAATATATTAATTTAAATGTTATAGATTGTTAAAATTTTAAACTTAAACATTTATAAATTATTAAAATTTTAAACTAATTAAAGAGAACACACTTTGAAAACTAAACTAAAAAAGCCCCGAAAAAAAGAATCCCAATAAATATCATTCCCTTTATCTTTATTATTATATACAACTATAACAAAAATTTTCACTAAGATAATTTTATATACTTCATTGTTACTATAAATGTCATCAAACATAAGAGAAACACCGGATAAATATCATATGAGCAAATACCTTCTTTTTTTTTTTCTTTTCTTTTGGGTAACTGTGGTGATCCGGGTCAGCTTACGCACATCTCAACTAATCCCCGGGGCCTTGAAGTTAACCTAGGACCTCATGGTGAAGGACTCAGGAACTCTTCCATCCCACCCACCCGTCCGGGTTAGCAAATACCATCTTAGTTGTTGTGTTTTCTCAAAACAATGATATTCATGTTAAAAAATTATTATATAAACCTATAAATATCACAACTATCTATGTAAAGAATATAATATGTTAATTCAAATAAATTAAATAAAATAATAAATTGAAGAATACAAATTTTCCTTTGTATTACCAAAAAGAAGAACAAGAGGAATTAAAAAGATACAAGTTCAAATCTTGAGGGAAAAAATCTTGAATGGTAGTGGCATGTACACTAACCTGATTTATAATAGTAGCCTGAAAAAGGTGCATCTTCCACCATTGGAGCTTTATTATCTTTTGTTTTATGTTGTTTGATTTCTGTAAAAAAAATAGTTGTGAAGTATAATATTTGAATCTAAACCAAATATAACATCTAAGTAGCATGCTGTAATTAAACAAGAAAGATAAAAACACAAATATTTTAAGTGAATGAAAAAGAAATTTAACATATTATACCTTGTTTCTGGAAAAAACAATAATTCTCAAATATTTGGCTATTTCATCAAATATTTATCTCTTTTGTATTTTTGATGTCATTTATCCCTTTGGCTACCTGGAATCAAAGAACTTAATTTCTCATTGATAAGGGATCCACAAAATAATAAGAATAATAAAAATAAAAATAAAAAACAAAACGAAACATATAGTGCATAAGTATAGAAAAATAGAAAGAATGTACCTTTATTGTGAAAGAGCATGGTGAGATAACATTGCCACAATGACGGTCGGCAAATGTTATATATCTATATGTAAACTCTTTTAAGTTTTTAGAAGTAGTATGTATGACTTTTGGTGTCTCAAGAAAGAAAATAAATGATCAGTTACAATTCCATCAATATAATGAATTTGGTTCATGAATTACCTCTCGAGTGTATGGCTTTTGGTATCTCAAGATAATATATTATCAACACTTAGGTATAGTCTCTCACTTCATTAAAGTCATTAAATTTATTTAATTACACAATTATTTAACTAATGATAAAAATAGTTACTCTTTTATGGTAATATATAAATATAGATGTATTTTACAAAGGCTAAAAGTACTGTGATCATTTCCCATTTAGATTATATTTTGGTAATATATTTAAATTTCTACCTTTTCTCTTATATATATATGATTTATATATTGTATAGGCCTGGTGATGCCAATGAGGTATTCTCATGTGAGTCTCGGTGGTGAATCAATAATACAAAAAGTGAAGACAATAATGTCTGATTTCTACCATGTTTCATTGCAGCTGTTACAATCAAAATTTTGATGTTATTGTACACTTTGTATATATATTAAGGCATGACATTAAAAAGGAAAAAGAAGATTGATTATCTGTCCATCTTCCTTTAAAATTGTTACAAATATTTTAATTATATAAGAAAATTAATGTATTAAAGGCTAACACTTTACTATACTTTAATTACACATGATTAACAAGTTCATTGAATATGGTTATAGATAATTATTTTTAATTTTTTTTAGGAGGTTAAATGTATAGAAATATTAGAAGGTTTTTTTTTATTTAAAATATTATATTAAAATAGGGAGAAATAATCCAAGGGGCTTACACTTTTAGAATATTATAGATATGTAGTCCATTGAATCCGAATACCAAAAACGATCAAGAAAAAACATGAATTGAACAATAAGTGCCTATTTGGCACATGGGTTTGAGTCCAAATTTTTGGTTTTTGGGTGGAAAATGTAATCCAATATCTGTTTGGTTGGTTGGTTTTGGTTCCAAAATGTTGTTCCACGGTGTACCAAATGGGTCTTTTTTCACACCATCTCAATACATGGTTTACATGGTGTGGTTACTATTTGTTCAAACCAAAACCATCTTGGTGTACCATTTTAAAGTCCAAACCAATCCTTGGTGTACCATTTTGAAGAAACAAAATTTTTGAAATTATAAGCCATGTTTAAATTCAAATTTTTTTTCATAAAATTCAAAAAAATATATAAATTTTGAAAACAATGTTTAAACTTTGAAAATAATATATAAAATTAGAAAATATATATATAACTTTCGAAACAAATACATAAAATTCGAAAAAAATACAAAATTAGAAAATATATATATAAATTTTGAAACAAATATATAAAATTCAAAAAGAATATATAAAATTTGAAAACAATATATAGACAATATAATTTTTTTGAATTTTATATATTTTTTTCGAATTATATATATATTTGAAATTTATATTTTTTCAAAACAAATGTTATTAATATTTCAAAATATATATTTTTTTCGGATTTTATATATTTTTTCTAATTTTATATATATATTTCGAATTATATATATTTTTAAATTTTAAACTTTTTTGAATTTTATATATTTTTTCGAATTATATATATATTTTCGAAATTTAATATATTATTTTTGAATTATATATATTTGAAATTTATATATTTTTTCGAATTCTATATATATTTGAAAATATATATTTTTTCGAATTTTATATTTTTTTTGAATTTTATATATTTTTTTGAATTATATATATATTCGAATTTATATTTTTTTGAATTTCATATATTTTTTAAATTTTATATATTATTTTTTGAATTATATATGTTTTTTCAAAATTTAATACTATATATATTTTGAATTATATATATATTCGAAATTTATATATATTTTTAATTATATATATATTTTGAAATATTTGAGGGGGTGTAAGTGGGATATGGGCTAATTTGAGGGGTGTAATTGGGATTTACTATTAAAATTTAATAAAATAAGAATGAGTATAAAAGTCATTTATTTATATATTTTATTTTTTAAAACATATATATTTACAAAATATTATTATAAATAAATAAAATGCCAAACCATTACAAGTTACCAAACATGGTTTGGTTTCAGAATTTCAGTCCATACCAATCTACCAAATATGGTTTAGTTTTTCAGTTTTATTTTTTCTCACACCAAAATCATCTGCATCAAACATGATTTCAGTTCAGAATAAAACCACACCAAACCTAACTCAAAACCAAAAATTAACACCGCATCGGTTGCCAAACAGCCACCAAATAACCTTGTTGTGCTAATCAAATTGGGAAGCCCCTTTTTGAAGCATGAACTGAATTGATATGTGGTTGAAATTGGATAAGAAGAAAAAGATCGCAATCATCTATATTAAACATGATTTCAGTTCAGAATAAACCACACCAAACCTGACTCAAAACCAAAAATTAACACCACATCGGTTGTCAAACAGGCACCAAATGACCTTGTTGTGCTAATCAAATTGGGAAGCCCCTTTTTGAAGCATGAACTGAATTGATATGTGGTTGAAATTGGATAAGAAAAAAAAGATCACATCAATGGTGGGTATAACTCCTCCTTTGAATTTTGTCTATTTTAGACCCATATCTTTCTCTCCCTTCGTCAAAACATACTATATATATGTACCCATATCTCTCTCTCTTCATCAAACCATACTATTTGCATATATATATATATATTTCCAACTAATACGATTTGTTCTCTTCTATATTCCATCTAATTCTCAATCAACACACATCAATTGACCAATTAGGGTTAGGGTTAGTGTTAAGGTTTTTAAGAGAGAGAGAGGGTGAAGATGATTGAAGAGTAAATATGTAATTTAATATAAAAAAATATTTTATCATTAAAAATAAAATAAAACATGGTTATAAGGGTAGTTTCACATATATCGGTTATGAACGCCGATGGATACACCCCCGTGTGATTTTATTTTTATTTTTTTTAAATAGCGGAACCCCGAAGAATGCAGATGTAATTTATATTAACAACAGGAGGTGAAAATATAATTTATCCCTCGAGATATAATGCTAATAATTACTACATACTCATTCCACACCATTAAAAATGATGTAAACAATGATTAACTATAAAATAAAAGTGAGAATTTCCACGCGACTTTTATAGTTATATCTAACATATATTCTCGACTTTATAATTATCTCTAACATATACTCTTTTGACATAGTACTCCCTCTCTCCGAAATTTTAAGTCATTTTTGGGAATCCAACTTTTTAAGATAATAACTTTTATTGTTGTGATGGTGAATGAAAAATTAATTTTACCATTAGTCTCACTAAGTGATGTGATGGTTTGTAGTTTAATTATATATTTTATAACTTGAATATTTGAAGGTTAAAATTGTAAATTGCATTGAATTTTTTAATTGGGAACAATTGATTACCACTTAAACTTAACGCGCTAAGTGATATTGGGACATAAGCGTGTTTGATAACTTTTTGCACTATCGCTTAATGTAATAAGCACGTATTAAAGTAGGTCAAAAATTTGAAGTGATAGAGGACTCACTTAATGCTTGTACGTGCTTTAAGTTCTAAAATATTTTTTATAATAACAATATACCCTGAAATATTTAGAAGACTGAACGTTCGTCTTCTACGATTTCTTTGTAGTTCCAATACTACTTTCCACGTTACAAGAATGTTTAATACATTTTATATCAGAAAAAATTCGCACATACACTTTATATGAAATAATCACCACAATATTTGTTATATATATAATTACTAAACCAGGTGGGTGTTTTTTTCTTTTTCTTCTTGAGATATAGTGTGGGAGGAAACTAATTTTTTCAATCCATAACACCATAACCGTTGTTGAGGAATAGCCTCAATATTTTTTTCTAGTGAATAATATTTAGAAACTACTTTTTTCAAAGGCTATTGACTCCACTTTAAAATCTTTCATAGACCTCCTTCAATCTCAAAACGGCGTAGTTTTAAGGCCAAAAACCTGAAACCATAGGGGTTTATGTTAATACCCTTTTTTTAATCCATAAGACCACGAGGTTACAATAATGTTTAATACATTTGATGTGTTAAGAAGTATACGAGAGGAAACTAATTTAAGAAAAAGTAATAAACAAAATAAAAATAACAGAGGACAATTACCAATGGTGCATATGCATATGTACATATTAAATACTATTTAGGTTAATTTTTTCTAATAAAAAATACATTTAATAATTAATGTTATACAATTCTTACAATATATAAAGAGCATAAATGTAATATTTATAATTTCCAGACATCAAATTCTACCATTAATTAACAATCATAATGCATTTAACCCTTCAAATTAAGATAATTATCAAATAGACTTTCAAAATAAGACGTTCAACACTAAAAATTTCAGGAGTTAAGATTCAGTATTTGAAAATTTCAATTTTATCAAACAACACCTGAAAACAACGAAGGAGTACATCTTTGTATATGGTAATATAGAAATTGGCTCATAAAAATTTGGTGATTTAATAATTATTTAAGTAAATTGCTAGTAATCATATGAATTTGACATTTATGTCCACTAATTGGGTAAAAGTTAGGGCCGACCCTGAGTATAGGCGACCAAGGCGGTCGCCTAGGGCCTCAGGTCTAAGGGGGCCTCAAAAAAAAAATCCGGTATTTTTAATTTAAGAAATTTTAATATTTTTATTGCCCTTAAGAAAATTAATTCATTTTTCAGTTCAACTGAAAATAAAGCCTAATATAATTACATAATTTAGGGCCTCAACCTCAATATTTTTAAAAATTTTATTTAACAGCCCAATTTGTAATAATTTCAAAACCAATTTCACTAGGTAGGGCCCCCAAAATTTTATATTTCACTTACTATTACTATATACTCAAAAAAAAATCTCTATTTTTTCAAACTAAAGTCTAATTTAAATCAAATCATTATTTTAATTAGGGTTAGAAAATTATTGTTACATCCGTACAACGTTTAACGACTACACTCGCGACTGTCACATTTGCTCAACGACAATAATTTTTCACGCGGCTATAATTGAGCTTTCGCGACTGTCGCACTCACATGTACAACAACAACTTTTCATGACAACACCATGATATAGACTATTTTCAAATTTTTAAATATTAGTATATTTAACGTATTTTTTTAATATTTTTCTCACAATTATCACTTTTTAAGTCTTTTTCCCGGTAAGTTTATTAATACTGAAAAAAGAGCACAAGCCTAACTTTTTTTCCTTTTGTATTAGTATAGACCCAAATATGATTTTTTAAGTTATAATCCAATATAAATTAGAATTGAACCCAATATTAACTTACAATAGGGAAAGTTCCTTTAGAGTAGTATTTTTGCTCTCTAAATTTTTTTTACCTGGACACATTAGTCCTACTTTTGACAAGCATTTACAATAAGTTCAAATTCAATTTTTATTTCAAAAGTATCTTGTATTAATCATTCATTTCATATCATTCATATTTTTATGCTTTAATATGTGAAATTTATACAAAAGAAACACCAAGTAATTATGTAGTGCTTTTGCCATTCATTAGAAATTTGAATCTATAAAATACTTACATTAAAAAAAAAAAAATTGCATCGCGTGAAATGAAGTGGCCCAAAAAAAATTCGCGTGAAATGAAAGGCCCCAAAAAAAATTTCACCTTCAATCTCGCCTAGGGCCCCAAAATTTTTTGGCACTCTCAAGCCGGCCCTGGTAAAAGTTTGTGGATATATCGTTCCGTGTTTGCTTCTGAGAAATATTCAATACTTAGATTTTCAGTAGTTAATTTGTAATATCGGCGCACTTGTGGATAAATGGCAAGCTGTGATGGGTTGGCTAGTAGAGATGAATGGATTAATTCCATGTGGCATAAGTATGACGAGGAGCTCAAAGTGCAGACAGAGATAACATCATATTTTTGGGCTCCCATTGGTGAAGGTGACTTGGACGACATTCGGGCACTTGTGGACAAATTGGAAGTTGAGATGGAGTCCATGTTACTAAAAGATGGATTTGCTAATAGAGATGAGACTGCTGTGGCGCTCGCTGCGGATGACCTCAAGAAGAAGTTGAGTGATTTCATGGAAACCGTCCAGGATTTGAGAGGCCATACAATTGATTGTACGCGAAATGTAATCGAAGGGAGGCTGAATATCATAAGGATGATGAAGTCATAGACGCTGGAACATGTGAATAAGTTACAACTGGGCCTCGTATGTAAGTGGTGTTCTAACTCCTTTACGATCTCATATTATTTATAATTGAGCATGTTAATCGACCAATATGTAATAACAGCTCCAAAACAATGATTTTTCTTGAGTACATGTGATGTATGAGAGGGTAGGAGACAAGTGTAGAACCAGAAGAGAGGGAAGAGATATTGCAATCTGCAATTCAATACTCAAAGGGTTCCTAATATAATGCATATGCCTATGTATATATATAGGCGATACAAGAACCTATAGGTCCAATTTATCTGCACCTTAAAACATGAATATAAGATATGGCTGCCCTGAATGTACTAAATCCTTAGCCATTTTTAAAGTCCAAGATGGTTGTTGTTGCATAGTACTCAATAAGGAAATGCCCTCCATATTGGGCTGCTATGCAGCTGAAAAAGGCTTCCTGGTGTTGCCCTCAATCTAGACGGCCTTTCCATCGCACAAGATACATTTTTTTTCCCCCAAGGTTTGCAAAATTATTCTGAAACGAACTAGGTCTAACATTGTCAAAACAAAGTCGCTTTCTTCCAACCCAAGAGTCAGTATATCCTCCATAGATTTAAAGATACCCTCCTCCTGAAAATCCCTTAATTCTAATAAGAAGTGCTGGAACATCCTAACAATCAACTCATCACATTTCAAATCTAACATTGTCAAACATGCCTTGAGCTTTGCAAGTGTCTTGAGAATTTTGACCCTCTTACCATAATAAGGACTAAATCTATCAGATAGGTGTTGGAGAGATGTTACCATCACCTCAAGCACTTTCTTCATAGTTGTTTGTGTTTCCTTTTCATCCCCACACCAATAATCATATTTTTTTGCAGAGATTGCAAATGATGGATAACTTGAGATGCAGGGTATATTGGGAGTGGGGGTCTTTGGGTTTAGCATGAAGCCATTGAGGAGACAAACAAATGGCACTGTCTGTCAAATAAACCATTTGTCATAAAAGAAATCTGAAAATTGATTATTTTTATTTATTTTTTCTCGAGGAAGGGAAATAAAATTTATAGCTTAGATTTCGACACTGGTTCAAGGATAGGCTGGAGATTAGAACTTGTATCAGTTTCAGGTTTGGAATGAACTACACATGTTCACTATTGAGCTAAGGGTGCTAAAATGTTGTGTATGTTGCTTAAATGGAGAACATCCGATTATTAAGGTTGTGCATGAAAGATGCTTGATAAGATGCGTTAAAAAAATGGAATGCTATTACTCGGTAGATTTTTCAACGATGTCTTCCGTCAACTTGGTTTGTTAAAATGGTTTTCGTGGAATTTGGTAGATAGGCATGGAAATGTTGGGTGTTAATTCTTGTAGTAACCCTTGTGTTTGAGAAAGATGAGAACTTATTTGAAATAGGTATAAGATCAATTCTTTCGGTAGTCCATATTATAAATTGTTACCTTGGTCATAACATGTGTTATTTTGATCAATGTTGAATTTGTTTATACCTTTTTTTTCCGGAAGTATAATCCAGTTGAGATGCGCATAGCTCCTTAATACTTTGAAACTTATATGGTTGGGAAGGTATTTGCCTTCGCTTTCATTTGATAAATATGTGAGATATACTTTGCATTTGAAGAATGTTTGTTCATTACTCTTCATTTTCTCCTTCCTTTTATTATATGCACGGGTTTGGGGTGTGACAACCATGGTATTGAGCTCTAGGTTTGAATACCTTAGAACACCGGGTAGAGGTTTGAGTTCACGTTTTAGTTTGGAAATATATGTTGATGTATTATTTATGCCACATCTTTAGTATATAATATGTGTCATATATATTGTGTTTTATGCTTTGTGTTAAGAATATGAGCTTATGTGATAGGGTTCGTGAAAGATTTGGGAGAAATGTATATTCGGAAGCTGAGGTTGTGGAGTTAACCTGACATACTCAAGCAATTGGTTTTAGGACTGTAAATATATACATACATATATATATATATATTAAGTAAACAGTGAAAAACAAATTTTGCAACAAAATTTGTACATTTTTTAAAGTATTTTTTATTATTCAAAACAAAGTAGAGCTTGCCAAAAGTGTTTTTGCTTCGTAAAATGTTATAGTACCAAACAAAAAACACATACCAAACAGGGCCTAAGTTCATGGTTCTAGCTCAATTTAGCATGAAGAAACCTCACATTGATGGGAGTGTTGTCTTGAAATTTTAATCTCGCTTTATAGTGCAGTATAACATAATGTGCGGTTAATTATTACATGATTCTGAATTATATAGTTTTCAATTCGAGTATGGTTTATCATCACGGTATCATTTTTTATTACATCGATCTTAAAAATGAGTATTGCATGATTTGAGTAATGTAACGGTAGTAGTATCCACCCTAAAACAAGCCATGACTTTGATAGATCGAGTAGTTGTAAAGAAGGACTTTGATCCTGTTTGTGAGAAAGTAAAATGTAGTCTTATCTTCACCATTGGTGTGAAATTATGTGGTAAAAAAAGTTTGTTACATACAAGCACGGATCAATTAAGACCACCCCACTGATTTTATTTTTTTATTTAAATTACCTTACGCCCCCACTGAATTTTTGAAAACATACCTTTAAACCCTCACTAAAAATTAAATATGACAATTGTGCCCCACTCATTCAAATTTCTAGGTCCTCAGTGATTACATACATTACCTTTGGATCTCTTATGAGTTGGCTCCAAACGTAGTATTTGTGATCAATGTAGTGCAAAAATGTCCTATTGGCACAAGTCATGTCTGAACAAGTTGACTATGCATAAAGCTGACATATTGTATTTCTTACCAATATCTCCAACTTACTACAGTATCAGTATTAGACGGAAATTTTCAATCTTGTTCTTAATTCAATTCTTTACATTTAGATGTAAATTATTGCTGACTAATATACTTCTATAATTGAAATGATAAGTTATTGTAAAGTGATCATTGAAGATTATGCCGTTGTTACATCATATGTTACATTTAACTTGTATAAATACAAAATACAGTTTCTGGGCATTCACGGGATACTGGAAGCAGTATATTTAGGCTGTTGTAAGATCCGTATGTGTTGTTCATTTTTAAAAAAATTGTTTTAATGACTAGGGGATTCTGAATTATATGTTTTCTAAGATTGAAGGGTCATTGATTTCAAGAGCCTTATCTTCGGATTCAGATGAGGAAGATTTTGATTATAAATGGAGTGTTAGTCCTATCTCGTAGGTTAAATTTTTTTGGATCGGATAGCGAAATACCCAATCATTAATAAGTAGAGTAATTTCCAGTGACACCTTCTGAGGTTTAAGTCAATTTCATCTAACTTCGATCAATGCACAAATTTATAATGACACCCTCTAAGCTTAAAAAAGTCTTGCAGTGACACCCCATTTGAGTCGTGAAAAGTCAGGTTTGTTCTTATTATAAATAAGATTAATTTCAATAAACCCCTATCTACTATTGAATTTAATTGACTAACCCCTCTACTATTGAATTTCAATCACATTGCCCCCACCCTCAAACAATATATTTATAAAATTCAAAAAATAAACCCTAAAATTAGAAATATATATATCAAATTCGAAACAAATATATAAATTTCAAATAAATAAATAAATTTCGAAAACAATATTTTAAATTTCAAAATATATATATATATAAAATTCGACTTTTTTTATATAAAATTTGAAAAAAAATATATATAATTCAAAAAAATTATATAAAATTCAAAACAAATATATAACATTCGAAAAAATATGTATAATTCAAAACTATCATATAACTTTCGAAAATATCATATAAATTTTGAAAACGTCATATAAATTCGAAAATATATATATAATTCGAATATATATATATATTTTGGAAATATATATATATATATATATAAAGAAGGACCACTAATTGTTGTTGGATATATTTTTTGAAATTTATATATATTTTTTCAAATTTTATATATTTTTTCTAAATTTATATTTTTTTGAATTTATATTTTTTTTTCCAAATTTTATATATATATTTGAATTCTATATATATATTTCAAATTTTATATATTTGTTTGGAATTGACCTAAACCTCAGGGGGTGTCACTGCAATTTTTTATAAATTTGAAAATATCATATATCTTTCGAAAACGTCATATAAATTTCAAAAAATATATATAATTCGAAAATATATATATAAAAAAAGACCACAAATTGTTGTTTGTGGTAAGTAATTTGATTCACTTCATTAGAAAGATATGATATTTTACCAATATATATATTTTTTCTAAATTTATTTATTTTTTCACATTTTATTTTTTGAAATATATATATATAACTTTCGAAAACATCATATAAATTTCGAAAATGACATATAAATTTTGAAAAATATATATTTTGGAAAAATATATATATAAAAAGACCACTAATTGTTGTTAGTGGTGAGTAGTTTGATTCACTTCATTATAAAAGATATGATATTTTACCAATATATATATATTTCTAAATTTATTTAATTTTTCACATTTTGTTTTTCAAAATATATATTTTTTGAAATATATATATATTTGAATTTTATATATATTTTCTAAATTTATATGTTTTTGAATTTATATATTTTTTTCCTAATTATATATATATATTCGAAATTTATATATATTTTTTAATTTTATATATTTTTTCGAATGTTATATATTTGTTTTGAATTTTATATAATATTTTCGAATTTGATATATATGTTTCTAATTTTATATATATTTTTTGAATGTTATAAATATTTTGTTTGAGGGTGGGGGGCAATGTGATTGAAATTCAATAATAAAGGAAGGTTTATTGAAATTAACCCTATTTATAATAAGGGCAAACCTAACTTTTCATGGCTCAAAGGGGTGTTATTGTAAAAAAAATTAAAGCTCAGGGGGTGTCATTGTTAACTTGTGCGTTGACCGAAGGGTAGGTGGAATTGATCTAGACCTCAGGGGTGTCACTGCAAATTATCCTAATAAGTAATATCAAAACGGTCCAAATCTTGATCCGGGTGTCGCCCCAAAGATGTCCGGGTCGGATCATGTTGCATGCCGTTTGACAATAATTTCAAATATGTTCTCTAATTTTGTTATCTTTTTAAAAAAAATTATTTGGAGCAAAAAAACAAAAGAGGTCATTATATAATACAGCATAAATCTTGTATAGGACAATGTAGACCCATAAGAATCTACAAAAGCCAGCCCAAGGCCCAATCAGAGAAGATGACCCGTAACATCTACGATTACATATCACCGACTACTTTTTTAATCGACGGTCTGTAATGCTTTGGGGTCCCACTACAGAAGCCTACATCTACATTATTACGGTAATACCACCAACCAACTGAAGCTTTTACTTCATCGAAAATTCAATTATTGCATTTTCAAAGCCAACCAATGATGAAAAATAAAGGTATTTGACGATATATATTCATATATATATATATATATATATATATGTGTGTGAATTTCAATAGTATTGAAGAAATAATGGAAGAGATGTACAATTAGAGGAGAGATACAGGAGTGTAAAATTTATCAAATTAATAAGTTGCATAATCAAATTAAATATAGTTATTTCTATGTTCATCAACAAAGTCTATTACAAAGATGACAAATGATTCTAAAGCGATAAAAAAAAAATTAGTCTACTTCATATTACTGGTGGATGATTATTTCTAATGCTTTTGAATGAGTAATAATTGATGTCATTTATATATATTCCCTCCATCCCAATTTAGTCGATTTTACTTGTTTCAAATTAGTTGTCCAGTTTCAAATCTCAATACAATATTATCATATATAAGTAATAATTGATGTCATTTATATATATTCCCTCCGTCCTTAGTTGTTCACTTTGTTTATTTAATTTGTCTCAAATTAATTATCCAATTTCAAATCCCAATACAATATTATCATATATTTTCTCAAACTACCCTTCTCCACTAAATTCAAAATGTATTGGACCCCACTAAAAAACAAACATTAATTATATATGTAGGGGGCAAAATTGGAAAGAAAATAAAAAAAAAATCATTAACTTTTCAAACATTAACAAGTAAAAAGGGACGGACGGAGGGAGTAATAAATTTAAATTTTATAATGTTAATTGATTATAATAAAAGTGTGTCATTTTTTAGAGTCCGTAAATATGTTTACTTATTTGGATTATTTGCTCATTGATTCTCTTAATTTATGAAAATAAATTTTTGTTACTTATAAGGAAGTAAATTATACTTTTGAAAACGTTAGACTACTTTAAATAATAATAATAATAAATTATAACCAATTCAGGTATTCAAAGTTACGAAGATGTGAAGAACACACATATTATATTTTTCATTTGTGCTTCTCGTGTTATATACATTGGAAAGTAGAATTATTTTGTGATGTCTTTTTTATTATTATTATTTTTTTCAAAAAACTGATGCAACCTTTCTAAAAGAGGTTCAGAGGCTGACCTTTGTTGTGAATTCGTCATAAGCGATTGCAAAATACAAACTCAACCAGATCGAGGGATTTTATTAGCTCAAAGAAAGTTTCGAATCTTTGAAATTCATTAATTTTTTTTCAGGAGTGACTTTTGCTCTAGCTATATAGTAACCAAATTGAAATCTCATCAATTTCATACTATTAGTAAAATAAAATAAAAATGTAATTCCCATAATTGAAATGTAAAAAAAACTAACACATGGGGATTTCTAATTTCTTACATGCACAACTTCAAAAAAATAATAATTATAAAAAAAAAAATTCATGTAAGAGATAGTAAAGGACAAAGGTGTTGCTAGGTTCTAGGTCTAGGAAATGGGAAAAGACACATTTATCCAATTATTTTGCAGAGGAACCTTCTCTTTGAACAGAGCAGGAGATGCCTTGGAATCAGTTTGGTGATTTAGTTGCACAGTTGTCAGAAAATCTTTTGTTTTTCAGTATGTATTGATGCGACACTCTGGATTATTCTCTCAATCTACTATTTTATTTTCAGTCTTTTATATTAAAATACATCAAATGAAATTTTTTTTGAAAAAACACACAAAAAAAATTCATCAAGGAGGACGGTGATATATATATATATGGCATATATATTTGCTATTGAGGACCCTATTTGACTAGAGCTTTTTGAGTATTCCTTTAGTGGGCCCACTTTTCAGTGCAGTGAAAATGAAAGAAAAATAAAATTTATCGAAATGATTGTAATTTTTTTTCTTTTTTAATTATCATTAACGTTCAATGGGTAAAGATTGATATGTTTAATTCAATAAATGAGTTGGGGTTATAACTATTTTATTCTTTTTTATTTTCAAATTTTGGAGATAGACAATCTCATAGAAGTAAAATATTAATAATAAATAGTTTTATTTTTAAAATTATATATTTATTGAGGATGTTAGAGGCTTAGAGCTGTCTATTTGGTGAGTGTGGAGGATGGGACAGAAAATCCGGAATCTCATAAATCTTGCCTCGCTGTATAATCATATTATGTTCTTTTGATACCCCATTAGTTTCCGAAATTCTATATTTACCCCAACCTTTACTCTTTTCATTCTACAACGACCTCTACTCGGTCGCTCACGAAAATTCCAAAATTACAAGGCATATAGAGTCTTTTCATCACACGAGGTGCTGTCGTGACATTAAGTGTTTGTTTGGCAACTAGTGTGGTGTTGGTTTTTGGTTTAGGGTTGGGTTGGTTAGGTTTGGTGTGGTTTTATTCTGAACTCAAATCATGTTTGGTGAAGATGATTTTGGTGTGAAAAAAAGTAAAACTGAAAAACCAAACCATATTTGGTAGAGTTGGTATGAGCTGAAATTCTAACCAAACCATGTTTGGTAACTTGGAATGGTTTGACATTTTATTTATTTATAATAACATTTTGTAAATATATATGTTTTAAAAAATGAAATATATAAATAAAAATACATATAAGGATGAATTTTTTTTACAAAAAATATTAATATTGGATAATAATATTTCACCATATTGTAAGAAATATCCAATTGTTTCATATATGTAGTTTAAAAATTTATAATCTTATTCCATTTGAAATTTTAATATTTTTTATAATTTAAATGAGACATAATACAACACTCAATGAAATTTCAACTTGTTACTGTAGAAGCATAGATAAAATATTTTGTATAAGATATTACAAAAAAATAAAATATTTTTGAAAAAATAAAAGATTCTAGTAAAAACATATATATATTGTATATTTTTCAAAAAATAATAAATATTTTATTTTTCCAGAAATATTTGTTTTCCCGAATATTTTATTTTCCCCGAAATATATTTTTTCCTCATATTTTTTCGAAATATTTTATTTTTTCATAAATATTTTATTTTTTCAAAATATTTTTATTTTTTGAATATATATATATATATATATTAAAAAATGGATTGGTTTGGGTTAAACAATGGTACACCAAATTAAATTAGTTTGGGTTAAAGAATGATTTTGGTTTCTATCACACAAAATCAAACCATACAAACCATCTATTGAAATAGTATGGAAAATGGAGTATTTGGTACATCATGGTTTGTCATTATTAATCCAAACCATAGTAGCCAAACATGGGTTGGGTCATATTTTAGTATCCAAAATCAAAATTTTCACACTAACTCCATGTACCAAACAAGCACTAAGGGACAAAATTACCATTTCAATTCAGAGCGTAATGTGAACAACAAAAATAAAACAAGAAAAGGGAAAGGAGAGAGAGTGAAAAAAAAAAGAGGAAGAAATGTGAAAGAATTTTAAAAGGGAAGGGGTTAAATTTTGATCCTCCAACTTCTTAAGGAAAATGAAAAAAATCTTTAAAAAGTAATAGAGAAAAGAACCAAGTGTAATAAATAAGGTTAGAAAAGTCCTTGGAGTTAGTTGATAGAATGAATTTTCGGTACTTAAACGATCCAGTATTCATACTCGTCACTTCGCAAGTCTACAACTAAAATATTACACAGCTGTGGGGCGAGATAATTAACGTTAGCATTATCTCTCAACTCCCCAAAAAAGTTATCCTGCGGGGAGTTGATTCTAAATAATATTAGAAATTAAGAACTTTGAGGGGCCGTGGTATAAAAATTTAACATAAATCTAAAAATACAAATAAAAAATGATTCAATAATATTGTTTTTTTAAGGGTTAATTTCAGTAAACCCCCTATACTATCCAGATTAATCAACTAACCCCTTCTCTGTCCACTTTGCCCCCTATACTATTCAATTTCATCAAATTGCCCCCCTCAGCTCACATTTTGACTCAAAATGCCTAAACTATCCTCAATCAATAGTATAAGGGGGTTTGTTGATTCAACCATTTAAAAAAATTATTTTTCAAAAATCAATTATATTTTTCACAAAAATTATAAATTCAGAAATATATATATATATTTCTTGGAAAATATCATATTTTGGAACATAATATATATTTTTGGCAAAAAAAATATTTTTCGGAAAAAAATTCATATTTTGGAACATAATAAATACTTTTTCGCAAAACAAAAAAAATTTGAATTTTTTTTTTCACATGCTGCAGGTTTTAAAAAAAATGATTTATTGCATAAAACTTTTTGAATTTTTTTTTTTTCATATGTTGCAGATTTTCGGAAAAAAATGATTTTTTGCAAAAAAAATTTTGAATTTTTTTTTCATATGTTGCAAATTTTCGGAAAAAAATGATTTTTTGCAAAAAAAAATTTGAAATTTTTTTTTTCATATGTTGCAGATTTTCGGAAATTTTTTTTTTCGCAAAAAAATTTGAAATTTTTTTTTTCATATGTTGCAGATTTTTTGCAAAAAAAATTTTGAATATATATTTTTTTTTTCATATGTTGCAGATTTTCGGAAAAAAATGATTTTTTGCAAAAAAGATTTTGAATTTTTTTTTTTCATATGTTGCAGATTTTCGGAAAA